>CM062808.1:520126678-520772947 GCA_031772625.1 Pinus tabuliformis
TGTTGCATGAAGATGATTTATGAGATTATTTGGTAGCCTATGCACATTTCCACGGCCAATCCAAGGGTCAATTCCCACCCTTACTGCCAAACCTGATTGAATTTTCCAAGTAAGACCAGCTCTGATGGGATCCAGTGCTTTAATCACAGCCCTCCATATGATCGATATCCCTATAGTGAGTCTTTGGGGCCTTCTGATCTAGTCCATAATCTGTAATGGGGCAATGTATTTAGAGACAGTCACCTTAGTCCTCTAGCTTCTTAATGCCCCAGCCCCCCCCCCCCCCCCCCTCGTTGTTTTAGTAGATTTAGAGCATCCCATTTTACCTAGGCGAAAATCTTTCCCGACTGACTGCCCTTCTAAAGGAATTTGCAGTAAAGAGCATGTATCCTAGCTAGGATGCCTCTGGGTATCCAAGCCAGTGACATCCAGTAGACCGAAGTGGCCTCCAGAACGCTTTTTATGAGCGTAAGTCTGCCAGCCCTGGAAAGATATTTGAAGTACTATGTGTTAAGTCTCTTCTCCATTTTAGCAATGAGACAAGTCCAGTCAGAAATTCTATAACCCAAGGGTTTTAGCTTGTATCCTAGGCATTTTAGACCCTCCTCCAGTCTCAAGGAGGTAAAACAAAATCTTTGCAATGCAAAATGGGTCTCATGTTGTGTGCATCCTGCCGTTGTCAGAGTAGATTTTGAATCATTGATAGTCATCCCTGTAGCCACTTGAAATAATGAGAAAGTAGCTTTCATGATTGACAAATCCCCAATGCCTCCATTTATAAAAATCAAGACATCATCCACAAAAAGTAGATGTGTGAGAATACAGTCTTCAGTGATTTTAATTCCCTGTAGTCTACCCCTTCTATGTTCTTCTTTGATAAGTCTACTGAGTCCTTCCATGACTAGGAGAAAGAGTAATGGTGACAGAGGGCAGCCCTGTTGAAGACCTCTTTCTGAATAAAATAAGGGAAACGCTCTTCCATTAACCATGACACTTAAGGGTATGTTATTAATGCAACTCATGATCCATTCAATAAACATGAATGGGAATCCCAGATGAGTTAACAACATTCTAATATGTAACCAGTTTACTCTGTCGAAAGCCTTTGAGAGGTCAACTTTAAGTATCACACCTTTGCATTTCTTGATATGCAGAGTGTGTAATACCTCCTGTGCAGTTCCCACCGCCTCATGAATTTGACAGTCTTGTAGGAAGGCAAAATTTTCAGGTGAAATATGCTTAGAAAGTATGGCCCTCATCCGATTTGCAATAATCTTCACCATGATCTTGTATATGCAGTTACACAGCATAATAGGCCTATATTCATCATATGAGGTCGGGTTATCTGATTTGGGGATGAGCGCAATAAAAGTAGAGGTGAGAGAAGCAGCCAGCTTGCCATTTATCCTGGTATCCTCTATGACTTTTAGGAGGTCTGTGCTAAGAGTCTCAAAGAAAGCCAGGAAGAACTCAATTGTCCATCCATCTGGCCTAGGGCTTCTGTCTTTTTTGAACCACTTGAGAGTGGCTTCCAGCTCTCCCAGAGAGACTTCCTTTGTCAGTTCCCTTTCCTCCTCTTGATCCACAAATCGTGGGAAGAGTTGTGCCACTTGAATAATTTCAGCTAGGTTTACTTCCCAAGGCACAATGTAGATTTTTTTGAAATATGAGGTTTCCAGTGATGCTAGATGCGGGAAGGTGTTGAAAAAATGGCCATGATCATCCTTTAGCTGACAGATTATGTTAATAGCCTTCCTCCCATTGGCATAATTGTGATAGAATGTAGTATCATCATCCCCTTCTTGCATCCAAATCACCCTACTTCTCAGTCTCCAGACTTCTTCGCGGTCCTTAAGAATTTTTCCTCTGGCTGTGTAAAGTGAGGAGATCCTATCCTTGTGTTCATTTGATCTGTATATCCCCCCATGATTATTTTCAAATGCTGCTATGTCAACTTTGATCTGCCTCAGGGATTGATCATCCAAGATTCTTTTATTGTGTGCCCAAATTTTGGACAGCTTCTTCAGCTCCGAGAGATTGTGCACGAAACCGTTTATAATGTTCCCCCCAGCCCCAGGTGGGTTGGACATCCAAAAGTCTGTGACCATACGAATGTAAGAGGCTTCCTTCAGCCAAGTTGAGCAATATTTATATGGACATTTGGGTTTAGCCCAACCCCCATCTATTTCCATGTATATTGGTAGGTGATCGGAGATACCTCCCAATCCCACCCATTGTCTGATATTGTAGCCATATTCCAATAAATTCTCCTTGACCAGAAAACGATCTAGTCTGCGAGCCAGGCTATCATCCCTTGTCCTATTGTTCCTCCAGGTTTCTTGGATCTTTGCAGAGGGGATGTCTATCAAATGGTGGGATTCCAAAGTAGTTTCAAAGTATTCCGAAAGAGGATCTCTTTATGCTCGATGACCCCAGTATTTAGAGTGGTTGATTGAGAAGTTAAGATCTCCACCCAAAATGATATTGTCCATTTGTAAAATGTCAGATCCCAGTAATTTGTCATAGAAATCGGGCATGTGGTGATACGGTCCATAAATGTTGAAGATTCAAAAATCCATACCCAGATCTGCTGAGTGTATATATGCTCCGATGTGCCCAGACCCTCCCCAACAGTTGAGTAGTTTTATGGAGCGGGAATTGTATCCCATTGCTATACCCCCAGATCTGCCATGGGCATCAAGACAAGTAAACGCCCATCCAGGTAGCATTGTTCCAAGGGTGTGAGATATGGCATCATCAGGTCCAAGAGTTTCCTGTAAGAATATGATATCTAAAGGGTCGGCCGCAAGTAACCGACGAAGTGCTAATTTTTTATCGGGCCTAGCTAGCCCTCTATAGTTAAATGAGACAATCTTCATGGGGGGGGTGCTATGGGGGTGTCTCTTGCTCTAAGTACCCCAAGGATGGTAGCCTGTCTACCGGATGCAATCTCATCTCCAACCAGGCTTTGTGCTTTCGTAAGAGAGGAAGGTCGACCACGCAGGATCTTAAGCAGAAGAGGGGAGGGGACGAGGTCAAGCTCGACGTGGTCCGATGCCTGACGCTTAGTCTTAGATCGGGTCAGATACCCAGTGGAGGGGAGACCAGAGACAGATGCAGGTGGAGGAAGTGAAAGTGATGCAGAAAGGGTGGGAGGGGTGGGGGAGAAAGAGGAAAGGGGGGAACCAAGACGACAGGAAAAAGGGATAGAGGACGAGGGGAGGGAAGCTGATCCCAAACTAATGCCAAGGGCTGAAATAATAAAATCAAGAACATAAGAGCTTAAATGTGAGGAAACAGATGTGGAAATGCGCTTACCCAAAGTGTCCGCATCCCTAGCAGCCGCCTTGGATCTAGTGTGTGGAGGAGAAGGTGGTCTATGCGGAGGTCTGCCTCGCTTTTTTAGGATAGGCTATGAGGGGGCCGCTTCCTTAGCTGAAGATTCCGCCTGGACTTCTGAATCAGCATGTTGGGGTTGTTCCCCATGCTTCAGCGATGCTTGAATCGATGGTTCCTTTCCAGGTTCCTTCCTGTTTGCTTGCCCATTGAGAGGGAAGTCCTTGAATAAATGCCCAACTTTGTGGCATCTCCTGCACCTGAAAGGGACTCCCTCATAGTCAAGAGTCTATCTCCTGATGGAATTCCTCCACTAAATGTTGATATGCTCCAGCAAACCGTCCATAGTATCCATATCCACCAATATCCTTGTGTATGCCATACGCCCAGTGGTCTGGTAGGATTTATCAAATGTTAAGAAGGTACCTAGGGCATTTCCAATGCACCTAAAAACATCCTCCATCCAGAAATGTAATGGTAAACCAGGGAGGTGGACCCAGAGGGGGCCAACATCCACCCGTTCTTGTTCTGGATCGAACAGGGGAGTCCATCTTCGCAGAAGAACCAGCGCCTGATCAATATGCCATATCGTGGAGAGCACCCAATTGGTGTGTTCCAACCTGTCAAAACATAGAGCAAACCAGCCTTTTACAAAGGTCTGTACGAAAGGAGGGTCGTTCAAGTGATGGCCCCAAACCTCAGATGCCCATTGTTGTAGCCTCTCTACACTGTAATGTCTGCCTCAAACTCGACCCACTAAAACCTTCTCAGTTGTATCCATGGAGTCGAGCAGCTGCGTGTCCTCAGTCAGTTTGAGGAAGACCTCGCAGACTTTTATCTTGAGGCACTTCTTCTTCCTAGATGCCCTTGTTCTCTCTGCTTCGGTGTGCTCTACTTCGGTGTGCTATTGCGCTACCGTCGAGTGTGGGGGAACCCTAGATCCAGGTGGAGTCGTCAATGGCACAGAGGCAAAAATGCTGGAAATGGGGGAAATGCCTGTGAGGTTACCCAGTGGAGGAGCGGACGAGGTCAACGGAGCAATTAGGGCGGACATAGGAGTTTTTGAAGCCAAGAGGTGGTCCACCGAAGGGTTGCATGAATCAGTCAATGGCAGATTCGAAACCAGGACCTTCGAGAGGGTTTGATCGCTAGGGTTTGGTGGGAGGTCCACAAAACTGAGCGAGGAAGGCGATAAGGGCTAGGAGATGAGGTCCGACAGAGACAAGGCATCTTCCGGGAGGGTTACAGAGGAGACCTCAGTGCCGGAGATGGAGGGAAAAGCGTCAACGACTTCAGAAAGTTCGTTGTCGAAGGAAAAAAAAACCAGCCGGAGAAGAATGTGGTTGTGTCTGGATAGGCACGTCATCCAACAAATCCGCCAATTAATCTATTAATTCTTCCATAATTATCACAACCGAATTGTGCCAGCTACTTACAGGGGTGATGGGGCTCCCGTAGCTGTAATTGTAACGATGATAGTGGTGGGCGTAATATAACTTAGTTAAAAAAACAAACCCTTCAGCAAGAAAATGTCGCATGTGATCGTGCCCGTCAGAGAAGCTGAGGTGGGTTAGTTGTTGTGCGACGAAAGCGGGTCTGTTACGATGGGAGAAGCTGGAACTGTACTGCGTCTTCTGAGATTGACCGCTGACGGTCCCGGCCTGAAAACCCTAACGCCATTGGGAAGAAGGAGAGTTATTCTTTAACATGTATAAATAGGAAGGAGAAGAAGGGGGGAGGTTAGGCTTCTCTACATTCACTGTTCCATCATTGTCTTCTTTCTCTTTTACAGGAGGGATTTTGACAGAGTAAGAGTTTCTTTTAGAGCATGGTTTTTTGTTCTTTGGAGACTCTTGAAATGCAATTGTTTGATCTTGGGCCTCATTTCCCATAATCACTATATCATTTCTTCCATAACTTTTGTCTCTAGGGAATCCAAAACTACATATATAATATTGGAGGGAGGTTGTTGGTGAGAATCTAGCTTTCTATCCCACATCTTCTTAGGCAATTGCTTCTTTTGTTTTCTTGAAACTGGCTTAAATTCTCCTTCTCCATCATTACTATGAAGAGATGGTCGAGGATTTGAGGAACATTGAGAAGTTAAAGCCTTAGGACAACTTTTTCAAAGTGTCCACACTCATATAAAAATTACACTCAAAGGGAACATGCTCATAATCTAGGGCCTGAAGGTAGTACCATCCATCCAAATTAAGTTGAATAGTGTCACGAAGACCATTTGAAAAATCAATTTCAACACAAATTGTGGCATAAGAGAAGTTGTTGGCATTTTCCATATGACTATAAATAAATCAACCGAATTTATCTCCTATAGCATTGAAAAATACCTTAACCCCAACAAATAAGGGGGATGTATGACAATCTGGTCAACACTGGTGTTGAAGAAATTTCCTTCATGGGATTGAAGTCGAAAGACCAATGGGTGAGAAACATTCCTTTTTTACCCATGAAGTAAGGCCCAAAACTATAGATATGATCTATATCCTCCCGGTTTCAAAAAGAAAAGCATGCTTCCCATTTCCATAATAATAAATATCAATGGGTTCATGATTACTCAATTAACAATAACCTATTCTTCAACAAAATCATAGTTAGGCCAAAGGCCAGTAAACTTACCAATCAACTCTCTTTCCTTTGATAAGGTCGCATTCTTTTTCGCGGAGGAGGAAAATCTCAAATCAAGAGAGGGAATTGACTTTGCCTTTTTCACAAATCTACTTGGGCGATCCATTGAACCAGAAATATTGTCAGCCATTTAAGAGCAGGAAAAACACCACCATACCATTTAATGTTGTTACCCACAGTTGATCAGGAATGTCATGGAAACTCCCCTTAAACCCCCACACAACGACCATGAGCACAAGCCAATGTAGTCCAAACTATGAGCAAGAAGTTGAGGGGAACACAAACAACGACAGTGACGTCAAACACATGCATGATTATATAGCAGAATATGGTTCGATGTTAAATAGGGAAACCCTAGCTACCAAAAGATGGATTTTGTAGAGCTCAAATCCATCCTTAGTAACTATTCAATAATTTTTAAATTATATTTTTTCAAGAGTTGAAAAAGATTAAGCCAAGTAACTTATAAAAAGAAAGTTATAGGAAAATATTTTTTCACACTAATGCTAGATTGTTGACTTAAGTCTATTGGTAATTATTGAAAAGTAAATTATATAGGTACTTTATTCTCAAATTCATTGAGTTCCTTCTTTCTTTCTAAAATTATATATTTTATAAAGCCATTATAATTATAATTTACAGGGTTTTTAAGAAAAATAATACTTATTAAAATTATTAAAGTAATAATTTTTAAAATATAAATGATTTGGATTAAAATTTTAAAATTTATTTAACCAATTAAATATATCATTCATATATATAATAAAATTTATTATTATTATTATTATTATTTTAGTTTTGAATAATCAATTTTTACCTTTTTAAAATTTTGTTATAAATAATATTAGAAATAATAGTTAAAATTAATACTTGAATATTCCAAAATATGATTATATGTAATATATGCAATCTTTTAACAAAAATACGATTATATTCACTTCTTGTGAGTATAAAAGCCTGGTAGGAATCGATATCTATGAATTCCTTAGAATTAGGTATCGATACTATGGAAATTCTGATTTATGGATGTATGTCATAAGCCACAAAGAGTTATGGTGTTCGTTTATCATATGATGGAAGGATTATTTGGACGTAAAAGACAAACAGTTATGCTCATGCTTATGTTTAGATTTTTTTTATTTTTTTGAGTAGTGTGAAAGGTGTTTTATATTTTATTGTAAATGTTTAATATTTTATTATTTTATTTTAAGGTTAGGTTAAGTTAGAGATTAAATTGGTATAAAAAAAAATTTGTTTGTTTGTGGGACAAGAGATCTACTTTTGCCTAGTGATTTAATTGTTAAATCTACAGACATACATACTCTACTCTTTCTGAATTTATTTATTTTTCACATAGGAAAATTTGGGCAGATCAACACCGAAGGGAATCAAATCCCATTGGTCAGATTATCAAGGCCTAACCCCAAGGGCGTCGAGAAAAATTGACCTAGTAACCTCCCGATCGGAAAGACACTTAACAACAAAAACTCAACTGGTTAAGCTAACCCTTAAAACTAAACTTGTGACATCTTAATTTTATACATATATAAATATAAATTAAAAGTGATTACCCAATCTATCTATAAAAAATTAATAAACAAAATTAAACAATGGAAAAGAACAAACAATTATGCTCATGCTTATGTTTAGGTTTTTTGTTTTTTTAGTGTGAGAGGTGTTTTATATTTTAGTGTGAAAAGGTGTTATATTTAAAAATTAAATAATATAAAATTCTAGTATAAAAATGAAATTATAAATTAGTAGTATATATAATAAGTTAGAAGTGGTTACCTATTAAACGATGTATGAAAATTTGAAAATTTAATAAACAAAATTAAACCATGGAAAAAGATAAATAATTTTTTAAATATTTTGATATGGATTATAAATAAATTATTTAAGTATTTATATTAAATAATATATTTTAATATTAACTTCACTTATATTTCATTATAAGAAAATATTTTAAATATTTTGATATGGATTATAAATAAATTATTTAAATATTTATATTAAATAATATATTTTAATATTAACTTCACTTTTATAAGAAAATATTTTATGATCAAAGACAATATTTTAAATTAATTAAATATTTCAATATATTATTTTTATATAGAAAGTTTTTTTTAATAGTTACATTTTAATCTAGGGTATTAGAGAGATGTGTAATTCTTTGAATATTTAAATAGAGTTGACTTATAATATCAAAATAAAAATATTAATTAATTGTAAATGCATCTTAACTCTATACTTATCAATTATTGAGAGAAAACAAATTTCTACCGGTTAAAATCTTTTTTTAAAGTTTTTCATTGAAAAAGGAAATTTAAAATAAATAAATTTAAATTAAGACGACTTTACTCTAATTATAAGTCATTTCTAATAACAACTAAAAATTTAAGAAATATAAATACTATATTTGTGATGCACAATTCATTTCCAAAATAATAAAAAATTGTATTAATAAAAAGATCTAACCCAAACTATTACATTTCTTCTAAAAACTAAACTGAAATTGCCAAAAATTAGCAATAACTACCCAAAACCTTAAACGAGACAACCTAAAACCTGTTGAAGAGAGTGTAACTAGGTTCGGTATTTATAAATGTAATTTTGATCTTTGTACTTGTCAAAAGAAATAAATATTCCTTTTGTAAATTATAAAAATGAGTTTCTTGCTCATTTCATCAGTCTAGGAAAGTCAAAGCATCAAAGTCATGTATAAGGATCTCTTTTTGAGCCTATGTGTAAATATATACTAGTCTAAAAGGCCCTCCAAGACAAGCACAATCCTCCAAGACGAGCACAAGAAGAAGTCTGCAAGCTAAATGATAAAGAAGACAGTCATGTCGAACTCAAAGCATATATAGATGACAAGTCGGCTCATAAATAAAGTCACACCGGTTCACTATGACATGTTGGCTTATTTTTGGGAGACTAACCACTATATATACGCCATCAAAGTCTGCGCAGAACAAGGACACAGAACTTGCATTCCTCTGTGATTTTCGGTGGTACAGTACATTTAGAGGAGCTCGAATATCTCTGAACTATTCGGTGACAATCTTAGTGAGTAAGTAGAGAAAAACATCCTCGCAAGCTTAGAAGATCCTCTGCAATCTTCGGGTGGGTACAAACTCTGTAATCTGCATTACTGGAAGATAAATCTTGGATGAGTAATTACAGTGGCAGTACCTCTGTGTCTCAGTCTTCTCATATACACTGTCTCAGCATACAGTAATGATCTCGATATACTTGTTGAGTAAACCTCACAGTGACATACACTGTCTCGGCATAAGAGTAATCACAGTCTTACTATCTCGGCATGGATAAAGAGGATCACACAAAAGCACATACGGTCTCGGCATAAGTGTTATGAAAAGGATCTCTGTAAGACACTCTCAGCATACTCTAGACACTGTTATAGTCTAGGCATCGTTATAAAGAGAAGGATCATGGTTATACTACTGTGACACTCTCGGCATATATTCTGGATGATGATAATCATGATCTCAGTCATGATCTTAATGAAGAAATAGTTTCAAGGTCATTATCTTGATAATGATATCTGTGTATCTAGATGCAACACTCTTATATGTATATCTCAGTATAAGATCTCTATGTTAAGATAAAATATCTCTATGAAGATGCAACAGTGTTGTAACAATAATGTTCTCAGTGATGGCAGTAGTAATGAAGATCTCAGTAGTGCAGTGATGATGAAGATCTCAAGCAGTGAGAAAGAAGAGGATTGATGTCTTGGTCTCGGAGTGGATTAATAGGTCAAGGTTTCAAGTCTCGGTATTCGTCAATTGGAATCTCTATAATAAGACTTTTGTGCGGGTTTTCCTCTCAAAGAGTGAGGTTTTGGCCCTGGCAGAAAGCCAACATTGTGTTTTCTTGTCTCTTTTGTTTTGGGTAACTATTTGATGAACTAAGAAGACACACTCAATAATAAGATAATATTGCACTAATAAGAAGAGTTAAAAAACCTCACAAATAGTTATCATGATAAGAAGAATCTCATCAACTCCATTTGCCCTAGCTTCTTCAACAAAGCCTTGAATAGGAACAGACTCTACTTAACATTTGAAACTATTCCAATTGTCAACTTTCCAAAAAATCCCTTCAAACATCTGGATGCTTGTGTTTAATATTATAATGTCATGTCATATGGTTGTAGGTAACATGGATCACTGCTTCCATCTTAAGAAGCATGATCAAGAGAAAAAAGGATCTCCTCCTCTCAAAGGATGCAGGAAGGCATAAGTCACACTAGATGAAATCAACATAATATGTCCTCATATGAAGTATGAGGTGATTTACTACAATGAAGAAACTCTTATTGAAAACTATTGGGAATGGAATATGTGAGGAAGGAGGAGATCGTGAGATTTGCAAACATGATGAAGGCAATCAACATCCAAAAGAGCAAGAATATTTGACTAGGAAATCTCCCGGAAAGATATGAAGACTCTGATAAAAGTATGAAAAAGATGAAGACCCTTGTCAATGGATATATTTGGGAGATGTGTCAATATGTGTGCAGGATGTCTATACCTACAAGAAGATGTCATGATGAATATTCATCTCGTAAGGTATGATTTAATTTAAGATGATGTTTTGATTTATTGAATAGTATCTTGATAATGCAGTGCTACTCGAACAAGAGTTGTAAATACAATTACAACTAGAATTCATGTCGTGAATGGAAGAAACATGATGAGAAAGAAGTAGTCATATAACCAAGGTTCCAGATATGGAGAAGGCCACTTTCCATGAAGAAAGGAATGACATGATGAACTAAGGAGGAAAGTGATCGATGGTCGTTGCCCTACAAGGAAGAAGCTCAATTGATTTTCATGACATCAAGGAGAGAAGTTGATCAAGTAGCTGAAGGACCCACAAAGAAAGAAGTTTTTGATGTATAGAAGAGTCCCTAGCTAAGAGGGAGCTTGGATTGGATTGCCCCTTATTAAAAAGGAGTGACAATTGTGTTTTTCTATTTCATGTGTCATGCACTAAACCAGGACTAACAATCGTAAGTAGGTGAAGACCATGAAGAGAAACGAAGACAACTGATATCCTCCCTAGTTGAGAGGGAGAGACAGACACAACAATATTGTCTTCACTTTGGAAGAAAGAATGGAGGATTGGGTAATCATTAGACATCTGATGCTCTTTGAGGATGTGTAGGGCATCCAAGACAAGAGTAGGCAAGAGGACCTATATTCTTTGAGGGCTGGGAACCCAAGATAAGAATAGTCCTAGAAGGCCATACTCAGTGAACACCTGCATGGGTATGTACCTTGAGAGGCAATGATGAAGGTGTCTATAGTCACTGGTCTCACCAACATTGTGCTCTCATCTTATGAGAGATAGAGTTTTCGGTGAAGGCCTTGCTGAGGAAACAATGTTGATTATTGTGATGCTATATAAATGGGTTACCAATCCAATTCTTCTTATGAAAAATTCTTCAGATTGAGAATGACCAAGTACGATTATAAATACCTCCCTAGTTAAGAAGGAGTGTTGAAGAAAGTGTAACTAGGTTCGGTATTTACAAATGTAATTTTGATCTTTGTACTTGTCAAGAAAAAGAATACTATTTTTGTAAATTATAAAAATGAGTTTCTTGCTCATTTCATAAGTCTAGGAAAGTCAAAGAATCAAAGTCATGTATAAGGAGCTCTTCTTGAGCCTATGTGTAAATGTATACTAGTCTAAAAGGCCCTCCAAGACAAGCACAAGAAGAAGTCTGCAAGCTAAACGATGAAGAAGACAGTCATGTCGGCCTCAAAGCATATATAGATGACAAGTCAGCTCATAAATAAAGTCACAACGGTTCACTATGACATGTCGGCTTATTTTTGGGAGACTAACCACTATATATACCCCATCAAAGTTTGCGCAGAACAAGGACACATAACTCACATTCCTCTATGATTTTCGATGGTACAGTACAGTTACAGGAGCTCAGATATCTCTGAACTCTTCGATGACAATCTCAGTGAGTAAGTACAGTAAAAAGACCTCGCAATCTCAGAAGATCCTCTGCAATCTTTGGATGGGTACAAACTTTGTAATCTGCATTACTTGGAGATAAATCTTAGATGAGTAATTATAGTGGTAGTACCTCTGTGTCTCAGTCTTCTCATATACACTGTCTCAGCATATAGTAATGATCTCGGTATACTTGATGAGTAAACCTCACAGTGACATACACTGTCTCAGCATAACAGTAATCACAATCTTACTGTCTCGGCATGGATGAAGAGGATCACACAAAAGCACATACGGTCTCGGCATACGTGTTATGAAAATGATCTTTGTAACACACTCTCAGCGTACTCTAAACATTGTTATAGTCTAGGCATCGTTATAAAGAGAAGGATCATGGTTATAATATTGTGCCACTCTCGGCATATATTCTGGATGATGATAATCATGATCTCAGTCATTATCTTAATGAAGAAATAGTTTCAAGGGCATTATCTTGATAATGATATCTGTGTATCTAGATGCAACACTCTTATATGTATATCTCAGTATAAGATCTCTATGTTAAGATAAAATATCTCTATGAAGATACAACAATGTTGTAACAGTAATGTTCCTAGTGATGGCAACAGTAATAAAGATCTCAGTAGTGCAGTGATGATGAAGATCTCAAGCAGTGAGAAATAAGAGGATTGATGTCTTGGTCTTGGAGTGGCTTAATAGGTCAAGGGTTCAGGGCTTGGTATTCGTCAATTGGAATCTCTATAAGAAGAATTTTGTGCGGGTTTTCCTCTCAAAGAGTGACAGGTTTTGACCCTGGCAGAAAGACAACATCATGTGTACTTGTCTCTTTTGTTTTTGGTAACTATTTGATGAACTAAGAAGACACAGTCAATAAAAAGAGAAGATTGCACTAATAAGAAGAGTTAAAAACCTCACAAATAGTTATCATGATAAGAATAATATCGTCAACTTCATTTGCCCTAGATTCTTCAACAAAGCCTTGAATAGGGACAGACTCTACTTAGCATTTGAAACTATTCCAATTGTAAACTTTCTAAAAAAACCCTTCAAACATCTGGATCTAAGATTGTATTTTTTCTTTGGTGGGGATTTGGCCTTTCCCGGGGATTATCTTTTGCCCTTTTTTAAACCTGGGTCCAGTCCCAGCTTTTTGTTGATTCTGTAGAGTTACATATTCTTGGAGAGGTTTTGTTCTTGCATTTCATTTGTAGTCTCGAAGGAAGGTGGTTCATTGTATTTTTACTTTGGTGGGGATTTGGCCTTTCCTGGGGATTACCTTTTACCCTTTTTTTTAAACTTGGGTCCAGTCCCAGCTTTCTGTCGATTCTGCAGAGTTGCATATTCTTGGAGAGGTTTTGTTCTTGCATTCCATCTGTTGTTCCGAAGGAAGGTGGTTCACCTTTGCCTGGTCTGCTCATGAAAGTGTCTTCCTTTGATTGATGGTTGGAGACGCAAACCCGGTGGATTCTACAACCTTTTTGTCCTTGTCCTAATTTGGGATCTCAACCATGGTAGTTAATTTCTTTTGATTAGTTTTCGGAGAAACTGGTTGTACACTCAATTGCAGCCAGGGTAGGCCCTTTACTTAATTCCTTTACAAGATTCGCAGGTGAAGCTAGTGACACCTAAGGTGTATCACTCTTGGATTATGAGATTTTTACACCCTTTTGCACACAATTCTCTTTAGTAGAAGCTGGAGGGGGGCGCCTCCTTTGAGATAGTCCCCCCTGCGCACCATTTTGGCTTTCGGGATGTTATTTTTTGACTTCGTTGTCCCTGAATTGGGACAAGGTTTCTTGTCTAGTAGCAGGATATGTAACGAAAAGACTGACATTTTCATAGTCCAAAGGCTGTAACCATGAATAGTGAGGGCTAGCGAGCTTAATTTCAGTAGGGAAGCTCATGCTTAAATCCATTTCCACACAAATGCATAAGTGGGCTTCAAATAGAATCTGGTGTCTTCACTACGACAATAGTATCTTCTAAAGCATTTCAAATTGAGATTAGAGTTACATGGTTCCACACATATGCAAAGAGAGATTGTGAAACTTATCCACACCCCAAAGCATTAGAAACTGATGATGCCAAATGCGAGTCAAATTTCCCTAATTTATTTTTACCTAAAATAACTTATACATATTGTATCTATGTATGGGATCATATGCAATTGTGTGTATGTCTCTATATATATATGAGATCATATGTAGAAGAACAACTCAGTTATGTGCTACACAACAATTGTGTGTGTGTGTGTGTGTGTGTGTGTGTGTGTGAGATCATATGTACAAGAATAGCTCAGTTATGTGTTACACATTTAATTGAATCCTTAGAGCATATGCAAAAGAACAACCTTGCTCAGTTAGATCGCCTCCCTCTTTCTGATATTCGTTAGATGCTCTAGGTCACCTTTTACCTACTAGACATGAGTTGAACAAGATCATTAGGGGGGACATCTACAAGTAGTTCATCTAGGTCACCTAGGTCAATCCTCAGGGGGGGGTTGCGCCCAAAGATGTCCTTCTACACCGAGCACTTCTTGGAGCTGAGAGACGGGCTCATTGTTCGACCCTAGTATATGTTTTGCCATTGGATGTGTGCTCTTCGCATTCCTGTAGGCCAGTTTAAATTCAATTCTCATAGACTTCGGGTAGAGAAAAACCACTATATTGATAGACCACACGAATTTTTTCAAGTATGTCATTTATAAGAAGTGGAGACCAAGGTGCACTTCATTTTTGGATTCCCTGTCTACTATGAGATCAAAGGAATGTTCTATTTCTTGTTCATAGATTCTCACACACGGTATCCTGATCAGATATGTTTGGACCTATATATGCAAGAGGCTCTCAAGTTCCGAGCACATATTCTTCAGCCTCCCATCAGACCAAACCCCGCACTAAGGATCGCGACATTTTTCAAGTTACTACCATCAGACATGGCCACCAAGAGACCAACTGATACCAATACATATCCAGACTCTAGATTAGTGAGGATCGTGGGACTTCACCCTGCCACAGGAGATCTCAACAACATATCTGTCTCAGATCTATTCCGGAGAGACAAATTAGGCCCTCCAGACCTCAGTAGTTTGTGTACTCCCATAAGCAATTATTTAGTGGAAAATTTGCGCGTTCCACCGGCTCTTCATCAAGCCAACAGACTTCGTTGAATTTCCTTCTATGTTCTTCATTCAACCTCATATGTTAGGACAGATGGGTTTGGTTCTCAGACCCATTAGCTTGTGGATCTTCTTCGCGGGGGAATTTCATGTATTCTATCTTTTATGTTCATGCATTGCATCATTTATACCTCATGCATTGTATCTTTTATATTCATGCATTGTATATTTTATAGGAAACTGTTTGGTTCTCCCGTATTATATGGACATCATTGTACTCAACAATTCCTTTGACCTACTTTATGGTCAATAGTTGGACATAAATAAAAATATCTTATCTTATCTTATCTACAACACAAGATATATGTTAAACACTTAACTGAATCCAAATTAAGAATGAGTTTTAATATAAACAATTAGTTCAGGTGGGAGAATGGCTCTGATTCTCTGTGATGCAGTGCCTCACGGTCTAGGGTAAGATCATAGGTGTTCACTGCAACTATTACTACACCTACCCATCTCCCTCCTGCGAAATTCCCTTCGTTACGGTGTGCGATCTGACCCCTACCTTTTCGCACTATCGTTATTGTTCCTTGACCTCCTTCGCCACTGCTAGAATGGACCATGACGTCGTCGACTATTCAGGTGACCCAAATCCCTACAAGGATATTTGGTCACACCCTCACACTGTGTTAGGATCTGGCTCTTTTGGCTCATCACTCCTTCCGCTGTCTGCACAAACTCTTGCCTCAGACCATCCAAGACCATCTGTGCCCCAGCTGCCTCCCTCTGCTGCACTGGATGCCTCTTCCAAATTGGATTTCCCTTTGCTCTCCCCGGTAACTCGCGACCTTATCGCGGCATGCTTACCTCCATCACCCTCTTTCAAATTCCCCCTTCCTAATCTCCCTCTTCCACCAACATCTTCTGACACTCCCTTCTCTTCTAACATCACTAAGCCTGGGACATAAACTCCCCACTTTTCCCTCCACACTATTTCCCCATTCCCTCGAGCTACTTCAGTTTGTCTGCCCAAACCCTAAGAGCACCCCACGCTCCCCACAGGTGGCTTACCAGTGCATCAGGGGACCCTTCTAGGACTACCCGATGGCTCCTAGACCCAACAAAGTCAAGAAATGGAAGTGCATAAAGGTGACGGACAAGGACATTAACCTCTCATTGGGGGCAGATCTCACAACGGGTGAGGTGGTGGACATGCCTAACAGGGTGCTGGTGGGTCGAGTTAGAGGGCGAAACTACTCTATGGAACGTTTGCATCTCTGGACCGTGGAAATTTGAGGTTCACTCCACAAATAATTGCCCTCGATCAAGGTCCTCACGTGCGGGTGGTTTGCTCTCAGATTCCACCGGGAGGAGTATACTGATTGGATCCTCTCGAGATTTTGGCACATCGAACTTGCTCCTGTACTGCTTAAAATATGGAATCCCCTTTTCGACCCAGAAAGGGAACACATTGGTGTAGGGCTGATTTGTGTTCGACTTCCAGGGCTCCCAATGCAATTTTGGTTAGAGGATGTCTTCATTCGCATTGGTAATGCCCTAGGAACTTACCTAGAACTCGATAAGACATATGAATCCTCTGGAAACATGACCATGTAATGAATCCTAGTTCATCTAATACTGAGAAGGATTGGAGGAGAAGATCACCCTCAACTGGAGACATTATTCTTGCAAGCAAATTGTTGACTACGAAGGAGTACCCTTCCGGTGCCGGAGATGCCACAAGGTTGGGCACCTGTTTAAAGAATGTATGCTTGTCTTGCCATCATCTCCTCCTACTTCTAAGGACAAGAAGCACATGTAGCCTGAAGAACCACAAATGGAGGATCATCCCTCTCGTCCAGCTAGTCCATTGGATGCACCTGGGGACACTGCTCGGCCAACTTGTTCTACCCAAGTTCCGCCTATCTCCCCGCCCATGACTAGATCCCGGACTACTGCGGCGACTACACCATCCACGGGTACTGATCCTCCTCTTTGTTATTATGTTTTTCAATTTAGTAATTTCATATATTTTGCGTCTGCTTCTGCATTCATCCCCTGCATGAACACCGCTCCTATCAATTGTTCGCTCAACCCCCCATTGGTTATCTTTTCCACCACCCCCTGATTATTCACTCTTCGGGACTGTTTGACCCATCTGTATCCTCCACTGCCTCTGGATCTCATTCATACAACCTCCGACCTCATATCCCGGTACTCCAAGAATCGATTGGATTGGGTATTTCATCCACACTTGCGGTGCCCAAACCCTCTCGAGGGAGGCCCTCTAAGATTTCTAAAGCCATTAAGCGTGCAGGAGCCGATGTGGCCCTGGGCAGATAGAACACCATCGAAAGGGTACTTGGAGCACAGGAAACCCTTGCAAGGGTTCCCCCATGAAGTAGGTATATTTTAATTGTAGGGGTTTAGCCAGTCCCTACAAAAAATTAGCTCTAAAGAGGCTTTTGGATTGTGAGCCTTGTAATATCATTTTTCTTCAAGAGACCCTCGGTATGGCTGAGAAAATTACCCAGACCCTTCAATCTCTAAAGCCTGGATGGAGCTTTCATGCCTTGGATGTCTTAGGGCGATTAGGGGGTATCTCTCTGGGTGTTAATTCCATACCATTAAAAATATCTCTGCTTACGGTGGACATGGTTTCCTTAGGTTGGACATTTTATCCGCAGAGCTGCACAAGAATCTCTGCATTATTAATATATATGCTCCTAATCATAGTAAACTGGATTTCTGGCATAAGCTATTAGGGCACTCCCTGATAGACAACTCTACTATATTAGGCAGAGACCTAAACTTTACCATTGGACATGAAGAATCCTGGGGTCATCATTCTCAGTTGGACCCCCTCTCTGATCAGATGGAACAACTATTGGAGCAACATTGCCTTATTGATATCCCTATGAACAAAAATTGCCGACATGGCACAACAGAAGGAATGGAGATGTGGCACTAGGAAGAAGATTGCATCGTTTTCTCATTCATGAATATCTGTTAGCATCCTTCACAAATTATAGGCAATGGGTTGGTTTTGGAGGGATTTCGTATCATTCCCCCATATATTTAGAGTTGGTTGGTCCTTCAAGAAAGCTCGGGTCTCCCTTCAAATTGAATTTGACTTGGTTAAAGGACCCTGATTATCTCAGATTTGTCACTGAGTTTTGGAGAGACCATCCACTTATTAATGATCATTGTGTGGTAGAGGGTTTCTGTCATAACTTGGTGAATCTTAAAAGACTCTCTATAATCTGGCGAAAGAAAACAAGGCCAGGGAGGAACAGACTCTTTGTGACATTGAACGCCAGATG
This sequence comes from Pinus tabuliformis, assembly GCA_031772625.1. Taxonomy (NCBI): domain Eukaryota; kingdom Viridiplantae; phylum Streptophyta; class Pinopsida; order Pinales; family Pinaceae; genus Pinus; species Pinus tabuliformis. The sequence continues at coordinate 520,145,132 of CM062808.1, forward strand.
GACGAGTTGACAGATAACCATGGCAGAGGGTACACCTCAATTGAAGCAAAAGCCCATTTGACGGGCTTGGAGGCCTAGAGATCCAAGATTCTGCTGGATCGGGAAGAAACATGGAGACTCAGAAGCCGAGTTATTTGGCTTCAAGATGGGGATGACAACACAAAGTTCTTTCATAAATTTTCCAATCGAAGGAGGGCCAGCAATACCATATGGAAGATGCCAAATGAACAGGGGCAGATGGCTAATACCTTTAATCAGTTGGCACATATGGGAAACACACACTTCAAGCAGCTCTTCAAAGCCCCCCCTGGAGCAACACTTGCAGAAATTATTTGCATAGTTGGGCATTTTCCTAGATTTGTGGATCCAGACTCTGTGGAGGATCTTATCAAACCTGTAACAATGGGGGAACTGGAGAGCACATTGAAATGGTTCAAGAAGGACAAATATCTAGGGTCGGACGGATGGTCGGTGGAATTCTATGTATCCTTCTTTAACATCATTGGCCCGAACCTTCTCAAGGTAATCGAGGATTGCAGAACTTCTGGTAGAATGTATGAAGCCATTAACACTACTTTCATTGCCCTTATTCCTAAGACGGACTCCCCACAATCCTTTAGCGATTTCTGGCCCATCTCCCTATGCAACTGCCTTTACAAGATTATTGCCAAGATCATTGCAAACCGAATTAAGTCGATCCTATCCAATAACATATCCTCTGAACAATTTGCCTTTCTCCACAACCGTCAAATCCATGAAGCCATTGGTACTGCCCAGGAAGCCCTCCACTCCATCAAGCTGAAGAAACTGAAAGGAGCCATTCTCAAAATAGATCTCTCAAAGGCCTTTGACCAGGTCAGTTGGCTATACATCAAGATGATTTTAACTCACCTGGGCTTCCCTATTCCTTTCATTCGATGGATTATGTGTTGCATTACAACTGTCTCTTTCAGTACTCTCATAAATGGGTATGCTTCCTATTTTTTTCATGCAGAGAGGGGACTTAGACAAGGTTGCCCACTTCCCCGTTGCTCTTCTTGATTGTTATGGAAGGTTTAAGCAGGCTAATCTCTTCTGAAAAAGGGTAGGGAGGCTAATGGGACTCAAGATCATAGACCAATGCATACTTACACATCTTCTTTTCGTGGATGATGTTCTTATTTTCCTCAATGGCGGCATTCAAGACTACAACACTCTCTCTGAGGTTCTACGATTATTTATCACAGCATCGGGGATGGAAATAAACAGACCAAAATCTTCCATCACCCAATCGGCCTGTTCCCCACAGGAAATTCATCGTGCATATCAAAAATTCCCCTTCTAGAGACTACAGTTGGAGGATGGATTGAAATACCTAGGCTTCCGTATAAAATATCATGGATGCAAAATAGCTGATTGGACCTGGTTAGGTTCCAAGGTTGAAAGAAGATTGAACAACTAGAGTCATCGACTTTTGTCTAGAGCAGGACGTTTGGTGCTTATTAAATATGTTCTTGAAGCCACCCAAGTCTATTGGATGTCTCTTGCCTAGATTCCTCAAGGCATACTATCCCAGATTCAAAGGATATACTGCAATTTCTTATGGAAGGGGCACAAGGAAGGGAAATCCTTTGCATGGGTTAAATGGAATCGAATTGCAGTCCCTAAAAAATGGGGGGGTTGGGGCCTCAAGGATCTCCCAGCTTTTGCACATGCACTAGCAGCCAAACTGGGATGGCTCCTCTTGAAGCACAAAATCTTATGGAAAAAAGTTGTTACTTATAAATACATTTGGCATCGGAATATCATGGATTGGGTCCGGCCACCATCTTGGAACAAGCAAGGAATATCAGTAATCTGGAAAGCTGTCATACAAACTCTCCCCATTATCAGGAGTGGGCTAACTTGGAGAATTGGCAATGGTCCGGCTGTCAACATCGAGGCTGATCCATGGATGCATGGAACAATTGGTGGACCACTGCACCCACTATGAAATTCTGTAACCTCCCTCTCATCATGTGCTGGAATATCTAGCTATGCAAGAAAAATATCATTTTTAACAGCAAACATATCAAATGGCCTCTTATTGTCTCGAAAATTTGCAACAGTTATAATGAAATCCCAGACGAGGAACAACCTGCCTCGTTTCGAACAATCATCCCAGAAGTAATTGATCATGCCCTTCCCTAGTCCTACTTTGATGGTTTTGCACAAGAACAGGGGTGTGGGGGGCGATTCTACTCCACCTATCCGATGCACATATTTTCTGCATTCGTATGGGATTGGTTGCGGGCACAAACAACTTTGTTGAGCTCACCTCGCTTCGCCATCTATTATACTTTGCACTAAACCAAAATTGTAGACAATTACAAATCTTTGGGGACTCTAAGATTTTCATAAATTGGTTCAACTGCATAATTGCATGCCATGTTCACTCACTCAGAAACATATTGGATGATGCATTGTTTTCTAAATCACAATTTGATCATATTTCATGTACCCATATTTACAGGGAGCACCACAAATCTGTGGATCAGCTTTCCAAAGAGGCAGCGCACCATCCCAGAGGAGAATGGTTGATACAGGAGGAAAGAGAGGGATATGTCTATCAGTGCTATCACAGGCCTTATATAGAACAGAATCATCGGCCCTGATTTTATCATAGTATTTTGAGGCATCAACAAATAGAGAATCTCACAAAACTGAATATTTTTTGAAATTTTGTAATCATATTTGTATATACATATTGATCTATGATGGTATACCCTTCTTGGGTTTTATGTACATGCTCACTACTTTGATGACTATGGTCACACGTACAACATATGCCACTGACATCTACAACATGTAATTTTCCATTATAATAGAAAATTACGATTTTCCCGGGAAAAAAAAACAACTAGTTCAGGTCAAAATTAACAGTGGTTGTATCCCATTGACCTTCATAGTTATTTGGCCATTTTACCATTCTCTCAATGTGTAGCATTTAAAACGAAGGTTATGTTCCTTATCAAATATTCTTGTGTTTGTTAGTAATGAATCTATTTGCATGTGTTTGACTATTTGTAGAGGATTTCTTCCTCCAATTTTTTAATTGTTAGTGACTAATCTCTCTCAACGAAAATTGAAATCTCGAGTACTTTTATCAGAATTTAGAAATGATTTTTGAGTTTTGAATTCAAAAAATTTATCTTCAATTCTTTCAACTTCTTCCATGAGATTTAAATTAATGATATGGTAGAGACTAAATCTTATACAAATCAACTGATCTACACCTCATAAATAAATAAATAAATTCAATTTCCAAAATTTATAAAATACTCATAAACATTTAACAATTCAAATATTTAATTAAAAAACTACATTGTTAATTCTTTTTAAATAAATTAGTTATATTCTTTTGATTTATATTCATAATTCATATCAAAGCACTTTCCTAGATTATAATAATTTATATAATGTTTTTCTTATTTTAAATGGTTTTGTAAAATATGTATACTTTTAAATATTTTAGTAAATAATTGTTTTAAAAAAATTAAGCTTTTATTTTATAAATAGAAGACTTTAAATATCAATTTAGTATCAAACTTAGTAGTAATCTTAGTATTAAATTATTTTTTTAATATTAATAATACCTATACCTATGAGGTGTAGATCAGTTGGTTCCCAGGTCACAGGTTCAAACCTCATGGGGAGGGGTCGAGGATGGAAGCCACTTTTGGGGATTTAAACTTCCCAAAGAGTGTTCAGGCTCTATCGAGCCTTGCACAACACTGGTGATAAGCATCCCATTGTGGGTGATCGATGCTTCTTCCATCCAATATAGGGGTTGGCCTTGGGCATAGGCTCAACCTAAACACTATATTTGTGTGTGTGTTGGCTAATCCACTAGGGGATTGAGTGTCACTCTTACACCAGATACAACTATTTCATAAATGTCACAAACTGCCAATTACAACATGTCTCCTGAAACTTGAACCCATGCAGTTAGGGGAAAAAAATATTCACCAAACCATTGGAGTTAAGATCCCTTGACAAATTTACAACTATTCTCACTGTTAAAATAATTATAAAATATTATTTAATTAGTATCATAATAATATATATTTATTATTTTAGATCTTTTAATAGGTGAAATGTATTATGTTTTAAGTATTTTAACATATAATTGGATATGTCTTCTTAAATTTAAAAGAGATAGAATATGTATATCTTTATATAGGGAGGCGCAACGTCGGACGGAAGAGAAGTTGTAATGCCTTATTATATTATGTAAGCATTTTGATTTGATTAAATTACATAAAAATAAAAATAAAAATAATAATTGTAGTAATACTTTTTTTAACCAGAATGAGTATAGTTTATATTAAAAAGTCGCACCCGTTTGCAACAAAATTGGGCCTTTACATCGGTTTTTCACTACTTCAACAAGCTGATACAAATTTCTTGGTCCATCTAGACTACTATAGTAGCTATTTCTATCTTTGTTACAAAAATTTCCCATTCTGGGATATCTACCACTATATATTCGACAGAATTGAAGTAAGAGATATATACATTTACAGTTCAACATTTTTATAACACAAAAACAAAAACCATACAGAGGTGGTTAGATATCCATAGGGGTTGGGTTGTTTAGATCCAGTCCCTGGGAGGCCTCTTCTGAATCCTTGGGATTTCCCTGGTCTATCTCATCCTCCACATTTGCCTCCAAACCATCCTCTATTGCATCCACCTTGAGCTTCAAATTGTCCAGTTGGTGACGCAGAGTGTCCACTTCGTCCTCGAGCTACCTGATACGTTCCTTTTTCTCAATTTCCCTTTCTTGCATGTTCATATTCTCATGCATTTGTTGATGCATGCTGCGTTGAAGTTCTGACAGTGCTTCCCGTAGGTCCCAATGATCTTGGACACAAGTGAGACAAGAGGGTCTGTATCTGCCACCTTGCATCGAGGAACCAACTCTTTTCCCACCCGATGTTGGCCTATGGCTTCCCCACGTGCCTGCCCATGAATTGTCTTTAGGCCTCTGCATGTTGGCTTCTAAAGTCGCGCTTTTTATCGTGCTCCAGAAATTGGCACTATTTTCCCCGATCTCCCATAGCTAGGCACCCTCTCGCACCCACAACAGACTGCCCTACTCCTTAGCAAGAATGGACCGTCCCACCTTCCTCCTACTCCAATTCTCCTCCGCTTCCAAAGAGAATTACTAACTCACCTAGGGTCCCAAATCTAATCCAACTACAAACACTCCGGACAACCCAAGCCCAGCACCCGTGACTTGCCAATTATGCTCAGGATTTATTGATTCTCCTTCCAAACCTTAGACAGACAGACCTTCCTATCTTCCTTACTTCTCTTCACATCATAATGCCCAGCCTCTGTGACACTAAAATTGATACACAATAGCCTCGGCTCTGGCCATCAGGTTTTTGTAGAGGCCACCGTGCCACTCTCAGACCTTACAACATACAAAATCCTCATACCTGTATGCACTTTATACATGTTGCCTGACTTGGAGGTGATGCAGAGATGAGCGAGGAGATTGTTGCAATCGAGATCCCATGAGTATTCCATCATAAATCCACCCTCCTCCATTAAATTCCCACCAGGCTCCTGTGCTCTATCAGTCATTCCCACAATTCTCCCACAAACGAGCCTAACCTCACTGAAGATTTGAATTAAATTTTGCTTCGTAAAACTCAATTCCCTGCATGCGCCTAAGGTGTTGTGCCGCCCATTTCTCCAAGAACTAGGGTCGAGATGTTGAGGCTGCACGCTGTAACTTATTCATGAAATAGGTTTGGTCCTAAATTTCCATGGGACGCCATGTTTCAAGTGAGTTTGGGTGTCCGGCTTGCCACGAGTCTGCATGGATGGCAGGAGCTTGCAGAGGGTGATGCAACAGGGGGAGAAGGAGATTAGGGCAGAGGTTATAGCGCGAAGGTGAGGGTTAGAGCTAGGAGGGGCCACAGGGAAGGGGGAAGGGGTGGGGAATGAGGGACGGGTGGGGAGAGGGGAGATAGGGGAAGGGAGGTGGGGGTAAGGGGGAAAGGGTAGGCAAGGGGAGGGGGGGCGAGGGCCGGGGGAGATGGTTGGAGAGAGATAGGGGGAGAAGGGTGGAGCTTCATTTCATTATAGAATGATAGATTCAACTTTTCCACCTCCATTTCTATCCATTGAGGCTTTATTTCTGGCCTACACATGACACTCTTCAATTTATTAAGGTATTTTTGTTGTGCTCACGACATCGTTGATGACACATTTTTCTTCCTCCAGTAGGCTTGCCTTATTGGCTTGTCTATTAGCATCATTATTATTTCCCCTCAAGACATGGTAGAAGGTCATCAAATCGAAAGTGGGGATCAAGTGTTGGGCTCTCATTACGATTCGATTCAGTGTAGAGATCTTAACCTTTGAAGTATTAATCATATGCCTTATAACTATCATGGAGTCTCCTAACACCTGAATCTTTTTTATCCCATTTCTATGAGCCAGGATTAGTCCCATAAGCATTCCATAAGCCTCAACTTGGTTATTGGTCTTTCGGCCTAGCCCCCAAGCATAACTATATTCAATGATTCTTTCAGGATTAATGAGAATCCCTCCCCCTCCTGCCACCCCATTTATAGTAATATTATATATAAGAATATTGATAAGAACAATCAAATTTTTAGAGGTGTAAATCATTCTTCAAGTTTTGCACTCAAAAAAAAGATGGCATCTTAAGATTTGATCCCTCTAAACACTCAATAAATTTGGAATTAAGATAGATCTAAATTAATTATAATGCTTTGATCCCTCTAAACACTTGATAAATTTGGAATTAAGATAAATCTAAATTTAATTATAATTTTTTGTAAAAAAATTATTAAAACCCTAAATTCTTATTTCATAAAAAAAAATCCTTAAAATTAAATTATTATTATAATTTTAATAATATCTTTAATATCATTTTTATTATAATATTAAATTTATTTAAATTTCAAATAACTAAGATAATATCACATATATCTTTATGATATTAACTAAATAATATTTTATATTTCTTTCAATTAAACAACTATATAATATCATAAATATTATCTTTAATATATAAAATTTCTTTAATTTACATTACAATACAGTTAATTTGTGCTCAGAAATATAAAATATTACTTAGTTAGTATTGTGCTATTTTACAATTTTAATTATTATATTAATAGAAAAGTTGCTCGATAGAATTAAAACATTGAAATAAAATTAATGAATAGAATCCTCCAACAGAGGGACGGGAACTAGACCAGAGGAACTGGAATCCAGTGAAATCTAACCAAGATTTAACTGAGACAAAAGACCAGAAAATTAGCTGAGCAAAGAGCTAGGGTGTAAGGTTCTGACCTTGTAAGCGGTCATTCTTTTAATACAAAATGATAACCGTTCCATTAAAAAAAATAAAACATTTAAATAATTATGTATTTTAAAAATAAAAATATAGGCATATATTTATGTGATATAACCAATATTTTATAATTCAGATATTTTTTTCACTTAATTCAGTTACGTATTTTATAAAATTATATAAAATAATATCACAATAAATATTATATTACTTATTTGGTAGGATGTTTTTTCCTACACGACAATTTTTTTGGTTGGAATTTGAGATTTTTTCAAAAAAATTAAGTGGGAGTGTTTGAGTTGTTTTTTATGATGGAAATAGATTCAGCACCATTAAAAACTCTTGGGGCATCCACAAATTTAAAGCTTTACAGTTGTAGCTAGATTTCAAGGGATCCTAACCTCGAGCGTGTTTATGAGAATTGAACTTGTGAGCTCCCAATGACAAAGTACTTTAACTACAGGACCTCGACTAACTAAACTAACTCTCTAAGCTACAAATATCTTTACATTAATTTAAAATTTGTTAAAAATTATTTTAATTTCAAAATTCAATAAACATTATAACTTGTATTATTAAATTTATATATATATATATATATATAACAATTTATAAATATTTGAATATTAAAATAAATTATTTATAAGTTGAATTTAACTTGATAATGATATATTATTATTTTTTTATTAAAATTCCATTTTTATATATAATAGGTTGAGTCCAAAATAAATAATAACTTTCAACTTTATTCTCTAAATAATTTATCGAAACCAAAACGATATATATTCTTTATATAAAATATATTTATATATACACTAACATAGATCCATCTTTACTCTGGATCTATCAAGTGTCTAGAGGGATCAAATATTTTTTCTCTATGCTAGTTTGCATATCAGGATATTTGATCCCTTAGTAGATTCAGACTAAAGGTGGATCTATGTTGGTTTAATTCCTCACTTTAAATAGGCTACATTCCACGTGAACACCATGGGTCAATACCATTGATTCTCAATGTCATGTGCCATCTTTATTTTTATTAATATTAATATTAATATTAGGGTTAATAATGTTTTTTTGCATGGTATTAATAATAATTTGGCACGTGGTATTAAAATGGTATTTGGCCCATAGGCTTCACCTAAATAAAACCTCTTTTTTGAGTCTTCGTAAATAGAAAGAGGTTTATGGACTAAATATAAAAAGAGGTTTTATTTATTTACCATACCTCTAGTTTATTTACATTTTTATTTATTTACCATACCTTTGGAGTAAGTATAAAAACATGTTTAGTTATTTATCATATCTCCACTTTATTTATACTTTTATTTCTTTACCATATTTATTTTTTGAGTGTTCATAAACTTCTTTATATTTTAAATTTATATTGTGTTTATATATGAGCTCAAAGAGGCAACTGGGTGTTGGTACAGTCGGATTGACAGTTACTTGCATGAGTTCGGATTCATAAAGAGTGATGCAGATCCCAATCTCTACTATTTGATGGTGGAGAATGAGCCTCTCATTCTGGTTTTATATGTAGATGATCTGTTTTTGACAGGATCGTCGAGGCTCATAAAGGATTGCAAAAGGAACCTTGCAATAGAATTCGATATGAAGGATATGGGGTTGATGCACTATTTTCTAGGATTGGAAGTATGGCAGAAGAATGGAGAGATCTTCCTTGGGCAAGGGAGATATTCTACAATTTTTTTGAAGAGATTTAGAATGCAAGACTACAGATCCATGGCGACACCAATGACTATCAAATGGAAGATGATAGATGCATCAGGGGACAAGGAAGTCGACCCCACCTTGTAGAGACAATTAAGTGGGTCACTCCTATATCTGGTCAACACTGGGCCAGACATTTGCTTCGTTGTTAATACCCTTAGCCAGTTCATAGTGGAACCGAAGAGGGTACATTGGGTAGCAGCTAGGCACATTCTCAGGTATGTGGGTGGAACAGTTAGGATCGAGTTGAAATATACTTGAGGAGATGACATCAGGTTGATCAGATTCACAAATGTAGATTCGGCAAGTAGTTCAGTGGACAGGAAAAGTACCTCCGAGTACTACTTCAACGTTGGATCAGGGATGATCTCTTGGTGCAACAGGAACCAAAAGTCAGTAGCACTGAGCTCAGCAGAAGCAAAATATATGGCAGCTAGAATGGCTATGTGCGAAGCCATATGGCTTTGGAAATTATTGGTGAGTTTGTTCAGGAAGAAAATGGGAGCAAACAATGTTTATTGTGATAATCAGAGTTGCATAAAACTCTCTGAGAATCCAATATTTCATGATAGGTCAAAGCACATTGATATCAAATGTCATTTTATCAGAGATTGTGTTCAACTTGGGGCAGTCCAGCTACAGTATGTCCCCACAGGCGATCAGGTAGCAAACATGCTCACAAAATCTCTAGGGAGAGCTAAGTTCATCCAGTTCAGAGAACAAATGGGTATGGTGGAGAATTTGTTTCAAAAGATTCTCAACAGCAACAGTTGAGAGGGAGTTGCAGTGCAGATGCGTTAGTTGACAATAGTTCAACAGGGTCAGGAGCAACACAAATGCAACACATATCAAAGTTGCGCAGTAGTTAGTGGGCAATAACAGCCATACATTAGTAGCGTGACATGAGATGATGCAAAAACATGATGTTGTTATAGGGGGCAGCAACACTAGAACACTTTCCTTGCTAAGAGGGAGTGTTAGTTTTTGTAGCACCAGATGTGTTCTAGCCACAAAACTTTGTGGAGAGGATAGAATGCATGAATTCTCCCAAACCCAGAAATCCTTTCTAGAAATTCCAACCAAAAGTGTCTCAATTAGATTATTAACCAATTTTTTAAATTATTTCCTAAGTCGAAACTTAGGGAATATGGTTAATTAATCAATATTAATTGAGATGTGGTGAGAATCATCTATAAACTCACATGAATCGACAAGGAATTAATGTGGGCAACCGATTATGTTTTAATCTTGGTCGTTGGTGCTCCAACAGAATATTATAAGAAGAAGTTGATGGGTAGATGGAGAACGCACAAGTGCATATACTCAGTTGCCCAGGCAAGTTGATTTTTCTCAATGGCTGAAATTCAGCAAGAGAAGATAGAGCTAGAGGGTGAGTTGCAGGGGAGAGAGAGAGGGAATCAACAATAGTATGAGAGTGCAGGATAAGTTCTAGAAGGGTCAGCGTGAGAGAGGGCACAGTTCATCAGGGCACTGCTATGGAGAGTGACAATTTTTTTACTAAATTTCTCTCAATATTTATTTCTCTATTTTTGTTGTCTGATGTCTTGTACATGAATTACTACTGAAGAATAATAAAGAAGCCCTCATCTGTTGCACCAATTTTCCCACATTGGGATTTTCCAAGGATGATTGTCCAAAAATAATTGTGTTAATATGCTTATATGTGTGTTGGCATCTCTCTAATTTTCCTTGCATTTATTTTTCCTCAGTATTTAATTTGTGAAGGTTATAGTGTATTTATTTCGATATTTGTAGTAAGAAACTGCAAATAATTTGTTTAACTTATTTAACAAATAGAAGAGATAATATCAGTTACTGCAGTAGGATTCCAAACTTCGGAATTTTCACATAATAGTAGATCCGGAAAAGATTGGAGCTATCATGGAAAGGGAAACTCCTAGGAATGTGGATGAGGTCAGATCATTCATGGGGTTAGCATGTTATTACAGGAGGTTCATCAAGAACTTCTCATGGATTGTCTATCCTATTACATCCTTGCAAAGAAAAGGAAAGAAGTTTGAATGAACTTAGGATTATGCAACTAGCTTTGAGAAATTGAAGTAATTGCTTACAAATGATCAAGTTCTAATTATTGCAGATCTAGATAAAGAGTTTTCCGTGCGTACAAATGCTTGCAAGAGAGGAAATTGTGGAGTCTTGATGCAGAAAGGACAGGTGGTATGTTACAAGTCAAGGAAATTGAATGAGCACGAGTAGAATTATGTGACTCGTGATCTTGAGTTGGCAACGATCATTCATGCAATGAAGATGTGGAGGCACTGTCTTCTTTACGGGAGGTTTGTTTTAATGAGTGTTCATAGTGTGATATGATACTTGTTTGACTAACCTAATTTGAATGTCAGGCAAGCTAGATGGTTGGTCACGCTTAGTGAGGTTGATTTTGAGATTAGGTACATTAAGGGTAAGGTGAATAGGGTTGCAGATGCTCTTAGTAGAAGAGTGCAGGTAAATCACATTGCAACTATGAGTTCATATGGGACAAATTTGGAGGAGAAGATCTTGCAGTTAGGGCAGTAGGATGATAGGTAACAACATTTGAGGCACGGGTTACAACAACATAGTACAAGTGATTAGGATGTGGATTATCATCTCACGCAAATGGTTTGGTGAGAGTTAGGGACAAGATCTATGTGTCGGAAAAAAGTGAACTCAAGAAGCTTATCTTGAGGGAATTTCATGTCAAGCCATATTTAGGTAATCTGGGATATGAGAAGAATTTGATAATTGTGAAGAAGTTTTACTACTTTCCGAATTTGAAGAAAGAGGTAGCTGAGTTCGTCGCAAGGTGTTTGGATTTCCAATGGGTAAAAGCAGAATGCAAGCATCCGGGTGGTTTATTGCAACCAATTCTAATTACGGAATGGAAATGGGAGGTCATTTCCATGGATTTCATCATAGGTTTGTCGAGGACATCTAGACAACATGATTCCATCATGGTTGTAGTTGACATGTTGACTAAGGTAGATCACTTCATTATAGTGAAGTCTACTTATTTAGCTAGTGGGTAGATCAGGTCTTCATCAGGGAGATAGTGAGATTGCATGGTGTTCCTAAGAAGATCATATGAGACAGAGATGCCAAGTTCACTTCCAGGTTTTATAAGAATTTGTTTGCATATTTGGGGACAGAATTGACTTTTAGTACAACCTATCATCCATAGACATATGGATAGACAACGATGGTTAACAAGATTCTTGAGGATATGTTGAGTATGTATGTTATGCACCAGCAGAGGAAGTGGGAAGAGTATCTTCCACTGGTAGAGCCTCTGTATAATAATGTGTATCAGGAGTCCTTGAAGATGAGTCTATTTGAGGCACTTTATGGGCGAAATTGTAATACTCCCATCAGTTGGAGTGATCCAGTGAACATGGTATTGATTGGACCAGACATGTTGGCTGAGATGGAATAGGAAATGCAGGTTATCAAGAAGAACTTAAAGGCAACACATGATAGGAAAAAGAGCTATGCAGATCAACACAGGGCATCTAAGGAGTTTCAGGGTGGGGAGCATCTGTACTTATGTATTAAGCCGAAGAGGATCTCCTTGAGAATTGGGTCATCTGCAAAGTTGGCACCTCGGTATTGTGGGCCTTTCGAGATCCTTGAGAGCATTGAATGAGTGAGCTACAAACTTGCACTACCTCCAACAGTGAAATCCCATGATGTTTTCCATGTTTCATTACTTAAGAAATATGTGAAATATGTTGAGCATGTGATTCATTGGCCGGTATTGCAAGTGGATCTAGAAGGAGAATTCCAGTCGGAACCTCAACACATATTGCAATGGAAATAACTCATGCTCCAAAATCAAGCAATCGAGAAAGTTAAAGTGCAATGGAAGCACTTTGGGCCCAGTGAAGCTACATGGGAGATGGTTGATCAGATGTAGGCAATGTATCCTTCATTATTTGTTGGGTCAAGAAAATGAGTTTGGTATATGTATACGGTTGTAAATATTGCAATGAGTTGTGTTATAAAGCTGCAATAAGTGGCATGATTGTCATGTTGGTCATGGTTTTCAGCCGTTGTTCATTGTAAATATTGCATTGAGAAAAGTTATAAAACTCCATGGCAATAGGTTTTGATTTTCAACGGTTTTGTTGGTCATAGATGTCATAGAACACAGAGGACAGTGTTCCCCTAATGGGGAGGGGTTTGTAATGACCCTGGGTTTTCATGTAATAAAGGGTAATAAAGGCAAAATAATAAGACCGAGGTCATGGGACACATATTCCAAGCTGAATGTTGGGAAAAACATCCTATTGGGTGTCACTTTGGTTTAGTATGGCTAAAGAAACTGACAAAGACATTGGCAAAGACAAAGAGGCATTTATTTATGAAAAAAAAGGAAAATAGGAGAAAAGGGAGATCAAGGGTCGCAGGTTTGCATGAGAGGAAAATTGAAGCAAAATAGAGGAAAATGAAGAAAATAAAGACCCCAATAATAAAAAACTTTATGCAGATCAGTTCACAACTTTTGTCAGTTCTATTCTCTCATACTTTTTCACACTTAGATCATTCTTGGAGAACTTTAGCATTAGAGAAAGGAAAGCAAAGGAAGGAAGAGGAAAGCAAATGGAGGAAGAGGGCAAGCAAGGAAAGAAAGGACAAGCAAGGAAGGTTGGATCAAGCAACTTCAACAAGAAGATTTTGCAGGTAACATGTTGCATGTGTTATTTCCTAACTGAAGTGTGAATGCAAGGTACATGCATTTGTTTATTTAGTTCATTTACTCTCACTGACATGGGTTTTGTCGGGTTTGCCAATGGTTTTATCATTGCCTTGTTATTTTTTGGATAACCATGGTGTGATGGGATTTTTTTCTGGTTGAACTTTGCATTGTTGGAAGGTTTTGGAACCGGGTGAGGTGGTTTTGGTGAGATCACAGTAGCTTGAGGGTGGCGGTGGTTTAATTTCCCGGAAGCCCTAGTTGTTTTTGTCTTGAGATCCCTCATTCATGCTTGGAATATGGCACAAGGTGATTGTTTGAAACAAATATTTGGTTCAACCCAATCTATAGTCGGGTGGTACATGGAAGTCCCTCACTTGGTTTGCTTTTGCATCAGTTAATAAGAGTTGTTTTCCTATTGTGTTCTATGAGCACTTATACTTGATATTATGATGATTTGATGGTTTTTGTGTCATGGATAATAATCTAGTTATATGTTGGTTATACGCATGAATCTGTAATGTGCTCTAACTATGACTTTGTTCAAGATTTGATAAGTATTTGATGGTTATTGAATGCATGGGCTAACAAGTGTTATTGTAGCTATTATGAGAGGGAATTAGACATTCTTGGTGATTCTCATATAAGTTTCAGACTCATGTGATCAGATATGCATTCATGACCTATAACTTACATGTTTACAATGTGTTTGACGAAATGTTTTCATGGTTAGGCCTAGTTAGGTCAAATTCTTGATTAGATTTTGAATGTTTAGCTTTGTCCTCGTGTCAATAATGATTCTGGAAAGTCTCAGATGGTTGTTGTAGTGGTCTAGAGGTTGGCTTGGAATTGTGGCTCAGATCTTAAGACCACATCCTCTGAACTAGAGATTTTGGGTTATAACCGCATGGAAGAAGTGTCATGTGTGTAGTCAGAACCCTATAACCACACTCTTGCAAGCTTGTGCATGTTGTTGGGAGTCTAAGTCAGTAAAAAAGAAATCCAACTGAGGGCTTGGTCACTTGGGGTGGTTCTTTGGCCCTAAGTCACCTATAAGCCCTATAGGATGTTACTTTGTGGTTAGTAAGTATCAGTTGTAGGCCCCACTTCCTTAATTGGAGCTAGGAGGTTGGGTCATGTCATAGTTACTCTTCGTTTCATGTTTACCTTGGTAGGTCAGTGAAATTGGGTAAATGTGGTAGGGGTAAGTTACAAATGGAAATTAAATATGCCAGCTCTTGAGGCCTATGCTCGCATGCCCAAACCTCTGCCTCATTCGTCTCCCCCTGACGTTTAATTCCTTGCTCCATGGACTCTTTGCGTTACATTCCCCTTGTCTTCCTTGTTAGATCTTGGTCCATCAAGATTGTCAACTCCTCTTCTGTGACCTCTTCTACCTCTTAGCCTCATTCCCCGCCCACAACTTCCCACTATTCCGCCAAGAGCCAAGAGAGAGGCAAGGGCGCCACGCAAGCAGGGGGGAGGGAAGACGACGCCCGCCGACCACCTTTGATGACAATGCATTTGATGCCCTATTCGACAGTAGCATCCCTCCCCATATCAAATGATAGGTGCTTGAGTTCGAGGAGGCAGAAACTCATCGCGACAAACCCACGCTTTGGGCTCTCCATAATCTCCTTGCTTAACAAATCAAGGAGTGAGAGAAGGAGAAGTCGAGAGCCACTTAATGGATTACAGAGCTCTTAGCTTACAATAGTCACACATCCTCCTCCCTCAAAAGAATTTCTTGTGACCTAGATATTAATTTCCCACCCAATATCCCATCCCCCCCATTCCCTGCACTATTGCCTTAGAATTCTCCACCCATGTGCTCGACCTCTCCCCCAATTCTCATGTCCCTACTCACAATCCCTCTCTTGTTCACAAAGATTTCGACGTATCTCCACTTCTGTCCTCTATGCACGCCCCGTTCCCCTCATCCTCTCCTCCCCATCCCAATCCCAACAACTGCTACATCTTTGAGGAGATTCTAGGTGAAGTGGGCTACGCTTCATCCAATGCAACTCTAGTTTAGCTCCCAAATGTTGACTCTTCCACAGGATCACATTAACTTCTCAAGTTTCATGGCTCACACCAGGTTGTTCCACCTTGGCCTCTCAACTTCTCCATTCAGGCTTGTTGGCAGATGGACTAGCACCACTTAGTTAAATTTTGCAATTTTTGATATTTTGATGACTTCTCTTAATTTTGTGAATCAAGTTTCCACCTCTGGTTTCCCCTCCTAGGGGCAGAGGATTCTCTATGACTTAATCTCTTGTTTCCGTGCTCAAGGGAAAATTTTTGTGATGGGTGAGAGGCTCAGTTCCCCCATGTTCTCCAAACTACATTATGTATTTCTCAATGTTAATATCATGTGAATAATTGTGCTTGCAAAAAAAATAATAAAATTAATAAGGACATTGGCAGGGATTTTCTGGGGGATGGCGCATTTAGGAGTACACCGAAATGGTTTAGGGTAAAAACCCTAGTTTTACTGCAGCAACCCTCCGCAGGCTGTTGGACCTGGACAACCGTCAACCGACAGACCTCCGTTTCTGTTGCAGCCGCATCTGTCACCATCTGCTGACGGTTATTACTAACAGCATGGGCGATGTTATGGAAGTCGAGGACCTTGATTATTCCGAGGACCCTTTCCCCGACCGCGTCATTTTTGGAAACCCTAACCTCAGTTCGCTGGCATCTGGCTCAGCTCCCCCATCCGTACATGCTCCATCAAGCTCTTCGTCGGTGGTTTCCTTTCTGGGACTCATTACTACTCCTTTGTTTTTTGGGTCTTTGTCCATTGAATCCCCTACGCTGGATTGCCCTCCTTTATCGCTTGGCACCCTCCACTTCCTCACTGAAAATACTCCACCCTCTCCCTCATTTGACCTGGATCCACCGGCTGTCCATCTTCAGCTGTCCTCTTTGAATTTTTTCACTCCATCGCCTGAAAATTTACATGCTTCCGGAGCTCCAAACACTCCCATAGCTACTAGCTCTTCGTCGGGTTGTTTTTAAACCCTTGCGGTGAAGGTCAAGTCAGCGACACAAACCACTCAGGAGGGTTCACCTGATCCGCTATCGGATCACCCATCTACCCCTCGTACTGGAAAGCGGAAAGCGAAGTGTGTGAGGACTACCACAAAGGACATCACTATCCGATTTGGTGAGAGCTCTGCAATTGGGGAAGTTGCACTCATGTCTAGCACTGTTTTGGTTGGACATGTTCGTGGCCGTGCATATTCAACAGTCAGACTTACCCTAAGGGTCCGTGAGATTTGGGGAGATTTGCTCATGGAACTACCAGAGGTGTAAATATTGCCCAGGGGCTGGTTCGCACTCCATTTTGCAAAAGCAAATTATACAGACCTGGTCCTTGCTAGGTACTAGCACATCGAGATGGCTCATGTGGTCCTGTTGTGGCCACCAACAACCCCCCTCCTTATTTAGTATTAGAAATAACACTAAGTAAGTGGGGACCCTTAGTAAAAAATTCAAAAATTTCAATTAAGGCTTATGTATTCTACTCCTTATGAAAACATCGCATTGCGCAAAGACTAATAGGGCACTTCCTTATGATTAAAAATGATAAACTGCGAAAGTGCGACACGAATTTCATCGCATCGCATGTATTAAGAAAAACTCATATTGGAATAACCTTAAAAAAATCGCCAATGGCCGATATGCGATATGCGATATCACAATATCGCATAAAAACACATAAACAATTATAACAATCTTGCGATAGCGTGATGCTGCGATCGCGCAATACAGTGATCTGCGATTCTGCGATAAGCGCGATTGGGCAACCCTGCGATAACACATCTTAATGAAAAATACGATAATGTGATATGCGACATCGCGATGCTGCGATGCGAATCGCAGAAACTGTCCATCACAGATTTTCCCTAGCTCAACATTCAAGAAAAGTTGTCCATAAACCAAAAATTGGATACGCGCTTTAATGAAAAATAATGAATGATACGCCAAGTGTTAATGAAAGAAAATTTTGTGTTTTTCGAAGAGTCAGTTCACGTCAGGTGGCATGTTTTTGTACATCCGTAGAGTGTAAAACCTTCTTGCCGATTTTTATTATCATTGCTCTCTCCTCATGTGTGAACTGCAGGAATGAAAAACAGAAACAACATGAAGCAATGTGTAGGAAGCAATAAAGGAAAAGGGTAAAGCTCCAATGCTCGGAAACAGAGAAGAGATGCTCTCATAAACGGATATCGCACGCAACAGAGCTGCAAATTCACAGAGCACTGTTGAGCTATCCATTACAAATCTTTCAGTCACAGCCATGGTTGAATGAGTAGTTGAACAATGTTGATATCAACAAGCGATTTAACGCTCAAGGTCAGAAGCTCACGAAAGCAGTATGTTTACAAAATTTTGAAGCTTATAATTAGTGAAGGAAAAGGCGCTAAAGGCGAAAAATGCACCAGAAAGGCCTGGATCAAAGAACGGAGGCACTTTCCGATGCGCGATTAGCACCTAGCGCTAATCGCGCATCGCTGAGAAAATTGCTCAAAAAGCAAATTCCCTAACTGCTCAGTCACTCATAAGCCCGGAAAACGCAAGAAAGAAAAGGCAGAAGCAATTCAAGGATTAATCAAGTGGAACTTGGATTATTACTGGGCATACACAGTAAATCCACATAGCCAGAGGATGCTTCTCAAGTATATCTTCTATTTTGCTGAAAAGATGGTGCCAGCTCATACCATTTCTATTTGCTTAGCTCAACCAAAAGCGGAAGACAGTCAGCCAACTCTACCCAGGCAAATATTGAACGCTCGCAACATTAAGGAGAAAATGCAAAAGTAGTTAGATATTAGATTTAATTTTTAGAAATAGTTTTGCTTAGAAAAAGGGCGGTCATTTAAACCGTATCCTGAATCTGTGTAATTAAGTTATTTAGTTAGTAGTATTTAAACCCTTCTCATGCATTTAGAGAAGGGTCCAGAAATTTATCAAAAACATGTCCTCAGAACATGCACTTTTGCACCCTCAGAGGAGGTTTTGGTGAATGAATGGATCAAGATTTGTTGATGTTTGCATTTGATATCTGCTACTGATGTCGCACTTCTGTACTCTTAGTAGATGTTAGAGCAAGGGGAGATAAATCATTGTTGCTTGAAGCTTATGAGTAGGACCAGTCATAAATGGTACTTTTATCTCTTGACCATTTCTGCTTATATGTTAAAGTGATATACAGTTTTTAGTTGTTTATGTATTATTGCATGAATGCTTGAGTTATCATTTGGCACTTTTGTACGGTGGTAGCTATTTATTTATGTTTAATGCATGAATAGCTCATTATGCGATATGTTGTTCACAACTGTTTCGTCTAACTTTTTATGCGAAGTGGTTCATCTTAATTGATTTCCTTTCTTATAATCGTTGAATGATCTTTATTACCAGTTGTTATTTGAAATATCTTTAGATCGCATAATAGAAGAATTACATCCCGGGTTAGCATAGATTTAGATGTGTTATTTATTAGATTACAATAGCAAAGAATTAGATTAAAGTTTGAATTAGAATAACTTAGATAGGAACTGTTAGATCAGAAACATCCAATTCTACACACACACACCCATAGATTGGGAAACTGGTCCCATTATCCCCAGTCGGACCCGCTATACCAAACGGATAAGGAGCTGCCAACCATGGTCCGGACCGGGCGGGTATTCCCCTTGTTGTCGACCTGATTTTCGGGGCTTCAACATATTTGGCGCTAGAAGGAGGACCTGAACTATGAATGGCAAGTAAATCTAAATCTGAATACCATTCTGAGAGTAAATCGCCCTCATCATCTCCCCCGACTTCCCCATTATATTTAATTCCAGAGTCAAAATTCGCTTGAGTATCAACCGCTGCTACACACCCTGATATTTCAGAACAATCTACCGTTGAACTTCCTAAAGTCGAATCCCTAATTCACAAACTTCAGTGATTTTCCATTTCTCCTCAGAGGTCTGATAAATCTCAAGGCAGCGTGACTTCGCAGTACAACCCTACTCATCCCCTGACTAGGCTAAAGAGTGAAAATTTTGGCGTCCAGCCAACCGAATTACCTCTTCCAACCAGGAAAAGAGCGAGGAAATCACCGCAAGAGTCTGACAGTGAGACTCTTTCGTCAGCATCGTCCATCTCAACTACTTCACCGCGAAGTCAACCATCCACACCTCCACTCCAGATCATTGTCCATCCGTCCACTGGAACCCCCACAACCCCTCTTCAATCATCTACAATCGTAGTATCCTCATCCTCCCAGTCATAGGGATCATCTTCTGCACTTTCCTCTGTTAGCAATTCAACAATGGCTCAGTCTCCATGGAATAACCTTGGGGCAGTCTTAATGCCTCCACCCTTGAGTCAAATACCGGCCCATCCTGAGAAATGGCTGCCTAAATTCAATCTCGAGGCAGGCATGCTAGCAGAAGAGCACATAAACAACTTCATGCTTTCCATTAATCTCAATGGAGTTACTAATGAAGATGTTGTTGTTTGGCTTTTTCCCTATACATTACAAGGAACAACCGGGTCATGGTACTTTTCATTACCCTCCGGATCCATCACAAGTTGGGACATCTTCCAAGACCAATTCCTAACCAAGTTTGGTGATGACAGGTCGACGGAAACGTTAATCAATGACCTATCCAATCTTAAAGCTGAAGCTAGAGAACCTATCAAGGATTTCAATTTACGGTTCAACAAAATTCCTACTGCTTCCCAGCCCAGCGAAGAAGTATGATGTGAATGGTATATTACCACTCTGCCATTGAACATAGCAATCTTCGTGGACTAGGCAAATAAAACAACCTTAACTAATAACATGAAAGAGGCGATAGCAGTAGAGAAACGAATAATAGCCCTGGAAAAGAGATCCGTGATAGAGGAACGTAAGTCCAAAAAAGTCACCTTCAAGGAAGACTCCAAGAAGAAACAAGCAAAAGATCCTTTTGATTTGGAAGGATTGAAAAAATTTCTAAAGACCATGTCCAATGAGATGGTCGACATAAAAAAGTAAGTAGCAGAAACTTCTTCGAAAAAACCCTACAGAGCTTTTAAAAGAGGTCCTTCAATGGATGCAAAGCCACCCAATGCCATTTCAAATGTTGAATCTGAGGAAGAGGAAGAGGAAATTGCCACTGAAGGGCAGACCGATGACGAAAAAGTTGTGGAATTACAAGGAATGTGGGATTTCATCCTCCCACAAGAAGAAGATCAAGAAGTATTTATAGTTAGCACACGAAGCAAAAATCAGCTTGATCCTCCCCAAACTACCCCTAAGCCGAAGAGTGCAAGCTCTACAACAAAGGATAAATTCGCAACAAAGAAAACGACATCTAAAGCGACTCAAACTAGCCCAGTCTGAGGAGATGAAACAACTCCATCTAAAACACTGATGGTGTCGGATGAAATGGAGTACAATATTATTGATGACATGAAGAAGACTAGGGCTAATATCTGTTAGGCCCCTATAATCACTAGTATTATAGGGGCCTAACATGCATGTTAGGCCCCTATAATACTAGTGATTATAGGGGCCTAACAATATCACCCTTTACGAACTGAGCAAGTTGAAATATCAACAGAAGATAATGATGAAAGAATTACATGCCATGCTAGTTTCACCTTTGGCTGCCGTTGTACTTTCTCAAGCTTCCCATAACATGGGAAGACCTCCAACTAACACGATCAATAAGATTGATCCAAATGACATTGCCTTAATTGGAGGAAGATCAAGATCTCACACTCCCCCGTTTCTCCTTACTTATGAAAATCTTCAATAAAAATGTGCACAATTGTTTGGTAGATTTCGGTGCTTCATCGAATATTTTACCCAAATCTATATGTGCCAAGATAAATGTTCAACCACAGAAATCTGCAGTGCGCATAGTTCAGCTAGATCGATCTCAAGTCGAAGTGATCGGCGAACTAAATCAAGTAACCATAAGATTGTCATCCAACCCGAAGGTATGTCAGGTTATTGACATTCTAGTTGCCGATATCCCAAAATTCTATGGCTTAATTCTTAGCAGGGATTGGTCAGAAAAACTCCATGGATACTTCGCAACCGACTGGTCGCACATGTGGCTGCCCTACAACGGTAAACCCAATCAAATAAAAGTTGAACGAGAGCTACACCAGAAGTACATAGTAACGGATTTGGAGGGAGAAAATGAACCAGTAGCATATAACAGCAACATTATTGGAAATTACTCGGTAGATTCTTTCCTCGGCAATTTCAATGCTCATGCATCACCCTATTTAGAACACTCTGTTTTGTCCCAAGTCGAAAATTTTTCTCGAACTGATAGTTCGAAATGTATCAATTTTTTAGATAAACCTGTAAATAAATCTTTGTTTTGGAAATTATTTTTTGATGGTTCTAGATCTAACGAAGGAGCAGGAGCAGGATGTGTTCTGATTAGTCCAGAAGGAGATAAGATCATGCTCACATGCAGACTCGAATTCGATTGCACAAACAATACAACAGAATACGAGGCTTTGGTTCAAGGCCTGTACAAAGCAATTGGGTTAGACGTCAAGTATCTTCAAGTTTTTGGAGACTCTGAGATTGTGGTTAAAAAGGTACGTAACACCATACATTGCTTATCAAGTCACTTAAAACACTTTCAATCCTTAGTACAAGATCTGACTGAGCATTTCATAGCATTTAATATTTCTTCAATCCCCAGACTCCAAAACGCAAGTGCAGACCTTTTGGCTAACGTAGCTTCTAAGCTTATTCCATCCGAAGATTTTAGTCCAGATATTCTCAATAGAATTAATTTTTAGACCGTCCACTCCTGACAACATCACAAATTGGAGTATTCAATGACGATCCTGATATCGTAAATTTCCTCACGTCTGAAGGATCCTACTCCAATCAAATAATTGACGAAGACCAGCACGATCGACAATTGCAACAAAATAGCACTAATAATGCTATACCTAAGTCGATGGTCAAGTTAGAAGACTTATACGATTTGAAAGATCGGTTTAAGAGGTCTACCAATTCAAAACTCCAAAGTTCAACCTTGAACTATGAATTAGTAAACCTAGGGACCGATGCTAAACCACAAAACATTAATCTAGGCCTCGGCCTAGCCCCTGAAAAGAAACTAGTGTATATCCGTCTTTTGAGACAATATAAAAATGTTTTTGCCTGGAATTATGATGAGCTGAAAACATATGACACTTCTATCATCTAGCATACTATTCCCATGATCGATAACGAAAAACCTGTCCAACAAAAGCTGAGAAAAATCCACCCCAATTTAGAAAATGAGATAAAAACTGAGCTCAATAAGTTATTGAAAGCCAGAATAATCTTTCCCGTCAAACATTCCAAATGGGTCTCGAACATGGTACTTGTAAGAAAGAAAAACAAAGATATTAGGATTTGCATTGACTTTCGGAATCTTAACAAAGCATGTCAAAAAGACAATTTTCCTTTACCTCCTATGGAGCAGATACTGCAGGCAGTGGCGGGCTCAGAATTAATGTCTTTCTTGGATGGATTTTCAGGATACAATCAAGTGTTGGTACATCCTGATGATCAGTTGAAAACCACATTCAAAACTAAATGGGGCACATACGCATATCGGAAGATGCCATTTGGTTTGATTAATGCTGGTGCCACATTTCAGAGAGCCATGGACATCGCATTCAAAGGTTTAATCAATAAATCTGTAGTAATTTATTTGGATGATATAACAGTGTACTCGAAGAAGCGAAGCGACCATCTCAAAGACGTGAAACAAATCTTTCAACGGTGTTTAAGGTATGGAATTTCACTTAACCCAAAGAAATATTTTTTCGCACTAAGTGAAGGGAAACTTCTAGGATTCATAGTGTCAAAATCCGTTATTCACATTGATTCCGACAGAATCAAAGAAATTTCTGAAATATCCCTACCTCATAACAAAAAAGACATGCAATCTTTCCTTGGTCAAATCAATTTCGTAAAGAGATTCGTTCCAGATTTTTCACGAATCGTGTCTCCTTTGCAAACCATGATTAAAAAGAATTCAAATTTTAAATGGGGTCAAGATGAACATGAAGCATTCAACCTGATCAAGCAAGCTATTATTAATGCTCCATCTTTAGCGACTCCAAATTTTTCAGAACCTTTTATTTTATACACATTTGCCTCAAATAAGTCATATGCTGCGATTCTAACTCAAGCAAATCAAGAAAAAGCGGAAGCTCCAATTGCGTTTTTTAGCTCAAATTTACAGGGTGCTGAACTCAATTATTCAGACATGGAGAAACAAGCTTATGCTATTTTCAAAGCAGTCAAATACTTTAGACCTTTCTTACTTAAAACCCATACTAAGATCATAGTACCGTTTCCAGCGGTAAGGAATCTTCTAGTACAGAAGGATGTGGGTGAGAAAAGGGCCAATTGGGTTACTGCCTTACAGGAATATGACATTGAGATCAAACCAGCAAACATTGTAAGAGGTCAAGGCTTCTGCAAAATGCTGGCTGGAGCATCGCAAATTTCTGAAATTCCATCTGAAGAGGTACAAATGTGTGAGGTAAGCCTAAACGATGCAGAATCATTATATGCTGATGTCATTTATTATCTTAAGAACGGGTATGCTCCTTCACACCTTGATCATACTAAGAAAAGAGCCCTAAGGTTGAAAGCTAAACAATATCAGCTCATAAATGATATTCTTTTTAGAAAAAATTATGATTCTGTTCTTCTTAGGTGTCTTGAGAAAGCTGAAGCTGAAAAAGTTTTGCTAAGAACTCCACGATGGTCCAGTAGGTGGACACTACTCTGGAGATGCTACTGCACATAAAATCTTACGCACAGGATATTACTGGCCCACGCTGTTCAAAGACTTGCACAATTACGTGAGAAGATGTCAAGTCTGCCAAACTACTGTTGGAAGACAAAAGAAGTCGTCCCTGCCACTATAGCCGGTAAACATCGAGCAACCTTTCAGTCAGTGGGGCTTGGACATAATAGGTGAGATCGTTCCTCACTCTTCTAAGCAGCATAGATACATCCTCACGGCAACAGATTATTTTACTAAATGGGTAGAAGCAGTTCCGCTCAAGACAGCTAATTCTGAAAATATCATTGAGTTCATAGATCAATTTATAATCACCAGGTTTGGATTGCCATCCGCTTTAATGTTTGATAATGCATCATACTTTTCTGGAAATGCAATGACTGAATTTGCACTTAAAAGAGGATTCAAACTTAAATATTCGGCCAATTACTACCCGCAAGGTAATGGGTTAGCTGAGTCAACAAATAAAAACCTAATCAGGATTATTAAAAGAACAGTTGACCAAAATCAAAAGAATTGGCACAAGGCTTTGATATATGCTTTATGGGTAGATAGGATAACGCAAACAACTTCTATTGACACTTCTCCCTTTAATTTAGTTTATGGGAAAGAAGTGGTTCTTCCGACTCACTTAGCCATTCCTTCTTTGTCTTTATTACAATACATTGATGAAGTACCCGCTTCCTCCTTACAGCTAAGACAAATGGAAATAATTAAATTAGAAGAACAACGAGAACAAGCTAAGAAAACGCATGCTCATCATCAAGCACTAGTAAAATCCTCTTTTGATTCAAACATAATTACCAGAAAAGATTTTCAGATGGGAGATTTAGTTTTAAAGTGGGACAAGGCTCATGAAGAAAAGGGCAAACATACAAAATTTCAAAGGATGTGGCTTGGTCCTTTTCAGATTGTTCAAATCGTAGGTCCATCAACATTTGTGTTACAGGATTTAGCAGGCAAGAGGGATCCTTTGCCTGTTAATGGACAAATTCTCAAGAAATATTTTCCATAGAAGATTATTCTTCTATTTTTTGTAGAATAGTTTTTCTTTTCATAATAAAACCAGTTGTGAGTGGTTACATTAGGTCTTTACGAAAAAGACACCAATTCTCTTTCAGATTTTTAACTTTTCGCTTGTATAAATAGCAAATCTTTTGGAAAACTGATCTTTATTATTGACAGATACAGTTAAAAACTTTAACCTAGATATGATACTAGTTTCAACTTCAAAGAATTTGATGAAAGCAACCTTTAGTGAAGAAATTGTTTTATCTCAATACAATGAAAGGTATCAATAACAAAATAAAGAGTCTCTGTAGAACAACTGTTTCAAAAAACTCTATTATTGTCGTCCAAAGCTATCTTAAGGAAACAATGACTTCCTCCCTGCTAAGGAAAATCGCAGCTTTCAGAGGCATAATCCAAGGATACAATTTATCTTGAAGAATGAGAGGTCTCATCACGAGCCGGCTTATCATTATCATAGATATTATAACTTGCTAACTTTGCCAATACTGTCTACCACAACAGGTCAATGACTCAAGATTGTTGCAATCAAAAGAAAGGGGTCTCATCATGAGCCAGCTTGTTCAGCAAAGTTATAAATCAAGTGAGTGACGGTGTCATAATTTGGCTACCAAACCAAGACATTGTTCTTTAAGAATAAAAAGAAAATCAAAGCCATAAGTGTGGATATGGATTTTTCTTTGAAAGTTGTAGGTCACCTTAAGTAGGATACAGGATCATTGTTGGGTAACAGGTAACCCTGTCGAGGATATAAACGCCTGCTGGCAGCAGAGGCTCTACCTACGACAAATGAGCATATTTAAAATTGGTTTACAGAGGAGACTTTATTTTATCTTTACAAGACCAAGTAATGGCTGATGTAAATACAAGGACTAGCCTGAGGAAGCAAATAATTAGAGTAGAAAGAGGTTGAAACAAAATATCATTGACAGTTTAGAGCATAATGTACTCTATCTTTCCATAACAAAGTTTAATTTTCTGAAGAAAAAAAATTTGTTTTGGAAGTTTGAAAAATTCAATAGAAAAACATAGATAACTGGTTCTTCCAAGTGAATCGCCAATTGTTGTGGCCACCAACAACCCCCCTCCTTATTTAGTATTAGCAATAACACTAAGTAAGTGGGGACCCTTAGTAAAAAATTCAAAAAATTCAACTAAGGCTTATGTATTCTACTCCTTGAAAACATCGCATTGCGCAAAGACTAATAGGGCACTTCCTTATGATTAAAAATGATAAACCGTGAAAGTGCGACGCGAATTTCATCGCATCGCATGTATTAAGAAAAAATCATATTGGAATAACCTTAAAAAAATCGCCGAAGGCCGATATGCGATATCGCATATCGCAATATCATATAAAAACACATAAACGATTATAACAATCTTGCGATCGCGTGATGCTGCGATCTGCGATCGCGCGATACAGCGATCTGCGATTCTGCGATAAGCGCGATCAGGCAACCCTGCGATAACACATCTTAATGAAAAATGCGATAATGCGATATGCGACATTGCGATGCTGCGATGCGAATCGCAGAAACTGTCCATCGCAGATTTTCCCCGGCTCAACATTCAAGAAAAGCTGTCCATAAACCAAAAATTGGATACGCGCTTTAATGAAAATTAATGAATGATACGCCAAGTGTTAATGAAAGACAATTTTGTGTTTTTCGAAGAGTCAGTTCACGTCAGGTGGCATGTTTTTGTACATCCGTAGAGTGTAAAACCTTCTTGTCGATTTTTATTATCATTACTCTCTCCTCATGTGTGAACTGCAGGAATGAAAAACAGAAACAACATGAAGCAATGTGCAGGAAGCAATAAAGGAAAAGGGTAAAGCTCCAATGCTCGGAAACAGAGAAGAGATGCTCTCATAAACGGATATCGCATGCAACAGAGCCGCAAATTCACAGAGCGCTGCTGAGCTATCCATTACAGATCTTTCAGTCACAGCCATGGTTGAATGAGTAGTTGAACAATGCTGATATCAACAGGCGATTTAACGCTCAAGGTCAGAAGCTCACGAAAGCAGTATGTTTACAAAATTTTGAAGCTTATACCCGGTGAAGGAAAAGGCGCTAAAGGCGAAAAACACACCAGAAAGGCCCGGATCAAAGAACGGAGGCAGTTTCCGATGCGCGATTAGCGCTTAGCTGAGAAAATTGCTCAAAAAGCAAAGTTCCTAACTGCTCAGTCACGCATAAGCCCGGAAAACGCAAGAAAGCAAAGGTAGAAGCAATTCAAGGATTAATCAAGTGGAACTTGGATTATTACTGGGCATACACAGTGAATCCACATAGCCAGAGGATGCTTCTCAAGTATATCTTCTATTTTGCTGAAAAGATGGTGTCAGCTCTTACCATTTCTGTTTGCTTAGCTCAACCAAAAGCGGAAGACAGTCAATCGACTCTACCCAGGCAAATATTGAACGCTCGCAACATTAAGGATCAAATGCAGAAGTAGTTAGATATTATATTTAATTTTTAGAAATAGTTTTTCTTAGAAAAAGGGCGGTCATTTAAACCGTATCCTGAATCTATGTAATTAAGTTATTTAGTTATTAGTATTTAAACCCTTCTCATGCATTTAGAGAAGAGTCCAGAAATTTATCAAAAACTTGTCCTCAGAACATGCACTTTTGCACCCTCAGAGGAGGTTTTGGTGAATGAATGGATCAAAATTTGTTGATGTTTGCATTTGATATCTGCTACTGATGTTGCACTTCTGTACTCTTAGTAGATGTTAGAGCAAGGGGAGATAAATCATTGTTGCTTGAAGCTTATGAGTAGGACCAGTCATAAATGGTACTTTTATCTCTTGACCATTTCTGCTTATATGTTAAAGTGATATACAGTTTTTAGTTGTTTATGTATTATTGCATGAATGCTTGAGTTATCATTTGGCACTTTTGTATGGTGGTAGCTATTTATTTATGTTTAATGCATGAATAGCTCATTATGCGATATGTTGTTCACAACTGTTTCGTCTAACTTTTTATGCGAAGTGGTTCATCTTAATTGATTTCCTTTCTTATAATCGTTGAATGATCTTTATTACCAGTTGTTATTTGAAATATCTTTAGAACGCATAATAGAAGAATTACATCCCGGGTTAGCATAGATTTAGATGTGTTGTGTATTAGATTACAATAGCATAGAATTAGATTAAAGTTTGAATTAGAATAGCTTAGATAGGAACTGTTAGATCAGCAACATCCAATTCTACACACACACACCCATAGATTGGGAAACTGGTCCCATTATCCCCAGTCGGACCCACTATACCAAACGGATAAGGAGTTGCCAACCAAGGTCCGGACCGGGCGGGTATCCCCCTTGTTGTCGACCCGATTTTCAGGGCTTCAACAGGTCCTCAAGCGATGGAGTCCCCTCTTCGACCCAGAGGGGGAGAAAATAGGGGCAAGGCCACTCTGGGTTCGTCTGCCAGGGCTTCCTCTGCAGTACTGGTGCGAGGAGGTTTTCATCAGAATTGGAAATGCTCTTGGTACCTACCTGGACCATGACAAAACATTTGTGCAATCGAAGAACAGAACCCTTGCTCGCATTTTGGTACACTTGGACACTCGTGAAGGCCTGGAAGAGAAAATCACTCTTCAATGGGGGAAATACACCAGGGTTCAGATCCTGGACTACGAAGGAGTTCCCTTCCGATGTAGGCAATGTCACAGAGTGGGGCATATCTTCAAAGACTACCCACTCATAAAAAAACCAGAGGACCCTCCAAGGGCGACTACTACAACTATAGGGAATGATGGGCTAGTTCTGAATCGCTCTCCTAGTTCGAGTCCTGCTCCCCCGGTCAGCATCATCTCCCCAAAGACGGTGGAAGCAGTACACAGAATTCCATCGCCTCCTCTCACAAGAGCTCGAGCTGCAGTTGAGGCCGCAAAATTATTGGGTATTTCTCTGACCTCTTACCCTACCTCTTTTGCTTATTGCTCATCTATTGTTACATCCACCATTTACACTTCTGCAGCACACTGCACTTTGGCTTCGACATTACCTTCCATCACCACCACCGCTCCATCATTGCCCTCTCTATCATCCAATTCCTCCTCCCATTCATCAAGCGGGATATCTGCATCTCACAATTACAACCTTCGTTCCCGTACTCTCCCTGGTGGTACCCCGTCTCATATAGCCGGTTTGGGACTCACCCAACCTGGTTCTGTCATCCTTACATCTTGAGGGAGGAAATCAAACCTTTCCAAAGCCATTAAACAGGCAGGGGCTGAGGTCGTCTCTGGTAGGCAATCCACTCTTGATGGGGTTCTTAGAGCACTGAACACCCCGGGTAGGGTTCCCCCATGAAGTGTCTCTCATTCAATTGTAGAGGCATGGCTAGTGCCTCCAAGAAACTAGCCTTGCGCAAGCTTTTTGAAGTAGAGCCTTTTGACATTATCATGCTCCAAGAAACCCTAGGTGAGGCTAACCTCATCTCCAGTTCTCTAAGCTCTCTATCTCCTGGATGGATTTTTTTGGCCATGGATGCAGTGGGTCGATCAGGGGGCCTAGCCATTGGCTACAATCCTCGGAACATCAAGATTTTAGCATCTTGGAGTGGCAAGGGTTTCATTGGCCTTGATATATTCTCTACGGAGCTCGGTATTAACCTGAGGGTCATCAACATATATGGTCCCTGTCATCAGCAGGAAATCTTCTGGCATCACCTGTTAAACCTATCGATTTTTTCCACTGATCACATCATTCTAGGGGGAGATCTCAATTTCTCTCTGGGTTTTGGAGAGTCTTGGGGGTCACAAGCACAAGTGGACTCTACCACTGGACATATGTCTAACCTCCTAGATCAGCATAACTTGGTGGATGTTCCAATGAATAAGCATCTCCCTACTTGGCGAAATAGAAGGGTGGGGGAAGCTGCACTTGCAAGAAGATTAGATCGTTTTTTGATAAAGGCCCCCCTTATGAACCATCTGCATCACTACAAACAATGGGTGGGCACAAGGGGCATCTCAGATCACTCCCCCATTTATCTGGAGGTGTTTTGCCCCCATCCAAAACCAAAAGCTCCATATAAATTTAACCATGTTTGGCTTCAGGATCCTGAATACATTAACATGGTCTCAGAATTCTGGATTGCCAACTCGATTGATAGACATGATTCCTTGACAAAGGGTTTCTGTTACAACCTAACCCAGCTCAAGCATCTTTCTATCAACTGGGCAAAAGAGAAACATCAGAGGGAGGAGCAGCTTTATCACAAAATGAATCTGAGTTGAGTACATTGCTTGGTGATCAAAACCTGGGTTTTTCCTCAGCAGATGAAAAATCCCACTTGATTCAGCTAGAAAACCAAAAGGTAAGGATATTGAGGGAGAAAGAGGAATCCTGCCGCCTCAGAATCAGAGGTATATGGTTAAAAGCTGGAGATGAGAACACAGATTTTTTCAAAACTTTGTTAAAGGTATAAAAGTTTCAAACACAATTTGGAATTTACCTCTACCGGATGGTGGAGTGGTTGACACTTTCAACAAACTCTCTCATCTAGCCACCACTCATTTCAGGAATCTTTTCGAAAGCCCTCCTGGGTCAAATCTTGTTGATATCATCAATGTGGCAGGACATTTTCCTAGGTTTGTAAATGAAGATGAGGCCGACGAGTTAATCACCCCTGTTACGACAGACGAACTGGAGGGTACGTTAAAATGGTTAAAAAAGGACAAGAGTCCTGATCTGGATAGGTGGACGATAGAATTCAAATCTTGCATTCTATGAACTTCTGGGGATGATCTGTTAAAAGTTGTGGAAGAATGCAGAGTATCCGGATCCTTATATAATGTTGTCAATTCGACCTTTATTGCCCTTATCCTGAAATCTGATACTCCATCCTCTTTCAATGACTATAGGCCTATCTCACTGTGCAATTGTTTGTATAAAATCATATCAAAGGTCATTGCAAATCACCTTTGACCCATTTTGTCTCGACATATCGCTCCCCAACAATTTTCCTTTCTTGAGCACCGCCAGATCCATGAAGCCATTGGCTCGGCCCAAGAGGCCATCCACTCGATCTGGACTAAACACCTAAAGCGCATCATATTAAAGATCGATCTGGCAAAAGCCTTTGACCATGTCAGTTGGCTCTACATCAAAATGCTCCTTATTCATCTGGGCTTCCCCCGTGATTTCATTACTTAGATTATAGTCGGCATTACCTCCCCTACCTACAATGTCCTCATCAATGGCTTTGCCTCCCACTTCTTTCATGCTGAGAGGGGACACAGACAGGGCTGCCCCCTCTCCCCTCTTCTCTTTCTGATTGTCATGGATGGGCTCAGTCATTTACTAGTCTTTGCCAATAGAGACGACAACCTACATGGTCTCAAGATTATTGATTTCTATTTTCTCACACATCTCCTTTTTGTGGATGATGTTCTCATTTTCCTAGATGGGAGCATTCGCGACTCTCTCATATTCTCCAAACTCCTCTCCCTCTTCTAATCGGCTACAGGTATGCAGGAAAATCATGGAAAATCTACCATCACCTTGGCCCTCACCTCCATCTAGGAGTCTCAACTTTCTCAACAACACTTCCCTTATTTCATCATTCCCCTAGACAGGGGTTTCAAATATCTAGGATTCTAGATTAAGCCTCTCAGCGAGAAAATTGCAGATTGGGTTTGGCTTGTCACCAAGCTGGAGAAAAGGTTTTCTAACTGGAGTCATAGATATTTATCCAGGGCTGGCAGACTTGTGCTCATCAAATATGTACTTGAGGCCACCCCTATTTTCTAGATGGCACTATCATGGATCCCCAGGAACATTCTCGCCCGATTACAACAACTCTGCAGCAGATATCTATGGAATGGCCACCAAGACAAAAAATCTTTGCTTGGATCAACTGGAATAAGATTGCCTTGCCAAAAAAATGGGGAGGTGTTGAAACCTCGAAAATCAGGTCTACAACAAGGGGGATACCCACCCGGTCCAGACCTTGGTTAGCAGCTCCTTTTCCGTTTGGTATAGTGGGTCCGACTGGGGATATGGGACCAATTTCCCAATTTATATGTGTGTGTGTGAAGAATTGATATTTCCCTTGTAAAAGTTCCTAAGTGAGATGCTCTAATTCTAACTCTAATCTAATAACATGCAAATTTTATTCTAATAAACAGAAACATCTAATTCTACACTAACTCGGGGTGTAATCCTTCTGTTATGCGATCTAAAATGATTTCAAATAACAATTGAAAATAAAGATCATTCAACTGCTATGAGAAAAGAATTCAATAAAGATGAACCACTTCGTATAAAAAGTTAGACGAAACAGTTGTGAAAAACATATCGCATAATAAGCTATTCATACATTAAGCAGAAATAAATAGCTATCACCGTACAAAAGTGCCAAATGATAACTCAAGCATTCACACATTAATATATAAACAATTGAACTTGAATATCACTTTTAACACAAAGGCAGAAATAGTTAAGAGATAGAAGTACCATTTATAACTAGTTCTACTCATGAGCTTCAAGTGATAATGGTTTATCTCTTCTTAATCCAACATCCACTAAGAGTACAGAAGTGAAACACAGTAGCAGATATTAAAGGCAGATATCAATAAATCCTGTTCCATTCATTCATCAAAACCTCCTCAGAGGGTACAGAAGTGCATGTTCTGGGGATAAGTTTTTGACAAATTTTAGGACCATTCTCTAAATGCATGAGAAGGGTTTAAATACTACTAACTAAATCTAAAAATAAATTATTACAAAAATGTAGGATGTGGTTTAAATGATTGTCCTTACTTTGAGCAAAAATAAAACTAAAATTACTAACTAACTGTGTATGTGATCCTTGAAATCGCACGCGTTCAGCATCTGTTTGAGAAGAGTCGGCTAGCTGACTTCCGATTTTAGCTGTGTTGAGAAAACAAAATCGGTGAGCGCTGGCACCATCTTCTTGGCAGAATTGATGATGCACTTGAGAGTCATGCACTAGCTGTGTGGTTTTACCAAGTACATCTAGTAAGAATCCCAATTTAACTTGGTTAACCTTTGGATTGATTCTGCCTTTTCTTGAGCCTTCTATCTCTAGTCTGCCTGTAATTGTTGTGCCTATGTTTATATCATTTTGAAGATATTTCTAACAAATACCAGTGGTCTAGGATTCAAGTTTTGTTCTCTTTTTTTTAACCTCTATCGTTGCTTTCTTGCAAATTTTTGGGCTTGCAGGTGACTGAGAAATTAGAAGCTTCCCTTTTCAAGAAGTTTTGCTCAACGATGCGCGATTAGCGCTAGGAAATCGTGCATCGGAAACTGCCTCCATTTCTTGATCCGGGCTTCCTTGGTGCGTTTTTCGCCTTTTGCGCTTTTTCGGATATAAAGCTCAAAATTTGTAAAAGTAATGATTTCGTAAGCTCTTGACCCTGAGTCTTAAACTATCTATTTCTAATATCCACGTTGTCCAGTATCCATTTAACCATGTCTGTGTATGGAAGAATTTTGGGCCTTGCCGCTATCTTGTGTAAGAATGAATAAGCTAGCTATGTAAGGGATGCTTCGGAGGAACTATGTGAGCGTGCAGTAGCCTTGACCTCTGTTACTCTGGGATTCTCTTCCTCAAGTAGAATGTACATGCCTTCCCAGGTAGCAATACCAGCGTCTCGGTTACAGGCGGTGTCTGTATACAAGGGCGCCATTTCCTTCTCTTCAGAGCTCGGGGCTTTGCCTTTCTTTCCCATAGTATCCTGTGTACTACTTTGTATCATTCTCTGTTCTTCGTTCCTGCAATTTACAAGTGAAGTGAGAATAATGATAAGGAAGGGTGACGGGAAAGCTTTAAATGCTGAAGGCATATAAAATACACCACCTTACGTGAAATGATTTTTCAATAAGCACGAAACCATATTCCATTAATAACTGGCAACTAACTCATTAATTAACATTAAAGCGCATAACCAGGTCTCGGTTTATGGAAAATACTTTTTCGAACCATGAGCCTGTAAGATCTGTGATGAAGCGATTTTGTGATTTGCTTCGCAATATCGCAGATCGCAACATCACAGAATCATGACATCGCTTGTTGGCTATATCGCAATATCACAATATCGTTTTATTGCATTGCCGCTTTTATCGCAATATCGCGATATTGCAGGAGCGTGGCATATGAAAATTTTCGTTAATCTGTTTCCTGCGATTTGCGATATGCGTCGTCGCATATCGGCAGTTTAAAGTTTTTCAATGTAAGCGGTGTTTGACGCATGCAATGCAATATATGTTTGTAGTCCCGTGTTGCGATTTCGCAATTTTAGAATTCGGCTTGCAAGGGGGTATTCATGATCCTTTTGCGATGCGATATTTCCTAAGGAATAATCCTACTTTATCATAAAACTTAGGCTTTTTGATTTTTTAAGGGTTTTCTCCTAAGTTTAAGATGGTAAGTTTTATTGAAAAAGGAAATACAAGCACTAGTTGATTTTTTAAATTTTTTGACTAAGGGTCCCCACTTATTTAGTATTAGTAATAACACCAAATAAGAAGGGGGGTTGTTGCTAGCCACAACAGGAGGTTGGGGTCTAAAAGACCTCCCCATTTTTGCTCAAGCCCTGGCTGCAAAAATGGGTTGGACTCTACTGACTGGGCAAAATCTATGGACTACAATCACATATCACAAGTACATTTGGCCACAACAAATTATGGATTGGGTATGTTTGCCCAGCTGGCCCAAAGCTAGTATTTCATCAGTATGGAAGGCTCTGCTACACTCTCTTCCTAGCATCAGGGACAACCTTGTTTGGAGAATAAATGATTGTAAAAAAGGCTCGCATAGGATTGGATCCCTGGACTGGAGGTGGAGGTAGATTCTAGTTATCAAGAGATCTCATCCGACACCTTCATTCACATGAGATAAACGTTATAGCACATATAATGGATCCTCTCAACACCAACATTTTCTCTCAAGGATGGAAATCAACCTTACAACTTGATATTCCCCCACAGTGGTAGCAGGAATGGCAAGATTACACAAATGCACTATGTGAATCACACGTTAGGATCAAAGAAGGACCAAATGAGCTGATCTGGAGTCTTGCAGAGAATGGTATCTATTCGCCTAAGACCGAATACCTTAATATGATCTCACACAAACATCTAGAGTAGACAATTTTTTGGTGGAAGAGCATCTGGAAATTAGTATCGCCCCCAAGAACTAGGTTGTTCTTTTGGTGTATCCTCAGAGACAAAATTCCCACGAGTGAGTCACTTACCCACCGATCCTTCCATGGTCCTCACTGGTGTGTCTTATGTAAGAACTCATCTGAATCGACCCCTCACTTATTTCTACATTGCACCTCCCTGATCAATCTCTGGCAGAATATCTCTTCTACTATTCATATCATCGGGCGTTGGGAGGGAGACAACATTGGTCGAGCATGGGAAAGCTGGTGTAATCTTCATCAAGGCACAAAACTACAATGCCTTCCCTTAATCATTTGCTAGCATATATGGCTGGCTCGGAATCGAATTATATTCGATGACAGACCTGTTTGCCGGCCCCATATCACTGCTCGAATTATATCTGCCTATCATGTGTTACCTGAGCCTTACAAACCTCGTCCCCGTAGACCACATGATCCTGCTCCTATTGATAAAAATTCCCCATGGGCTTTTTTTTATGGTGTTGCACAGCATCAAGGATGTGGCGGTGGTTTCATTCTTTACATTAATGATCAACATTACTACAAAGTAAAGATGGGGCTGGGTGAGGGCACAAATAATTTTGCAGAGCTCATTACACTCCGTCATCTACTGCATTTCTCACTGGGTCATAATTGCACGAATTTGAACATATATGGCGATTCAAAAATCATAATAAATTGGTTCAATAATATTACTGTTTGTCACTCACACACACTCAGTAATATTCTAGATGAAGTAAATCTTTTCAAGGCTCAGTTTAACACTATTACATGCAATCACATTTACAGGGAACATAACAGCAGTGCTGACGGGCTTTCCAAGGAGGCCACGGTACTTCCCCGAGGAGAGTGGATGATACAGGAACAACGAGGCCCCAATGGATACCATTACTATCATCGGCCCTACATTGATCAACACTATCACAGGGCAGAGAGCCCTTAGAATGCAGTTTATATTTTGGCAAATTTTTGATGTATTTAATTGGCTCATACATTGTATATACTTTTCACAGGCTATATCTTTAGTGTATATAAAAAAGAACTATCAGCAAAGACATCATGCTGCTTGGTGTACGTGGATTCTACTGTAGATAACAGATATATTTATAGCTCTTTTTTTATGCTTTTTTATAAAAGTGAACAGTGACTGAACACCCTACGTGGTGATGATTGCACAAAAAACTCAAAGTTTTTGACAAACTGAAACAATTTTTTGAATGGCCCATAGTGGCAAACATCGATATGGCATATGCTGATAGCATCTACAATATGTAATTTTTCAATCATAATGAAAGATTACGATTTTTCCAGTGAAAAAAAAAATAAAAAAAAAAAAAAAATTATAATTATAATTATAATTAATTATAGCGTAGTGTAAACAGGTGATGTTTTTGCCCGGAAAAGAATGGTTTTTTGGCATGATTTTAACAAAATTTGCCCGATTTTTTTGGAAATTCAAGTTACAAATATCACATTCAGAAATTTTAGGTGCTTCAGGGTTCTTGAGGGTGCTAAATCCATTTTCACCATTAAAAAAAACAATTCAAACACTCCCAATTTCATATTTTTTGAAAAAAAAGTCGTTAGATTACAATGAGAAAATCATCATCGAGAAAAATCATCACGTGGTTAGATGAACCTATTTATTATAATTAATAATTAAACCAACCTAGATCCATCTTAACTCGAGATCTATCAAGCGTTGAGAGGGATCAAATCTCTTTCACTCAAAGAGAGGTTTACAACTCAAGAGATTTAATCTCTCTCGAGGCTTGGTAGATCCACAATTAAGATGGATATAGGTTGGTTAATAATTATAAACGACGTAGTTTAACTTATAGAATAAATAACTTTTTTCACCGGAATCCAATGATACAATTTCGATCAATAATGTGAATTTTTGTTACTTAAAATGTATTTTTTGAATGCATAAATGGATTCAACACCTTGAAAACCCTTGGGGCACTCAAATTCGACATATTAAACAATTAAAACTCAAGTTTTTAAAAATCTTTGTCAAATTTTGGTTAAAATTAACAAGAAAAAAATGTCGTGAAAAATGTCATTTTGTCAATAAGTTAGACTACGCCATTATAAACTAGCCTAGATCCATCTTAACTCCACATCTACTAAGTGGAAAGAATGATCATATTTTCATTATAAAGGCATTGCATCTCAAAAGTTTTGATCTCGTTTGGTGCTTGGTAGATCTAGAGTTAAGATGGGTCTAAGTTGGTTTAATTATTTTTATGTAATTTGACCAAGTCAAAATGTTTTATTGATAATTATAATTTTTTTCAGTAATTACAATTACAATTACAATTTTATTTTTATGTAATTTGACCTAGTCAAAATGTTAAACTCAACATTACATAGAGCACGTGACACAATTATTAATTTGTTATTAATAACTATTTATTAATAATTAATAATTATTTAAATTTTGGGGGATAACAAAGGGTTAAGATTAAAATTAGATATGAAATAATAAAGAAAATGAAGAATCAAATTAATAAAATTAAAGGTAGTAAATCTCAAATTGGGTTAAAATGATTTTAATACTACATGGCTAAATATTTTATATTAAAATAGTATTGGAGTATAAATTTTAATTTAAAATCATAATATTAAATATGTAAAATAATATTAAATTAGAATAAAAATATTAGGTTGAAGTGGTAGTATGAACCACACTTGTTGGTTCGAAACACGTCGACAAATGAATTATAATGTGATTTATGCCGAAAACTCTTCTCAAAATATTGATATAGATCACAGAAGCCTAAATTCAACAGTATAAAGTAGTATTAAACTAGAATTAGATTAAAATAGTAGAAAAATAGAATTAAAAAATTATGAAAAATAATGTAAAATAATATTTAATTAGAATTAGATTAAAAATTAAAGAAGAATTAAAATTAAAATTAGATTTTTTTTTGTAAGCTTGGCAAGACTACATCTTCATCATGTCCAATATATCACCTCGATTGGGGCAGGGAATTGAACCGATGACGTCACATCAAGGAGTGCCTTAACAGAGCACCTGATCATTGTCTATCCAAGACCTCGTGTACAAAATTAAAATTAGATTATTAAAATAGTATTAAATATTTCTTTTAAAAAAGAATGTTTAATAATGAAGAAGAAAGAGGTTAAGGGGGACATATAAGATATTATAATAGATTAAGAAATGAAATAGGAGAAAGAAATTAGATAGGATGAAAAAGAAAAAAAAAAAAAAGGCGGAGGGGACAAGGAATCAAAGAAGACCAAAGAAGATCAGGTGAAGGGTGAAGGTCGGGGGGGTCAGGGAATCAAAGAAGATCATGTGATGGGTGAATCGGGGAGGAGGGTACCAAGAATGGTCAACACTGACATCAATGATATGGGAATTAGGTTTATTAGAAAAAAATGGATAACAGGTTTCCAAGAATGGCTGAACTAATATCCATCCTCCAGATTGAAGTTGTTAGGGTTCTTTTCAATTTCTAGAGCTACCCTAATGACATGGTTTGAGGGGAAGGGGGTAGAGGCCAAGATTTTGGTTTGATGAAAACATATTAAATGCTTGGTATTGTGGTAGTGTTTAACGATGGTATATTTAGCGATTTGGTTATGGTAGGTGTCAATTATAAGTTCTTTAAGATGGGCTTTGAAGGATCTTCCAATTTGTCCTATGTAAGACATTCCACAGGAGCAAGGGATCTCATAGACTCTAAGACCAAGCATAGGGTCATTCTTGTCTTTGGCCGATTTGAAGAGTTGGTTGAGGATTGTCTAGGGTTTGAACAAGGTTTTGATGTTCCTTTTATAAAGGATTTTGGAAATATGATCACTAATCCCCTAAATGTAGGGAAGAGGAATTTGGTTAAGGGCAGATTGTTGGAAATATTTTTAAGATTAGGGTGGAGAGAAAAATGGAATGCCTTTTTAATTTGGGATGATGATTAACCATTGGCTTTAAGGGCTTTGGTGAGATGGGATTTTTCATTGGAAAATGATTGAGAGGAAGAAATATGAATGGCATGAGTAACAAGGGTTTTAAGTACAACAAAATTTTGAGCAGGATGATGGTGAGAGTTGGCATGGAGGTACTTATTGGTATGAGTCTTCTTACAATAGACTTGGTGGGTAAGAGGGCTATTAGGGAGTCTAGAGACAAAGACAACAAGAAAGGGGAGGGATTGGTTAACTTCAAGCTCCATAGTGAACTAGATGTGGGGAGAAATGTGATTAAGATGGGTAAGGAAGGCTCAAAGTTTTGGCATACCATGGGACCAAATAAAAAAAGGTATCATCGAGAAAACACTTCTAGAACTTAGGTTTTAAGTGGAAGCTTTCGAGCGTTATGGTTTCAAAGTGCTCCATAAAAATGTTGACAACAACATGGGAAGGGGAGGAACCCATTTGTTGTGCCCTCAGTTTGATCTTGGTTTGTTTGTAACAGACTCCATTAAAAGTGAAGAAAGTTGTGGTCAGGCAAATTTTGATAAGGTTGAGTGTTTGAGAGTCAACAAGTTTGGAAATGAGATCAATGGATTTCAAGACGGGGATTTTGGAAAATAAGGAGATGACTTCAATATGTCACTTCCATTAAGCTTAAGTTGTTCGGTTTTCTCAATTAAAAGTATGGAGTCTTTAATGAAGGAGGAGGAATGGTTGGAGAAGGGACAAAGCTTCTTGAAAAGGAATTGGGAAAGGGCATGGGTGAGACCACCAATAATGTTCATGATAGGTCTAAGGGGAATATCCTTCCTATGGATTTTAGGTTAGCCATAGATTTGGGGTTGGTGGGGTGAAGGGGTATGAAAAGATTTTGGATAGAGGGCTCCAAGGAGGAGGATTTGATGGCTTTACTGACCCAATTGGTCACCAATTTGATGGGGTTCTTGGTTAAGAGTTTGTAAGAAGAAGTGGAAAGGAGTTCAAGAATTTTACAATGGTCATTTGAGGAATTCATAATGATTGACACATTGCCTTTATAAGCTTTTAAAATGAGAATGTTGGGGTTGGAATTAAGTTGACGAAGGGTCGTAA
This sequence comes from Pinus tabuliformis, assembly GCA_031772625.1. Lineage (NCBI taxonomy): Eukaryota > Viridiplantae > Streptophyta > Pinopsida > Pinales > Pinaceae > Pinus > Pinus tabuliformis. The sequence goes on from CM062808.1 coordinate 520,186,012, forward strand.
ATTCCTCTTTTGAAAGGTTAGGATTGGGGAGCTTGGAGCTTCAGAGAAACATTCACATTCTTGTCGAAGTTCTTCTGCCACATGGGATGGAAGGTTATGATTTTTCAATATTTAAAATGTGTTTTTGAATGCATAAATGGACTCAACATCTTGAAAAATCCAAATCCCTTTAGCACTCAAATTGTGTAAACTACACAACTCAAATTTATGATTCCAACAATTTCCTTTTCAATTTTTGGTAAATTTGACCTAAACATATGACCCCATAAAAATAAAAATAAAAATTTAAAAAGTTAAACTAAAACCTATTTATATATACTTTGAATTTTTCAAATAATCAACATGATGCTAAAAGCTGCTCTTTTATTTTTTCAAACAAAACCCAACATTACAACATTTCTGTGAAGGCGTTTTTTTTTCTTCCCTATAAAAGAATGTACTTTTATTGAAAAGAACCTACAATCCTTAGCTCACAAAAAGAATCTTGCATAGTTCACAAAGTTGTATAGCTTCCAAATATTAGCCAGAAAAATTACTCAAAGCAAGGATATGTCAAAACAATATAGTCATAATCATCATGATCATCCTATATCACAAGAGCAACCTAAAAATCCCTTAAAAGCCCCGAAACAAAGTGTTCAACATTTTTTTCAAAATGACTCAAAATATAAGTGCCTTTTCAAAGGGAGATACCTATCTTGTAAAGCTCATCCACTTCCCTATTATGTTCTCTATAAACATGTTGCGCGAAGATGTGCCCAAATAATAAGACCACCAATTGAATATGTTGAACCAATGAAACAAGGTGTAAATTGGTAATGTGAACTTATAGCCAACAAAGAATCTCCAAAGATATTCACACGAGATTTTTTTGCCAATTTATCAAGGAGAAAAGAGCAAAAAATTCTCCATAAATTGTTGCTTAGTGTGGAAGGTCTATACTTTATCCAAATTGGATCATTATATTATTTTTCATCAATCTCGATGCATTTGGAGTGGAAAAAGTGGGGGAATAAGCTCACGGGACCATTTTTACTCGCTTGACCTAGTTTGGTGAAACAGGGTTTGAAACCTTCTAGGAGCGTTTTGAGGCATCAAACGAAATTTTTTGGGGGTAATGCTTGAGTATTGCTTATTTTCATGTTATTCTACACACAAAGACCTTTCAAATGGCACAAGAAGTGCGTCAATCAGAGTGTGTATGCAAAAGTTATGCAACTCAGAAGTTGACCTTCCTATTTTCACACCTATAGTTTGGGAGGATGTTATGTCAACCCCCATTATTCATGGAAAATGGGCTAGCCACGTGTTTGTGATGTAAAATACTCTAGAAGAGTTTATTTTGTAACTCCAACTAAGAGTTGATGTAGTTAAACTTAACCACTGGTAGCCTATTAGACTGTGTTATAACCGGGCCACTGGGAGGAAGAAGCATTCCATTCTTTTGAGAGCATTTTGTTCCATAACTGAGCAAAGATAGCTAGGAGAGACAGGAGGTAGGGCACACAGATATGATATATGCACTGTATCAGCCCATGGGCCACAAACATTACTTCTTTATACCTGCAGCCATATTTCCAGACAGAGAAAGAGAGTGAAGTGACCTCACCTTCCAACTGAGTTTTCTCCCTAAAAGGTTTCCCAGAGAGCATACTTGTGTCTTAAGTGTGTGTGAGATTATTTTATCATTCTCTACTTTTCTGCATAATTTCCATTCACATGAATGCACTAATTACAGTTAAATCCACAAATCTTAGAGTTTAATAAATTGTAATAATGTAGAATTTTTAGAGTATATAATATTATTAGATATGTTGTGATGAACTGTCTAGTGGAATATCCATGACAGTTTACGGATCATTTGGTATCAGAGCAGGTTTCTTTGAGTACTTTGTGGAGATTGTAGGGATCTAGATCAGCGGGGCCGAACATCATAAAACCATGATCATGGGCGACGAATCTATAAACGAACCTCGTAATCCTGCAGAGGTGAGGTTTTCTCCGCTCTAACAACCAGTCACCGATATAAACTGCAATGTCAACCTCCTCATGGCGACCCTTAGCAATAAGTTGGGGATATTTGGAGAAGATGGGGGTTCGAATGCAGAGGATAAATCAGAAGGGGGATTGGGAGATCAGGAAGACACGGAGAACCAGCCGAAGAAAGAACCCAAAAAAGATCAACCTAGTTTTAGTGTCGTAAATCAACCCCTGTTCAAAATGGAAGCAAAATTTGACACACGAAGAGATTGACACTCTAAAGCTGAACCAGTGGTTGCAACCATTGGAAGATTATTTCAACATTCATTAGATCGAGGAAGAGTAAAAGATCTCATTCACACGGTTGAAATTAGAGGGCCTTGTGTTGGCTTGGTGCGAGAGCCGCACAGAAACCCAGAGGTTGGAGGGAGAACCTCCAGTGACTAAGTGAAAGGATTTCAAAACCCTCATTAAGTCACAATTTTATCCCATTGGGTACGTGGAGGACCAGTGGATCCAATGACATTACTTCAGGCAAAAGTCGGGCCAAAGCATGCAAGAGTACACCACATAATTAAGAAAGATGGCTATATCTTTAAAGAACCCATACATACTCCTTAAGTATTTGTGGGGTTTGCTCCGCCATCTAAGTGAGCAAGTGATGTTGTTCAAGGCCAAATTGGTCGACGATGCTTATGTACAAGAACAATACCTAGAGAACATAGGCCTGAAAAGAGCACAATCAAGTGGATCGAAGCAAAAGGAGAACCATTAAGCTTTTAAGGAGGGGAAGAAGAAACAAAAAAGGGGGAAAGATAAAAAGATGACAACGACAACACATCAGCGCAAAGATCCTAACAACCACTGTAACCACTGCAACATTGATGACCATACATAGGAGAAGTGCTGGAAGTTGCATCGAGAGCTAAACCTGAATAACAAGAAGAGAGATAATAAGAAGAATAATCTCATGGCCATTGATTCAAGCAACCAAGTTTAAAGCAGCTTGGATGTGGCTGTGAAGATCGTTTGTACATTAGTGCAGAAGGAGGTGAATTTGAGTAGCCTTCAGCAACAGGAAGAGAAAGAAATGACCAAACTCTTCCATATAAAGATACAGGTTAAGAAGACAAAGATTGATGCTCTGTTTGAGTCAGGATCACATGCGAATCTCATTGCAGCAATGCTGGTCAAAAAGTTGGGGCTGGAAGTTCGTGATTATCCAAACCCATATCCACTAGGTTAGGTAAATAAGGATGCAGAGCTTAAGGTAACAAAATAGTGTAAAATTAGATTTTCTATCAATGTTGATTTTATTGATGAAGTAAATTTGGATGTGGTTCCCCTTGATGTATGTGGAATCGTGTTTGGGAGTCCATACATGTATATGCATGATGCAATATTCATGAGAAGAGCTAACTAGTACCGACTCATCAAGGATGGAAATTCGTTCATCATCAATGCGCACAAAGGCAAGTCGAAAATTTCACTGGTAAGTGCCAACCAACCCAAGAAATTAATCAGCTCCAGCAAGAAGTATGTTTTACTATTTTTAAGAGAAAGTTAGCCTGAAGAGGAGTCAATAAGAGGCAAGACATCCTTGGAGGGGTGTACTAAGAAACATAAACAACAATTGGAGGAGTTGTTACAGACATACAAGGATGTGTTCCGAGAACCTAAAGGGTTACCACCTAAGAGAGAAGTGGAGCACGAGATCAAGCTATTGCCAGACTCCCCATTACCAATGATTGGGTTGTACAGGTAGTCTGTTATAGAGAAAGTGAGGTGAAGAAACAATTGCACCAGTTGCTAAAACAAGGTGTCATTTGACCGACTACATCACCACGTGGGTCACCCATCATTATTGTGCCAAATAAGGATGGGACTTGGTAAATGTGTATAGATTACAGGGTGTTGAATAAAATCACGCTCAAGAATAGATACCCCATTCCTAGGATAGATGATCTACTAGATCAGTTGCAACAAGAAAAGTATTTGACCAAGTTGGACTTGAAGTCTAGATATCACCAGGTTCGAGTCAAAGAAGAAGATGCATGAAAGACTGCCTTCAAAACTAGGCCAGGTTCGTATGAGTGGTTAGTTATGCCATTTGGACTATGTAATTCACCACATATGTATGAGATTAATGAATGATATACTGCGCCCTTATATATATTCATTTGTTATTATCTATCTAGATGATATACTAGTATATAGTGCTACCTGGGAGGAGCATATTTTACATTTGACAAAGGTGCTAGAAATATTGAAGAAGAACCAGCTGCTAGCAAATCTCAAGAAGGAGTTTACGTAACAGTCTTTAGTGTATCTGGGGTACGTGATTGGTGCGAGAGAGCTAAAGATAGATCCTTCTAAGATGGAGGCCATCATGAAATGGTCGATGCCTACTAATATTTCTAAGGTCAGGAGTTTCATTGGGGCAACGCACTACCTGAGGAAATTTATAGCCTCATTCTCAGCAGTAGCAGCACCACTCCATGCCATAACAGCAAGTGGCAAGAGTTTCCAATGGGGAAAAGGTCAACAGATGGCTTTCGGAGAGCTAAAGAAGAAGATTAGTCAAGCACCAGTTTTGGAATTACCAAACTTGTAGCGACCCTTTGAAGTGGAGATAGATACGAGTGGGTATGCTATGGGAGTTGTCTTGATGCAAGGAGGAAGGTCCGTTTGCTACCATTCTAAAGTATTTCATGGGGCAGTTCTTAACTATCCTACCTACGATAAGGAGCTCTATTCCATGGTGCAAGTTGTGAAGAAGTGGAAGCACTATCTGATAGGAAAGGAGACAATAATCCACATAGATCACTAGCCGTTACTGTATTTGCAAGCCCAAAGTAAGCTACAACAAACTAGACATTACAAGTGGATGGGGTTTTTACAACAGTTTCATTTGGCGATCAAGTATAAGAAGGGCAACACAAACAAGTTGGCTGATATGCTTTCAAGTCAACCCACATAAAAAATTACAGCTTTGGGGACTCTTATGCACATGGAGTCATTCACCTATGATGCATACAGAGAGGCATATTTAGAAGATGAGTACTTTAAGGAGGTGTATCAATAGTTGCTGAGTCAGAGTCATTTGTACGATGGAGACAACACTGCTGACTACCATGTCTAAGATGGGTTACTCTACAAGCTAGACAAGATATGTGTTCCTAAAGGTGAGCATTTGCAGTTGATTAGAGAGGCTCATACCTCCAAGGTTGCAGGGCACTTTGGTGTAGGGAATATTGTGGTTAACTTGCAAAGGTATGTGTATTGGACCAAGGTGCAAGAGTAGGTAGCTAGGTTCATAAGAGAATGCATGCTTTGTTGTACCAGCAAGCCTAACAACAAGAAACATGGTCTATATCATCCCTTACCTGTACCTAATCGTCCTTGGGAAATCATTTCCATGGACTTTGTGGGAGATTTACCGACAACCAGGAAGGAACATGACTACCTGTTCGTGGTAGTTGACAGGTTTAGCAAGATGTGTGTTCTTGTGCCTTGTAAAAAGACCATCAACGAACAAGAAGCAACAAACTTGTTCTTTAGATAGGTTTGGGTGCACTTTGGGATACCAAGGAACATCATTTCAGATAGGGACACAAGATTTCTCAGTGCATTTTGGACTACATTGTGGGAGAAGATGGACACAAAGTTGAAGAGATCTACAACATTCCATCCACAAACAGATGGGCAAACAGAAGTAGTCAACAAGACTTTGGTGCAACTTCTAAGGGGATACAACTAGAAGTATCTGAAGACCTGAGATGAAAATATAATATATATACAACATTCTTATAACAGAGCAGTACACACTTCTACAGGAAATTCCCCATTTGAGACTTGTTTTGGATATTTTCCACCTTCACCTTTGGATATTGCATATGGGCAACAAAGAGGAGTGAGGGAAGATCTTACATGAGATGCTTTGAGGGCTGAAAATTTTATAGAGAAGATCAGGTAGATCCATCTACAAGTACAAGAAACACTACAAAAGTCACATGAGAAGTATAAGTCTAGGCATAATAAACACAGAACAAAGAAATCATTCAAGGTGGGAGACAAAGTATGGCTACAATTGAACAAGGAGAGGCTGCAGGGGCTTGGTAAGAAAATCAAGGCTCTAAGGTATGGTCCCTTTGAGATACTGGAAAAGGTGGGTGATAATTCCTATCGACTCAGTTTACCACCATATATGTGCATTTACTCAATTGTGAATGTAGAGAATTTGAAAGTATATGAGCCTTCCATGCTAGATCAGGAAAATGAATAGGTCCGACCTGCTGTGGAGGATTTGGCACCAGATGCTCAAGCAAAGTTGTCAGAAGATACCATTTTGTAGAAGAGGTCCAAAACTACAAGATAGGGGCAGCATGACCTTTGGCAGATTGGTTTGAAAGGAAAACTTCTAGGAAAAGCTAAATGGTACACGAGAGAGAAGTTAGAGGAAAATTTTCCTCACCACATTCAGTAAAAGATTTTGGGGACCAAAAGCCTCCCAGGATGGGGAGGTGTGATTTGAATTGGATCATTATATTTTTTTCCACCCATCTCGATGCATTTGGAGTGGAAAAGTGGAGGAATCAGCTCATAAGACCGTTTTTACTAGCGGAACCCAGTTTGGCGAAATGGGGTTTGAAATCTTCCAGGAGCGTTTTGAGGCATCAAACGACATTTTTTGGGGGTAAAAAATTGTCGCTTCCGTGTTCATAATTTCATGCTATTCTACACAAGAAGCGTGTCAATCAGAGCCTGTATGCAAAAGTTATGCGACTCAAAAGTTGACCTTCATGTTTTCACACCTATAGTTCGGAAGGATGTCACGTCAGCCCCCATTATTCATGGAAAAGGGGCTAGCAACATGTTTGTGATGTAAAAGAATCTATAAGAGTATATTTTGGAATTCTAGTTAAGAGTTGATGTAGTCAAACTTAACCACTAGTAGGCTATCATACTGTGTTATAACTGGGCCATTATGAGGAAGAAGCATTCCATTCTTTCGAGAGCATTTTGTTCCATAGACGAGCAAAGATAGCCAGGAGAGATAGGAAGTAGAGCACACAAAGAGGATTTGTGTACTATAGCAATCCACAAACCACAGACATTACTTATTTGTACCTGCAACCATATTTATAGACAGAGAAAGAGAGCGAAGCGACCTCACCTTCTAGCTAGGTTTTCTGTTGAAAGGGTTTCCATGAGAGAATATTTTGTGTCTTATGTGTGTATGAACTTATTTTATTGTTCTCTACTTTTCTACATAATTTCCATTCGCATGCATGCACTAATTATAGTTAAATCCACAGATCTTAAAATGTAATAAACTGAAATTGTGTAAAATTTTCAAAGTTTTAATATAATATTATTAAATTTATTGCGACAAAATGTTTATGGACTAATACTTATACATATTACTTCATTTTCATATCTTAACTATTTCATAAAAGGCAACTAGAATTAATAATTAATTAATTTAAAATCTAATGAAAACTTAATTTTCATAATCTAAAATTTCATATTATTATATGAATTTTTGACTTTATTATAATAAAGTGCTTGAATAAAATATTGATGATAATTTATAGAATATTATTAGAGCAATCAATCACCATTTAAATAAAAAAAATATTTAAATTATTATTTGTTATCACAATTTTTAAAAAATATTATTTTTAAGTATATATCTATTATTATATTTTTTGAAAAATAGTTGAAGCTATAAATTATAATTTATTATAAAATATGCATGATTAATAGAAGGAAAAAATAGTCATTATTCTTAATTTTTTAAGAGAGAGAAAAGTCATTATTTTTAATTTTTTAAATTACTAATTTTAAATTTATAAGAATACTAAATAATTATCAATTTCATGTTTTAGTTTATTTATAAAATGTCACCAATTATAATAATAATTTTAGTTTAATAAAGTTGTTATAATATAATTTTTTCCACGTAGAAAAAATCTATAATTTTTATTAATTAAAATAAAAATTATATTGGTAGACATATGTAGTGTGTATGCAGTGGATGTTACAAAGAAGGCAAAACATTATATGAGCAAGTAGAAGTATGTACAATAGAAAAAAGCCAATGTGCCTATCATATGCTGAAAAAAGAAAAAAGAAAATTAAATGATTATGGATGAGTAGTTGTGTTGATTTTTTTTTTTGTTACACCTTTTGCCATCCTTCTAGATTTGTATCAATTAAACTAAAGCAAGTTCTTGTCCACCCTCTAGATGAGGAGACTCTTTGTTTGAATCTGATGATTCCAAAATATGAGCTCATTTAGTACCTCCTGGACCTACTAAAGTCTCTTGGGTTCCTTGATCCGGACATGATGGGGAAAGAGTAACTAAAACATCTTGAACTGTAGCCTCCCCTTCCCTTTTGTTCTCAGATTGTTCAGGATGTGCCTCTTCGATTTCCTCCTCATCTCCCTAATGTGGAGAGTCACTAAATTACCATCCTTTTGGTTTGTTTGGCTACTTCTTTTTCTTTTTTTTTGAGATTTTCTTTGCCTAAGGACAAGTGTTCTGAAGGTGATCTGTTTGAAAGCACACACGACATATAAAAGTTATGTTCTCATAATCCAGAATCTGAATCCACTGAAAAATGTTTTGTTTCAAAACGATGTGTGGTCTAGTAACCCTTTGCTAAGATCCATCTCCACACAGATCCTAGCAAATGTGAATATTCCTTTTTTTGTTCTCTCCATGTCCATTTTTTAAAATTTTCGAAGTCTATTCCCAATGTCTTTGAGAACTTGATGGTGCTAGAATGGAAGGGGATGATTTGAATGTCTTACCCACACATCCATGGAAGTGACCACCACAGATGTCACATCAAAACCAGGAAACCATGGAGCAATTGATTACCCCAGAACCAAGGTCCTTCATTTAGAATGAAATCCAATTCTTTTTGTGTGTCAAATTGGACAACGAAAAATCCTTTGGAGCAAAGATAAATATCACAATTTGTTGTCCAAGAAGTGAATACCCATTGATGGAGTGCTTTAGGTTTTCGCTAGAAGCCATTGAATCTGCAAATGATGGCTTTTCAAGAGTGGTGAATAGATTGGATACCTGTGGGTTTTTAACCTCCAAAGATAGTGTTGGATTCATTTAGTCCATAATATATGGATCAAATGGGAAATTTTGGTTTTGTTTTGTGTGGGACATTGCTTTCCCTTTTATTGCAGTAGACGTCCCTTGGACAATGTCCTTCAAGGGTATTGTAGTGCCATTTGAGGACCTAACCCCATTTGTTCCCCCACAAATCTTGGAATTCAAGATAACTGATGAATTTTTAACTATACTATGATCCCTTAGAAATACAGGAGTGCCAACCCAAGAAGAATGTCAGTATAAAAACAATATTCCCGTCGCTATTGGTCTCCTTTGGATCTTCACTCTGTGCATTCCAATGTTTCAGAGGAGAGGTCCAAGCAAATGTGCCTAGCCCAACCAAAGTGTTAGACTGGACCATACATTGGCCAAAGACAAGGATATTGTGAGCTTCAGAGGCAAGTTCATCCAATGCGACAACGACTAGAGCAACTTTAGCTTGCAAAGTAACCCCAACTGTGTATGCCATTTTCCCATCGTTAAGTTGTTATAACATTAAATTGTACATTATTATTATTTTTTTCAAAGTTTGATATATACTTTTTTGAAAAAAAATTATGTATTAAACTTTCTATATTTTTTGGGCACTCCAGTGATTATTAGAGACATAAAAAGCTTAAAGATATGTCCACTTAATAAATGAAGTATGCACCTAAAATGTTAAAATGTTTTATATTTAATGCACACTTTATTTTTGAAAAAGTTATACATCATTGTAATGTAAAATTCTACATATTCATTAATTTTTTATTATATATTATTAATTTTTTAATAAGTCAATTGAGTTTATCTGCGTTGGTTGAGAGAAATGGTTATCCCTTCTCCCTAAATTCAATTTCCAAATGATATGATAAGCTTTATTATAATGACTTCAAGCCTTATATATATATATATATATATATATATAGATATGAGGAAATATTTGGGTAGATCCACTTGAAGGGGTCACATCCCACCGGCTTATTAGTAGAGCCTAACCTTGAGGGCATCGAGGAGAATTGACCTCTTGACCTCCCATTAGTGAGGTGCTTTAGTGATGAGAAGTCGACCATGAGCTAATCCTCAAGGCTTTCTATAAAAATTTTGGCAGATCAACCCAAAAGGATCATATCCTACCAACCAAATTATTAGAGCCTAACATTGCAAACGTCAAGGATAATTGATCCTATAACCTCCCATTGTCGAGATGCTTTAGCAAGGAGAACTTGACCAATTAAACTAACCCTAAAGACTCCAAACTTATATATTCTTAATATGCACTCTAAAAATATTTCTTATAATTTTATTTATTTATTTATTTATTTTTGACAGAAACGGTTATGGAGTATTTACATTCATCTTGGCCTGAATGCTGAAAATCTGATTACATTGAGGATATCTATATCCTGTTGCATCTCACTGCTAAGAATGAGCCTGCAGCTGAAGCTTGAAGACTTCTTCCTTGATAAGGAATCTATAGATTCGATTTCAGAGATTTTTCCCCACTTGAAGATACAAACAAATTTATTTAAGAGCAAGCAGTAAAACATGGCAATAAACAACTTATGGGATGGGTTCCCATGATTCTTATTCGTCTTTCATCTTGACCCCGACAGAGAGGAGGGCAGCTTTGTTGGCATTAATGTCCGTGTCTTTATTATGAGTTCTCAGCACATGGTAATAATTCAACTTCTGAAAAGCGTTTTCCAAGCCCTTAATTCTGGATATCAGCCTTGCTAGTTTAAGATCCAAAGCTGGGGAATTGGAAACCATTGCATTTATAATGATCTGGGAGTCACCTACAACATTAGCTTCATTTATATTTAAATCTTTGAGGATCTTGAGGCCTTGAAAGAGGGCCAAAGCCTCAGCTTGAATGCTGGATGAATGTCCAAGCCCCCAAGCAAAGGAATGAATTTTTTCCCCAATTGGATTTACAACAACACCTCCTGCACCAGCTTTGCCCGGATTGCCCTTTACTACCTCATCAAAAAAGAGAGAGTGCCTTGAGTGCGATTTGAGCCAGTCTTGAAAGTCAGTTTCAGATTTCCTTATTTGCCAGTCTTTAAGAGGAGGGACGTTTCTAACTGCTGATTGAAATTGCAAGTCAAGGAATGATCCCCAAGCAATGTCCTGTTGGCTGAGATTAGAATCATCTTTTATATCAGTCAAGCACTCCTTTAAATGACATTTAATATTGATTTCTAAGGCCTTGTGATTCTAATTAGTATTTATGAAAATTCTTTTGTTTCGTTCTAGCCATATCTGCCAACAGATAACCTTTGGAAGGAAAACCCATGCAATTTTGATTATCTGATTTTTAGGAGATGGGCCAGGATATCTGATTGCCCAATTAGAAAAAAGATCAGCAGTGGAACAAGGAAGCAAAAAGTTGGGATCCAAATTGTGAATAAAGGAGAACCAGATCTACTTAGAGAAGTTGCATTCAAGGATTAAATGGACTGTTGTCTCTGCATTTTCGTTGCACAACGAGCAGATGGAGGGACCGTAGAACCCTTTCCTCTGCAATATGTCATACGTTAGGATTTTGCCATGGCAAAGAAGCCAGACAAAGAAGTCAACTTTGGGCCATGAAGGAAAACGCCAAACACACTGCCAAGGTGTTGGGTTGGGGGGGGACGTATGGCCTCTCATTTAGCTTGGCATATCCCATGGAGACAGCGTAGCCTCTGGCATTCGGCCCCCGACCTTTCGAATCTCTTTTCCTCATATGCATGGGCGCCAAGCCATGAACGAGTTCAAGCAACGTGGACCATTCGTTGATCAGATGAGCCGGCACCTCAATACGTTTCCAACCTGCCCAAACAGAATCGCTCCAAAGAGAAATATCCCACAACGAACACAACCCCTCCCTATCCATCCAACATCGCAACGCTCTAGTGGAGGCTCTGTCTTCAATTGGGTCCATATTCATGATTTTATCAGTCCAGATGTTGATCTTTTTGCCATTTCCTGAGATCTAGTAGGAGTGTGCATTGATTAAAGGAGCAGCTTTAACATACAATTTAAGGAACGACGAGTTAGGCAAATGAATCACCTTGTCTAAACAGCTAGAACGAGGACCTCTAAAATACTTTTTCCATAGAGCCAATTGGGCCCAGCCAGGCTTGGGTGCAATGATTCTCCAAATAATCTTAGATGCCATAGCCACATTCTGCTAACAGAGGTTTTTGAAATTCAAACCACCCTCCCACAGTGGCTTGGAGATGGTTTCCAACTGATAAGGGGAATCTTGTTTTCATTCTGTTTTCCTCCCTTCCAAAAGAACCTTCGCATGAACTCTTCCATTTTTTTTTAATATGATTGCTGAAGCGAGAAGCCCAACAAATTGAAATAAAGGAAGGCCAGTAAGCATAGATTTTCCAACAGTGTTGAGCCAGGAGTAACCCCAGGCTTGGATCCTAGTCTTGAATTTTTCAAGCTGAGGGAGCCAGTCTTTGCTTGAAGGTCTCTTATGAAAAATAGGAAGGCCCAAGTATTTGAAAGAGGTCCAAGAAGAGGAGGCTGCAAAACCCAAACATCTAGAAATAGCGGAGAGCAATCTGGGCGAAGTGTTCCAGCTGAAGATGTGAAATTTGTTCTTATTTACAACGTTGCCTAAGGCCTCACTGAAATCATCCAAAACTGCTTTAAATTTAGAGGCAGAGGAAAGAGAGGCAGCACCCAAAAGCAGAGTGTCATCCGCAAATAAGGCGTGATTTATGTTTTTGACCCCTCTTGCAATACATAGTCCATTAATATCTTGATCTTGCATCTTTTTGTCTAACAGTAAGCTAAGAACAGAGGCTTGGATGACAAATAGTAGAGAGGAAAGAGGACACCCCTGCCTAAGCCCTCTTGAAGCTTTGAAAAAATCAGTGGCTCTTCCATTTACAAGAGGAGAAATCCATGGTTCCGAGATGCATGCCTGGATCCATTTAATGAAGTTTGCTCCAAAACCAAACTTGCTCATGACTTTTAAAAGAAAGCTATGATTTACTCGATCAAAGGCATTTGCTAAATCGAGTTTAATCACCATACCTTGTTCTTTTCGAAGAAGACTTGAATGAATTGCCTCTTGAACAAGGGTGAAGTTGTCCACGATCTGCCTTCCTTGGATGAAGCCTCCTTGATTCTCCGGAATTATTTTGGGAAGAATGAGCTTCAGTCTATTTGCAATTACTTTGGTGATTAACTTGTACCCAGTATTGCATAAGGAAATCGGACGAAATCTGCTGAAGTTGTTGGCGCCTTTTTCCTTGGGTATGAGGGCTAAGAAAGCGGAGTTTGTGCTGCCTCCTATTTTCTGAGTATTTTGAGACTTTTGAACCATTTTGAGAAGATCCTTTTCAACAATCGGCCAACAAACTTGGAGAAACCTGGCAGAGAAGCCATCCAGCCCAGGGGCCTTATCCGGATCCATATCAAAAAGGGCCTTTTTAACTTCATCTTTAGCGACTTTGGCCTTAAGGATCTCGTTCATACGAGAGGAAATTGCAGAAGGAATAATGTCTAACAGATCTGAGTATTGGTGCGAATCCTTATCTTTACTATACAAGTTTTGAAAGTGAGAAAAGGCTGCTTTCTTAATACCTTCAAAATCCTTGTGAGTGTCGTTATCCTCCTTAATCTCAGAAATAGTGTTGAAGCATTTCCTGGGCTTGTTTGTGGAAAAAAGCAGTGTTCCTGTCCCTTGCTTTGAGCCAGAGATTTCGAGATTTTAATCTCCAGTATTCTTCTTCAGCTAAGCAGGCCTTATGAAAGCGTTGTTGCAGATGAGCCTCTTGATCTAACAACTCCTCTATGACTATAACGTTCTCCATATAAGTTTGATGAGAGGCAAGAGAGGCTTTAATGGTTTTTCTTTCTGTTTCAGGGTTGGACAGGGTTTTGACCCATCGTTTTAGAGCTCCTTTAACCCTTCTAGGCTTTTCCTCCTAGATAAAGAAAGGAGATCCTTTGACAGGTTGACTCCAACATTCCTTGATTGTTTGTGTGAAGTCTGGCTCCTTGACCCATAGGGGACTAAATCTAAAGGGAATAGGGCCCAGATCAAGATGGGCTAGGAGCTCTAGCTTTAAGGGCTTATGGTCTGAGATGCTGCTAGCAAGAATGTGCATTCTGGGTTCTAAACCTAGTAACAGATAGGAGCTTTGAATGAAAAATCTATCTAATCTGGCAGCAATATGACCAGGGCCCACTCTTTTGTTAGACCAGGAGTACTTACCGGAAGAAGGTTTGATATCCAGCAAGTCCCAGTCCTGCATAAGATCCTCCGCCCATTCCCTTGCCAGATGTCGGACAACGCTGCCTCCCCTTTTTTCAGACGAGTGAAGAGTGAGATTGAGGTCTCCAGCAATAATTATATTTTCCAGATTTATCAAGTCTACTTGGTGCCTTATAGAATCCCAACAATCCTTTTTTCCCCCACATTGACTGGAGAGTATACATTGAAAAGGCAAAAGATTTCCTTAGTATCCAGATTCTGCATTTTCAGCAGCAACCAGTGAGTATTACTAGCCTCAAAGGTGGCTGCAAATTTGTTGGCGTTCCATAGAGTGCCAATCCCTCCCGAGGCGCCCCGAGCAGAGATTGCTCTTGCTTCACTTTTAAACCAAAGTTTCTTGCTTGCTTGCAGGAAGAATTTGTCTTCCAGCTTAGTCTCTTGGACGAGAAGTATGTCTGGAGTTTTTGTTTTTATTAAGCTTCTCATGGCTTCTTCCTTAACTTTACTCCCCATACCTCTATAGTTCCAGGAGATGACCTTCATTATTTATGTTTCTAGTGGGCTCCCTTGGAGCCTTGGGGCTGATTTTTCAACATCCTAGGCTTTGAGGCTAGCAGTTTTTCCAGAGTTGGCTGGCTTCCCTGTAGCTTGTCTTTGTAAGTCTCCTGCTCTCTTTTTTCCCTGTCAATTTTACGGCCTCTTGTAGATCTTCTTACCGAGGTTTGGGGCTCTCCTATTTCATCTTCCTCCTCTGACTCGTCTGTTTCCTGCTCTTCTTCCTCATCTTCTAAAGTCGTACCTTTGGGATCTTCAGCACTTGTTCCTTTAAGGGACGCTGACGAAGTACCTTTGCTTGGAGAAACTGGTTTTTGGTTCTCGATCTCCTGGGTAGCTTCTGTCTCCTTTTGGACCACGACCTCCTAGGTGTCCTCTGGATGCAAGCTAAGAGGATCAAACTTATTTTATGGAGCAGGCTTGGGCAGGATCTGCTGAGCAGAGGCCTGGTGAGGTCCTTTACCATTAGGGCCTCCCGGCTTCTGTGTCTTGAGATAAGGTTTGGGGTGCTTGACTTGATTCCATCCGTCCTCCTTCCCCTGCACAGCCTCATTGTTGGTCGGGCAGCCTCTGGCGAAGTGACCATAAACATGGCATTTCCGGCATTTGAAGGGCAGCTGCTCATAGTCCAGTTTCTGCAAGTGCGTCCAGCTTCTGACATTTATTTTGATGGCCTCTGGTAGCCCCACCTCCAGATCTACTTCTACACAGATCCTGGCGCAGTCATATTGGTCCTTATTGTTCGCTCGGTCTATAAATTTCCCCAGGGCATTTCCAATGTGCATCAAAGAGTCCCAATTCCAACAATGCACTGGGAGATTTGGAAGTCTAACCCACACCGGGACTGCTTTGGGCACATCTACTGCCGGATCGAAGTCCGGAGTCCATTTATTCAGATACAAACCCTGAGGGCCCATGAAGTAGGGGCCGTTTTGGAAGATCAGATCTTTGTCATCCTTTGAAGTGAATTCGAAGAGGAAGTATCCTCTCCCCAGAAAGTAAGAGGTAACACTTTCTTTGATCAACGATGCCCAGTTTCTGTTGACCCAACTCTCAGTGGATTTTGGGGACGGCCATAGCCTAGTGAATTGGTCAGTGAGAGCCAGTTCGGCCAAAGACAATGCAACTTGGATCGAGGTTTCTGGAGGAAGGGAGATCACAGGAATATCATCCAACTTTTTTACAAATTTCGCAGCTTCAGAATTCTTCTTCTTTGGGAGCCCTGCCAAGAGCCGATTGAAGGCCTCAGAAGGCGAGAGCGGCGGAGGAGAAGGTAGAGGCGCCTGGGGAGTGCCCAACACCTCCATGGTCGCAAGCCCTAGGGAACGGGCCTGTCAAAAGCTAGCAGGTAGCAACGCGGTCCTCCATGAACCAGTCCGACCGCAGTATGAAGGAGAGCCCCAGGCGGACACGCCCGCAGGGATCAGGGCGGCAGAGAGCGGGCGCGCTCGCTGTCTACAGAACGCGCGAGATGCGGATCTCGAGGGTTTGCAGAGCGGGAGCCGAGTTGCAGAGCGAATTTTCAAAATCAAAATTTTAATATTTTTTATAATTTTATTTTACAAAACTATAAAAAATAATAAATATTTATAAACACAATTTAATTGTTTTAAATTTTGACTTTTTAATTTGATTATAAAATTATGTTTTTATTATTATTTAAAATATATTTTTAATACATAAATTAATTCAACATCCCTAAAAATATTTTGAATACTCAAATTATATACGCCCCAAAATTATAACTCCAATAAATTCTTATTAATTCTATCCAAAAATATAATATAAACTTTTCCAATATTACAAAGTTCCCTTTTTCCCTCTATTCCCTCCAAGAGGACCAACGTTAGATATAATCACTTTCACAATTTACCATGGAAAACATATAACAAATCCACAAATCATAATTCATACAGTTATATCTAATGATATTCAAATCCATTTTTTAAATCCTTCCAACTACTCTCGATTATCAAGCACACAAGATGTATATTTAGTATATGAAGCTACAAGAGAGGTAGCTTCATGCTTATTATGATTACCTTGTTCACCTGGGAAGCTCGTAACTTGGGAAGCTCAGATCAGCCATATGGGATGTCCCAAGCGTACAGGAGGTTCCAACACCACCGCTATTTTTCTATGTAGCTAAAAGTTTAGGAAGCTCAGATCAGCCATATGGGATGTCCCAAGGGTACAGGAGGTTCCAACACCACCGCTATTTTTCTATGTAGCTAAAAGTGGACTAATTATTCATAATTTTGGAGATCCTTTCAATAAAATCAAGAGTCATGGTCATAGGGTGTGATTGCATCCCTGTGCTTCTGAACAGAGATTCTTCGGCAATAAATCCCTCTGCATTATAACCCGAATCCCAAAAATCTGTGAGCAATTTCCCTCGGCTTCGGCTTTTCACAGCGGACATACCGTCATCCCTCTTCATTACCACTCTGGGAATCTCGTGGGCTGTGCAAGAAAACTGTCTAATGGTCGAATTCGATGAACTCACGCTAACATATACTATATATAGACATACGGGTATTGCTATCTGATCATGGCCTACAAATAATCCGAAGAGCTTAGAGCTCTTTGCTATGGATCCATGGAAGCCCGCGGGCTGCTTTGGAGGGCTTTTTAAGCCCAAAAAAGCAGGGCGAAGTAAGAAGAATATTGTGCGGAATTCAAAGAGCTTCAGCCTGAGAGCTGGGAAGAATTATCCAATGAACCCATCTGATTACAGCTTGTATGAGGAAGTGGGTGTGAGCACCACTGCAAAAGTGTACAGGGCTTTGTGTGTTCCGTTTAAGGAGGTCGTTGCAATCAAAGTTCTGGACATGGACAACTGGAATTCTAATCTGGTACACACATCATTCCTTCTCTGCATAAACTTAGTTACAGACAATGAGGAGCATTGGATCCATATTTTTTGATTTGATTGTATCCATTTCATTATCATTAGTAGGAAGTCTGTCACTTTTAAGGGCTTATGAATAAAGTAGAATGTGAATATGATTACAATAAGACCACTGCATGACACTAGTTTGCAGACACTAAAAGTTCGGCTGGATTAGAATTATGAACTAATTCAGCCTGGAAGTTGGCGTTGGGGTGCAAGTTGGGTATGAGCCTCCCTCGGTCTGGTATTAACTTCGCTTAGAAGTGCTGAGGTACTTTGTAGGTCCTCTTTCAGATGATTCCATTATCTATATCCAATAATTTCCTACTTTTAAGGATCTCCATTAGTTTTTTTGATAAAAATAACTTCTTATACATTTCCAAGACAATATGCAATGCACTCCAACTTTCCCAGTGTTGTAATACGAAGAAAACTCCAACTTTCCCAGTGTTGTAATACAAAGAAATTCATGAGATACTACTCCGACGTAGACTTCAGGCTCATAGACTTGTCGAACAGCACCTGACTTTCAACTTTCAGATTCTGAAAACCCAAGTTTACATTAACGATTGCCTCTTTTTTTCCGGGTAGCCTTCTTGTGTGACAATGCCAATAAAATTGTTGTTACCTCTTTTCGGAGAAGAACCCAAAGATTGTTAGGATTCCGTTAGGATGCTATTTCCTGCATCTCTTGATCCCTTACTTCCTTTGGTGGACAGGGCAATGGATCTTGTTCTTTTGATACTGTCTTCTTCCAGGATATGTTTTGGTACTTGATGACACATGGACTTAATATCGCTAGAAGCTTTGCTACAAACTTTTATCCTTTGGGATGATATACCTCTATATCTGGTTGGTTCATCAATCTAAGTTTCTCCCTTTCGAGTCCCTACCAGTTCTGGAATCTTTGTTTTGATGGTTTTTTAAATTGTGGGTTCAGGTCTATCTTGGAAATGCACCTGATTGGTTGCTTTCCAGATTGGTTCATTTTTGGCTCTCAGAAATGCACCCAGTCTAGAAAACATTTGCTGGCTATATTTTCAATAGGAAGAAACACCTCCCAGTCAGGATATGCCTGCAACAGGGACATAGTTGGTTGCAAAAAGAAAAAACACATTATGTAGCAGCAGCACCTAAGAAGGACATTCGGTGTTTTGAGATGTAAATCCAACGGTACCGTAAGACAATCACTGGATGGACGTTTCATTGGCATATTCACTAGGTGGTCTTTTCTAAAATGGAAACGCCAACATATACTGTCTGAGAAACGTGTAGTAGTGACTCAGAAACTGGAACAATCTTAGAATTCAGAATCAAACTGCGTACCTTTCATGCATCTCTGAACTCTGTGTTGGGAGGCCATTGAGGACTAATGTGTAAATGCCATTATGTAATTAATGTCATTATATTTATAAAGTGACTTTACTAGAGTGATTTAAGCATGATAAGTTATGATTCATGAAGAGTACGTGACAAGTAGATATGTGAATGTGTGTCTCATATGAAACGAATAGTCATGAAGTGCAATAGTCATCAAGATTGAAAGTCATAAGTTATGTAATCGCATATATCAATGAAATACATGCCTGGGAATGTGTGAAGTCAGCTTCCCGTTTCTTCATGTTGTTTATTTTGTGTTTGCCTTGTTGTATTTCCTTTTCCCAGTGCAGCTGTTAGTTTACTCTTGAATGCTGCATTGGGTGTTGTTGTCAGAGATTGAACTTGAATCGCTTGTGTGATAGGTGGGAATGATTATTTCTATACCAGGGTCTTAGTGGAGCCTAGTATAGATAGTCAAATGAAAGAGGGAAAAGTTGTCCATTGTCACATTCCTTTGTCGAGTCTTAGATAGGAAAGTTTGGCAAGTAAGAATTTGCCTAGAGTAAGTTAGAGTTAAGTATAGTTTGTGATTCTTGTATACATGCATTTGAAGACTTCAAAATTTTTAGATGCCATAGATCATTGAATACATTGAAGACCTAGATTAGAACCATAACCAATAGAATTGCACTGCAACAACATAAAAAAAGCATTCAAGAGTTTGACAATGAACAAAACACACTAAGATAATGCAAAATGAAGAAATTGATGACATGATGACATAGATTTAATGATGATTCCTTGATGGTATATAGCGGACAGTAGAGTACCTTGAGTTTTGACCTTTGAAGCCCAACTGAAGAGTGTCAATGTAACAATGGAGTGAAAATGATGGCACCATTGTTGGCAGTTTTGAGCAAGAGGCTGGCTGTACAATTTCGAGAAGGATGTTGGCAGTATAATTTTGAGCAAGAGGTTGGCTCTGTGGTTTCAACTAGGAGCTTGGCTGTGGTGTTTTGAGCATAGAAGTTTTATGTGTGAAAATTCCAAAATTGAAATCCTATTGCAGCAACAGGAAATTATTTTTCTAATTGTTAATTAATTTAACAATTTATTTGCCATGGAAAATACTAAATAAATCGGACTGCAACCTTCACATATAAAATTGCGGAAACAAAATAGCGTTAGAAATTGAGAAAATCTAGCACACACACATAAAAATGACACCGTTACTTTTGGACAATTGTCCCCCGAAAAACCAAACTTGGGAAAACCGGTGCAGCAGTGAAACATGAGTACAATAATCTGGATGTCGAATTTGGCAATCCTACAGAGAAAAATATTGGCAAAAATCTAGTGAGAAATTTTCCTCACCCCACATGGAAATTGGGCACTGAAGATTGGCCTCTGAAACCCTCTACGAATTGCCGGACATCACCCTCTGCGTGGGCTCTAATTCGTATGACCTGGATCTCAATCTGAGTTGCTTCTTCTGTTTGCCATTGACTCTGGAAATGCTTCTCCTGAACACTAAAACGACTTCCCAAATCTGCAAATTGAAATTCCTTTAGAGGCTACTGTGCAGTCCCCGTGTCAGCCTCACTGTGGCTCTTCTACCTCTCTGCAAATGCATTCACCGGATCTGGAAAACTTCCTGCAACGTCACTGTCCCTGCCCCTCCTTGTCTCTTCTTCCTTAATGAAGCTCGAACTCTCCTGCAACTGACTGCTTGTACTTTGGAAAATCGAATTCTCCAAGTGACTCTAGTGCATTCTCCATCACCACATCGATCCCTTCTTATATCTTCCTATTGGGACTCCAAGGACCAAGATTAAATCTTAATCAATGGCTCAGATAATTTCTGGTTTGATCCATGCGAGTTTCTAAATAATTCACACCTTGACTTAATAGATTCTGATTAATTAATTGGTTTTTCTAAGTTTAAACTTAGGAAATATTAAAAAATTGGCTAATAATCTAATTAAGTCATCTCTAGGTGGAATTTCCAGAAACGATTTTTGGGTTTTGGAGATCTAATGTATTCCAGCCTCTCCACCAAATTTCGTGGCTAGAACACATTCAATGCTACAAAAACTAACACTCCCTCTTAGCGAGGTCTGTGTTCTTTCTAGTGCTGCACATCCTGCCATAACACCCTGTCTCTGTATCACCCCCTATCACGCTGTTGATGTCTGGCCATACTGCCCACCAACCACTACGCAACTCTGATGCTGCATCTGTGTTGCTGCTGACATTGCCACACTGCTGCCAACTCTGTATCTACACTACAACTCCCTGTCATCTGTTGCTGCTGCCACTGAGAAGCATCCAAAATACTGAATCAACTGTGTTCAGTATGATGCATATGTCCCCTGAGTCTCTGACTGCTACTAGCATCTGTACTGTCACTGAAGAATTTGAGCTGTTGCTGACTTTGCTACTAAGACACTTACTTTGCTGTGAACACTACATTTGCACACTGGTCTGCAACTATCACTTTGGTATTGACTGCATCAGCTGCCACTGATCCATCCTGCTACTGAATACTGTGGGCCCTCGTAGCTAGGTAATGATCCATGAGGTGGACTCCTCAAGGACCCTACCCAATCTCTGTAGCTCTCTGGGGCTACAACTCCAAGTCACCCCACCTCACTCCTAGAGGTATGGCTGCCATCATTGCGAAGTCTTCCTCCAACCTGGAGGACAACCTATCTATCTTAGCATGTGCTGCTGCTTGGTCCTGCTTCTCTTGCTTGTCCTCCTTTTTGAGAGGACACTGGGTATTGTAGTGGCCAAACTCGCCACACCTAAAGCACTTGACGTTAGATAGGTCCTTCTTCTTCTACTACCCCTGCCCTTGACTGGGACCCTTTGATGTGAGGGCCACATTCACCTCCTCCTTCACATCCTTCTGTCTGCTGCTACTGCTGCAACTAATGGAGCTCATTAGCAGAGTTTGCATCAACTCTTCCTGTTGCAAGTTAGCTCACATTTTGTCCCATCCTGGTAGCATGTCTCTGCCCAATATACTTTGGACGAAGACTTGCCAATCCTCCGAGACACTGTTTAGTGCCAACCGTACTAGCTCTAAAGGTTGAGGTGTTGCCCCAACAACTGCAAGCTGGTCTCGGACCTCCTGAATCTTGGTGAGGAAGGGATCTATGCCTTCCCCCTTATGCATCATGATGCATCTAAGCTTTTCTTCCAGGAATATCTTCCACTGCTCGGAAGTACCCTAGTATAGCATGGAGAGAACATCCCACATCTCTTTGGCCGTTCCCTTTGCTGCTATATGTGAGACTCTATGGTCCTCAACTCCATCTAGGATCAACCACTTCGCCTTTGCGATTTCCTTTTTGTATTCCTTGAGCTGGTTTGCATCTCGGGGAACTGCCACCACATTATCTATGTAGGCTTTCAGGCCATATTCATCTAGAAGGAAGGACAACCTAGCCTTCTAGAGGACATAGTTGGAAGCACCATCCAACTTATCCTGATTTCTAAGACCCGTTGTGGCCATCTCTGATAAAGTCGAAAACTCTCTCTTTCTCTTTGCTTGGTTGTTGCTTTGCTATACACACTTCCTTATGGAGTGAGGAAATTTGCACTCAACTATTGCTAATCTGCCAGGAAAATCAAACTTCTGAGACTCGATGTTCCCTGAGAGAAAATTTCCCTTTGTTGTGTGCTTTTTCCTTCCACCCGACGTTGGTTCTGCTGCTGCAAAACGCTTTGCATCCAACCAAGGAATCTGCGTAGCAAAAAACTGAGCTGTTGCTGCTCCCTCTGCCTGCTGGAATCACTCAATCTGGAAAGTCGAGTTTTTTTGCCACTTCGCATTGAAAAGTTGAACTTCCCCAAGCAACTCATCTTGTCTGGCAATGGACTGCACTGCCTCTAGGAATTTCAGCCTGCCGCTCCTACTGAACAACGAAATTCCCTCTTTCGCTTCTGAGCTTCCCGACTGATCACTCACGCTCTAATACCATGTGAAAATTCCAAAACTGAAATCCTATTGTAACAACTGGAAATTATTCTTTTAATTGTTAATTAATTTAATAATTTATTTGCTATGGCAAATACTAAATAAATCACACTGCAACCTTCACAAATAAAACTGCAGAAATAAAAAAGTGTTGGAAACTTAGAAAATCTAGCACACACACATAAAATTGACATCGTTATTTTTGGACAATTGTCCTCGGAAAAACCCAACTTGGGAAAATTGGTGCAACATTGAAATTTGAGTACAATAATTTGGATGCAGAATTTGGCAATCCTACAGAGATAAATACTGGCAAAAATGTAGTGAGGAATTTTCCTCACTCCACAGGGAAATCCAACACTGAAGACTAGCCGCTAAAACCCTCTACAAATTGTCCTACGTCACCCTCTGCGTGGGCTCTATGCAGGCTTTAATTCGTACGACCTGAATCTCAATCTGAGCTGCTTCTTCTGTTTGCCACTTACTCTGAAAACGCTTCTCTTGACCTCCGCAAAATTCTTCTGCCACCGGAACATTGAAACGACTTCCCGAATTTGCAAATCAAACTGCCTTTAGAGGCTACTGCGCAGTCCCTGCGTCAGCCTCACTGTGGCTCTTTTGCCTCTCTGCAAATGCACTCACTAGATCTGGAAAACTTCCTCCAGCCTCACTGCCCCTGCCCCACACTGTTTCTTCTTCCTCACTGAAGCTCGAACTCTTCGGCAATTTATTGCTGCTATTCTGGAAAATTGAATTCTCCAAGTGACTTTGGTCTATTCTCCATCACCACATTGATCCTTTCTTATATCTTCCGTTTGGGACTCCAACGACCAATATTAAATCTTAATCAATGAATCTTATCATTTCTGGATTGATCCGTGTGAGTTTCTAGATAATTCGCACTTTGACTTAATTAGTTTTGATTAATTAACCAATTTTCCTAAGTTTAGACTTAGGAAATATTAAAAATTTGGTTAATAATCTAATTAAGCCATCTCTAGGTGTAATTTCCAGAAACGATTCTGGGTTTTTGAGAGCTCATCTATTCTAGTGCCTCCACCAAATTTCGTGGCTAGAACACATTTGATGCTACAAAAACTAACATTCTGCACCATAGGCACATTGTTGGATGGATGATAGACGCCGAGGAATAGTGAGTCACAATCAATGTTGTATGCCCACCTTCCTATTCAATTGGTGGTTGTTGTTGTAATGTTCTAGGGTAATTTTTTCCCTAGTGTTTATTTTCTGGTGAGAGTTTCTTCAATAAATCTTTAACAATAATACACATTTATAAACAATGTGTATGAATATAAAGAGCTTCAATAACCATATAATGTATGCAAGAATATCAAGTTTCCACAACAATATGATACTTCGGTCAAAGCACAACAACTTAGGGAAGCCTGCCCAATAGTAAGGAATGTAGCCTACCATGAGCTCTACTTGCCTTATATGGCCATCACCTAGTTCTTTTGCACATGAGATACTCCCTTGCATAAAAAAGGAACGCTTGCATGTCCCAACCTAGATGAGCGATAAACTGACTCATCTTAAAGGGGTAAAACTGCTACATCATAAAGAGCAAGCTATAACTGGTAATACAAGGAATAATCAAGAAGTAAAAGGCTCACAACACGGGTGGAAAAATCAAGTCGAATTGGTATCTCATGCATCCATGAATGCTCCCTCCCCACATCCATACACTTAGGATGTAGACACCTCCATCAGCTACTCCCTTTGACCATGGCACTTGAACATGAAACCTTCTCCCCTCCATTACCACACTATTATAGAACAACGCCTATCAATTGAAGGGTGGACCAGGGACATGTCACTTCCCCTTAGGGGTTAGAAATTAGAAGCGCCTAATAGGGTTATCCATTAGCCACCCCACAAAGGGGGAAAACGCTTTTGTGAGGGCTTTGTCCTGATTTTGGGAGGTGATCTTTGTTTGATGTATTAATATGCCCTTAAAATTCGAGTTTGGTTCACTTATATGCATTATTGGTCTTGTCTTTGATGGATGGTCGCTTTCAATAGAATACATGTTGCTTTTGTCAGGTGGATCACTGCAGCCTAGGCCTTGGGCACTCACTCCACTCACTCCACAAGTACCCAGGCCTTTTAGAGAAGTACATGGCCTAAGAAGATGTAACATTGAGAGACTGGAGCCTCCTGACAGTGTTAGCATATGACACATGCCCTTGAGTACCTCTAAGACCCAGTACCCTTGAGTACCTCTAAGACCCAGTACGCTAGTCAACTTTGACCTGGATTCGAGGATTCTTCATGATGACATCACTGGACCTAGTGTGCCCCCAGGCTAGCCTTGATACAACTTGATGGGCAGGAGTTGATTTAGAGCCCAAATGAGGATGGTCTCCCATTGAGAGACTAGGGAGGGCTTGTTGCACTAGAGGAAGCCCTAACGCTAGAGAGAAGGAGGCCTTACTTGACATTTGGAGACCCATGGAGACCACTTAATGGTAACTTAGCTACACTTGGGACCCTGGAAGAGATATTGAAGTGGATTTGAGGGCCATCCCTCAAATTTTGGATCACCCAAGTGTCTACACACACCTTAGCATGGCATTTGGAGCCTTAATTAGGCATGATGTCTACATTAGGAGAGGTTGCAACTCACACGCGTGGGCTAATTTGGTTTATTTTATCATTAGCTGATGGGTGGGCTTGTAACCCAAGTTCATTTAAGATCAAACTTGTTTTTAGGGGCTTCATTAGGTTAAGATAAGTGAGATAAACCTCATATAAATAGAGGTTATTCACATTTCATTTTGATCACCACTTGTGGATATGTTGTGTCTCTCTAAAAGATTTCAACCTAGTTGAAATTCGTCTTGTATCTTGTGGAGATGTGATCTATTATGGATTTTTGCTTATGGAGCTATTCTTTGGTATTGGAGATGTCATTGTGGAGCAATAATGGATTGGTTCATGCATTCTATCTTGTAATTGTTCTTTGTATTTGATATATCTTTGTATTTTTTTGGCTATTGCATGGAATGGTTAATTGTCTAGTGTTTCTATGTGCTAGTTATCGTTGAAAATTTGTTTGTGGAATCTTAGCAATGTTATTATATGCATTACTTATCATAGAATTTGTGCGACAATCCCATGAGTGAATCTTTCAACTAGCTCTCCTCATTGAGTTTGCTCCCTCACAAAAATGATACGTAGGGTTTCGAACCAAGGGTTTCATGTTCCCTTTGTTGTTGCTAGGGTTTAGTATTTTTCTCTTAAGAAGGTATCCAATAAACTCCATCACCCAAGGTCAAGGCACTGACCTTCCACATAGATGATAAAAAAAAATAGAAAACTTCAAAAATCTCTTCTTTTTCTTCTCTTCCTAAAACTTCAGCTTTGAAAATTTTGGCCCTAAAACTTTGTCTCCTAAATTTTTGGCCCTAAAACTTCGTCTCCTAAATTTTTGGCCTTGAAATTTTTCGGCCCTAAAATTTCAAGCCCCAAAGTTTTTGATCGATAAATTTTTGGCCCTAAATTTTCAACTCCAAAATTTTGGATTTTAAAAATTTTAGTCCTAAAATTTCAGCCCCTAAATTTTCGAGCCCTGAAAATTTCGGCCCTTCAAGGTCGCCGCTAGGGTTAAGGTTTGAAGTAGAATTTAACTAGGGCTTTGACATTGAACTAATTTGAAGTCGTTTCACCTTACTAAGCTTTAAAACATCAAAATCTAGCAATTTGCATGGTTGAAATTGCTTCCAATTCTAGGGCTAGAAAAACCCTAATTCTGAACTAAGGCTTCAACTTCGGATCACTTGAAGGCTTTTTACTTCTTTTATTGATCATACCAATTTCCATAAGCCTTTTCTTGGTCTTATTTGCCTTTGTATGCCATTATCATTGCTTATCCCTTAAACCCTAGGGAATAAGTACTTTTTGATATGTCCCTTGGAGAGCATGTTATTCCTTATTTCATTGGATTGAGTCTTGTTCTTAGTTAGAGTGCTCTACTTGAATCTTTTGTACGCTGCTCCTAAGGTATGCTATTCCTTGTCTAGCCTTGTCCTTAGTCGGAGTATCTCGAGTAAGCCTATTCAACCTCCTTTATAGGTTCCTTTGAGGGTATGCTTCTCCTTATTACATAGAATTGAGCCTTGTTCTTAGTCTGAGTACCCCGTCTGAGCCTATTCAATTGTCACCTTTGAACCCTATACCAAGAATATCCTCTAGGTGACCTAAACCGGGAAGCCTCCCTTGTGGTGAAAATCCACTAAAGAGTAGGAGGTGGTGTGTTGTGGTGACAGTGGGCCTCCACCTCATTGTTGTCCCTTGGTCTAGTTCTTGTCTTGTGAGCTCCCCTCACAAGACCTGCTAGATTTTGAGGCAACAAAGTTGATTGAAAAATTCATCAGGTGTGTGTATAGACCTTGCAAGCAACCTAAACAAAAATAAGTGATTCTGGACATGGCATCTTTGGGTGGCATGGGTTAAGTAGAACGAAGGTTGACAATAATGGAGACATTGACAAAGTCAGTGGTGGAGAAGACTACTTAGTTGCAAAGCTTGTAGGACTAGAAGCAAGAACACGAGGATGAGTTGAAGTCAACCCTTGTAACTCTTGTGGAAGTCATTGGGAAGGAGTTGCCTTGCTACTAATCGAGTTGTGAGCAAGTTGCAACAAAATGATTCAATGTTCTACTAACAATAAATGAACCAAGTGTGGAGTCTAGGCAATGCACGAAGGCACTTGCCCACCCGCATTTGGTTGGGGATGTAGAAGTAGGAGATGACGAATGTCACCCTATAGCCATTGTGAACTTTTGTAGAAAATCCATGAGCGTATAGGATTTCTAGCTGACCACGAAACAACTTGAAGAGTTAGGATGCACACTGAAGGAAGTCAGGTTGGTCTTGAGTTACTTGTGCACAAAGCACAAACCAAACATGATGTTTTCCCTGCACACTGCCAAGAAGTGGGCTGTGTGACCTTGGGAACAATAAAGAAAATGTTTTGTAAAGAGTCTGAATTGATAGTTGTTGGGTTAGGGAAGATAATACTTAGCATAGTGAGTTGTGAACGACAGTTGGACAACTTGGTAGCAATTGGCATGATGAGTCGTGAGAACGATTTAGTAGCCATGGGTAAAGAGAAGAACTTTACCTTGACCTTGGAGGTTGGGCAGGAAGACGAATTTGTGAACAAAAATGCTATGTTTGGCATGAGGAAGTGCCTCTTAGGAGTTGCATGTGACGATTGGAATTAACTACCCAACAAGTGCAAAACTTAAGGTTGGCAATGTGTCAAGACCTAGCATAAACGATCGAATTAAGTGAGCAATGATGAGTTCCATGGTTTAATGTTTAGGTGGATTGTATAAGGAAACGACAATAGGATAGCAATGGCATGGGTCAATGTGACAGAGTTGGGCAAGGATGACATTCATTCTTGAGGTGAAATGGTAGGACTGACTTTGGGTAGAGATCATGCAGGAGCTAGTCTAAGTAGGGTTGAGGAAATTTGAGGTTTCCAATGGGGGAATTCAAGTTTTCTAGTTGTAGAATTTGGGGCTTCTAGTAGATCGAGTTGTGGGTAGAGTCATGAGTTTAGGTAGAGACTTTGAGACAATAGATTTTGTGGATGTCGCTAGGGATGGCAACAACTTTTGGTTAGGGAGGATGTAAGGACATAGGTTGGGAGGGTGCATGACACCTCTGCCTGTTTGAAAAAACACCTCGACAAGAAGAAATATTAGGGTTACCATGATGAGCAAGAGACTTGGTCGGTCAGTTAGAGGCATCCTTAGATGGAATGGAGATGGGATGGTGACATCTTTATATTGGGAGTGGGTAGAAGTGCCTTGACGCACAAACTAGATGTATTATCCAAGGAGATTCACGTCTGTTACTTGCATAAGACTTTGGCTCGATGAGACAAGTTTGTAGAAGGCAAGGTGAGATAGCATTTTAGTTAGACGAGTTTGCGTAAGGTAAACACTAGTTTAGATGGCACAAAACAAGGATGGGGTTGAATTGGACAAAGGTGGGTTGAGGCAAATGACTCACAGAATGGACAAGTTGGTGGGCACATGATGTCTTGGGTGTATCCATGCAATGGTTGGTGAGTCAATGTGATTCTTCACCAAATGGTATGATGCCCCATGGGTTGGAATAGGCACATGCATATGACGATATGAAAGGTTGGATTGGTTAGAACACCAAACAACGTGACAATTGTGGGAATGGATGGACACATATATAGTGGGAGGTTAGATGAGCCAAACACAAGACACAACAAGAAGTCGAAGTGAAAGAACAAAGAACAAAGAGCAAAGGGAGCAAGTCAAAAGGGAACAAGTGCACAAGTAGCTAAGCAAATGGATAGAGTGTGACCCAAAGAGACAGGGTTTGGTTGTGACGATAGTTAGACAAGCAGGTTTGATTGTAGCAAGGAGTTCCTATAAAGGCAAAGACAATGACAAGTTGCAGAACAACTTAGCCACATATTGTTTTGTATCATACAAGTTGTGGCATGTTTGCAAGCCCCATTGTAACATAACATCTTGTATTGTAATGATGTATGTGTGTTAGGCATAGTTCATGCTGCTTGACATGCATTTGGTGTTGTCCATTGTGTGTGCTTTGTATTTGATTGTTTAGGTTAATGCATAACAATTACTGTTTGCATATGAAAAATTAATGTGTTCAATTTCTGAGCTATAAGTGTGATTGTTGCAACCAAAGCCGGTCTCATTCCAATGGCACCCTTGAGGACATCTTGCCTTGAAAGACTTGTTTGAGTGATTCTTGCATATTGGTGCTCCTTGGTTGAGTTAGGGTTTCTCATGGTTTTCCATGGCTAGATTTTTGGAGAGCTAGTGTATTGTACCAAACTTATAATAAGGCTATGGTACGTGTTGTCGCCTGGTTGTACAGGCACTGCGACAATCGCTTAGCGTAGGGGCTGTCACTCTGATCCCTGCCCACTCCGTTCTAGCTGTCTCCCAACAACACGTTATGGGGGGTAGTCCCTTTGGAATAAGGTGAAGGAAAACAAGTTGGGAACCAACTTGTTTGGGAGACACGAATGAGTGGCCTAGCCACTCGGTTGACTTTGAGCAAGATTATTAATTAGATTGGATTTTCGTGTATGAGGCCAGTGCCTTAATGGAGTCACAATTCTTGCTTATGGTAAATTTAAACCAAGTGACTGGATGGACACCCGCTGCTTGAATGATTGACTAACCTATATGATATGCAAGTCCTAGGACCTATGTGAGATGCAATGATTTTGGTTAATTTTAATTATATGCCTAATCTAAGTAGAACCTTTCCCCTAACTGTTTTGAGAAACAATCCTCAAAGTAAGTTGTGAAATGGAAGCCAACGAGAAGCAGACAACGACCTGATTAATGATACCTCCCCCTGTGTTCCACTCACCCAGTGCCTTCGACGTTGCAGAGATTGTGGCTCTGACGATTGCAAGGTCACTATGTTAACTACTAGGAAGAGTTGAATCTCTCAAGCTAGTTTGAAAAGGGTTGCCCTAAAGGGTCTATCAACCTTGCTTATGATACGAGGTAAATTTTTAATGTAGACTAGATCCTAGAATGCTTATGCAAGATGATGAGTGAAATTATCTTGAATTAAGATTGTTTGTGTTACTTAAGTACTTAAGTGTGAATATTCTTAATGCAAGAGTACTTAACAATATTGAGATAACAATCTTAACAAAATAAATGCCGAAAGATACAAGTGCAAACTTCACAAGATATTCCTCAAGATGTTAGATTACTTACCAATTAACGACAAAGCTATAAGATGCCAATATTCAATACTTAAGATGAGCCAAATATTGCTATTGAGATAACCAATGGAAACTTAGATGCCCAAAACAAGATTAAGAATGATCTTATCACTGCAATGACAATTATTAAGAGGAATTCAATCAAATCAACAAGATACCAATATGCTCAAGAGGTTTATCACCAAGACGATTTGATTCAAGTGCTTTTAGGTGACTGAGCTTATTACATGTGAAATATAAATTCTTATAACACATAAACTCACAAGAACAACACAATGTTAACCACTTTCACCATGTAAATGCTAGGAACAAAATATAGAGCTATGAAGACACTTATGCACTTTATGTTCCTATGATCTTTTTATGAGAAACAAGTGATTATTATGAAACAATATGTAAATAGCAATTTCACAATGCCTATGCTTGCCCAAAGTCACAAGGAAAGGCCCAATTGCTAAGCAAACTTAGCTAACTGAAAAATTAGATGAATTAGCCATTTAAAAATGTATTTTTCAGAGATATTTCAGATTTGATCTATTTACTAGCATAAATCCATCTTAAATACGGATCTAACATGAGCCGAGGGGGGATCCAATTTCTTCATGTGTAAATTTTTTTATGAGCCGACATTATTTAAATGTTTTGTATAATTATTTGGTTTTTTATGTTTTTAGATTTTTCATAATTTTTATTTTGGTGGACATGAACAAAATTTCAATTCAATTTTGATGATAGACGGACACTGTTACACATTATACTGGGTTGTATAATGAGCCTCTCTGCTCAATTACAACAGTAAAAAAGCCACAGATCATCAAGCTAATGATGTTAGAAACAATGCCAAAAATGCCCCAAAATAGGAAATTGACCGGAAACTGAAAATTTCAAAATTTTGACCCTTTTTTAGTGTATGCTTCAGAAATTTCAGATCTGAAATCTTCAATTATGCAGTAAATTCCAACAAGCATAAAATTAGATCTAGGCTAGATCTAAGGTGCCCAAGTGGCTAAAATTCAGGAAAATCAATATTTTGCTATTTTGAACAACTTTGACCAATTTATATGTGATTTTAGGGCCTAAATATCAATGATTTGAAAGCTGTAATAAAACAGAGAGAAGACAAGGGTTTAGAGGTCAAACCCTAGGCAAAGGCCTTGTAGATGCACTTGCCCATATGGCCCAAAATTTTAGGATGAAAATTTTAGGATGAAGAAGCCACCTGAAAACCAATCTTTTGAAGCTAAAAAATCTGTGAAACCACCAAGGAATCAGTCTCAAAACTTCAGATTAGGGTTTAAGGCAGATTAGGGCAGAAGATGGCCAAGAAAAGCCAACGCTAGGCCAAGGAAGGCCAACGTTGAGGGAAGAGAGGCTCAAGAGGGCATATCAAGGGCTAAAAGGGAAAGAGGAGGCCAAAAAGAGACAACACTGGGGCTTAGAGGCTGGATGTTGGAGGAGGAGGAGGCCCAAGGCTAGACGTTGGGGGTTTAAGGCCCTAAAAGGCTACGAAAGCCCTTTAGGGCTGCTGTCTAGGCTTCCAAAGGGAGGTGGAGGCCCCAAAAGGCCACGACTAGTCCTAAAAAGGGCTTAAATCCTCTGCGTAGGGGCTTGGAGAGGAGGTCGAGGCCTCTAGGGTTCACGAACTGCCCTAAAAGGGTCGAAAAAGGATGACATAGGGGCTAAAAGGTTGATGTTGGGGCCTTAGAGGCCGACGTTGGGCTTGGAGAGGCTGGATCTGGTCTCGGGAAGGATGAAAATGAAAACCCTTGTCTTAAATTTTATTTTCTTTTTCGGATCTGAATTTTGATGCAAAATCTTCTGTGAATAGCCATGCAAAAATTTCCTAGAGACTAGATCTTACCCTCGAGGGCCTAGATCTAGCTCTACTTCAGCTTGATCCTTTGATCCTGTTGTATCTTTGTAGACAGTTCTAGGATGGGGAAATGTGCCAAGGCATCTAAGTAAGGTTTTAATTGAATTGGATGACCAATGTAGTAAACCTTTAACACTTATAAAATCCAAATATTTCTAAGAATCTCAAAGGGCTAATTTTCATTCATAATAGGAATAAATCTCTAAGTCGAGTTTTAAAGCAGAATTAAAGAAAATATCTGGTAATCAAACATCCATATTGAATATTTAACCAACCAAATACATTTGATGCTGTTGAAGAATCTAGGGCAAAGTAGTGTGGTGTGATTCTTCGTTACTTGATAACAATTTGTGAAGTCTTTTTACTTTTCTTGTTAGCTTATTCTTCTTCTTCTTATTATTAGTGCATATGTGTGTACTTCATCAAACTGCTACCAAAACAAAATAACAAGAACACAAAGTTTGGCTCTCTACCAGGGACAAAACCTCTCCACTCTTGAGAGGAAAACCTTTTGTAAGTTTTCTCTTATTGAAGCTTCTTATTTGAACCACTGCCAAACCCTAGACTCTTGACTAGGACATCCTCCAAGCATAAGTCAAATCCTTCCTCTTTTTACACTATAACTTCCAACACATGGAACTCTGTCTTTCGGCACTTGGCTCCTTAGCACTTCATCCTTCCTCTGCTGCTTGTCTAAGTTAGGAAACCTTAGAATATTAGGGCTTCTTTACTTTGTTCTAGATAGAGTCTTCGCTTTCCTTTGTATATCTTGTAGACCTAGATACACATTTGAATGAGGCTATTCATGCTCCTGCCTTCAACAACTGCCAAATTTGCAAAGTTTACTTGCTGCACTTGTGAACAGAAACCCTAGAACAGTCTCCTTTCACATCGTTGTCTTTTCTTTCTTCTTCGTTGGTTGGGGAGACCTTATGATCCTTGTTTCTTAGCCCAAAACCAAAATACTTGTGACTGAGATTTACTGCTGTAATGATCGTAGGAAGCCTCCACTATCTTCGCACGTGTGACTGCAGAAACCCTAGAAAACGTCTTCTTACCCTCGCTGTTCTATATCCTTACCACACTGCCCTTGTAACTCTTTTCCTTGGCTTTTATTCATCCTTCTTCGTGCTCTCTTGCTTGCAGATTTCAGAGTGAAGATGATGCATTGTATGAGGAGTGGACAACCTCTTAAATAGAGGTGTGTCCCTCCTTTTCAGGCCGACTTGACTGTCTATTAGGCCGACATGATAATTTCATCATAATTCATCTTTTATTCGTTCTGCAGCTGCTTGGAGACTTCGTTGATGTTAGGAGAGGATTTGACTTTGCTTGGAGTCGTTCCCTTGACCTTGTATATTGACATACATGATGTAACATGCCCTCAAGGGGTCTCATCATAATTACATTTTGACTTTGACTCTCTAGAAGCACTTCAAAATGTGCCTGACCTATTTTCAACGAGCAAGACACTCATTGATAAATAATATAAAAATAATTTCTCTTTTCTTGAATAAGTACAAATATCAAAATTACATTTATGAAGACCTAGCCTAGTTACATTTCCTTCAACACTCCCTCTTAACTAGGGAGGTATTCATACAACATTACAAGGTGTTTTGGCAATTTTCAATCTTGAGGAATTCACATAAGAGAAACCGGATTTGCAATCCATCTGTTATAGCATCATATTCATCAATATTGTCATAGTGCAAGGCCTTGACTAACATCTCCATCTCTTTTCGAGACCATAAGCTACAATGGTGGCAAGACCAATGATTTATAGACACCTTCATCATTGTCTCTCAAGGTACATACCCACTCGGGTGTTCACCGAGTATGACCTTCTAGCACTATTCTTATCTTGGGTTCCCAGCCCTCAAAGAATATTGGTCCTCTTGCCTACTCTTGTCTTGGATGCCCCACACATCCTCAAAGAGTATCAAATGCCAGATGATTACCTAATCCTCCCATTCTTTCTTCCCAAGTGAAGACAAGATTCAAGAATGTTGTGTCTGTCTTGTGTCTACATTTCCATTCACGGCCTTCATCTATACTTACGACTGTTAGTCATGGTCTAGTGCATGACCCGTGAAATGGAAAACACAATTGTCACTCCTTTGTAATCAGGGGTGATCCAAAAAACTCCCTCTTGATCAGGGACTTGTCAGAGCTTCTTCTTAAGTGGAGATTCTTTCCTTCATCAACAACTTCTTCTTCGTGGGTCCTTCAACTGCTTGATTTCCTTTCTTTCTTGATGTCATGAAGTCTTTGTTCGAACTTCTTCTAGGTAGGGCACCATCCATCGATCACTTTCCTTCTTGGTTTGTCATGTCATTACTTTGTGGGAAGTGACTATCAGGTTTTCTTGTCATCTTGGCTACTCCTTTGTCATCTTGTCCATGCTTCAAAACACTGTGCTCATGGATGCTTCATAGTATCTGCTAGGTTACATGCTTTGACCTAGTAGCCCATCTTGACTTCATCCTGATATTGCTTCAACATTGCTTTTTCTTTTGTTGGATGGCTTCTTCATCACGACATCTGTGTAGGGTAGAATCAGTTATCTGCGCCTTTTGTATCTCCAAGACCTTCATTGGTGTCAAGGGTCCTTTCTTTGTCAGATTTGTCCTTCGTTCTTTCGGGAGATGTCTTAAAGGCCTTTGTCAGATAGTGATTCTCGGTGATCATGGTGTTTTTCACATGCTTGATCTCTTTTTTTCATTTGCTTCTCCTCAGATAGATAGGTCAACCATCTAATGCTTCTTGTGAGAGCATTCCTTCATTGCTTGCTTTCTTGACTTGTCAACATTTCTTCTTGCTTCTTACCAGTAAAATTATGCTCCTTATGTGAGCATATTCTTTTCTCGACCTTCATCGCATTGTAGAGCATGCCTTCGAGCATGTCCTTGGTGAAAGAGATTCTTTCATGCTTGATCGTGTTATAGATCTATACCCATAACTCAATAATATACAAATGATAACATGACTTAAACTTTGATGCATACATACCTCATCTTGATTCTCCTTTGATCATCCTTGCTTCATTTTATTGACCTTGGTGTGGCCTTCCTTGCTTCATCCTAGCTTCCTTGCATATCATCCCTTTTCTTGAATCCCATGAATGAGACTCCCAATGGGACATCTGCCTTGGCTCATGAATCTTCTTTTGAAGATTCCATCATAGGATCTTAAAGATCCTTGCCTTGCAAATGTGTCCTTTCTTTTGATGAAGTAGGTCTTCTAAGATTCTTAACACGAGCAATTTTCCTTTCATCATGTATGAGGTCCTATACTAGGTATGCTTCTTCTACATGAATATCTTGAGCTATATCTGCCATGCTCCTATATTATATAAGATATTTCTACTTATGCATTTTGTTCTTATCATAAATGGTACATCTACATGAGTATCTAGAACTGTGTACATCTTGCTGCTAGATTCTAGAGGGTGTTTTTAGCCATGCAATTTAATTTATTCCTACATGCTCCTATTCTACTCAAAACTTTGAAACAAGTCTAGAAGTAAAGAATTTGACCTAGTCATAGTAGAGATACGGAGGATCTTCCTTCTTTTGCTTCTTTCCTTTTTTTTTAATCTCTTGAGTTATGTGAGCTTCTTCTCTCTTCCTTTTGTTATTGTTGTCCTCCTTAAGCTTAGGACAATTCCTTTTGTAGTGTCCATATTCTTGGCATCCAAAACATTGGATTTTGGACATGTCTTTGTTGTTTGTTCTTCGTGGACCAAACTTGCCAAATTTACCCTTTCTTTTGGCCATGTTTGCAAATGCTTGGTCCTTTGATCCCACATCTTCTTTTGCCTTAAGTCTGGTTTTCTCTGTTCTGCATAGAAACCACATTTCACTGAGAGTGGTTGCTTCCTTCTTGGCATATATGCTTGATGTGAAGTTTCCCCACTCCTTAGGTAGAGCATTGAGTACAATAGTTGTCATTTCTTTGTCAGACATGACTTCCCCAAGCTCTTGAAGTTGATCTCTCATTTCATAGATTTTCATGAAGTAGGGAGCTATTCCTTCCTTTGTTATCTTTATATTGTACAATTCATTCCTTAGAGATATTACTTCTTCAGTTGTGGATATCGAGAATAGCTCTACTAGTTTATCATAAATTTCTTTGGATGTCTCAAACTTGGAGACATAAGAAATGAGAGAGTCTTTGATTGATTCTATCAGAATCCTTTGAGCTCTTGTCTCATCCTTATTGTACTTGGCTAAGGCTTGAGTCTGCTCCTTAGCAGGGATAGTGATATTCCCTTTGACATGCTCTAGGAGTTCATTCTCCGTGAGAAGTAGATCAATCCTCTTCTTCCATGCAAGAAAGTTATTGGTCTCTACCAATTTATTGCTTTCCTTGCAAAAAGACTTGATGTATATTCGGAAGGGGACATGTACTTGATAGATTTTGTGATGTGATTGATTTACTTCCTCCTAGAAGGCTTGATGGCTTGTCTTCCCTGGATCTTGATGTTCTTCAAGTTGCCTTTTCCAAGTGGACTTGCTTGATGATGAGATTTGCTTGAAGACTTGTAGCTTGATGTAGGTGCTTCAACTTTGTAAATGCTTCTTTTGATGAGTGTTCTCGAGTTGCCCTTTCCTTGATGTGTCACCTATGCTCTGAAACCATGTTGAAGAATCTAGGGCAAAGTAGTGTAGTGTGATTCATTGTTACTTGATAACAATTGGTGGAGTCTTTTTACTTTTCTTGTTAGCTTATTCTTCTTCTTCTTCTTATTAGTGCATATGTGTGTACTTCATCAAACTGCTACCAAAACAAAATAATAAGAACACAAAGTTTGGCTCTCTGCCAGGGACAAAACCTCTCCACTTTTGAGAGGAAAACCCTTTGTAAGTTTTCTCTTATTGAAGCTTCTTATTTGAACAACTGCCAAACCCTAAACCCTTGACTAGGACATCCTCCAAGCTGTTAGCGCTTGAATTTGGCCTCAGGCTGAAAAAGACAAAATCCAAGGCAACATCAAACCACTTAGCCTCGTAGCTAGCCCTACGAGGACAGGAGAGGGCTCTCTCCGGGTCTATCTCGGCAAAAGGTTTTCAAAGGGCTGAGATGACCAATAAAGAACACTGATTTTAGGCTAGTAAACTGATAGGGAAAGTTTGATTTCAAATTTTTAGGGTTTTGTTGGAAAACTGAGCACGGCAATTTTGGGTGCGGGGATGAGACACAGTTTTTGCAGAGGTCTTTTTGGGGCAAGGTAGGAGATTGTCTTGATGCCTTTGAAGGAAGTGAATGGATAGGTATGACTAGTGAGGAGCTAAGGAGAGCAAGAAATCATCAGGAGTTCTCCTTAAACAGATGAAAACATAGATATTAAGCAAACTTAAAGGCAGAGAATAGAAACCATGAATTCTACCTTAACACTTCATTTACTTAATTTGCAGAAGAGAAGAGTAGGAAAATGATACACATAACAAACTTACAAGTACATGAGAAAAACACACCATCAACACAAATCACCACAGGAATCCCAAATAGTGCTGCAAAACCCTGGTCTTTCCTTTGCCAAAATTGCAGAGATGCAAAGAGTAATACAGTCTAAGCTTATCCCTCAAGAGTCCAACCATGAAAATGACTCAGAAGATACATAATATAGGCAAGCTAACACATTTCCTTGCCTCTAGGGGTCGAGCTCATCATCCTAGGAGCTGTTTCAACCAATTCTAAACTGAGCACTACAATCTAGGCAATCAAAACAACTTGCCTCTATAAGCTAGGAAACCAATTCATTCATTAAATTTTTGCCATTTTATGAATGAATCTTCTAGAATAGGTAAATAAGTGTCATGTCAACATAAAATTACATTAATTACATCAAGGAGGGTGAAAAATCCCACCAAAAGTCAAAACTGGTCAAATGCTGCGTTTTCTTGAGCTGAAGATGAAAAATTGAGAAAATGTCCTGATGCGTAGCGCGCCATTTCTCAACACGTAGCGCGCCTTTGAGCCCACTTTTGGGGCACTTCCCGGCATCCAAATGAGGCTCAAGTGGGCTTGTTGGAAAGGTCTGGATGTCTACTCTCCAGCCCAAGTGGAATTTCTCAATTTGGTGCCCATTTGCCCCTCCAAAAATGCAATCTCCCAAGACTGCTTCCTGTGTGTCCAAAAAGTGGCAGAAGGTCATTTTTTGCTTTTTTTTGACCTTTTGGGGGCCCAAATCTCAATGAAATGTCTTGGCAGTGGCTGAGCAAGTGTAATTTGTCATGACAAATCCAAAAATGCAGAGTTTTTGTGAAATGGACCTCCCCATCTTCAGGGTAGCGCGCGGCGCGCTACGCGTTGAGGGCAAAAACCTGTTTTTAGCAAAAAAAATTGAAAATTGACCAAAATTGCTCCAAATTTTTTGAATTTTGAGCTGGGGGTGTATCATTGAGCACCATGCTCCTTCAAGGAGGCTTTAGCCAAAATCTGAAGTGGATCGGGCCTTTTCCTCCGTTTTAGTGCCTTGGCCAATCGTCCTTTGAGTACCTTCATTTTCGCTTTGCACACATGCATGCGGGCCCAATAATGATTCTTCATGTGGCAGAGCATATCTTTGTCCCTGTTTGCCTTGGCTAGCAACTTCTCTAAATGAGTGTTCACCTGAATGAGCATAGACCCTTGCTCAATAGGTGTCAAATCACCGGGTCTCTTGCGAGCCAAGTTTCGGTCTTCTCGGATCCTCCGCAACTCATCAAGAGTGTGTTCATCCTCTAACTGTTTGTTCCGCTGCTCCAAGTATTTGATTGTCCAATTTGCCATTTCCAACTTTTGCTGCAACAAGTGATTTTCAGCCTTTAGTTGCTGAATGATCTCCTTTGGCTCCGAGCTAGGAGAACTGATGTCAAGGCCAATGATGTCTATGTCCGGATCACCTGATGGTCCCTTATCAATCATGGGCTGCTTGCCCCTCTCCTGTACCTGTGCTGCTGTCGAAAGCGAGGCCCCTTCCACCTGATGTGTAGATAACACTCGCTGTGCTGATGAAGAAGGCGAGACCCCTTCCACCTGGTGTGGAGATAATACTCGCCGTGCAGATGCAAATAAGGCCCTGTGGCCTCTCTGATATGTAACACACGCTGGAGTGCTAACATGCTCGGGCTCTGGAATGTGAAACTGATGTGAAGGCCCTCCCTCATCATGGACAATCTCAGGGGGTGGCTGTGGCACCATGAAGAAGTCGCGAGAGATGAAATCCTCCCAAGCAATACCCTGCTGTGCCAACTGATGCATCACTATGATCTCGATCAGTGCATAATGATATATACTCTTGTGTTGCTGTGCGGGGTTCTTCCTTTGCACTAAGGGCACCATCCTCTCTATATTTCGGCACATGAAAAATGGAATGTTCATCATTTGTACCCGGGTGAAATGCATCAACAAACGGATATGGTACGAATATAAACGTGAAAATCTGCCCTCACAAGTGAAATAGCGCATAATGAGCCTCATCAAGGGTGCATACTCATCCCTTAAGAATCTGAAGGGAAAAACAGCAGTAAGGTGCCTCATACACCCGGGTTTGATATATGGTTGATAATGAAATCTGTCCAGCTGCTGGCGCTTGTTCCACTCCTCCCCAACATTTGGTATCCCGGTGGCTTGAGCAACAATTTCGGGTGATAGGGTGAAATCCACTCCTGCAAGGTTCACATGACAATTGTGTAAATGTAGGACAAACAAGCGGACTAGTTCTCTGTGATGTTGAATTTGTGAGATCCGCTCACAATATCCAAAGCATGATTGATACTGAAAACATGTCATTGCAAGTGGACAAGCTTGCAATTGAGCCAAAGAAGTGGGCTCCTCCCTGACATGCCGACCACCTTTACCACCCTTGTGATGCCTCCTTGGCACTTCTACCTCTGGTGTTGAATCACTGTCATAACTCTGCTGATAATCTGATTCGGTTTCTGACATGGTTTTGAAGGCAGGATGGCTGAAATGTAATGCTGACTTTGCACCCAATTAACTGCTGTTTGACTTTTTCAAATGCTGTCACCAAGGGGACATAAATACAAGGGGATTGTTAGGGAAAGGGGAACATGAGGGAATTAGGGACAATAAACATAAATAAGGAATTTAGGGAAGGCAACATGGGAAATCATAAAATTGTGGGATTTTAAGGTGAAGTAGGGTTTGGGAATTTAGTAGGTTTTAGGGATTTTAGAGAGGAAAATTATGAAATTTTATGGGAAAATTTGAAGGAGAATGTTGTTGGAGATGAGGGAAAAGAGGGATAAAAAATGGGCAACCTTGGACAGCAAAATATTTTGAAACCCTAGCACCATTAAGTCTTCAAATCTTCCACAACAATGTTCATGGCATTTTAACATATTAATTTCTCATTCATCTTGCAAAACCAAAACTAGCCATGGAGGAGAGGCATACCTGAAATTTGCTTGAGAGAAAAGAGGATTTGGTGGCTTGCTGGCAGTTTATTGGGCGAAAAACCCAACGCGTAGCGCGCTTTCCCTGATGTGTAGCGCCCCTCTGACGCGTAGCGCACGAGCAATTTTGTTCTGAGAAAGGCAGCCTGATGCGTAGCGCGCCCCTGACGCGTAGCGCGCCTCTGAAACTGCCCAATTTGCTCAATGACTCTTGAAATCGCCTTTGCAAGAATTCACTTAGCTTGTGAGAGGCAAATGAGTTGCTAATGAAGAGTGATGTGCTTTTATAGGCTCCCTTTAGATTTTTATTTGCCCAAAACCCACTTTATAATGTTGGAGTGTTGACACTTTTTTGAATTAATTGGCTCTGACTTCTGGTTTCCTTTCTTTGAAAAAATTGATTGAAATGATGCTTTCTTCTGAAATTTTTTGCAGGGATAGCTTCTAAGATGCTTTGGCAAAGGAGACCAAGGCTGCACTTCAACATTTGGAGAATTTGAAATTTTGACAATTTTTACAAAAACGAGATAATGACCTTTGAAAACAAGGTGACAATTTAGCTGTACAATAGTGAGAATTATTGAAATGATTTTTAATGAAGGACATCCCTCTGGCCTGCTGGTCCTTTATGACCTCTTCAAAACAAAAATTGACTCAACCCTAGACCTAAGACCTCAAAATTTAAAACAAGATGAATGACCCTTTGAAGATTTTATTTACTTAAACAAACCTGAACCAGCAGTGCCAAACAAGAGGGGAATAAAAAACACAAACTTCCTCCACCAGGGTTATGGCATGCCTAACGGAATGCAACATAATCACACTGATGGGACACCTAATCATGAAATGCAAAGAGCTTTGATCTCTGGTGGAGGGCTACTAGACCGACTCTAACACAAGCATAAGTCAAAGCCTTCCTCTTTGTACACTATAACTTTTTTCACATGGAACTCTGTCTTTCGGCACTTGGCTCCTTAGCACTCCGTCCTTCTTCTGATGCTTGTCTAAGTTAGGAAACCCTAGAATATTAGGGCTTCTTTACTTTGTTCTAGATAGAGTCTTCTTCGCTTTCCTTTGTATACCTTGTAGACCTAGATACACATCTGAATGAGGCTATTCATGCTGCTGCCTTCAACAACTATCAAATCTGCAAAGTTTACTTGCTGCATGTGTGAACATAAACCCTAAAACAATCTCCTTTCTCCTCATTGTCTTTTCTTTCTTCTTCACTGGTTGGGGAGACCTTATGATCCTTGTTTATTAACCCAAAACCAAAATACTTATGACTGAGAGTTATTGCTATAATGACTGCAGGAAGCCTCCTCTATCTTTTCGAATGTGTGGCTGCAGAAACCCTAGAAAACGTCTTCTTACCTTCGTTGTTCTGTCTCCTTACCACGCTACCCTTGTAACTCTTTTCCTTGGCTTTTGTTCGTCCTTATTCGTCCTCTCTTGCTTGCAGATTTCAGAGTGAAGATGATGTGTTGTATGAGGAGTGGACAACCTCTATAAATAGAGGTTTGTCCCTCCTTTTCAGGCCGATTTGACTGTCTATTAGGCCGACATGATAATTTCATCATAATTCATCTTTTATTCGTTATGCAGCTGCTTGGAGACTTCATTGATGTTAGGAGAGGATTTGAATTTGCTTGGAGTTGTTCCCTTGACCTTGTACATTGACATACATGATGTAACATGCCCTCAAAGGGTCTCATCATAATTACATTTTGACTTTGACTGTCTAGAAACACTTCAAAATGTGCTTGACCTATTTTCAATGAGAAAGAAACTCATTGACAAATAATATAAAAATAATTTCTCTTTTCTTGAATAAGTACAAATATCAAAATTACATTTATGAAGACCTAGCCTAGTTACATTTCCTTCAATAGATGCATGCAGAAAAAATCTACAACCAAATAGAATACTTCAAGAGATGACAGAAGACAACAATTAAAAGATATGGAGGAACTAAATAAAACATGCTGTTAGTTAATTAATCTCTTTAATGATTATAACTTTGCAGTGGGCTGTCAGGGAGATTGATACTCAATCTAGCCTTATCCTAACTCATATGTTACCTTGAACATATGCAAAATTAAATTTTGGAAAACGCAAATGAATAACAGGGAAAACTCACATGGACACAAAAATTGTTAAGAATGAAGCAAGAATCCTTTGATTATCTTCAGAAATATTTCAGGGTATTACAATGGTGTCACTGCGTCATGACAAGGGTTCAACCCTTCCTTCTTT
Organism: Pinus tabuliformis; assembly: GCA_031772625.1. Classification (NCBI taxonomy): domain Eukaryota; kingdom Viridiplantae; phylum Streptophyta; class Pinopsida; order Pinales; family Pinaceae; genus Pinus; species Pinus tabuliformis. The sequence goes on from CM062808.1 coordinate 520,229,413, forward strand.
GAAATACAAAATACTTATAGAGTGTAATTCAAAAATATCTAGATTTGAAATAAAATTTATTACAAAATGAAATATTATCCAAAATTGATTTGGATATTACAAAAATAGAACACAAAAATAGCTATTCTAAACTGATTTGAACAATCAACACACAATTCGAGGCTATTATTTGATGACTGCTACTGGAAATTGAATTTTCTATTTTATGCTTCTTTCTTGCTTTCTACTCCTTTCTCTGCAACTGGTTATTGAATCTGTGCATTCTGTTTTACTCGATGAGTTCAAGTAATTTATCCCATCTTTTATCATCTGGGATAGAAAATTTTGTTACTTTCCTATATGCCTCATCGACTTCTGTGTATTTCTCAAAAGTTGGCCTAGTAATAAATAAGTGTTGAATTTCATGTTGAATAAAAAGATCAAATTCAAGGCCTTCAAGGAATGCTTTACCACTGATCATCCCTTTGACTTTTGCAAACTTGGTTCTATCTGTTGCTATCTCATGCAATCTGTGCTAGTAATTTTCTAGTGGAATCAATTGGCCACTAGAATCTTGTAGCGCTGGAAGTCCTTTCTTGCGCAAAACATTGAACTTTTTATGAAACTTTTTAACCTGCACTTCCAAGTTTTGACATTTGTTTTCTAATTGTAACATTAAGTTTCTTTTTGTCAAAACCCTTCTTACTTCTAGGACTGTATCAGTCCTGTCTTCAATTCCAAACTCCTCCAATTCTTCTTTTGTTTTAGAATTCAACACTTTGATTATTTTGGTAGCTTCCCCTGGCTTGTGATCTAAATCTTCTTTAATCTCTGTAATGGCTGCCTTTGACTTCTGCACTAATCTCTCCTGTTCAAAAATGATTTCAGTGGATGTCCAAAGTTCAGTTATGGTTGAATTTATATCGATCCATATCCTTTATTTGGATTTTGATAATGTTTGTGCAATCATTGATTCATTTTCATATTTCTCTAGTTGCTTGATTAACCTGAAGTTTTTCTGTACTTTGGCCAGATATGCATTATCAACTTTTATCTTATTATCTTGAGACTTCTCCAATTGAACTCTGAGTTTTTCAATCTCCATATCCTTTAATGATAAGTCTCCCATAGCTTTAGATAACTGCTCTGTTGCTGTTGTGGACACTGTTGCTGTAGATGTTCCTACTCTAGTGTTGATTTGGAGCTCTCTTTCCTTAATCAATTTTTCCATTTTTGCCTCCATCTTCTGAATTTGTATATTTTGCTCTACAATCATCTGAAGCATGTTTTCTTTTTCCTTCTCCAGCTGACTTACTTCTTGTGCTTGAGGATGTTCAATAGTTGGTAATTTCAATTGCTTCCTTAGTGTCTGTATATCTGCATTTCTGCTTTTAATTATTTCTTTAGCTGCCTTTACATCTTTAGGATTCAATCCTAATTTTAAAACTAGATCCTCCAATCCCTTAATTTTTATATCCTTTGCTAGAGAAGACGTCTTTTTGAGCTTCAATTGAGAATGAATATTATTCAGAGATGCTTGTAGCTTAGAAGCTGTCATTGCCGAACTTGTCAAAGATGTATATATCATTTCTCCCGCTTGCTTGTGAAGATCGATTTGATCAATAAGGTGTATCTATTTGGTGTCAAATGAGAACACAAAGGTTTTGTAATCCTCAGCAGTCTTGGGAACAAGGACCTTTTGGTTCCAAAAATGCTAATTGGAACTGCCCTAAGGCAGAAAATAACCTAGTCTGAGTTGTGGAAGACTGTTTCCAAAACTCTGCATATGTACAAGTTTTTAGTGCTTCATTTTTCTTCTTCATCTTTAAGAACCTTGTTAAAATACTCTGTTGCCTTGAAGAAGAAGGATAAGAAGGAGAATCTATTGTTGTTTCTTCAATCTGTTGTAATGAAAATGCAGATTCTCCTGAAAGTATAATTGTAGTAGGTTCCTCAGAAGTTTGAGCTTCTGAGGATTCTTCTTCAACATTTATGGTTTTCCTCCTCTTAAACACCTTAAATGCTGCCTTTTGTAATTTTGATCCTGTTGGAGATAGACTGTCTCTTGGTCTCTTCAATTCTTTTTCTGTCATCCTTGGAGTCTCCAGTGCTGTTTGACTGGAAACTAGCTCTTCAACTTCTTGTAGTGTATTCTCTTCCCATTCTTCTTTGCTGGCGTATTGTCCAATCATAGGTTTTGCAATGTGCACATATGGTGTAAACTTTTGACCAACTCTCATTGATGATATTAGTCCTAATGGATCATATGACCAGCTGAAACTTAATCTAAATTTCATCTGCCTCAATAACTCATTGACTTCTTTTTTTGCAGCTCTGGTGTTGACTATGAATGGGCCAACCTGTGCTTTTAGTTTGAATTGAGCCTTTTGTTTTCTAGAAACAAAATGAACATCATCCATGTTCATCATCTGCCTAATATATTCAAGTGCAAAAATCCTCATGGGGAGGAACACCGACAATTTGTAAGGTGGAAGCTCGCAGCCATAAATCCCGATTTCTGTGAAATTCTGGTACAAATACCAGTCTCCAACTTTAGACTGCTCACTCAAATGCAAAATCCTCTTGATTTTTATTGAAACTCTGGGAACTACATCACTACTTAATAAACATATTGCCATATACAAAAATTGATTGACAAAATCACTGAAAGAAAATTCTTCAGAGGTTTTCCTCACTAATGAGGTCCAATGAATCACTGATTGTGGTTTGCCTTCAACATCCGAGGAAACTTGAACCTTTCTTACTGATGATATAAGGTAAATCAAAACTGATTGGTGCTTGAATGAACCTTCAACACTGAACTTTAAAAACTGATCATGAATTGCATCAGGACAAAAATTGACTGTAATTGAACAAGATGGATGGTTTTTTACCAGAAGAAAAGACTGACAAAAACCCCAAAATAACCTCATCTACCCATTGATCATTGGGATATCCTAACAGACAAGAAACTAAGGAAATGACTTGCCTAGACATCTCAGGGAACATTGCAGAGGGATAAGGTGGGTTTGTTCTGGGTAATTCTGAGTTTTTGGTAAAAATGACTCAAAAATATGTGCTCTTTGTGAAAAAGAGAGTCTATGATAGATCTCCACTAAAACATTAGTGGAAAAAAGGGTGAAAGGAGTCTTGAGGATTTAATTTGAGGGCCTGCTAGATTGACTCAGGGATTACATAAAACAAAGTTTCATTATTCTGAGCAATAACAACTCTTTGGCTAGGAAGATATCGGGCTCCACACCAAGTGACAAATTCAGGAAAATGATATGTTTGAGGGAAACAAAACTGGGGTAACAATGATTCCCAGAAGGAGAATTCGTCACTGGCATCTTGATACTTCTGATAAGCCCAATTGTGAAGTTCGTACAAGTCGAATTCACAATTGGTCTCGACAATTTTGAAATGGGTATCAATCAAGGGCAATTCATCTAAATTAACTACAGGGGGCAACATAGGATTGTCTATAGTCATCTTAGATTTTCCTTTGTGGGAAGCCATTGGGAAAAAAATAATTGTTGAGGATAATTAAATAGTTACCCAAAAAATAGAGATGATCAAGTGTTGGAAATCATGGAAATTTGCTTATAGTGTTGTGCTAGAGATTTAGTTGCAGACATAAATGGTGAAAGAATGCATTTTGGATAGGGGAGAAACTTTTATTCAGGTGATCATAACGACTTTCAGTTACACTAATTGTTATTGACACAGAGAAATTAATGCGTTTGAAAGTTGGCGAGAGAATTTAATGGTTAACAGTCACCTGCTACATTTATCGGAAGGGTTTGTGATGACTAAGTGTAGCAGAAAGTTAGTGGTGGGTGAAATAATCGATAGGTTCAGCGGAGGAATGAGTGGGAGAATTGGCGGGAAAAACGAGTGGAGGAACGACGGTTTGCCGGGGGGGGGGGGTGGGAGTAGTTTGTGGTTTTGAGCAGAGGGGGGCCACAATGATTGGGAAGCTGCCACGTATTAAAAGTAGGGTCGGGAAAACAACTTTGCGGACCCCCCCAACTGCGCAAACTTTAATTGCCCGACGACAATCAATCACATTGGATTATTACAATATAATTATTTATTTAAAAGCGAAAGATAATAAAAATATAAGTGTGACATTTAAACGTGCTCGCTATTGTTAGGGATATTATATTTTTTTTATTCTTTTATTTATTTATTTTTATTTTTTTGAAAATGAAGGAAAAACTACTAGGATAAAAATAAGTTACAACAGATCCAACTTGCAAAAATGGAAAATAAACACCCAAACCCCAAAATAGAAAAAAATAATTTACAAATTAGATTTACAAAATTATTTACAAAATCTACAAATATACAAGAGTTTTGAAATTTTTTAAATTTTGAGAAAAATATTTTGGAGTTTTTTTTTTCCTTTGATGAATGGGTAAAAATACTTTAGAAACCCCAATGTATACTATAGCCTTAGCGAAGATTTAATTTACCATACAAATATTTGGAATCCAAGCAACAATGACTCCTGCCCAAGTCTGTGAACTTGGAGGCCAAGGACCGAAGTACCTTCAAGCACCATGTATTTATCTCAAAAATAATCTGTTAGATCACATGGGGAATCAAACCACTTAAGTTTAGCCAAAAACTATCAATGATATGATTTTATCTCCATCAAATGAAAAAACAGATCTTACCAATATTCAAAACAACATAGAGATGCTCGTAGTCAACACATACTACAAGTCAATAAGCAAGAACACCTTGAATTGCACCCCAAAGCCTTTATTATGATAGAAAAAATAGTACCTAGTGGGACAATAGTTTTTGCTAGGTTAAGAGTAAACTAAGTACCCACGGGGAATTGAACCAGTGACCTATCGCAAGGAGTGCCTTAACAGCGCACCCATTCACCGTCAATCCAAAGCCCCGTGGGCTCTAGTGGGACAATAGTTACAAAGATGCTTCAACAACAATTTTCTAGTCAGAGATCAAGATGATGGAGACTCAAATGACTCTCTAATTTATAGACTTATCCTCAAAGTGGGAAGATAATGGTTATTTTCTTTGATCGTTGTCAAAATAATCTCTGTGGTTGATAAACACTTCAAGATCTTTTAATTTTGGCCCTTGATTTTTTCAATTTTTGATTTTTGATAAATTTTCGAATTTATCTTCTAATTCTATTTTTATTAGCTCAAAATTAATCATTTTGAGCTAATTTCCTCAAAAATTTGAATTTGACTTAACCACCAAGGTCCAGGGGGCCAAATTTCCTTGAAATATACAATATTCCTTTGGTGTAGGACCTTTAAAAATTGATTCCTTTAAGACCCACGAATTTTTCCATTTGGAGAATTATTTTTCTTAAGACGACTTAATTTTGACTAATTAATTAATTTTCAGGCTTAGTATTTAATTTTATCTTGCCAACAAAATTAATTAATTTACATATGAGGGGATTTAATTAGTTTTCCACCCTCTAATACTTAAGATTTTACATTTACAACCCTCAAAGGGGGAATACACATTTGGCTTAGACCCTCAAGACACATAACCCATCTGCGACACAATATGATTTAGTAAACCAAGTGATTTGTAATAAAATAATTAAGCCAACTAGCTTAAATTATTCCCAAATCACTTTTACATCGGTCTCATCTAAAACTCACCTAAGATTCCGACAATAATTTTCATCCTAGCTTTGGGGTTTAAGTTGGAGGGAAACAACTATTTTGATTAGATGTGTTTAGAAACGCAAGTAATCAACGAAGTTAAAAAACCTCCTAGGATGAAATTCGTCATCAAAATTATAGGGTTACCTAGGTTGTTACATATACTCAAGGTCTTACTAGGATCATTTACATTATATAACTTGCAGAATGGGTTTACAATGACATGTAAACTGCTCATAGATGACCCGATCATGTTGAAAAAATGAGCACTTCCGCTTCCTTGGAACAGTTCAACACTTTTGTAGTTTCCATGTTTGATTTTCATCCATCTGTGTTCTTCATGTATTGTAATTTACAATGATATATGTTTTATTGATTTGAAGTAAGTAAAGGGTAATTTTGTGGAGTTCTTTGACATATTTTTGAAGTAGTTAAGGGTTGTTTTGCTGCTATTATATCTGCTGTAAAAGTTAATTATCAGCAATGTTTTAAAACTCTGACTCGGACTTGGTATCGACTCGGCCGACTCGATTTTCAGTGACTCAGTCATTGTAAAAAATACATTATATATATATATATATATTTTATTTTTATTTTTTATTTTTTATTTTATTTTATAAAAAAAAACATAATTTTAAAGATTTTCATTCATGTTTCCAAACACACAACATTAGAATATAGATAGAAGACAACATATGATCAAAGTAGGCTCATGAATATATCCATTATATCAAAATGGCACCTAGTGCACTGTCCAATACATACATGATGATGATATAGAGATCAAAACAAAAACACATAACCAAGGAGGCTAGAAATGGCCTCTACAACAAAAGTAAACTGTGACCAGTACTACTGGCTACTGCTACAGGAGCCAAGATCATCTGGCTCAACCTCTGGATCAGAGTCAGACAGGCCAACCCATGGCTCCTCCTCATCATCATCTGCAACTGCAACTGTAGAAGTGGTAGCACTAACAGGCTGTACAACAACTGCAAGTTGAGATAGATGAGATATGCGCTTCTGTCGTGGCTGAGTAGAGGAAGCCCCTGCAACTGGAGGACTTGCTAGCCCTGAGGCTGGTACAAGTGGATCAGGATCTGCATTCAACTGAACATTATGTTCGAGTGATGCTATCGTCTCATAATCAATCAATATCCTCATTAGAATGAAACTCTGCTGGATGACTCTCCACTACTCAATCTGATGCTGGATCAATGTCTTCCAACATAATGGGATCTGAATTAGGTCTTTTGTTCAACAATTGGTTTTGTTTGAGCCGGAGGTTGTATTGGACATATACTAGATCATTTAACCGTTTTTAATCCAAACGGTTTCTCTTCTTTGTGTGAATCCTCTCAAAGATAGACCAATTGCGTTCACACCTAGTAGCACTGGAAGTTTGACTCAAAATACAAATTGCAAACTCCTGCAATTCAGGACGATGGCTACCAAAAGCCTCCCACCATTGTGCTGCAAAAAACATAGGAGTGTAATGAGTTAGCTCAACAAAATTACAAATTATAAACGATTTAACAAAATAAGTATTAAGAATTTGAAAATTGAAATTTTTGTTGACTTGGCTCATCTGCTTCCCTTGCAATCTTTGCTAGGTTGTTCCCAAAGGTACTTGAGGCATTGCCGAAGGTTGTGACCTGTCGGTGTATCTCCTGCTGATCACACTCCAATGGGATCATGCAATCAATGTAGTCAATCAATCCATCTCTAACCTTCCCCTTCAAAGCTCCTGTCGCCTTAGCTTTATAATGATACCGTGGGTTTAAAAAATACCCAGTTGCATGTATAAGGCGATGGAGTTGATTGTTCCATCTTTCATCAATGTTTGCCCAAATGGGCCCATACTTAGCCACTTTATCCTTGTATGCCCTCTTTATTTGCTCCTTTTCTTGATCCATAGCCTCATAAATGAAGCCCATAGCCAATCTTTCCCCATCCAACAACCGCAACACCTTAACCAGTGGCTCAACAAGCTTCACAATCTCAACTGCCTTTCTCCGAAATATTTCTTCATTAGCTTTCTTTTTCAATTTTTTGCCTTCTTGTTTGTGAGACCATTGGCTTTGATTCCATTCTTCACTGGAAAATATCTTTTGCAAGTTTCTATGTTGTGAAAGCATAGATTGCAATGTCAAAAAATGAGTAGCAAATCTAGTGATGGCAGGCCTAATAATATCCTTGCCCCCTGTGTGTCTCCTCATAAGGCTCAAAATCCATGAATGATTGTAGATAAATTTTGTTATGCTTTTGGCATGATCTACAATGTTTTTGACCCAATCTAATTTGCCAATATCCTCAAGCATGAGGTCTATGCAATGTGTAGCACATGGGGTCCAAAAGATGGTTTTGTATTTTTCCACTAACAGTTTACCAACAAGAACATAGTTAGAGGCATTATCTGTGATGACTTGAACAACATTAACCACCCCCACCTTCTCAACAACCTCATCCAATAGTTGAAACAACAATTGTCCATCTCTTACCTTATCAGATGCATCAACTGGTTTTAGAAACATGGTTGCCTATGGGCAGAAGATAAGAAAGTTTAAGATGGTACGGTTCTTTTGATTAGTCTATCCATCTGACATGTTGGTACATCCTGTTCTTGCCCATGAGTCCTTGAAATCTTTCAAATACTCATTAATGGAGGCAATTTCTTTCTGCAAATGATACCCCCTTATCTCATGCATAGTAGGGCCTTTGAAGCCTTTTCCAGCAACATGTATGGCATCAAACATAGGCTCATAATATGGTGAACGGGAGCATTGAATGGGATATCAACATCATATCACCATCTACATATGTAATCACAAGCAGTCTCCCTCAATTCTTTCTTCCAATGGTCATCTAAAGTGGGCAACAAAGTTCTACTAGTTTGAGGACCATGTGCATTTGATGGAGAGGAGGGTGTGACAGTGAAATAACTTTTGATATTCATATCACCCTTCTTTTTCATTTTACCCTTACCCTTTTCTTGAATAGACTCCAAAGAGGGAGGAACATATCGGAAGGGGTTGGATGCATCAGTACAAGGGATAGAGGAAGAACCCTCAAAATCAAAATGGGGGTTGGTAGCCAACATTTTTTGTATACTCCTCTTCCTCCCAATTTCAGCCTCTAACTCTTTTTGCCTAGCCTTTTCTTCTTTAAACTTCTCAAAGTTGGCTAACAATTCCTTCCTAATCTCCCCAATTTCATTTGATTCACATGGAGTAATTTGGCCTCTAATCCCCGCCAAGTGTTGTTTCAGCCTATTAATGCCCCTAGGACCTTCCTTAATTTTTCTATGGCAAAATTTGCAATGCATTTGACTATCAACCATTTCAACATATGCCCAAGCAACATCTTTCACTCTAGGTGCCATTTTTTGACTTGGAAATGAAAGCAAAAAATCTGAAAATGAAAACCAAAAAAATAGCATTGCTTCAATGTTCATTTCTTTCACAAAAAACACTCTTTTCAATTTCCAGATTTGCACATAAAAATCAATAAGCAAAAACATATTTTTACTAGTGAAAAAAAATACCTCTAGGCACAAAATGCTTCCTCAAGGTTGCTCCAAATGGCTGCCCAAGAAGCTCCTCACTCCTGCTACAATGCTTGCCCAAGACTCCTCACTGATGCTCCAAAAACAAACTCCACAATTCCTCACAAACTCTCACTCAAATGCAATGAGATGACTGTGAGAAAATGAGAGGGGTTGGGTGGGTTTTATAGGGTTTAGGAGAGGGGAATGGACCCCAAAGAACCTATAGGCAAATTAGAAATGGGTTTGGGGTCCCCAAAAAGCAATTAAAAAAAAAAATCGATGTTCTGGCCTTTTTCGAGCCGCTTTCACTGAATTGACCGGGTTATTACCGAGCTGTCCGAGTTGTCAACTTGGCCGGCCGTTCCGGTTCGAAGGCCGAGTCAACCCGGTGAGGGCATGACTCGGACCAACTCGGCCGGCCGTTCCGGTTCGAAGGCCGAGTCAACCCGGTGAGGGCATGACTCGGACCAACTCGGCCGAGTCGGTTTCAAGCTGGCCGTTTTTCAAAACAGTGATTTTCGGATATGATTTATGCATGATAAATTGCCATAGAGGGCTGGAACTTATTAGGACACCTTTTATCTTTTTGTCTTTGATTGCCTAGAAGATTGTGTTTTTAGAGAGTGAAATATTGCATCTTTTTCTTTGCTGTTTTATACTATGTTTCATAACATCCCATAGGGTAAAGATCATGGAAACCTATAGGATTAGAGGTGAAATTTCTGAAATTTCTACACATTTACAAAAGTGCATGAAGATCACTTTTGTAGATCCATCCCATAGGCTCAAGCCTAATATGGCCTTCTATGTAAAGCATTTCATGGAAGTGAGAGTTGGCCTCATTATTAGACCAACCTCTACTCATTGCCAATGGATGCAATCCCTTAGGATCCCTCTTGGTCAATTCTGAGTTGGTTCTCATCAAATTTGGGTGGAAGCCAATCACCATATTTCACGAGAAGATAGGACTTGTTGCCTTTGCTACCTACATGAGATTGAGATAGAGGAGCATTTCATTTTCCATTTCCCCATCTATCATGATTCATGAGATCCGAAGTGGATTTCACTGCTTTTTTAGGGAGCCCTATAACTCCCTCTCCATCTTCTTCAGATACACTAAACAACAATACTTGCCTTTAGATAATAGTAAGGATTTCAGTTTTGATCATCTATGCTTAGATCACCCATGCCACTAGTCACCAGTGTTGCACACATCGCGATCGGGATTTAATCGGCGCCGGGAAAAAAGCGGAAAAAATCGTTAAAATCGGGAAAAAATCGGAAAAAAGCGGGAAAAAATCGTTTGGCACAAAAATATTCATTTTTTTAAAAAAATTGAAAAAAATTGAAAAAAAAATGAATATTTTTGTGCCAAACGATTTTTTCCCGCTTTTTTCCGATTTTTTCCCGATTTTAACGATTTTTTCCCGATTTTAACGATTTTTTCCCGATTTTAACGTCGACAAATAAAAATGATGAACACTGTGGAATATCCGAATTCAATCTCTCAGAAACCACTCTACAGAAATCTACAAACCAATATCGTACCACCCTGTACGGAGGGGACACATGGAAAGAGATACGTGATCTCGAAAAAACAAGGGTTAAAATACAGAGAAAGGAAGCAGATCTATATTTTCTCAAGCAATGTCGCGATTCTAATCTTACCCCTACATTTGCCTGCATAAAACACAGGTTACACAACCAGAGAAACCACAAAATATTTGAGCGGCTCAGTAAATCCCTAGTTCGCATAGAAATTCGCAGAACCAGAATCTCTTTGTGGAAATTATCCACAGCAGCCTTCAACACCCACCTAAAACTAGCAACAGCAATCAAAGCAGACCTCTGGAAAATCATAGATGCCTCCGCAGCTCTAAAGGCTAGCAAAGAAAGACAGGTAGCTGAATTGAGACACATGAAAAAACTCCATAAATTACAGCAACGATGGATCATGGAAAATTATGGTCAGCAACTCAGAACTTCTATTGAAATGGCGAATGAAGACAGATCTAAACTGCAGATTGAAGGGGCATGGTCCAAAATAGGCGTAGAAAACCATTGCACAAGTATACTGCGCAGTCCCCGGAATGAATCTTGTAGCACAAGTACACTGCGCAGTCCCCTTGAATCAAACGTTGTAAAGAGCATCCCTAAACCTGAAGACGCAGCAACTGATGCAACATCTGAGGCAGCGAGCTCATTGAACGCAGCAGAGAGCATCCCTAAACCTGAAGACACAACAACCGACGCAGCAACTGAGGCAGCCAGCTCATTGAACGCAGCAGATCCCAGGTACGCATCTAATGACCTAATATATCATAATAATCTAGATTTTAACAGCGCAAAGATAAAGAATAATCCGGTAGTTAATAATGTGGGTTATAAAAGTAGGAAGAGTAATAACAATAAAGACAATGGTGCAAAGAAGACTGGCCATATCGATAAGAATAGCCCCTCAGTAAACCATGAAATAAAAGCCAGAACCATAGTTGAAGGCATAGATGCTAAAACGATCAACCAAAAAGTAGTTAAGATATGAACTAAAGAAAGAAGAAGCTGAGGTCTTGGAAAAAGGTCTTAATTTCGCCTTAACCCCTAACAGAATCCCTATTGAAGAAATTATTTGCAGCTTAGAGGATGGGATCAAGACTCTCAGTGATAAAGACAAAGAACTCATTAGGCAGGAGTGTGCCGTCATCTTAAGGAAAGCTAAACCACCTAAAAGAAACCTAAATCCTGAACAACTCAAGGCCATAAGAAGTCTAAGAAATAATAATGACATTGTCATTCTTAAAGCCGACAAGGGTGGCGCCACGGTTATTATGAATTATGAGGATTATGTAAACAAGATGAAAGACCACTTATATAATAGTGGGAGCTACAGAAAGTTAGAGAAAAACCTATCTCCAAAATTACAAGATTAGTAAAGAAAGCCATTAAAGAAACCAATCTAGACGATAAAATAAAAAACGCCTCACCCCAGATTGTGAAATCACGCCCCGTATTTATGGTGCCCCTAAAGTACATAAAAAAGAGGTTCCCTTAAGACCTATAGTCAACACTATAGGGTCTCCCACTTATGAATTAGCAAAATATGTCGCAAGCATTTTAGCGCCGCTTGTTGGCAAAACCAGCGCGTACATTAAAGATTCCAATCAATTTGTAAATTTCATTAAAAATACAAAATTGGACCCAGAAGATAAGATGGTCAGTTTTGACGTAGTCCAGCTCTTCACCAAGATCCCCCTAGATGAAGCTATACAAGTGGTTAAAGAAGTGGCAGACCCCCAAATTGCTAAGTCTGTCTTCGCTCCACCTTCTTCACCTTCCAGGGTGAGATATTTGAACAAACGTCGGGTGTTGCTATGGGATCTCCTCTTTCACCTATCGTAGCTAACCTCTTCATGGAAAAATTTGAGAAGAATGCTCTTGATTCATACCCATTAAAACCTAAGTTCTGGGTCAGGTTTGTGGATGACATCAGTGTCAATTGGCCTCATGGTGATAATGAACTTAAAAACTTTTTGAACCATCTCAATAGCATATCTAATGACATCAAGTTCACTATGGAGATGGAGGAGAATAATTGCATACCATTCCTGGACATTCTCCTCATAAGGAACAAGGATGGCTCCATAGGTCATAAAGTATTCAGAAAAAAGGCGCATACCGATAACTACCTCCATGTTGATTCACATCACCACCCAGCCCAAAAGATGGGGGTGCTGCAGACCCTCTTCACTAGAGCTTGTAGAATCTCTGACGAAAACCACACCGAGGAAGAGATTACATACTTAAAAAGAACTTTTGCCAACTTAGTGTACAATAATAAGAGCATCTTCAAAGCCATTCAAAAGGCCAAGTCAGGTAACAATACAAGCAAATCAATAAACCCCATGACTTCTAATGCCTACCTCCCATACATTCAAGGAGTCACTGACAAGCTAGCCAAAATTCTCAGAAAGAAAGATGTCAAAACCTCATTCAAACCTCTGTCTACTATTAAACAAAGAATGAAATCAGTAAAAGACAGCCAAGAACAGCTACAGCAAAAAGGTGTTTATATCATTAGCTGCGCTTGTGGTGAACAAGATATAGGGGAAACCGACAGGTCAGTGAGGATTAGGCTTAAGGAACATAGTGCAGATATCCGTAAAGAAAGAATGCGCTCTTCAGCTTTCGCTGAGCATGTAGGTAAAACTAACCATCATATATGCCTCGAAGACACTAAGGTCATTGTGAATGAAAAACAACATTTCAAGCGGAAAGTTCGTGAGGCTATTGAAATCATTAAACACCCTCGTAACCTTAATAGAGATGGAGGCTTGGAAATTAATAAAAATTGGAACCCTCTACTTACCCCCATTGAATAAGTTATCCCCTCCAATTTTGAAAATCAAACCTAATCCTTTAGCTTCAAGCTCTTAAGAAAAATTATAGCTTTTAAGGTTAGTTATAATTAAATATAACAATATAAATCTACTCTCACATGTTTAATTTTAAACTAATAGTTGAAATAACAAATAAAAAATAAATAAAAATAAAAATAAAATTAATTAATTAATTAATTAACTAATTAATTTTATTTATTAATTTAAATTAAATAATTGAAATAAAAAAAATAAAAATAAAATAAATAAATTAATTTATTAACTAATTAATAAAAATAAGAATTAAATAAAATTAGCACAATTATAAAATTAATTAAAATAAATAAAACATATATATAGCTTTTAAATTGAATATAGTAATTAAATATATTAAATAAAAATAGAATTAAATTAATTAAATTATAAAATTAAAGAAAACAAATATTAATATATATATATATATATTGATATATAACTTATATTAATTATATAAATAAAAATAAAATAAAATAAACAAATATATATATATATATATATATATATATATATATATATATATGTGGCTTTTAAAATTAATTATTCTGATTAAATATATTTCAATTATTAATTTAAATTAATAATTGAAATAAAAAATAAATAAAAAATAAAAATAAAATAAATAAATAAATTAATTAACTAATTAATAAAAATAAGAATTAAATAAAATTAGCACAATTATAAAATTAATTAAAATAAATAAAACATATATATAGCTTTTAAATTGAATATAGTAATTAAATATATTAAATAAAAATAGAATTAAATTAATTAAATTATAAAATTAAAGAAAACAAATATTAATATATATATATATATTGATATATAACTTATATTAATTATATAAATAAAAATAAAATAAAATAAAACAAATATATATATATATATATATATATATATATATATATATATATATGTGGCTTTTAAGATTAATTATACTGATTAAATATCTTACAATATAAAACTAATCTCACATAAAAAATATATAAAATAAAATAAAATAAAATAAATATATAAATAAATAAATATTTATAAATTTAAACATTATTGACATTAAGAAAAGAAAATCAATAACAATAATAATATATTTTTTTTTTTTGTGCAAATACTAATTCTATTAACTATAAATCAAAATATTTCTACATAAGGACGAGGCTGAACAGCCTTTGTCATCAACACACTGCTCCATTATAGACTGAGCATGAGAAAAGACATTAAACAACTCCATTACAGACCGAGCATAAGAAAAGACAATAGACAGAGAACAGACACTGAACATGTAGATAGCCATTCGTTGCCCAGAAGATGGCCCAGGCCTTGACAAACATATCAAAAATTTTCCATCTCAGGATGAGAACATTCATCAGAAACCGCCTGAGAGCTAAACAAAAACTCTAGGAAAATTTCATAGAAGCCTGACCAGAATCCTGAGACCTGAACAAAAGCGAAAAAGAATGATCCTCAGAGGCGTTACTTCTCCATGGTTGGGTCATTCTCCGTCTTCTCAGGCTGAACAACATCTTCTCTCTTCCGACTGTCACTGCCACTAGTATTATTGTCCTGGATAACAATAACATGTTCTTCTGCTTCGGGATTCCTGTTCTCATCAACAGGCGCTGGATCAACAGTAGGAGGAGGAATTATGAGCATTGCTTCCTGTTCCTCTTTTCCTTTTTCCCAATTTCCCATGCTGTCATCATCTGAGGAATTCTCATTGCCAGGAGACGGGTCAGGGACTATACAGGCTAAGGGGGAGACCACGTTTTCCTCTTCTGAGATAATGAGGGTGATGTGGGTAGTAATCAGGGGTCTATGCAAATTACTCTGGAACTTAAAGTGCGCGGTTTGAAACGCACTATTGGGTTTAGGCTTCGAGGCAGAACCAACAGAGGGGCCAGTTTCATGAACAGGGGAGGGCGCAGTTTCCACAGCCAGAGCGACTGGAGGGTGCCGACTGGTTTCCCTACGCTCCCCAGAGTGATGGCGCTTTCCAGAACGCACCATGGTGAGATAAAGAAAGACAAACTCAGAGGGGGAGTGGGCTAAGAAAACAACAGGACCGAATTGGGAGAAGCCAGAGGTTTGCCCACTGGAGATATCAACCAAGACCGCCGGATGACAGAACTTAAACCCAGCAACGGAATTATTAAACACAAACAGAGAATGCGAGACCAGAGCAGGAAGGAGATTACCCTGAGGAATTAAAGGCTCAAGCTTGCCGCAATGCGCCAAAACGACACCATCAACCGCAGCTTCCGCAGGCCAGGTTCTGTCACCATACTGCAGAACACCAAGCATGGAGAATAAACCTTGGATCTGCATGATTATAACGAGAGACCTGATGCGCTGATCAATGCAGACATTGATTGCCCATCCTTCACCCAGGACTGTTTTAATGCGCAGGAGCAGCTCGCGTGAGGTAATAGCCCGGGAGTCCACGCTGCTCTGCAGCTGGCAGTACTGGGTAATTAATTCACGCATGAAGACCGATATGCCGCGTATCGCCACCCGGATCCGGGGCAATAACAATAATAATTATTTACTAAGTATATAATAAATAAATAAAATAAAATAAAATTAATACAATTATAAAAATAAAAATAAAATTAATACAAATATGAAAATTAAATAAAAAAGAATTGTAAAATATATATATAAATTAATTAATAATTATAAATATAAATAAAAATAGGACAAAATTTTTAAAAGGTCGGCTTATCAACTCAACAGCCCTTCTTCACCATATTTATCACCCTCTTTTCTCTTCTCTGTATATCAGTCCTGATGATGAGTCTTGGTCTAGGCTCGAAACGTCGACAAATAAAAATGATGAACACTGTGGAATATCCGAATTCAATCTCTCAGAAACCACTCCACAGAAATCTACAAACCAATAGATTGTTTTCATTGGTCTACATATAGTTACATGAATTAATTCAAGAAGGACTTCCACTTTTGAAACCTTTCCTTCATCAGAAGGTGTTTTATGTTTCTTCCTTGCAAGACATGTCCCCCACACATCTTGGTTTTCCGAAATATCTGGGAGAACATCCACCTTTGTCTTATTAACTAGAAAATAAAGATAAGGTAAATTGAGATTGCCATATATCTAATGCCAAAGTGAACATTTGTCCATGCGTTGCTAGCCATTAAGGCATGTTCTTGAACTATATCGACACTCACCAAGCGAAATAGCCCATGCTTTTCAACACCCATGCCAACTAGTTTCTTGCTATGTTGATTAACAATGTAGCATCTGTTGTTGCTAAAGATCACATCAAGATGAGGATTATGATTCATACTTTCATTGATAAATTTTAAAAAGATGATTCTTATCCAATTCAAGGACAAAGAATACATTAAGGAAGAACAATTTTTTACGTTGTGTTTCTATTTGCACATTTCCTTTTCTAGCAACTTTATATTCTTCTATTCCTCCAAGAATCACATCATTTGAACTTGTCTCATCTGCTTTAAAGTTGGGACACTAATAATTTTTGTCTGTGAAATGACAAGAAGCACCAAAATTGATAAATAAATCAATCTTTGTTACATGGGCTTCCTTATTCCTATCCATAAAGATAACGCTTGTCCTACTAATCACGTTTAGCCATATTGGCTTACTTTTGGTTGGTTTGACTAGCCCTTGCCTTGTGCTTTTCATCCCCTAATTTATATCGACAATGTTTTCTTTTATGACTAAGCTTTCAACAAGTCAAACGTTTAAAAATATTTTGAGCTTTTGGGTCCCATGGAACAAAAGTTCTCCATGGATTCCTATACATAAATTCTCTGTAGCCTTCACTCGAAAGTCTGAAATAAATTTAGGTGCGTCTATAAAATAGAATGGTTTCTTCAAATATTTTCCTCCTAGATCACAACGTCTATTTGCTGAATGTAGACCTGCTTTGCTTCTTAATTCTACTTTAGTGTTTTCATCTTGAAACCTGATTTGTTTCTGGAATTGATCATTACAAAAACTTAACGATCTCTTTTGCATAATTTAAATTTTTGTGTGATTCATTTCTTTGTTTCTCATATTCAATCTGTTCTGGTCTTCTTTGATGATATCTGCACATGGAGCAAATATGCTAAAGACAAGAGTTTGTTCATTAGGTTGCTAAAGTTCATCATCAGCCAAAAAGATGACTGCCATGTAGATAACTGCCAAGACAACTTGAAAGAAAGTGTTGAATTTGTCGCTATGGTTGGTCTTCATATTGATGTACTTGTTCATAAGAAAATCAAAATTTTGTATTTATCAAAAGAACAATTTTTTTTTTATAATTGTTTTTTGGCTCCCAAGTATTCAAGTCGGCTCAGCCAGTATTGACACTCATTCGACCTCATGAAGTGGCTATAAATAAGAGCTCTTCATCCTCCTCAAAGGCATAACTCGCATAAGCATAAAACAAGACAGTTCTAGACATATGAATCAAATTTAGAAGCAAAGCAAAGGTGAAGAATTCTCTTGGTTCAACAAATTATCTGTTAATTTTAGATAACAATGGTATGTTCTATGCTTAAGAGCAATTTTACTTCAATTTTCTTATTAGCCCAATATCAATATTCAGATTAGCAATCATATCAACATGGTAGTAAAATGCAGATAGAACATAGACAATAACAATAGAAGACAAGCCAAGACAAGAAGACACAAGATATGGCGCCAGCCAGGGACAAACCCCAGTGCGGGGAAACCCTTTTGATCAATTCTTCTTATTATTCTTAAAAAGTTAAGCAGAGAGAGAGAGAGTACAATATGCAATATTCACTTGCCCAATCATAGCGAAATCTGTCCCAACAAATAGCAGCTACAGAAAGCCCTAACCACAAAGTCAACGCTGGTCAACAGGGCAGAATTTCACATCCAAAACAACTCGGTCAACTCGGCCTCCAATAGCAAATCAAATCAGCCCAAAAACAGTCTGAAAATGTCCAGTCAAATGTGGTCAGCAAAAGTCAACAATGCAGTCAAACCCTTATGCCATCAACGCTGGTCAAACAGTACAGTCTGCCTCATTTTCTGTGCCCAGAAATGCAGCCTGCCCAAACAGAGATAACCCTCACAAAACCGCAGTCAAACAGGTCAACACTGCTGGTCAACGTTGGTAAAAAAAACCTTCCTGCAACTTCGGTCAACGCTGGTCAATGCAGGAACATAACTGCCCTTCTTTGCACGTGTGGAGGGCTTCCTGAGAAATCTGTACCTAATCAATGAAGGAGAGAGAGATATGTGAGTGAGTGAAGAAGTGTCTAAATGAGGAGGAGGCACCTTGTATTTATATCCAAACGCTGAGGATGAATAGACGTGACTGTTGGGCTTTTGAGCCTACATTAGTTTGCTGGCCGACCTTGACATTTTGTCCATAAACAAAATAAATTCATAATTCCATTTGTACATGATAGAATGAGATGATCTTTAGATCAATCCTACACCTCTTGGAGAAAGGAATCCAATAAAAATATCAGCTGCCTCGTATGAGCTACCCAAGGTGAAGTTTGGCCCTAGTTGCCAAATTTAACACTCCCTCTCAACTAGGGAGAACTTCCTGGCTAAACTGTCCGACAATCTATACCATCCATGTCTCTACTCCGCTAAACCATGAAGAAAGAAGAAATGATCGAGAATGTATCATACAATTCTCCATTGACTCGAAGTCAGTGTCCAATAATCGAGAGTGTGTCATACCACTCTTAACTGACCCAAAGTCAGTTTCCATTGATCCTAGATCAATATCAAATATCCTAGCATAGGGAGTATGGTAGTACATGATGCGTCCATCGGTAGTATTATGGTCCCTATCCTCATTTCCCTATTCATTGGCCAGATGAGAGGTACTTCCCATGAGTCCCAGACTGCATGGGTAGGATGTATCGAAAAGAGAAGGTGAACCACCCATCTTGCTCATATGCCATAGGAGAAGGTGAACCACTCATCCTATGCATATATCAACATGGGGTATCACAGGGGAAGGTGAACCACTCACCCTGTATATCGCGCACCATTAGGGGAAGGTGAACCACTCACCTTATGGTCGCTCGTTGCTCCAAGAAGTACCCCAAGCCCCCCGGAGCTCCGAGAGCTCAACATCCATCTCATATGGGACCCTCATAAGAGGGTTTGTGCACGACTCCAAGTCGTTCACGAAAGGGTAAGAATTTGACCTTCCCCAGGGGCTTCGTAAGAATATCTGCGATTTGATCATCAATCCCAATATGACGGAGCCTTATTGCTCCCATTTCTACCATATCCCGGATAAAGTGGTACCTAATATCAATATGCTTGGAGCGGTCATGAAACACGAGATTCTCAGAAAGACGAATCCCACTCTGGTTGTCGCAATAGATCACGGTGGTATCCAACACATGTCCAAACAACTCACTAAAGAGCTTCCTCAACCAAATAGCTTCATAGGAGGCCATACTAGCAGCAATGTATTCAACCTCAATGGTGCTCAAAGCAACCGACTTCTACTTCCTGCTCATCCAAGATATCGAAGCAGAATGAGAGAAGCAACATCCATATGTGCTTTTGCGATCCACCACACTGCCAGCCCAGTGTGCATCAAAGTTGTTGATTTTTGGTAGCATTGGATGTGCTCTAAGTCTCAAAATTTGCAGGGAGACTTAGACACATGCATTCTCCAATACCTAGAAATTGTTTTGGGAAATTCTACCTGGAGACAGTTTTATTAAAATAATTAATTATTTTTAATGAGACCCTAAGTCTAAACTTAGGAAATTAAACTAATTAATGGGTATTAATCTAAACTGTGGGTGTAACTTCTAGAAGAAGACGAGGGTCAAGCCAAAATGATCTAAGCCATTGATTAGAAGTTAATTTGGCCTGTTGGTTGTCCAACAGAAAGATATAAGAAGAGGCTTGAGGGGCACTTGGAGAACACACAGAGGGGAGATCAGAAGTTCGATTTTCTGAAGTAGAGTAGCTGCCAGAGAGATTTTCGATAGTGATCTTTTGCAGTGAGGGGCAGGGATAATATCCGAAGGGAAATCTTTCCTGGTCGGAGAATACTCAGCAGAGGAGAGAGAGAGATCCAGTAGAGGCAACACAGAGCCATATAGGCTGATGCAGAGGCAACACAGAAGCCTTGAGGGAGTCCGAAATTTGCTGGAGGGTTCGATTTCTGTAGCTAGAAGTCAGGGTGTGAGACCGGGAGAGCAGAAGTTAGAATCGCAGAGGCAAATTGATCAACCGGGAAGAGTGAGGCAGATCCTAGACAGTGTGACGCTGGGCTGTAGACACTGTGCAGAGGCAACCAGGGGCTATTCACTCAAGGGCTGGATAAGCCAGGATTTCCAGTGATAGTGTGAGGTAATCTCACAAATCTCTGTCAGTGATACTCTCTGTAACTGGATTGCACCAATTTTCCCACACTGGGGTTTTCCGGGGACATTGGTCCAAAAATAACTGTGTAGATGTGTCGTGCATTTCTTTCTTGTTCAGTTTCTTGTTTCTGCATATTATCTTAAGTAGTGAAGGCTGAAGTAGTATTTACTTCGGTATTTAAACTAGAACACAGTAAATAACTTGCATGGATTAACAAGTAGAAGAAGTAATATCAGTTTGCTGCAGTAGTGATTTGGGGGTTCTCAAATTTTCAGAAGAGTAACCATGGAGCCTCACATTCTCGACAGTATATCTCAGTCCATAAGTGATTGTGCCTCAGAGATATCTCAAGAGATTCTTGGCAGCAATTCAATGTATGTGATATCGGACCAAAACCTAGAGAGAAGCAACATCCTTATGTACTTTTGCGATCCACCACACTGCCAACCCAGTCTGTATCAGAGTAACCATGGAGCCTCACATTCCTGACAGTGTATCTCAGTCCATAAGTGATTGTGCCCCGGAGATATCTCAAGAGATTCTTGGTAGCAATCCAATGTATGTGATGAGGCTTGACCATAAACTGACTCAATGTATTCACTGCAAAACATATGTCTGGACGGGAGTTCACCAAGAACATCAGGGCCCCCAGGAGTTGACGATACTCAGAAGGATTTCCCAAATTAGGTCCAACAACACTTCCGCATAACTTCTTGAAGTTAAGTTCCATCGGAGTAGTCACGGACTGGCAATTCACCATCCCAAGTTTTTCAAGTAGCTTCACGCTGTATTTTCCTTGAGAAAGGAAAACTCACTTGGCTTTTGCCAGACCTCCAACCCTAGGAAGCAATGCATCGTCCTAGGTCCTTCATCTCGAATTCAGAAGCCAACTCCCTCTTACATTGATGAATAAGAGGGTTTGCACTTGTCAGACAGAGATCGTCCACATAAAGTACCAAGATGAGAAGTCTATCATTCTCAACCTTAAAATAAAAGTTTGGATCAACTTCACTTCTTGTAAATCCCAAGTTTATCAGATAGTTGTCAATCCTCTCATACCAAGCTCGGGGAGCTTGCTTCAACCCATGAAGGGATTTCTTCAGCCTGCATACATGTGTCTGACGATCTTGAACTTTGAACCCCTCAGGTTGTTCTAGATAGACTTCCTCGTTAATTGAACCATGTAAGAAGGTAGTCTTGACATCCATCTGGTGTAGATTCCATCCTTTTGAGGCAGCGAGGGCTATAGTCGAATGGATGGTGGTATATCGGGCAACAGGTGCAAATATGTCATCGTAGTCCTTACCTTCCTTCTGAGAGAAGCCTCGAGCAACAAATCTAGCCTTGAACTTTTCAGCACTTCCATCAGCTCCATGCTTGATCTTGTAGGGCCATTTCGACGGTGCTTTACAACTTCTTCAAATGTGCAAGGCTCAGATTGAACAATGGTGGTCATCGCAGTTAAGTACCCTTGGTACCTATTTGGCTTCTTACTTTCACGAAATGCCCCCCTAGGTGCAACATGTCTCTTGGCATATTTGTGAGTTTGCCTAAGCCATGAGGGTCTCCTTTTTGATGAGGAGGGCTCATGAGGGGGTGGATCAATGGGATCCATTGGTCCTTCCGCATCATGCATCGACTCATCTTGCGGTTCTCCCTGCTTTCCTGAATCTGCTTCTTTGTCCTTAATTGGAATAGGAAGGTTACTAATCTTCCCAAGGGAAACATCCTCATTGAAGGTAACATCATGACTTGTCTCCACTTCTTTTTGACCAGGCACATAGATTCTATATGCCTTAGAATTTGTGAAAATTCCTAGTCCAAGGAACCCCTACTGCAGCAAATCTGAATCTATTTCACCTACTTGATTTTTTTTTAAATTACATTCATCAAGTTATTCTTCTGAATATTGAAGCAAATTACTTTTGCAGCCTACACTAATTAAATATTTGATCTCATGAAATAGAAAACAAAGCAAAGAACAAGATACATAGGGCACACTTATTTTTGGACGCAATAGTCCCTGTAAAAACCCGATGCGGGAAAATCGGTGCAGTAGCTCTGAGGGTTTATTATTATGTAGGAGAAATATCTGAATACAAATTTAGGATGCTCATTTAGCAATCCTTTACAGAGAAAATACTGGCGAAAACTCTGGGTGAGTTTTACCTCACTTCACCCGGCAGAATTCCGGCTGATCTGACACAAGACTGGCTAACCCCTGTTATTTCTACGCTGGCTCTGCGTCAACCCCGCGTCACTTTCTTCTCCCTCTACGTCCGCTATTCCGATAGTTCCTAGTAGTTCTGGCAATTATCGACAATTTTGGTTGTTCCAATAATTCTAGATTCTGCATGACAGGTAGCTTTTCCGCGTCAGCTCTCCAGGTTACTGCGCTGCCTCTGCGTCAACTTTCCCGCTATTCTTGCAGTTCCTGACAGTTTTGGCTATTCCGACAGTTCTCGGCAATTCCGACAGTTCCTGACAGTTACGACTGTTCCGGCAGTTCTGGATTCTGCATGACAGGCAACTTTTTTGCTCTTCGTAGGCCCTTCCAGCTTTGCGTCAGGATTGCGTGGGTCCAGACTGGCCTAGCGTCAACCTTTCTCAACTACTGCGCTGCCTCTCTGCAAGCTCTCTTCGCCTCTCTGTCAGTATTCTCTAGAAAGTCCTTCTCCCGGATTCTCATTGCCCCTCTGTCGCTGAATGATCACTTAGTTTGAATTTCTCAGCTTCCTAGCCCCAGAAATCAAACTCCAGATCAATTCTCTCTCTCTCTTTCTCTCTCTCTCTCTCTCTCTGTTCAAATGAACCCCAAGCCTCCATTTTATACATTTCCTGTTGAGTCTTCAATGACCGAGATTAAGTCTCTAATCAACGGCTAAGATTAAAACGCGACTTGATCTGCTTTCTAGATCATTCTCACCCATATTTTTATTAATACCCATTAATATTTTAATTTTCCAAAGTTTAGACTTAGGAACCCCATGATAAACATTAATTATTATAATAAAATACAATCTGTGTGGAATTTCACCTAACGGTTCTGGGTTCTTTAGAACTCATGTGCCTTAGCCTCTCTTCTAATTTTCAAGGCTAGAGCACTTTCGATGCTACCAAAAACTAACAGATGTTTCACTGTAGCCCACAAATGTTCCTTTCTTCCCAGAAGCATCCAATTTGCTTCTCTTTTCTTTCGACACATGAAAATATACGGGGCTACCAAAAATTCTAAAGTGAGAAACATCAGGTTTCTTACCGGTGAAAACTTCTTTGGGAGTTTTGGAGTCCAACGCTTGATGAGGGCATCTATTTTGAACATACACGACAGTGTTTGCAGCTTCGGCCCATAAGAACTTCAGAAGGCTTTGATCATGAAGCATGGCACGAGTGGCTTCTACGATAGAACGGTTCTTCCTTTCAACAACACCATTTTGCTCAGGAGTATATGTGGTAGTAGTCTCCCTCTTAATGCCAGCTTCTCTACAATAATTATTGAACTCATTTGATTCATATTTGGTTCCATTATCAGTCCTCAATATTTTGATCTTCTTCCCTGTTTGATTTTCGACCAAGGCTTTGAAAGAACGGAACCATGAGAATACTTCGTCCTTCTTCTTCAAGAAATATATCCAAGTCTTGCAAGAGAAATCATCCATAGAGATAGCATAATATAAATATCCTCCCAAAGAGTTCACGAACATCATACCAGATAGATCAGAATGTACCAATTGCAATATATTGGTAGTTTTTCTATCACTTGAGGGGAATGGTCCCCTTGTATGCTTTCCTTCGACACACTCCCAACAAACACCTTCATGTTCTACTTTAAATTCGAGCATACTTGACACCATCTTCCTCACATCGGGTAGAGCCTTATAATGTAGATGGGCAAACCTCCGGTGCCATAATTCGGATTGAAGTGATGTGTCGCAAGACATAGCTCCCAATCGACTTCCTCCAACTTGATATAGGCTATCAACCTTGAATCCAAGTGTAAATGCATCCTTGAAATTTTTATTTCACACACTTACCTTTCCATCTATGAATTCCACCTTCAATCCTTTGCCCTCCATTGCCGAGATAGATACCAAGTTGTTCTTTAGATCAGGTACATATAATACTTCTTGTAGATGAATGGTGTTACCTTGATTCAATTGATGAGTAACGTTCCCAACTCCCTTCACGAGATAGGTGGCATTGTCTCTGAGGATAATTTCCAAATTTGTATCCTTTTCAATCAAATTTGAAAGAGCTTCCTTATACCCAGTGAAGTGCCTTGAGGCACCACTATCAATCAACCAATTTCCCAAGGTGTCTGGAGGAGATGCAATAGAGAGGGAAGATATAAGATAAAATTCTTTTTGCTTGTTATCAACAACATTAGATTCATCATATGTGGTGTTTCTTGATCTCTTGGGAGGGTGACCATTTCCTTGATGAGGAGCAGGAGCATTCCTTTTTCCTCGGTTGTTGAATTTGCCATTCCTTTGATTGTTGTTGCCCCTGAAATTGTTGTTGTTGTGGTTGTCATCATCATGAGGTGTATCCCTTCTATTAGGACACTCCCTAGCATAGTGGCCAAACTTGTTGCAAATGAAGCATCTTCCCTTCCTTCCATTTTTGAAACCTGACCTTCCTTGACATTGCTTCTTTGAACCTGCATTGTTCTTCTTTTTAGCATGAGCGGAAAATGTAGTAGGATCAATCCTATCTGAAGACATCTCTAGTTCTATCATCCTTGTTTCTTCTTGAGAACATCTAGTCAACAATTCTTCAAAACCTGGAATCCTGTTGTTGTTAAGAATAGTGGTGTTGAACATGTGCCATTCACGAGGGAGTCCTCCAAGGGCAATGAGAGTGATCTCCTTATTAACAATAGCTTATCCAATCGAAAGAAGATCATTTTGATGTCAATAATCCTCATGAATTGAATGTCTTCACCTCTTCCCTTATTTATATCCTTCAACTTGTTTTTGAGAAAGAGAACTTGGTTTGCATTGCTAGATTTGAACATGCCAACCAACCTGTCATATATCTCCTTTGATGTGTTCAAATCAGAGATGTAAGCAACTAAATGCTTATGAATAGAATCCTTGATGATCTTCTTGGCTTTGACTTCACCTTTCTTGTACTTTGTCTTAGCAGCAGCTAGTGCATTTGAAGGAGGTTCCGAAATCTTTCCCTGCACATAATCCATAACATCTTTCTCTTCTAAAGTCAAATCAAGAGACATCTTCCATGCATGATAATCAGACTTATCATGAAGCTTATCATCAAACTTGAAGTAGGATGTGGAGGCCATTGAATCTTGTCCTTGATCAATGATTGCTCCTCTTAGTGATTGCTCTTCTCACTCTTGCTTGGGCTTTGTCTTCACCTCAGCTCTAATACCATGTTAATTTTAGATAACAATGGTATGTTTTATGCTTAAGAGCAATTTTACTTCAATTTTCTTATTAGCCCAATATCAATATCCAGTTTAGCAATCACATCAACATGATAGTAAAATGTAGATAGAACATAAACAATAACAGTAGAAGACAAGCCAAGACAAGAGGACACAAGATATGGCGCCAGCCAGGGACAAACCCCAATGTGGGGAAACCCTTTGATCAATTCTTCTTATTATTCTTCAAAAGTTCAGTAGAGAGAGAGAGAGAGAGAGTACAATATGCAATATTCACTTGCCCAATCACAGTGAAATTTGTCCCAACAAACAACAGCTACAGAAAGCCCTAACCAGAAAGTCAACGTTGGTCAACAGGACAAAATTTGACCTCCAAAACAGCTCAGTCAAACTTGGTCAACTTGGCCTCCAACAACAAATCAAATCAACCCAAAAATAGTCTGAAAATATCCAGTCAAACCTGGTCAACGAAAGTCAACACTGTAGTGAAACCCTTTTGCAGTCAACGCTGGTCAAACAATACAGTCTACCTCGTTTTCTGTGACCAAAAATACGCCCTGCCCAAACAAGGATAACCCTCACAAAACCGCAGTCAAATAGGTCAATGTTGCTGGTCAACGTTCGTAAAAAACCCTTCTTGAAACTTCAGTCAACGCAGGAACATAATTGCCCTTCTTCACATGTGTGGAGAGCTGCCTCATAAATCCGTACCCAATCAATGAAGGAGAGAGAGATATGTGAGTGAGTGAAGTGTCTAAATGAGGAGGAGGCACCTTGTATTTATATGCAAACGTTGAGGATGAATAGATGTGACTGTTGGGCTTTTGAGACTACATTAGTTTGTTGGCCAACCTTGACAATTTGTCTATAAACAAAATAAATTCATAATTCCATTTGTACATGTCAGAATGAGATGATCATTAGATCAATCCTACACCTCTCGGAGAGAGGAATCTAATAAAAATATTAGCTGCCTCATATGAGATGTCCAAGGTGAAGTTTGGCCCTAATTGCCAACTTTAACATTATCTCTATGGTCTACATGTGCTCTAGAAGGATGAAATTATGACTCGTACCCCGTGTTCTGTGGCATATAATTTTGTGGTTCGTTTATATGAGAGAGTTCCAAATTCTATAATACATTACCTGTGCAAGGAGGTTCGAACCTGTGGAAGTCATCTGCGATAAAGGTCCAAATTTGTGGAGACCATCTGTGACAGGGGTTCGAACCTGTGCAGACTATTGTGGTGGACATCTGAACCTGTGATTAATATCTTTATCAAAGGGCCAAATATTTCAGAGGTGCATCTTCTATGTTCAGTTCGAGGAGGGCTGTCTTGGAGACTTGGTGAATGCTGATTAGTTTGACCACAGTCTTTGACATTAATATCTCTTGTTGGATTAATTCTTTAAGGAAAGAAGTTGCTGGGATTTTACCCCAAGTGGGTTTCCCAGAGTAATCATTGTGTTGATATTATGCACTATGATCTCTGCTTTCTTACTCTTGTATAATTGATTTTCTGAAGTATAGTTTCTTGATGAAGAATTAATAATTGTTGAAAGGATTCCATATATTATTTTTATTATCCAATTTTAAGGTCACGCCGTCACGGCCAAGCCAGACACCAAATTAGTGTATGAGACCTCCTTGTTTGTGGGACAAGGGACCCACCTCCGCGCAACGATTTGACTGCTAAGTCTATGAAGGCATACATACTCTACCCCCCTCTGGTTTTGAACCTATGATCGCTTAGGAGGAGACACATGCTCTTAACCATTAGGCCCACTCAAGTTGTATAATCACAAGTAATTATCAGTGATAAAAAATCAGTATATTGTCCTAGAATTCCTTAACATGGTATCAAAGGTTTGGTGAAGGAAAAAGGTTGAAGCTCACACCTTGTTGGATCAATCTCTCTCTTGCTGGATATCTTATCTCTATGTCCAGGATTTCCGAGCAAATGGCTCTTATATGCAAGGAGGGCAATGAACTTGATGGAGCCTTTAACTTCAAAGCATGGAAGAAGAGGATTGACCTTGTCTTAGAAGAACATTAATTATTGCAATATGTCCAAGGCAAAGTACCTAAAACAGTTGTTGATGATGATGAAGATGTGAAAGCAAGGTTTAAAAAGGGTGAAGTCAAGGCTTAAAGAATCTTATTTGATTCTCTTAAGGATCATTTGGTTCCATTTGTTTCAGAATTAGCTACATCAAAGGTAGTGTATGATACTCTTGCTAACCTTTTTCAATTAACAACATTGGTCAAAAGATGTGTTTGAAAAATCAACTTTGTGATGCAAAAATGCCAATAAATGAGTCAGTGGCCTCCTACTTCATGAGAATTGCTCACATAAGAGATCAACTACAAAATATGAGTGAAGTCATTTCTGAATCTGAATTAATCACTACTGCACTCAATGGCCTACTAGATTTATGGGATTCATTTGCAGCTAGCATTTGTGCTAGAAAGGATACTCCAAGATTTGAAGAATTATGGACCAATTACACTCAAGAGGAATCTAGACTTATTGCTAAAAATCCAAAGACATGATGAAGAAGAATCTCAAGCCTTTGCTGCAAAATCAAGAAGGAATAATGGAAGGAAGAAGTTTGAAAATAAGAATGCAAGTAAAAGATCCAATCTCCAAGGAAAGAAAGACTTGTCCAAAATCCAATGTTATGGATGTCACAAATTTGGACATTATAAAAATAATTGTCCTGAAGCATCAAATGATAAGAAGAGGAAGGGCAATGATGATGATGAGCATCCTCATGAGAAGAAATCCAAGAATGATTCTTCAAAGGCTTTAGCATTTGATGTTAAAGACTTATATTACTAGGATTACTGCAAGTAGTCTAGGAGCAAGAGGGAGTTGAAGGGGTCCCTCACATTAAATTAGAAGTTATTTAGAACCCTTAACTATTTAATAGTCCCTAGAAATTTGGAATTCTTGATAAGAAAGCTCTAGGGTTTGTGGATAAAACCCTAGAATTTAGACCTAGTTCAATATTTCGGCTGAAAGATGAAACCCTAGCTCTTGAAAGGAAAGGAATGGCATCTAAATGATGGCATGGACAAAGTTGCTGATGGATGCAAGAAGTATAAAGATTAAGAGGGAAGATCTTTGCTTAAAACATGAATCACAGAAGCCTCCAATTTGAGATTAAGAGGGAGATGACATTTTTCTCAACAGATAAGTATTTTATATCTCTCTTTTTTGATTATCCTTATTGTTGTTATTTTATTATGAGTTAGTCTCGTCTTTGAATTCTTTGCTTGGTTGTAATTGTTCTTCCATGGCCTCCTGTGAGGATTGCAGGTACATAGTAGAAGCTGCCAAGGCTTTGACAACAGATGGATGAAGTGGAAGAACAAAGCAAAGCTAGAAAATTTTCCAAAATTTCTACTTTAAGGATATTGTATCAAATAAAACCCAAGTTTAGAGGGAGCGGGTTGTTTGAAGTATGCCAAAGAGAAGTCAAGATCTAGCATGCAACAAATGGCAACATGGAAGCAAGATTTGAGAAGGTTCTCCCAGAAAAGGGAGTGGATCATGTCAAGACGTTTGCCTCAGTTGTAAGAGTTGCCTCAGGTCTTTGAAGGGCATGAAAAGAAGCTTCATGATTAAAGAAGACTTTGGGCTTGGTTGAATGGATCAAGGATGATCCTATATATGATTTATCTTTGACGGAAGCTAAAGGACTCATGTGTCAGAGGGAGAAGCTATTGCCTCCAAAGGGAGCAGTTAGAAAGCCCTGTTATGACCTAATATTCCCGGATGATGGGCTGTCAGTGTGAGAGGGAACACCCAGTTAGGGTGACTTGAAAGCATCTGTGATGATGGATCTTATGAAGCTACAAAGAGTTCATCAAGATATTGCTTCTGTTTGGGGCTCTATTATAATTTCTTGGATAAGCATGAAGCAGTATGGCAGAGGCAATGTATATTGTAGCTGAATTCGCAAGTTGAGAGGTAGTATAGCTTCAAAGGTTACTTGCAGGTTTTGATCAAGTGTAAGTGACTACCATGATGACAAACATGGTGCAAAAGGGAGCAGTGAAGCTCGAATATATTTCCATTGATGAACAGATAGTCGATATGTTGATGAAGCCTCCTGCTAGAGGGAAGTTTGTGTACTTCCAGGACAAGCTTGGGCTTGTGGAAAATGCCTCTTTGATTGAGAGGGAATGATGATTGCATCATGGATATGGTTTCTCCCTGTGTCATTTACTTTGACCAGAATTAGGGATGTTATCCCTGTGTCAAGTACATTGATCAAAATTAGGGAGAATGGTTTGAAAGATTAGATAGCATCATGGATTGACATTCTTCCTGTGTCATGTACTTTGACCTGATTAGGGAGGTTATCCCTATGTCAAGTACATAGGTTTGATTAGGAAGAATGGTCCGGTGGACTGACATTCTTCCTGTGTCATTGTATAGTGACTTGATTAGGGCTGTAGTCCTTGTGTCACTTTGACTTGAATTAGGAAGAATGGTCTGATGGACAAACATTTTCCTGTGTCATTATATACTGACCTGATTAGCGCTGTAGTCCCTGTGTTATTTTGACCTCTATAGGAAAATGGTCCGACAGAGGACAATGATTCTCTCTATGTCATTCTATAGTGACCTGATTAGGGATGTTGTCCGTGTCACTTTGACCTAAATCATGCTCTGATCTCTTTCTAGAGAGAGCTTGCTTATCTTTGATGAGGCCTATGGTGTTTCACCTAGACTATGTCTATAGTTGCTTGATGGTGAAACACGATAATGTTGATGCTAATGATTATGTTATTGATGATGATGCTTATCTTAATCTTGATCTTTCCTTAGAGAACTTGTAAGATGGAGAATCTTGATAGTCATTATGAATACCTCCCTGGCTAAGAGGGAGTGTTGAATTTGTAGCTATGGTTGGTATTCATAAGAAAATCAAAATTTTGTATTTATCAAAAGAACAAAAGAATTTAAATTTTAAAATTGATTCTTGGCTCCCAAGTGTTCAAGTCGGCCCTCCATTGTTGAAGAAAAGTGTAACTAGGTTCGGTATTTGTCAATATAATTTTGATCTTTGTACTTGTCAAGAAAAATAAATATTATTTTTATAAATTGTATGAATGAGTTTCTTGCTCATTCCATAGATCTAGGAAAGTCAAAGAGTCAAATTATGTTACAGCCTTCACCAATTAAATTATAAGCGGAAACAAGAAAGTGAGCAAGAAAGAAATACACAACACATTACACCGTTATTTTTGGACAAATGTCCCCAGAAAAACCCAGTGTGGGAAAACTGGTGCAACAACGGAGGGTTCTATTATTATGTAGTAGTAATTCTGAATACAATCTTTGAATGCCCTGCTGGCTATCCAATACAGAGAATATCATTGGCAGAGAGATGAGTGAGATTACCTCACACTATCACTGGAAATCATGGCTGATCCAACCATTGAATGGATTGCCCCTGGCTGCCTTTGCGCAGTCACTGCGTCAGCCCAACGCCACAGCTTCTAGGGACAAAGTCACCCCTTCTGCTGATTGATTTGCTGCCCAGGTACTTCGATCTTCACCTCCCGGTCTCACACCTCGGCTTCCGGCTTCTGATATCAATTCCCCCAACAAATTTTTGGACTTCCTCAAGGCTATGCACTGCCTTTGCGTCAGCCTACACTGCTTCTGTGTGGCCTTGTGTTGGCCTCTTCTAGCTTTGCGCTGCCTCTCCCAGATCTCTTACTGCCTCCTCTGCTAGGTTATTACCGGATCAAGAGAAATCTCCAACTGAAACTATCCTTGCCCCTCACTGCAAAAGATCACTTCGAAATTCTTTTCGGCTGCTGCTCTGCTTCAGAAAATTGATCTTCTGATCTTCACTCGATGTGTTCTCCAAGTGCCCATCGGTGTCCTCCTTATAATCCTCCAGTTGAGAACCAACGACCCAGATTAGATTCTGATCAACAGCTCAGATCATTTAGACTCGATCTCCATCTTCTTCTAGAAGTTTCACCCATAGTTAGATTAATACCCTTTAATTATTTTAATTTCCTAAGTTTAGACTTAGACACCCATTAAAAATAATTAATTATTTTAATAAAACTGCCTCCGGGTGGAATTTACCAAAACGATTTCTGGGTATTGGAGAATGCATGTGTTTAAGCCTCCTTGCAAATTTTGAGACTTAGAGCACATTCGATGCTACTAGAAATCAACACTCCCTCTTAGTGAGGAATGTGCTCTAGCAATGCAAAATGCTGAAGCATCACTCTGTTTTGTAACATCTCCTTCTGCGCTGCTGATATTTGACATCCTGTCCACCAACTACTACGCAAATGATGCATTTGTACTGCTGCTGACCCTGTCACTGACAACACTGCATCCCTATTGTAACTCCCTTTGAAGTTCTGCATCTGTGCTGCTGCTGGCCCTGCCATTGCCAACACTGCATTTGCACTGTAACCTTCTTCGGCGTTCCTAGCCACTGCATCTGTCACTTCGGCACTCCTCTACACGAACTGACACTGGTCCATCCTGCTACTTTTGATCTGGACTCTCGTAGCATGGTATTGATCCGAGAGGTGGACAACTCAAGGATCCTGCCCATCTGCAGTCCTTTCGAACTACAACTCTAAATCAGCCCACCTCCCTCCTGGAGGTATCTTGATTGTCATGGAAAACTCCTCGATCTTCGCAGGTGCAACTTTCGGATCATGCTTCTCATCTTTGTCCTCCTTCCTGAGAGGACACTGTGTTGCGTAGTGACCGAATTCACCACTTCTGAAGCATTTGATCTTCGAAACATCCTTCCTCTACCTTTGCTGCCCCTTGGATGTGACAACTACATTTTCTTCCTCCTCCTTGGGCTTCGATCCACTGCTGTTGCTTCCGTCAAATTTACACTTGACCAAGTCTCTCCTTAACTCCTCTTGCTTAAGATCTGCCCACATTCCTTCCTAATTGGACAAGTTCTCCCTACCCAGGATGCTCTGGACAAATACCTGCCACTCCTTTGAAACTAAGTTGAGGGTCAGTCTTACCATCTCGGAAGACTGAGGAGGTGTAGATCCCACAACTGCTAGCTCATCTCGGGTCTCTTGAAGCTTTGCAAGGAACAGATCAATGTGTTCCCCTTTCTGCATCTGCGTGGACCTCATCTTCTGCTCTAAGTACATCTTCTGCTGCTCGGAAGATCCTTGATACAACATCGACAATGCATCCCACATCTCCTTGGCAGTCCCTTTGCTAGCAATGTGACAGATCACATGATCCTTCACTCAGTCGAGGATCATTCTCTTTGTCTTTGCCATCTCTCCCTTGTACTTTTTGAGCAAATCTGGATCCGCGAGCACAACTACCACACTGTCGACGTAGGTCTTGAGAAAATGTTCATCTAGAAGGCATGTCATCCTTGCCTTCCAGATCACATAGTTGGATGCACCATCCAACCGATCCTGATCTCTCAACCCACTGGCTACCATCTCTGCCAATTGAAAAATTCTAGTGACCTCCTTTCTCCTGCTGCTGCTCAACAAATGAGATTTCGAATTCCCTGGCTAGGAATTCTTTGAGGAGGGAATTTTTGCAGAAACCTATCTTAACCAAAATTTCTCCATAAAAATTACCATTTACTTAACAGAAGATTGCCATGTAAAATATAACTAATAGAATGCATGCAATTCAATAATACAATGAGCAAGAATCTCAACTTTTATTATAATAAGAAACTAGGGTTTACATGCTGATACAACAAAATAGCTGAGATGGAACATTGGCCTCAAGAATTTGCTCCAATGCTGTGCTAGCCCCCAAAAACTGAACTGAAATGTCACTGCTGAGCTCTCTTGTGAATTCATTCTGGATGAATTCACCAAGGGGAGATGGGTGCTCGCCCAATCTCACCGAATCACCCGAGGGTTTCCGTAATTCAATAATGCATGCAATTCAATAATACAATGAGCAAGAATCTCAACTTTTATTATAATAAGAAACTGGGGTTTACATGCTGATACAACAAAATAGCTGAGATGGAACATTGGCCTCAAGAATCTGCTCCAATGCTGTGCTAGCCCCCAAAAACTGAACTGAAATGTCACTGCTGAGCTCTCTTGTGAATTCATTCTGGATGAATTCACCAAAGGGGAGATGGGTGCTCGCCCATTCTCATCGAATCACCCGAGGGTTTCCGTCTTGGGACTGAAGTTAGAGAATTGGGTTCTCAACCTCTCATACAAGAAGAAATGTCAAATCCAAGATGTCCTTCCAATGGCCTCCTTTTTATAAATCTGTTGGACCCCTCTAACACCTCCTATTTTATTATTATTTTAATCATTGAGCTCATTTCCCTCTTTTGTTTCAATTAAAATATTCTTTTTAATGTGGGAAAATGGTAAATTGGCCATCACGCCTCCTCAGACCACTAGAAATCTCCACTAACGATCCCATCCTCTAGATCTTCTTGTTCCGGTTCCAACGAGCTATTACGCTAAGGTGTTTTGTCAAGTATTCCTCTCAGAAAGCCACCTTAAGTGTAATTAAATGATTTATGCACTATAATAACCCCGTTTTACGGGAATTATCAGAATGCAATGGAACGTGGTGCAAGCTGTGCAGAAGCAATCCTAATGATGGAGGATGGCAAGTGAACTCCTTCAGACCCCATAAAACATCTCCAAAATCCCCTGGGCCTGCTGATGAAGTAAACTTGCCCCTGTGACCAGTCTGCCTCCAACTCTGGAAGTCCATCATAACCATGCCATAAGGAATACCGGAAAAAGGAACATCACATAATTATTGAAGGGTTAAGTGATTCACACCCCCCTTTCAATTAATTTCACCATTACCTTCTTCCAACAGCCACACTTTTTCTTTTTTCTAACTGGCGGGTGTTGTATGTAAAATTCGACGCCTTTGCTTTGTTGTAAAAATGAGTAAAGAACACCTAAATAAATGAGCTAGTGCTTATGCATTAATGATCACCAAAACTGGGTAGATGACAAAATGATTTGTCACACATTGAAACCTTAAAACTCAGATTTTTTTTTGTTTTTGTTTTTTTTGGCAGCAGAGTTCCAAATACATGCTTTCTCACACCTTTTGATGGAGGGAAAAAACCCTCTTTCTTAAAAATTTCATTTCAGAAATTGGATTGTTCACTTAACAACCCTTGCAGCTCCATCTTGCTTGTATTGTCATCCAATTTTCTGATAAAAAGAATGTTATATGGGGAATTGCCCTTCATATTTTGAAAAGGTGTATCCCTATAGAAGCCACATATATTGGAATAAAGTACCACTGATTGCTGTGAAGGCCGTGTAATTGCTATGGGTTGCTTCAGAGAACTGCCGTGGGACATTCATCAGCTGTGCCATACTAAGTCAAACATTCCAAGGAATCCATTAAACAACAATCAACACGTTCCCAGAAAACATTATAAAACTGTTCTGTATCAAGTAATAAACCGTCGATATCGAAGAGAACATGGGTGCTACATTTGGATTTCAGTGGTGCCAAACCATTCATGGTCATGCCACTATGATTGAACTATGCCAGATTGTACCCAATGCTACATGACAATAATTGCCAATAGTAATTCTGACAAGACCAAGAGCTATAGATGTGGCCAGCAATTTGAAACAAGACTCGACTTGAACCCATGATTAATTATCTCGCCCTTCTTGGATTCTGTTTGAAAGTTTCTTTGCCTGATTTGTTCTCCAATCAAAATTTGCAACAAGGTCAACAAACTCATTCTAGCAGCAGAGGACTCAATAGAAAATGTTTCTCTTGATTGCAACGCCCAACAACTTGACCAGAATCAAAGAGGTTCCATACAGTGTGCAACAGTCCAAAGAAGTTCATTCAATCTGTACATGTAGCCTGTATGCTTCTGTGTTTGAAACCCAGCTCACATTAGATCTTTACAAAAGAAATCTAGATATTCTCTTTATCGTTGCTCTGATACCAATATGATGCAGACCACACACTCATGGTTTAATTATAAACTTTATTCTTCATTTCTGCATTCCCATTCCTTTTACAACAAATGCATTTATACAAAATAATGAGGAATTGGCTTGAACCATGAAAGATTAATTCATATCTTTCATTCCTAGAAAATATCAAATCTAATTTTTGAATTTTTCTAACTATTCCTAAAACTACATTCGTTTGAATATCTGCCAATGCTTTTTGTTTTCTTAATACAAGATAGAAGGATATTTTTTTAAACATTGATTCAGAATAATGATTGTTTGTGTCAACTGTGAAAAAACTGAATTTTTTCCAGGAAGCTGCCAAAACAGTGATCTGATGATGAAGAGTTAACCAATAATGGTTACCTTGTTCATGCATTTGTCCTTTAGGATGCTAAGTCCTCGGTAAACTGTGAAAGCCTCTTCTTTGTTGTTGGATGCTATCCCTAATCTGATGCATACTCTGATTCTTTTTGTCCTTGAAGGTTTAAATAACTTCCTCCCCCCTCTGCCCTCTCTTCTACCACCCCAGAATTGATAACCAATGTTATTAAATAATCACAGTTCTCTTTTACAGTTGTTGTTGTTAGTGTCTAGTGATAATTTTAGTAATTTGAAATATAATAGTGAAACATATGATTTGTGTACTGAACTGAAGATGTGAGTTAAAACCAAAGAGCAATGTCTTTTCTTACGGGGATCACGAGGCCAAACTCATATTTGTTCTATAATGTGCCATAGAGGTTTTGGTTCTTTTTATCTGGTATGCTTTCCATGTGAACTTCCATGACCTCGTTGTTGAAATATGTAACTAGGTTCGGTCTTCATAATGACATATGCAATCTTAATTTTATGTATTTAATGTAAAGAGAAAAATATTTTTTTTATTGTTGTTCTTGAGGCATGGGTTTCATGCTCAACGGAAATTTATTTTTAGGTCAAGCACCCATTGAGTGCTTCTAGGGAAATTTATTTTTAGGTCAAGCACCTCTTGAGTGCTTCTAGGGAAATTTATTTTTAGGTCAATCACCCATTGAGTGCTTCTAGGGCTTGTCTTTGAGTCAAAAGTCATAAGAGTTATTGTCATATATGAAAGACCCTTTCGGGCATGTTACATATTGTAAAGAAAAATTTATGAGTCAAAATAGAGTCAAAGACCTTCGAAGACCTTGTCATGGTGCCTCAAGCAAATCGACCTACATGAAAGATCAAGTCAGCCTCAAGGAAGCAATTCGTACCCGTAGAAAGTCTATAAATAAGAAGGAACTCGACCTCATTTGGACACACAACGAGCAAGTTCGATCTTGTCAGGGAAGAAGCTGAAAAAGGACGAAAAAGAAGAAGAAAAACAAGATCGAAGTTTTTGGGTTTGTCTCTCTTTCTCGTGTTAGGGTTTCTAAAGTTGTTGGGCAAGTTGAAGTGCTGGAATTTGTTGAGCAAGTTGAAGTGTTGGAAAGTTGTTGGGCAATTCAAAGTGCTGGATAGTTGATGGGGTCGAAGTTGCAGAAGAAACTACTGGGCTGAAATTGTGGAAGAAATTGCTGGGTACAAGTTGCAGAAGAAACTGCTGGGGTCAAAGTTACTGAAGTCGTTGGAATCGCTGGAAAGAAGGCTCAACAAGGAGAAAGGTTGACTTGGTCTTGGAGGGGTCTTTGTCAAGGGTCTTAGGTCTTGGAATTCTCGAAGTGCTGGAAAGTTGTTGGGCAAGTCGAAGTACTGAAAGTTGTTGGGCAAGTCGAAGTGCTGGATAGTTGATGGGGTCGAAGTTGCAGAAGAAACTATTGGGTTGAAGTTGCAGAAGAAACTGTTGGGTTGAAGTTGCAGAAGAAACTGCTGGGGTCGAAGTTACTGAAGAAGTCGTTGGAATTGCTGGAAAGAAGGCTCAATAAGGAGAAAGGTTGACTTGGTCTTGGAGGGGTCTTTGTCAAGGGTCTTAGGTCTTGGAATTCGCCATTTAAGATTATATAAGAAAAGAAGAACTCTTGTGGGTTTTCCTCTCAAGAGGAGAGGTTTTGGCCCTGGTTGATCGCCTACATCTTGTGTCCTCTTGTTTCATTGTTCTTTATGATTTGGTAGTTGTTTGATGATAAGAACACTAAATATAATCAAGAGAAAGAAGAAGCTAATTAAGTTAAGTAAAAATACATCACAAACAATTATCAAAGTAAGAGAAATCACCTTAATCTAACTGCCCTAGATTTCTCAACATGGTATCAGAGCTAAGGAAACAAGACAAGGAAAGGCAACTTGTAGAAGGACCATCAAAAGGAATATCAAGAAAGGCCAAGGCATTAAAGAGGACATCAAAACCATCAAGAAGGGATTCATAAGGGCTGAGCAATCTAAGAAGTATCAAGGAAGAAACTAAGGAATATCATAAAAGACTTCAAAATCCTATCTCATCCAATGAAGGGTTCCACACTTGAAGCATTCTTGGGAAGCTCACACATTTTGCAATCACCATCAAGGTGATCTTCCTCTCATTGAAGCAAGGATCACATCTCAAGCATATCAGAAGGAAGACATATCTATAAAAAGAAGTATTGTAATCTTCAAAGAAGAAAACATCATCATCAAAATCAAGAAGGCATCAAGTTGAAGATATCACCATCAAAGGAGCATCTTCACTTGACAAGAAGTATCCTTATACCTCTATTCGAATCTACTATCAAAATGACTTCATTTTGCATGGCGAGCAATAAGTTGGTTGGGTCATCAAATTTCCTTGCATGGAAGAAGAGAACAAATTTGATCCTCATAGAAAAATATGTCATTTGACATGTTAAGGGTTCAATTGTCGAACCACCAAAAGAAGAAGATGAAGCTCTAGCAAAGTATATGAAGGGGAAAATAAGGGCTCAAAGAATCCTTATAGAATCAATCAAGGATTCCCTCATCCCTTATGTGGCAAAATTAGAGAAGTCAAAAGACATCTATGACAAGCTGGTAGAATTATTCTCCGTAAGCACTGTAGGAGAAGTAATATCTTTGAGAACCGAGCTATATAAAATGAAGGTATCAAAAGAAGACGAGATAACCTCATATCTTATGAGGGTGTCAGAAATACAAGGCCAACTGCAAAGAGTTGGCGGGAAATAATGTCTGATAAAGAAATGCTATGGCTGTCAGGAATATGGGCACTAGAAGAGAAATTGTTCTAAACTCACGAAGGACAACAAAAAGAAGGAAAAAAATGAAGCCTATATTACCGAAGAAGTGGAAGAACCTGAGAAGAAGAATTCAAAGGAGGAGGAAGTGAAAGATCTCAACTATGACTGAGATAATCTCCTTTACCTAGTTCTTTTTAGTTTTTATGAAAGATAGCTATCATGGTAGAAAGCATTATAAGTATGATAGGATGCATCATATTAGGAGATGGCATCATATTAGGAGCATTCGACTGAAGCAAGTTCCCATGACATCTTTATAGAAGCTTGAAAGATAGATGAAGTAGAAGTCTACATGGATGTAGTAGTCATCATAAAAAGGAAGAAGCTCTTGGTAACCTCATTGAAAGCATAAATAGTCTATATGGTTGGAAGAACGTCATCTAGGATGGTAAAAAGAAATCATCATACATCATCATTAGGAAGGAGCATTTGCAGAATGAGGATAATTAAGATCCTTCGTTAGAATCTTCATTAGAAGGTTTACCTATCTTGGAAGAAGCAAGTGTCTCGCTAAGAATTCCACCTTGTATGGGATTCATTGTTTAGAAGGATGATGGTATGATGACAAAGGGATGCAGCATGGTTGAAAAACCCGTAAGGAAAGGAAGCTGCCAAGCAAAGTCAAATGACCAAAAGAAGAAAAGAGGTATGTATATGTTTGAAATATTTAAGTCATGCCATGATAGAGTTGCAGATCGCATGGGTAAATGCTCTACCTTAT
Source organism: Pinus tabuliformis (assembly GCA_031772625.1). Classification (NCBI taxonomy): domain Eukaryota; kingdom Viridiplantae; phylum Streptophyta; class Pinopsida; order Pinales; family Pinaceae; genus Pinus; species Pinus tabuliformis. Next base: position 520,269,630 of record CM062808.1, read on the forward strand.
GAGCATGATCGAAGAAAAGGGATCTCTTCCTTTGGAAAGATGCATGAAGGCATGAGTCACATATTGACAAGATGAAATCAACATAATATGTCCTCATATGGAATATGAGGTGGTTGACAAAGATGAAGGAATTGTGGATGGAAGTTCCTGGGGAGTAATATGTGAAGAAAGAAAGAAGAGATCATGAAAGATGCAACTATGGTCACGTAAGAAAAAGGAAATCAACATTCGATGACTAGAAGAACTGGCTATGATATCTCCATAGAGAGGATATGAAGACTTTGATAAAGTCTGTAAGGAAAAGAGGCCCTTGACATTGAAAACCTTGGAGATATATTTATGAATGTGCAGGATGTTGATGTTGCAAGAAGCAGATGTCATGATGAAAGGCCATAACAAAATGTAACTTTGATTTGATGTTCATTTTTTATTTTTGAACAACATCTGGATGGGTTTATACAGGGCTACCAAAAGAAAGTTGTAGATGTCACCTATAAATAGCACTCATTTGGTCGGATGGAAGATCCTGAAGGAATAGGTAGCTGTATGAAGAAAGTCCATATGTGGACTGGGAGATCACTTTCCTATGAAAAGAAGGATGACATGACTCTTGGTTCAATCCTATGGTTTGTTGAAGGAAAGTGATGGATGACCAATGCCTTACAAAGAAGAACTAGAAGATGAAGGCTCCATAATGATGAAGATGAAATTCATGATATCGAAAGGAGGACCTCTACAAGCAGCTGATGGTACCATAATCTCCACCAAAGAACAAATAGCTACTGTTGGAAACAAGTCCATGGTTGAGAGGGAGCTTAGACAAGTCCCTTGATAAGAGGGAGCTTGGGTACATTCCTTTTATAGGAATGCGTATATCTCTCCTAGTTGAGAGGGAGAGATAGACACATCATTCTTGTCTTCACTTTATGAAGAAAGAATGGAGGATTGGGTAAGCATCTGGCATCCAATACTCTTTGAGCATGAGGTAGCGCATCCAAGATAAGAGTAGTCGAAGAGGAAATTCCTTGAGGATGTATCATTCCAAGATAGGAATTGTCCTAGAAGGACATACCCTGTGGACACCCGGGTGGGGTATGTATCTTGAGAGACAATGATGATGGTGTCTATCACTCATTGGTCTTGCCAACATTGTGCTATGATCTCGTGGAGATATAGAGCTATTAGTCAAAACCTTGCTAAGTGACAATGCTGGTTGGTATAATGCAAAGAGATGTCTTACCAATCCGACACTTATGACAATTCTTCAGATTAAGAATGTCCAAGTACCTTGTAAGGATTATGAATACTTCCCTAGTTAAGAGGGAGTGTTGAAATATGTATTAGTTTCAACCTTCATGATGACATATGTAATCATGATTTTATGTATTTAATGAAAAGAGAAAAATAAATTTATTATTGTTGTTTTTGAGGCATGCGTTTCATGCTCAAGTGAAATTTGTTTTTAGGTCAAGCACCCATTGAGTGCTTCCAGGGCTTGTCTTTGAGTCAACAAGTCATAAAAGTCACTGTCATATATGAAAGACCCTTTCGGGCATGTTACATATTGTAAAGAAAAAAATATGAGTCAAAATAGAGTCAAAGATCCTCCAAGACCTTGTCATGGTGCCTCAAGCAAGTCGGCTTACATGAAAGATCAAGTCGGCCTCAAGGAAGCAATTCATACCCCTAGAAAGCCTATAAATAAGAAGGAACTTGACCTCATTTGGACACACAACAAGCAAGTAAATCTCCTCAAGGAAGAAGTTGGAAAAGGATGAAAAAGAAGAAGAAAAGTAAGATCGAAGTTTTTGGGTTTCTCTCTCTTTCTTGTGTTAGGGTTTCTAAAGTTGTTGGGCAAGTCGAAGTGTTGGAAAGTTGTTGGGCAAGTTGAAGTGTTGGAAAGTTGTTGGGCAAGTCGAAGTGTTGGAAAGTTGTTGGGCAAGTCGAAGTGCTGGATAGTTGTTGGGGTCGAAATTGTAGAAGAAATTGTTGGGTCAAAGTGGCAGAAGAAACTGCTGGGTCGAAGTTGCAGAAGAAACAACTGGGGTTGAAGTTACTGAATAGATTGCTAGAATTGTTGGAAAGAAGGCTCATCAAGGAGAATGATTGACTTGGTCTTGGAGGGGTCTTTGTGAAGGGTCTTAGGTCTTGGAATTCATCATTTGAAGGAGAAGAATTCTTGTGGGTTTTCCTCTCAAGAGGAGAGGTTTCGGCCTTGGCTGATCATGTGCATCTTGTGTCCTCTTGTCCTGTTGTTCTTTATGATTTGGTAGCTGCTTGATGATAAGAACACTACATATAATCAAGAGAAAAAAGAAGCTAATTAAGTTAAGTAAAAATACATCACAAACAATTACCAAAGTAAGAGAAATCACCTAATCGAGCTGCCCGAGATTTCTCAACACATGTTTGATTTGGCATCAAACTATTATGAAAAGCAAAGACCAAGTCACTGGTAATCATCATTCAATTATTGTATTTTCCAATGCAAGGTTTCACAGCGTCAACGTTGTTGTACTCCCGAAGCATGATGTTTGTATAGGTATCCATCTTTCGCTTCTTTGGAGATTCGTTGTTGAGAGTTTGATTCACTGCTAGCCCAGTTTTGCACAGAAAAACACACTTTTCTCTTCATTGATGCTGTTAATCTTAATTGATTCCTAATTTTAGTTGCACCTGCTGACTCCATGGTTTTATGAGTTCTCATTAATTTTGTGTCAACTTGATGACTAGCATCAATCCTTGTCATCTCTTCCAGACGGTTTTTTACCTCTTTATTTTCAAACTGACTGCTTTGAATGGTTAAACACCATTGTTACAAGTTCTAATTGGACCATGGTCCTTACTTTATGCATTTTAATTTTTTACATTTCTTTGTTTTTTGTTCCCGTTACCTTTATCCTTTTTTCATCTACTACTCTAAAGGCTAGCTTTGGGTTTCTTTATCAAAATGTGGTAGCATTGCAACTTTTGCTTTTTCAGTGATATTTCCACATATATGCTTTAGGGGTTCCCTGCAATATAGTATTTTTCTTTTTTCCTTTTTGTGATGAACTAGCTGGAGTAAAAATAAAATAAATGGAATGACTAACACCTAATCAAGTTACCTATCTGTTGGTGTTAGCAACTTAAGTGTAGTTTTATAGGCACCTTTATCAAAGTTATGTATTTGGGTCACTTATTACCAAATCTTAAATGTGCTTGAGGTTTCCAGGTTATAGAAATTCAAAGCTCATTTGATAAGAATATTGCCTATATGAGGTATGTATATTATAAGTACGAGGGAAGTGGATGAGTAGCAAGGGTTCATAACACTGTTTTCTCTATATTGATGTATTGTTGTGAATTTTTTGAGGGCCTAATTCCAAACCCTTTTTAGACATTGTTGCAAACAAGCAAATATATCATTTGTTTTTTCTTCATGGATTTGATATTTAATGTTTTCTCCCCAATGAGTTATTGTTTTCTGTGAAAATGGCCGACTTCTATGGCTTTACCTAGATAACAATCTTAAAATGTTGAAGATTAGTTTGCAATTGGTGAGGAACATGACATATTCATCAAGTAAAATACTAAATATGAATTTCCTTTGTTGTTATGGAAGAAAAATAACAAAGATGTGGTAATTCTATAGGAAATAAATATGTCTCACTGATGCTTTCTACAACTTTGCACAGGATGAGATATGTTGCGACATGCGTACAGTGGCCTTGGTTAACCATCCAAATGTTTTGAGAACACATTGTTCCTTTGTAGTAGATCGTAATCTTTGGGTGGTAATGCCATATATGGCCAGAGGATCTTGTCTTCATCTAATGAAAGCTGTCTACCCAAATGGCTTTGAGGAGCTAGTTATTGCAGTTTTCTTGCTTCATGTTTTAAAGGCACTGGACTATCTCCACAGTCAAGGACAGATACATGGAAATGTCAAGGTACTATGCTTATCATACTAACAACAATATACTGGTGCTGATGATTTCTCTGTTATTTCGAGAAACAAAAAATTCAAATATATCATCTCTTTCAAGGGAATATTTTTTATCTATGGGACTATTTACATCGTCCACATTATTAAAGGCCCCTTTCAGGAATGAGGAGATATTTGAGGAATAAAGTTTTATCAATTGCCAAAGTTTATCACCACTGAAATTTATAAATAGCATTTTTCAGAAGAAAAGGGACAACTATCAAACCAGTAGATAATATGAATTGTTTGATTAACCATTTTCCGTTTTAACATGATGGGAAATTTTGGAAACAAATGAGAAATGCCCAAATCCTATTAGAACAATATGAATTTCATAAACAGTGTCTTCAGTTCATCATGCAATATAGATTATATAACCTATTCAGTTTTTTTTATGGTCACTGAATCCCATAAGATGTGTAAAAGTTCCCACTGTCACTGATCCACCTACCAAGTACTTGAAATCTCTTCAAGTATGCAATAGACCTTTCAGTTGGACACCAACATACCTCAGAGCTCCAACGTGCAAGACAAAAATGTGAAAAAAATGAGAATGAGGGGCATATCACTTTTTTAGTTAGTCATGGGCCCCTTTTTGCATGGCGCGTGTCCTGAAATCACGACACAGTTGGGGCATGCAAGAGATGTGTTTGGCATGTGTCCTGTCCATAAGACATGTGCCAAATGTTAAATTTGGTAGCTCGGACAAGTGATTCTGCATAGGCTTAGTGTTAAGCATGCAGAAGATGTCCGGCAAAATTTTCTAGCAAAGTGACCTTTTATTTTTCCGAAGCACATTAATTAATGAATGTTAAAGATCTTGAGAATCGAGATCATGAATTACGAGGATGATTTCATTAATCATGAAGTTGACTTTGTGAATCATGAGGCAAAGGAAACTTATAAAAGTGATTGCCTGAGGAGATCTTGGCACATATTCCAAAGGCAGCATGCACTTCAAGGAAGTTGGCATTCAAGCCTAGGAGCAGTGAGTGAGGAAAAGGAGAGGAAAAAGAAAACACACAAATCTAGGCAGCCAGTCAAACAAACCAAGACAGGTTGCTTGTGTGCGAAGGCTGCATAGGGATCTGTCTGCATATAGATACCAAGGAGCGTACTGCAGCACAAAGATTGAGACACTATTAGCACAGAGATCTAGGCACTGTTGGCATGCAGATTGAGGCAGCGGTTTGGCACATAGGTCTAGGCAGCAGTTTGGCATATAGATCTAGGCACTATTGGCACACAGATCGAGGCAGCAAATTGCTACTTGGTTCACAGATCTAGACAAATCTGTCTGGCTTGAATATCGAGGTGCTAGGACAGGTTTTGGCGCTGTAATAAAACTTATGATTTTCCTCTGTAAGTTGAAATAAAACAAAATATGAATGCTGTTTTTCCCAAGTTGGGTTTCCAGGGTAAAAGGCTGTGTCAAAATTTAGTGTGCTTGATTTCTGTTTCTGCTGTGTAGATCTGTTAGAAGCTCAGCAGTATTGTTTGTGCATGAATTCAGATATGAGGTTGTTGCTAAAATTAAAATCTGTGTATAAGAATTTATTGGCACATGGAATCGTTTTGCTGGGTTTAAGAAAAATTAACATGGTATCAGAGCCAAGCCTTTGAAAGAAATTCAAGCGTTGCACAAGTTCAAGCTCAAAGGGGTTCGTGGTCTTCAACAACAGTTAATCAAGGGTTTGATCCACCTTGGCAATCGGTGTCAGGTATGAAAGCAGATTAGGAGCCTCAGATTATCTCCAATGGAATGTCTTGATTAATACTGTTCTCAAGGAGAATAAGTTATGGAGCTTTGTCAGCTCCACAGTGGTTGTGCCTACATCAGATCCTATTGCCTTAGACCTCTATTAGGTGAAATAAGTTAGGGCACAGAGGATCATCTTGGACAGGGTAAAAGATCAATTTATTCCCCATTTGTTAGAGAATAAGACAACAAAGGAGATATGGGATGCACTCACTAAACTGTACCAGATTGACAACTAGAACAGAAAGTGTCAAAATCCACAGCACCAAAATGTCCAAGGGAGAAAGTGTGACTCCTTACCTTATTAGGTTCATGCAGGTATGAGATGAGATGGTAGCCATAGGGAAAACAGTTCCTGACACTGAACTGATGTGTATAGCCTTGAATGGCTTTCGAAGCAGTGGGATGTGTTTGTTAAATGCATTGTTGGACGAGAGCATCTTCCCACATGGGAAAGGATGTGGGATGATTTAATACAGGAAGAGATTTGAGAAGGGTCTTAGTGTAGAGACCAAAAGAAGAAGGGTGAGGAGGAAGAGAACCTGGTTCTAGCATCCAAGAGCAAGGGAAAGGCCAAGAAAGGCTCCATTGAAGGAGTTACCTCACAGGGCAAGAAAAAGAAGTTAGACATCAACAAAGTAAAATGTTTTGCTTACCACTAGCCATGACATTATACCAGCCAGTGCCCTAAAAAGAAAAAGAACAAACAAAAGAAGCAGGTTGTTGCTACAACTGAGATGGACGAGTTTACAACCAGGATTGAGGATGAGTTTTCACTCATCGCATGCCTCTCTAGTTCAATGGTCACCAGTGTGTGGTACATTGACAGTGGTGCTTCAGGTCACATGATTGGAGTGTGAGACTACTTTACCAGTCTAAAGGAGCACGGTTTGGATTTCCACACTGAACTTGGTGACAATACCAAGTACAAGTCAGTAGGCAGTGGAATTGTCAAGTTTCAGAGTGAGTGCGAGAAGCCTTTATTGGTGAAGGACGTGTTGTACATTCTAGGATTAAAAGAGAATCTGATCTCTATTTCAGTATTGGAGGACAAGGGTTATGTGGTGACTTTCCGAAAGGGGAATGTGTATGTTTGTCCCAAGGGTTCCAGCCTCAACACAACAAAAGTGCTTGGAGTAAGAAGGAACAAGCTGTACAGAATTCAATTTGAGCTAGACAAAGTCAATAACTCTGTTAGTCTTTAATAATGAATAATAATTAGTTAATAGTATTATACATAGTCTTTGACATGGTCAACTATGATCATGACTTTTTACCTATTTGAGCTGATAATAAAGATACTAGATTTGTTTTGCCTTCTACAATTATCTCTCTTTGTATTTTCTGTTTGTGAAAGTTAGTTATTGATTGATCTTCTGAAATATTTTATTCTTTGAGTTTTATACTTTATATTGCTAGTATGAGTTAGTTTATATTATTGTTTTGACTTAGTTAATTGTCTACATTTTCTAAGATGGCCACATCAAGCCCAAAGTTAGAAATTAGAACAGAGGTAACATTGTTTGAACCTGTCTCTAGGGAGAGACATTGTTGTTGCTAGGGGAGCATAGTCATATTGAAGCTTTTACAAACAACATTTTTTCTTCAATTAGGAGGGAATACACAAAAACCATAAATTCTAGTTGAACAATTGTTTAGAAAACCCCTCTCCTAGACCCAAATCCACATTGTATGTTGATTTGGGGTAGCATCGGATGTGCTCTAGCCATGAAAATTGGTGGAGAGGCTAAAGCACATGAGATCTCCATGACCCAGAAATGGTTTGGGTAGATTCTAACCGGTTTGGGAGATATTAAAATAATTAATATTTTTAATGAAGTTCCTAAGTCTAAACTTAAGAAAAATAAAATATTAATGGGTATTAATATAAAATTGGGTTAGAAGGTTTCAAAAGTCATGGCTCAAGGCAAATTTAATCTTAGCCGTTGATTAGAGATTTAATCTCGACCGTTGAAGGACCAACAGGAAAAGTATAAGAAGAGTCTTGAGGGTCAGTTGGAGAACATACTGAGCGAGACCAGTCAGTTCGATTTCTGGAGTGGGGTTAGTTGAGAAATTCGAACTAGTGGTTTGGAGAGCAGTAGGAGGCAGCAAGTATGGAACAGAGAGTCAGGAACAACACCAAAGGACCAACACAGAGGTTGGAGAGGCAGACGCAGAGGCAGCAGACTGTGCAGTCACTAGAGGGCTTGCGTGGGTGACGCAAAGAGGCCCAGTGCTAACGCAGAGAGGCAAGAGTTGACGCAAAGGGTCTGGGAGCTACGCAAAGGTCAGCTAGCCTGATGCTGAGACTGGGAGAAGTGTTGGAGAATTTTCTCTCTGTTGGGTAAGCCAGTTTGGCACCCATTTGTACTAAAGAATTACTGAAAAATAAAATCCTCCCTTGCTGCATCGGTTTTCCCACAGTGGGGTTTTTTGGGGACTGTTGTCCAAAATATCTGTGTCAATGTGTTCATTCTTGTGCATGTGTTTGTTTCTGTATTATGGTGTGATATTTGCGGTAGAATTTATTTTAATGTTTACTGAAGGATTTTCAGAAATAACTTATTGGGAAATAAGTAGGAAAAATAAATCAGTTGTTGTAGTGATAGAATTTTCACATTGTAGCTATTCTCAAACCTAGTCTAAAGGCCATGTTTGTATCCCTGTAGAACTTTATATGCCTAAGGATTTACACCAGTTTGACTCAAAATTTAAATGTGCCAGGGATAGCACACAAATTGTCAAATTATGATCCTATTCCAAAAGATCAATCCCTACCACTACTAGACAGTGTTATCAAAACTAGATGTTGAAATTTTGAAGTTTTATGCTGTTACAATCACCTAAATTTGGAATTTCTTTATGCTGCAATATAAGTTAAGTAATTGTAGATAGAACATAAACCATATAAACCATATGCACAATAGAAGGCAACCAAGAACTCAATGAGACACAGAGAAGTTAGATGAATGACCAGGGCAAAACCCACAAGGGGAAAACCAGTGTGGAAAAAGTCTGCAAAAAATCCCGATTTAATCCTAAAAACGCGATTTTTTGAACTAAACGATTTAATCCCCCGACTTTTTGGCGACTTTTTCACAAAGGAAAAAATCGCGATTTTTTCCTTATACTCCCGATTTAATCGGGAGTCGACCCAAAAAGTCTTCCTCCCTTTCCAGGCCGCGGATAAAGAGGCCGCAACGGTGAAAAAACTATAAATTGAAGTTTCCATCCATGCATTTTCAAGTTATTGCATTGTATTGTTTGTCATACTTCTTGCGAGCATAGCAGTCTCATTTGTAATCTGTTAGTTTTGAGGTTAAGATATGTTTTTGTTTTCCAAGGAAAAACAAATCTTTATACTTCATATTTCTAGTTAGAAAGCAAAGTATACATTGGCTAAGCCGCCAGGCTTTCAGTGATCCAGACTCTAACAGCCACTGCCCCTTCAAAAGATTACAAAAGTACCAAAAGGACAGGCATACAACAGTCTTCCGTAGAAAGAACCCCACACCATCAAAAACATTGTTACAGTTGTTGAATGCTTCCAGGAGAAACAACAAAGAGGAGGTCATGAAGATCAAATAGCAACAGCCTGTCCCCAAAAAACAAAACCAATGCCTCAAAAAAGAACCCATTTTTCAGACAGGAACAAAGTACCTGTGAAATCTTGTGACAACAAAGATTCTTCCTACAATGAGAGCACGTTTTGAAAGGGAATCTTCTTTAGTGGTGAATTCCCTGTAAATGTGGGGAAAGGTTATGTATCAGAAGTGGATTTTACCTCCAAGACTTTTTGAATAATAGATGCCAAGGCTAGGTTAATAATCTGACATCTACTGTTTTCTCAGAAAATAAGCAGCTTGGATTCACCAAGCGTTAATTTTCACATCTACTGTGATACTCACTGTTAATTTTCATTGGACCTACCACTTGACACCTTATTACCCAAGAAAATTACAATCTACTGAATAAATGCATGACATATTTCTTAATACAATTAACGGAAACAAAAATTAAAAGGGGAAGAGGATCTCAGTGACTGATTACTTGATGACTTTTAGATGACTCATGATATACATTTATTATATTTTTTGTTGATATTTTGACTCTTGAGAGTTGAGACTCGGATAAGACTCAAAATTCAGGAGTTGATTCACTATTTTGATATGTGATGTAGCATTAGACTTCATATACATATTATATATTAGCTTTCTTTACATGTTTATGTGGAAATGCATTTATTTGATGTTGTGGATACTCTAGATGTTAAAAAAAATTAAAAAAATGAATAATTTTGTGTTTTTTTAAATTTTGCCGACTTTTTCAAATAACTCCCGACTTTGACGAGTTTTCAACTTTTGGACCCTTGCCGAATTAATCCCGACTTCAACTTTTTCCACATTGGGGAAAACCCAACCAGATTCTTCTTCTATTAGAAATCAATTGTTCAGTAGAGATACAAAGTACAATGAAAGAATGAAGAAGTTCACCCAAATCTGAAGATTTCTGATAGCAATAGTTGATGCAGGCATTGAAGCACTTTGGCTCTCCAAGATCTGCTCTTGCTCTTCAAGACTCTCTCTCTCTCTTATGAAAATTCCTAAATTCGGAATCCCTATTGCAACAAACTGATGTTACTTCTCCTACTTGTTAATCCATACAAATTATTTACTGTGTTCTATGGTAAATTTCGAAGTAAATACAATTGTAGCATTCACTATTTAAAATAATATGCCGAAACATGAAACTGAACAGGAAGGAGATACAACACACATCTACACAATTATTTTTGGACAAATGTCCTTGGAAAAACCCAATGTGGGAAAACCGGTGCAGCAACTGAGTGTTTATTATTAAGCAGTAGTAATTTCTGAGTACAATTCATTGGATGCCCAACTAGCTATCCGGTACAGAGAAAAACTGAACAAAACAAGTAGTGAGATGCTCTCACCATGTCGTTGGAAGAATTTGACCTTGATCTTGTTGGAAAGAGGCTCTGCGTCCCTTTTGGGTTAGCCTCTGTGTTGAATTGCGTCAGCCTTACGCAGTCTCTGCGTTACCTCTGTTGGGAATTGCGTTGCTCTTCCTTCTGATCCTTTGTTGCCCAAAAACTTCGATTTCCAGCCTCCCCGTCTCACACCCTTCCGAAATTGAGCTTCCGAAACTCAATTTCTTTAACTTTGCAAGTATAGAGTTACAGTCGTTTCAAGTTCGAGGTCCTAAAATCAAGAAAAAGCAAGATGAGGAAGTTTGATGGCAAGGATCCGGTAAATTGGATACTTCAGATGGAGAAATATTTTGATCTACATGGAGAAATTCGATCTCCCTCTAGGCTTTGCACTGCCACTGTGTCAACACTGCGAGGGCCAACGTCAACCTCTCTCTGTACGTCGTTCTGTCCTCTCTGCCTTGTACTCTCTAGCCCAGGAAAAGACTTCTCACTAGATACTATCCATGCCCCTCTCTGCAAAAGATCACTATCGAAAATCTCTTCGGCAGCTATTTTGTTTCAGAAAATCGAAATTCTGATCTCCCCTCTGTGTGGTTTCTAAGTGTCTCCAGATTAACTTCTAATCAATGGCTTATATCATTTTGGCTTGATCCTCGTCTTCTTCTAGAAGTTACACCCATAGTTTAGATTAATATCCATTAATTATTTTAATTTCCTAAGTTTAGACTTAGGGTCCCATAAAAAATAATTAAGTATTCTAATAAAATTGTCTCCGAGTGGAATTTCCCAAAACGACTTCTAGGTATTGGAGAATGCATGTGTCTAAGCCTCCTTGCAAATTTTGAGACTTAGAGCACATCCAATGCTACCAGAAATCAACATATCTCTCAGTCTTCTTCTAGCCTCTCCAACTCTCTCTCTCTCTCTCTCTCAAGTTTGATTTCTCCTTTCACAAGCACAAATAAGTGTGTCAAGTGAGGATGAGAGACACAAATATATAAGAAGAGCAAGGAGGTCAAATTCACGAGGGAGTAACTCCTATACCTTGAGGAGGAGTTACTCATGCCGAAATTGGAGAATAACTTATGTCATAAAGGAGGCACACTCTCCTTAGTAACTCATGCCATCAAGAGGGAGTACGCATGCCTTGAGTAACTTACACCATAAATAGAGAGAGGTATGCATGCCTTGAGTAACTTACACCATAAAGAGAGAGAGGTACGCATTCCTTGAAACGTGTAACTTATGCATTGAAGAGGTGTAAGAGGAATCTTATGACAAGTCATAAATGTGTGTAGGAGATGTGTAAGATGTGCATAAGAGCATTCAAGAGAGAGGAACAAATTCATTTAGGGAGAGAGAGTGAGAGAGGTATGAGTGCCATCAAAGAGAGAGAGAGAGAGAGAGATGAGGTGGATGTATTTCTCTTTTAATAATATTATTATAGCATCATAAGGATAATAATAATAACATTAATAATATTATTACAACATCATAAGGATAATAATAATAATAATATTGATGATTAAATTAAAAATAATTAATTGAGATTGATTAAGGACAAGTTAAGTGATTTTCCATCATCTATATATGATTACGAATTGATGGAAAGTGATTAACTATTTTTGGAAAGTCATGGTTGCAAAGATAGACATGACTTTCTAATTTTAGAAAGTCACTCTAGAAAGGCCAGAAATGGAATTTTGTTCAAGGAAATTCATCCCATAGTTGCCAATTTTCAACACTAGACCGGATTGGATTGTATTGGCTAATCCAACCTTTTTTGAGGGAAAACTAGTCCGAACCAGTGTCACGGGCTGGAAAAGGCCAGCGTGATACTGAACTGTATGGAATTGGCCGGTTTTGTACAATGCTACCAAGGATCTTTTGACTGCAATTTAAAAAAAAGCAACAATTTAGGAGTGGGGAAGCCTAGTATTTGACCATAATGCTCGAATGATGCTATCCAATGAATAGTGATGTTAAATTCTTAAAGTAAAAGTATGTTCATATTTTTACTTAAATTTTTAATGCTACCATTAATTGACTTGGGATGTTTGAGAGTGATTTTGACGTCATTGGATTTCATATGGAAAAAGAAGAATTTTAGATCCCACTCAAAATCCAACAGATTTAACAGTTTTTAGGATTTCAGAATTGTGGGGACTGCAACATTTTTATTGGATTTTGTCATGTATGAGTACGAAACTAGCATTTAATCAAGAGCACGAAGACCTCTGTGTACTTTGATGTTAGTGGCATTGATTGTTGAACTCTATCATAACCCTACTAAAAATGTACCCATTACTCAAACAAAATATTGACTTGACATTCTAAGTTTTTCTTATTTCATTTTAATTCTTAGAGTGTGATATTGATGATATGTAGGTACTTATTGTAGCATGATTTTTTTTAATGCTAGAGGCCATCTAGAGCTTACTTGTTGATGTATTTTCAGTTTAGAGATGGATTTCACTCAGTGTTGTTTTGGTTATGTGCACCCTTTATGCTATATAAATGAGAATTTTTGCTTATTTGTGTATAAATGGTTTGGATCGATATGGATGCACATGAATATAGATGTTTTTCTTTAAAATTTGAATATTTTATGTGTTTTTGGTTGACTTTTTTTTACAATCCTCTAAGGGATTCGAATGGCTAATTTGGACTAATAATACCCCTAAAATAAAATAATGTGCATAATAACAATACTTTTGGTGAAAAGTCCACCAAAATAGCTAAATAAAACAAGAATAAGCCTCTCAAGAGGGCATAATGATCAATATAATGAGTCGTTGGGCCTTTGAGGAGGCCTAATGAAGCCCTAGAGGTGCCATGATGTGAACTTGGACTCCAAACATAGTGGACAAGGGGTTGGCCCCTTGTTTTCCATGCAAGAACCTGTGGTGCTCCCAAGTGGGTGTGGGGGCACAAGGATATCCTCATGGGTCTCCAAGTGGATCGGAAATGCCTGTAGACCATTTGTAAGGGCTAGGATGATGACATAATCCCTCCCTTTATAGCGGGAGACATCCTCTGGACCCTGGAACATTTGCCAAGTGTATGGTGCATGTGTGGAGCCGGCTGGGCATGGTGAACCAGGTGCATCATCCTCATCCAAAAGGTGGAACACGAGTAATCAACAAGTGGTGTTGGGGATCCATGAAGTACTCTTTGCTATGGTGGAGGCCCATGGCTCTCAACGCTCACCCTACAAGTGCCAATGTGGCCCTCTGGAGGGCTAGGACCCCATATAGGGTGACCAAGCCCAATATGGAGACCCACTTGCAATCCTGCATAAGATCCAATGCGTCCCCTTGCCCTCCAATACAACAAATCATTAGAATAATCAAGTAAAAGAGCTTACAAATCATGGAATCAATGGGGCACTTCATGGTGGCATGCCCTTCCATAGTGGGCTTTGGCATGTACAAGTGTCTCCAAGCTCAATAAGGGGCTAATCAAGGACCCTATTAGGCGGTTTCAACCTTTAAAGGGGGTGACATGTCCATGGTACATCCCTCAAGTGGTAGGTGGCAAATGATATAGTAATGGAACGAAGTGGGGATCACGAGATTCATCTAGACCACATGTCATGGTACAAGGGTAGCTATAATAAGGGAAGCCCACACTTGGGTATGTGAGTGTAGGAGGGAGCAAATCGTGGTACATGAGTTACCCCAACCTTTGTTTTTCCACCCTTCTTCATATGCCTTTTGCCTCTGATTGATTTTTCTTCATAACTGCTCGGGGCTCCAGGGGATGAGAGCATGATGTGTAGTATATAACAGTGGATACCCCCTTAAGGTGGGCGGTTCATTGCCCACCAGGGGTTAGGACAATCATGGGTTCCTTAATGATGGAGGGGGATCATCTAGGGCCCATAGGAGCCAGTGTGATGGCCATGGATAAGGGGTAGAACTCATGTTTGGCTTTTGCCCACGTGCTAATTTTGTATGACCCGACAATCTTTTGCATTTTGTGGTACATTTCCTGTTGAGAGTGGTCAAATAATGATTTTTCTTTTCTTTTTGGCCGCATCAACCTATGGGCATCATTCTAGGCCTGACCCAAGGTGTGGACAAGGGGAGGAGGAGGCTGACTGTGTGTGGATCCAATGGACACATTTGGACTTGGATGGGAAAAGAGATGAATAGGGATAAAATGAGTGGAAGGGGATGATGTATGTGGTGTCGGGAAGCGGGACCACACAACCAAAGTTGGGATTTTCCAAGTAGTGCCAACTCTAAAGCTAGTGGCCAATCAAGGTCCCACAGACTAGGATACAAGGCTAACCACGAAATCGGGCAATGAGATGAGTACAGACCTAACCCACTCTTTTCGCCAAATCCCCCCACTAATCCATGCCCCAAAGTGCCCATGACAAGTAAGGAAAATTACTCAACTATACAATTGAAAAGCCATACCTTTGGGGTCAGGGGGCCCACCTTCAAACATACAATCATAACAACTAGGCGAGGGACCACATGGCTGGCTCAGGTGGCGGAGATAAACGCACATTGAGCTATCTGGTGGCTGCAAGGGGCTGCTGGTTGCTGACTGAGGACCATCTAGGAGAAATTTTTTCTCCTATATACACTACCCACATGTGGTGGGTAACAAGGCAAAGGTTGTTGTAAAGACCATAAACTGAAATAAGGTGATAAGCAGAACATAAATACATAAACTCAAATACGGTAATAACCAGAATAGAAATACAGTAACTGTAAGGGATTTTGAACACCTACCTGAACTGCTGCCTGCTCCGGTGTAGTTGATGACGCCGCGGTTTCTCTGATCCAATTACCGGGAAACCAATTCCTCCCAGCCAGACTGAGCAGATGGTTGCTCAATCCAGTAAGCTTCTCGCAGAAGCTCACTGCCTCCATGCCCAGAACCTCAGACCGATTAAAGCTCTTCCACTGGTCAATCTTATTCCTCTGGTTTGTACTCTTGATTTTCTGCTCCTGGTGTTCTCCTTCCCTCCACTCTCGGTTTTTTCCCCCCCACATCTCAACCTCATCTCTGCGGTTTTATAGCCTGGGCTAAGCGGTGGCCGCCCTGTACACCTACGACTCCACCGCTTACTCCCGCGGTGACAGCTTCCTCCAGCCGTGAGTCATCCTCCCGTACAGGTGATTATAGGAAGCACTTAGATTTATAACCTTAGAATTTCACTTTATAACTTTCGCCCTTTTCTAATTTTATAATATTGAGTACTTTACCATAAACTTCATTTATGTTTGTTTTCTTTTTAATATAAACTTTAGAATTTTAGGTTAATTAATATTGATATTAATACTTGATTTTTGTTCTATTTTATAAATATCATTTTATTTATTTATTATTATATATATATATTTATTTTTGTTATTTTTTTTTTTTTTATTTTTTTATACAGGAGCATATAATATGTGTTTTTAAGGATGGGTCGTTACATACACTCCCCCTTCAGGAAACTTCGTCCCGAAGTTAGAGTTTAGATTTAAGGTTTTAATGGGCATGACTTTCCCTATTTAGGTTCCCAAGCTATTCTAAAATCATCCTATCCTTCCTAATCTCTTATGCTCCCATCCTATCCGTCCTCTACCAGATTATGCCATGGCGTCAGTTTTACTGACCTAACCATTCATAAACTCTAAGGTGACAACGTCGACTATACCGACCTGATTCCCAGTAGGCATCTGACAGTCATCATCACACGTCTAGGGGAGCATGACTCGCACAGTCCTCCCATGACTCCAGGGTTCGGAGGATAAACGGTGGGCAACACCTCCACCCCTCCCAGTAGAACTTAGGGTTAACACCCTATCATAGAATCACTTGGAGCTTTAATTGTTCTGAGGTTCTGTCATCACGTGCTCATCCCTGTAATTGGATACTTGAATCTGCAATCATACACTCACTCATGCATTCATAAAATGTGCATCAGCATATTCAAAATAACTCATGTATTATTCACACAGTATAACATATTTTTACCATTTTTTATGCATGTCTTTTGACTTCCATCTAAAATGTATTCACTTCTTGATTTCTTTTCCATTGATCATATTGACATGTAAAAATAAAACAGATTTACAATATCTTAATTTCTATTTAGAAGTAAAATCCTTTAACTGTCTTAACTTTCCTTTGACAACTATAATTTAATAAAATGAACCACATATATCGTTTTGGTATCCATTTACCAACAGAAGTTAAACATATATTATGTCACAAAATTTCATGTTTATCTATAATCATTCAAAATGTTTCTGGGTCTCTGATTGCAGTGGAGTAAAATATATAATAAACATAGTTTAAAGTTCTTCAAAATTGACATAGCTTAGGGTATCTTTGACATATGTCCTCTGTATTTTCCCAAGTTGCTGATCCAGGACTATACTTGTCCCATTGGACCTTAACTTGGTCCACCAGGCGGTTCCTGAGCTGTCGAATCCTACGTTCCAGAATACGTAAAGGTTCGACCGATATGACTCCCTCGTTTGATACCTGCAATTCCTTCCATTGAAGGTTATGAGATAGATCAGCTATATAATGTCTTAATACAGAAACATGAAATACATTATGAATTCTATGCAGGTGAGGTGGCAGGGCAAGACAATAGGCAATAGGTCCCACTCTTTCCACGACTTTAAATGGCCCAATAAATCGGGATGATAACTTTGTCCCTTTTCCAAATCGAATAGTACTTTGATTTGGTCTGATGCGGATGAAGACCTGATCCCCTACTTCATACCACCTATCAATTTGGTGAGCATCAGCATAATTCTTTTGTCTATCCTGTGCTTCCTTTAATCGTTGTCTAATTTGTCTTACCTGCGCTTCCATTTCATGGATTAATTTTGGTCCTATTAACACTTGATCTTCTAACCTGTCCCAACTTAACGGTGTTCTGCAAGGTCTGCCATATAAAGCTTCAAATGGAGGCATCCCAATCGAACTGTGGTAACTGTTGTTGTATGCGAATTCGACTAAGGGTAAATACTTTTCCCAGTGTGATTGCTGATCCATCACATACATTCACAACATGTCTTCAAGTACTTGATTTACTCTTTCAGTTTGCCCATCAGTCTCAGGATGGTAAGCAGTGCTTAAATTTAGCTGAGTACCTAAGGCTGTTTGCATGCAAGTCCAGAATCTAGAAGTGAATCGTGAATCTCTATCCGATATAATCTTTTTAGGTACTCCATGAAATCTGATAATTTCATTTATGAATACTCGAGCTACGTCAACAACATCGTAAGTATCTCTTACGGGAATGAAATGGGCGCTTTTTGTTAATTTATCCACCACTACCAAAATGGCATTGTGTCTTTGAGAAGTAAGAGGTAGTCCAGTGATAAAATCCATAGAAATGGTCTTCCATTTAGACATAGGAATGTCGTGGGGTTGTAAGAGGCCCGCTGGGTGACAATGATCTACCTTTACTTGCTGAGATTCCAAACATTTTGCAACAAATTGAGTGATATCGCGCTTCATACCTGACCAAAAGAAGAGCTTCTTGGTGTCCGCATACATTTTCCCTACTCCAGGGTGAGCACAATATACTGCTCTGTGGGCTTCCCCGAGGATGGTATCTCAAAGATTTTTATCATCAGGAATATACATCCTTCCATGGAATCATAAGATTCCATCGTTTTCTAATTCATATCCCTCAAATTTAGATTCTTTTGCCCTTTTACCCTCAAGGCCCGCTCTCACTTTTAAATACCAGCTGTCTTTTATAAGATGATTCAGTACTCATTGTCTTAAGTCCACTTTAATGGGTATGAGAGAAAATATCCGAGGTCTCCTGCTTAAAGCATCGGCTACTACATTTTCTTTTCCCTTAATGTATGATATTCCGAAGTCATATTCACTTAGGAATTCACTCCATCGCCTTTGCTTGGCATTTAAGTCTCTTTGGGTGAACAAATATTGTAGACTTTGATGGTCGCTTTTAAGTGTAAAACTTCGTCCTACTAGATACCTTACATATATTTGCTCTGATACCATATGTAAAGAACATTAACTGAAATAAGGTGATAAGCAGAACAGAAATACATAAACTCAAATACGGTAATAACCAAAACAGAAATACAGTAACCGTAAGGGATTTTGAACACCTACCTGAACTGCTGCCTGCTCCGGTGTAGTTGATGACGCCGCTGTTTCTTTGATCCAATTACCGGGAAACCAATTCCTCCCAGCCAGACTGAGCAGATGGCTGCTCAATCTAGTAAGCTTCTCGCAGAAGCTCACTGCCCCCGTGCCCAGAACCTCAGACCGATTAAAGCTCTTCCACTGGTCAATCTTATTCCTCTGGTTTGTACTCCTGATTTTCTGCTCCTGGTGTTCTCCTTCCCTCCACTCTCGGATTTTTTCCCCCCACATCTCAGCCTCATCTCTGCGGTTTTATAGCCTGGGCTAAGCAGTGGCCGCCCTGTACACTTACGACTCCACCGCTTACTCCCGCGGTGACAGCTTCCTCCAGCCGTGAGTCATCCTCCCGTACAGGTGATTATAGGAAGCACTTAGATTTATAACCTTAGAATTTCACTTTATAACTTTTGCCCTTTTCTAATTTTATAATATTGAGTATTTTACCATGAACTTCATTTATGTTTGTTTTCTTTTTAATATAAACTTTAGAATTTTAGGTTAATTAATATCGATATTAATACTTGATTTTTGTTCTATTTTATAAATATCATTTTATTTATTTATTATTATATATATATTTTTGTTATTTATTTATTTTTTATTTTTTTATACAGGAGCATATAGTATGTGTTTTTAAGGATGGGTCGTTACAGTTGTGTTATACCATTGTTATCAGAACCAGACCGGCTGGACTGTATCAGCCGGTCCAACCAGTTTCAGATCTGGAGACATGTTTCTGCATTTTTGGGCTATTAAGTGGGCCTAATGGTTAAGAATCTGTGCTTCCTTGTAAGAGGCCACAATATCAAATCTAGAGGGGGTTAGAATATGTACACCTACATAGACTTTAGCAGTCAAACCATTGCGTGGTGGTACCGTTGCCCTTAAACGGGGTCTTATACACCAATTTGGTGTATGGCTTGGTTGTGACCTTAAAATTAGATTATTATCATTATTATTATATTGTGTATTTTGGATCCATATTGTGGCAAAAACATGTCTTTTTAATTATTGCAGCCTTTTTTCTCTGTCACTTGGAGCCCTATTATTTTTGTTTCTCAGCTTCAAGAACAAAACTTTTTAAGATGAAGGGCATAATTTGTACTAAACACATCTTATTGTGCAGTTAGATTCTGTTCATGGACTCATCATTTTGTACTAATGTTTTAATCCTAGGTATTTATGATATCATATTTCAAGTACTGTAAAAGGCTACTTTCATGTATAAAAGTTTTTTCTCTTGCTTTGCATGAATCAGGGTTTCTCCCTCTTCTTTCCAAATTTTATCACTTAAGAAATAGTACAATCGACAAGTTTCTCCAGATACATCTTCTTCCTTTACTCTGGATATGATGCTGCAATCCACGTGGGTGTGCAGGGCCCCCCAATACTTTTGTTCTTTTGGTCCCTATTTTTGTTGTTTGACCTTCCCTCCTATGATATTTTCATGCTGCTATTTTAGTTACTTCTGCTGTCACAGTAGTAGTGGTGCTGCTTTCTGATACAGACAGAATGTAGTTGTTACGTTGTATGCCATTACAGGCTTAAAGCAAGACAGATAGCTAGAGTGATAAATATTGTGTTAAAAAGAGGTCTTATTGTGGTATATCATGTCACTTAACTTATATTACTCTCACAGGCTGCAAACGTCTTAGTTGATGCAAGTGGTGCAGTTGCATTAGCTGACTTTGGCATTTCTGCATGCGTATATAATATTGGCAATAAACAGTTGACAAAGAACACATTTCGGGGAACGTCTTACTGGTGCTGGATTCTTTCTTTCTAGTTTTACTCACCAGTTGTTGTGCATTTCTATGATAATATTTAGAGTAGGAAACATTTATGTGCAATAGGTTTTTTTCATCTTGGTTAGTAGGATTTCCTATTCATCATTTAGTGAATAATTATGTATTTCTTTCTCCGAGTGAACTATTTTACAGGACTGCGCCAGAATTGAAGGAACGACATGCATATGGTCCTAAGTGAGAATCTCATGCTTAGATTTTATAGTTTTCATATGATCTTTTTTTTATAGTTTTCAATTTTTATAATATTTTTTACAATTTAGTAATTTACACAAGCATAAACATGCCTGGAGCATTTACTTTGTATTGCTTTGTTTTATGTTCTTATGCAACTATTCTCAATATCAGAGTTGATATATGGTCCTTTGGAATAACGGCATTGGAGTTGTCTCACGGGCATGCTCCATTTACGAAGTATTCTCCTATGAAGGTGGATGTTCCTCTGCTTACATAGATTGATCAGTACTGTTGGAGGCTACAACACTCGTCTCCTTTTTCACTGTCACTCATTTTGAATCTAAACATGGATATTCTACCAGGTTTTGAAGATAGATTTGCAAAATGGAACTCATGCGAATGGCTATGAGAGACACAAAAAGCTTTCTAAGGTCTGCTTGTCATACCATGAGTAAAACTTTACTTGATTATGCACTTCTCCTTATTTAACAATTTATGCTGTTGCAATTCTAGTCTTTCCTAGAAATAATAGGTACCTGCTTGGTAGAAGATCCTACAAAGAGACCGTCTGCAAAAAAGTTGTTGAAACACCCATTTTTCAAGAATTCCCTATCCAATGAGGTTGTGGTTCACACACTTTTGGATGGCCTCCCTCCATTAGGTGATCAGCTCAAGGAATTAAAGGTTAGAATTAGAAATTATGATTTCTACAGTTGAAGTTATTGTTTGACTTGAGTAGCTTCTCCTAGATTTTTCGTACTTCTTTTTAGTGACTTTAGTCTTTATTAGAGTGTAAAGGTGTCAGATGTTTTTGCTCCAGCTAAGGGAAGTGGCCATGGTTGAACGAAAGAAAGTTCCATATGAGGAGAAAGAAGAGACATCCCAGGTTCGTTTCCTCTTGAGTTCTATTATATAACACTTGTGATTTCAGAATTTTATCTAACATATCGTGAAATTATGATTTCAGAAATTTAGCTAATATATCATGAAATTAAAAATTAAAGCAGAGTTCTACATTTTGGTTCATTTTTTCATTTTCGGTTGGTGAAAGCATTCCATTATCATCGTAATTCTCTGTGTAGTATGTAAGTTTAGTAAGGTACCTTTTTCCAGGTGTGTTTTCATGTTTGTGTGTAATCAAATTCTTTTCAGGTGTAGATTGGCAAATATATCTAGACAGCGGATATGTCTTGTAATATTTATGGCCCAAAATTTCTAAATTAGTGTTATGATAGAAAGTCCTGCCATTGGTTAGAATATCTACTACATTGTGAATTGAATTTTGAAGTAACCTTGGACATAAGGATGACAAGCTATGGGAAAAAATATTGTGCTCATATTAAGACACTGAGATGGTCATATGGCTTCAGAGTTTATCTTGTTTGTTCTATAGACCTCTTTTTTATTTTATTTTTTTCGCAGTAACGGTTAAAGATTTATACTATAAATGGCTGAGGCTGAACTGCACACCTAGAATTACAAAAGGTGAGGTAGGTGACAGGTGTTGAAGCCACAGTTCTAGTTCATCCTGTGAACAGGTTTTATCCAAAAAATACATACATTCATTCTTCCAAAAATGTCTAGCTGCTGGTGTGCAGGTAAATTGTCTAATAAACGGGCGTAAAAGAAACACAAAGTGACAATACATACAAGAAACTTAAAATAAAACTAAAAGTTTAGCTGAAGTTGGTGTGGGCAGCACAATGTTCTGGTCCACTTGTGCTACTCCTCCTCGTTTCATATCCTTGGTGACAGATGTGTTTGAACAATTCACTGAAGCTGTTGTTGCATGTGCCAGGTAGATGGCATCAAAACCCACAGAAGTTCTAGCGCTTGAGGCTGAATCAACAGAGATGTCCAAGATACTCAGGATGGGAGATGCCAAAATCACTAGGGTAAAGTGAAGACCTTTCACCACTCTTCCTAGTAGAGATTGGAATGATGCTATGGCAGAGGCCATTTCGACTTGCTTCCCTTGATGGCCAATTATGAAAGTCTATATCTCAATTCTCTACCTCCTATTCTCTCAAACTGAGAATGTGCTTACCTGCTTCAATGACACACTGATCTTGTACCCCTTTCTTTTCCCTTGACTAGCTCTCAAGTTCTTCCTTCCAGCATTTCCATTTTTTAGTTGAGGAAGCAACAACTATACTGGGTCTCCTCTACATTCCTTTCACAGTGCTTCAAGCCCTTTGGAACAATGTTGCTTGGGAGCGAAAACGGGAGCGGGAGCGACCATTTTCAGAAGCTCCCGGTTTGGGAGCGAATCCAGGAGCGATTTTTTAAAAATATATATATTTTTTATATTTTTTAATTTTTGATACATAAATGTCAACAAAAACATGTAGAATGATGAATTAGACATAAAAAACATAAAAAAATATAGATTGATCATTGAACCATATCACATCAATCATCTAGAAATTATAATCGTCATCAACCATGTCCACAAGTTAGTAAAATACATATTACAACTGCAACATATTGAGTCTCATGAATCATGATTCATCAAATTGAATCTTAAAGTTTCAACTTCAAGCTTTCAAAATTGAAAATTCAATAACATTTATCATCATTGATCACCAAAGTTGTAATTGTAAGCTAAGTTTAACCATTACAAGAAGTAATATCTAAGATATTTCTAAATCCTAACTTCTAACTGTTAACATGATATGAAATGTTATAAATTTATAAAATGAAACATGAATAATGAAATTAAATGAAACAACTTTAGTCTTTCACGAAGCATCATATTCATAATTCACATCATTACCAATGAGTTATAATTGCCAAGGCCCAACTTCAAACTTCAAATTTTCATTGTCACAGTGATATATTGTTTACAAAAAATATCATTATGATATGAAAGAGTCAAGAGTCAAGAGTCAAGGACTCAAAACTCAATAGTTATGAAAACTAAAGTCTAATAGAAACTAAAAAAGACAAGTAAACTGTAAATCAGAATCTACATGTGGCCCTTGCCACGAGAGTCTCCAAGAGTATAAGCAGGTCGTGGTGGTCTTCTAGGAGTCTCCCGCACAGACCGACGACCAGAACTAGAACCTCCACGTGAGGGTGTAGATGGAGGTGGCGACAGCAAAGGAACAAGACTCGGACCTCGAGCACTGCTACTGGATGGTGGAGGTGGAGGTGGAGGTGGCATGGCTGCTGCAGCTGCTTCATCTTCATCCCTTACAAGTTCCTCTTCCAGTTCTTCAATATGTACAATGCCATCCTCCAAATTGTCATCCTCTGGTTGATTGTCCCAAATTTTATATGTGGGATCCTCATAAGCCTGATCACAGTAATGACTCAACAACCTCAAGTTGTAGTGCACATAAACCAAGCTTTCTGCTCGGTTTTCGTTTGAGTCTGTTTCTTTTCACATTATGTATGTAGCTGTAGGTGCTCCAACACCTCTATGCAGAAGAAGTATTTACAACCTGTGAAAGAACTTTTTTTGCCAATTTTGGCAAAAGTCCATGCCCGCCATATGTTTCTCACCATGTGAGAGTATCAAATCTATCTCTGTCGTCCATTGCATGGAAGTTACCATACAAACCAGTGCCACTGAAGTATCTGCCTATTTCAAAGCGCACAGCGGCACATTCCTCCCTGTCAGGTACCAACTTTTCTAATGCTTCCAAATATCCTTTAGTTACCTCTGGATCTAAATGGGGTTTGGTCCTAACCCCACCCCCTGCTGCAGGTTGGCCCAACCAAGATGTAGAGTAGTATTTTGGCTTAAGGATATACGCCAAGAAATGTAGTGGAAGATTAAGCCTATTCCACAGTTCACACACACAATCATGAATCAGTTTGTACAAGTTGGGATCTCTATTATGAACAATGTCTTTTATTTCCCCCAACATGGTATCCATTTGCTCATACACCTCGCCAATCACTGGTTTGTCTGTATCTGCAAATCGAATCATGTGATAAATTGGCTTGGTGAAATCCAATACCTGCCTCACACTTGTCCAAAACTGCCCATCAAGAGCGGCCTCCTCCACCATTTCAAAACCTGCCATGTCAGCTACATTTGTAGCCCTTTCCTTTAATACCTGCCAATGTGGACTTGATACCATGCTAGCTAATGCCTTTCTTACCTTCAAAAGGCGCTTGAAGGTGAGGTAATAGCTACCAAATCTGGTCTTCGCAATCTCAACAACTCCAATCTCAAGTGACTGCGGAAAAGGCCATGGGTATTGCTATGATTTGTAATAAATTTTATCATTTGTTTGCCTTTCTTGTACAAATCACCAATCCATTGGTATTGTTCATTTTTGTTGTTGATAATATCATGCAACAGAAGGTTCAATGTGTGAACCAAACATCTAGACCAAAATATGTTGGGGTATTTATCCTCAATAATTGCTCTCGCTGCCTTACAATTAGGAGCATTATCAGTGATGACTTGGATGACAATGTATGGGCCAATACGCTCAATTGTTTCAAGTAATGCTTCTGCAATGTTGATGGCGGTCTTGAACTTGTCTGAGTAATCATGTGCAGCTAGAAAGATGGGACCACTAACAGACACAGCAAGAACACTTATCAATGGCTTGCCTTTTACATTTGTCCATCCATCAGATACAATGGACCATAGTTGCACGAAGCGCCCCCCCCCCCCCGGTTCCAAGCCCCGAAGCGCGTCCCGTACGGAAGCGCCTAGGAAGCTTGGCCGGAAGCGCGCTTCCGAAATTTTTAGACGCTTCCTGGAAATTTGGAAGCGTTGGCGCTTCCGAAGCGCCGAAGCGCGCTTCGTACGGCGCTTCCCAGACGCTTCCCAGACGCTTCCCAGGCGCTTCCTAGACGCTTCCCAGACGCTTCCAGGACGCTTCCAGAAAAGCTTCCAGAAAAGCTTCCGGAAAAGCATTTAGAAAATCGTTTTTTTTTTCAATTTTTTTTTAAATTTTAGGTGAGTTTGCTTGTTGGGGGTGGGTCCACCTTGGGTTAGGGTGACAAATGAAAGCAAAAAAAAATATAAATATAGCAGATGCTCCCTCATGGTAATGTTAAATTCTTAAAGTAAAAGTGACATTCTCCTTTATTTTTCATTTTCATCCTTTTACTTAAATTTTTAACATTACCATGAAATGACTCAAAATGTTTGAGAGTGGTTCCAGCCTCATTGGACTTCATATGGAGAAAATAGAATTTCATATCCTATTCAAAATTCAGCAGACTTAACAGTTTTCAGGTATTCAGGATCAATGGGATTGTGGCATTTCATTAGATTATATCAAGTATGAAGGTATGCGATTAGCATTTAATCAAGAGCACCAAGCCCTATATGTACCCTGGTGTTGGTGGTGTTAATTGTTGAACTCCTTTGTCACGCGGCACACCCTTAGCAAAAAATTACCTTTCAATCAAGTCAAAATCATCGATCAAACATGTTAAGCTTTTTCTACCATATTTTAAGTCTTGAATTAGGTAGTTTGATCAAAATTGGGCAATGTTGACTAATATCCCTAGACAATCGAGGTAGAGGCAAAGGCTAGACAAGAGGAGAAGAATCTAGATTCTAGATCATTAATGTACAATGGATGTTATATCTATCTTGATTTATGCAAAAATATGCATGTTTTCATGTCTTCTACAATTAATTTGGTATTTGGAATGTTTGTTTTGAGTATAAATGCAAAAAAATATAAAAAAATATATATATAGCAGACGCTTCCGCGGACGCTTCGCTTCCTAGATTTTTGGAAAATGACGCTTCCACGCTTCCGCTTCCGCTTCCGCTTCGCTCCCGCTTC
Organism: Pinus tabuliformis; assembly: GCA_031772625.1. Classification (NCBI taxonomy): domain Eukaryota; kingdom Viridiplantae; phylum Streptophyta; class Pinopsida; order Pinales; family Pinaceae; genus Pinus; species Pinus tabuliformis. Next base: position 520,296,211 of record CM062808.1, read on the forward strand.
GTGCAACATTGCAATGGACACCCCATGGTCAGTCCAAGAACTTGTCATTCTATTCAAAGAATGTGATATTTTTGCTTTTTCATGATCAAGGCCAACGGTTCTTGCCTTGTCATACCCAGGGCTCTTGTATCCTTTAGGGGCATCATTTATGGCAGAAACCATTTCGTGCCAATAAGGTGAGCGAAGAACATTGAATGGTATCCCACATGCATAGAGAAACCTGTAAACCTTTGAATCCACATCATTCCTACACCCCTCATCAAGGAAATCTGATATGGTTCTACGCCTTAAAGATGATGACCCTGTGCCTCCATATCCACTGCCTTGGGAGGATGCTGAAGGAGTTCTTTGTGATTGTGAACTTGGTTCAAAGAAACCCCTTGATTTTTTTGATCTGTATTGGGCTTCCTCCTCTTCCCTTATGTATTTGGCTCTATCCGCTGCTGACGCCGCTGTACAAGTTTTGATTCTTATTTGTTTGTCTCCATCCCATGGCCTTTTCCCGCAGTGGTGTCTTCTAGCACGGGTGTATGAACCTGTGTAATCAGTGTTGCAATGGTGGCAATGAAATTTAGTGGTTCCACCCCTCTCCCTGTTTCAACCCTGTTAACATATTTCCACAATGGAGTTTGGTCTTGTTTAGTTTTTTGAGAGTCATGTTCACCCTCCTCCAGCTCCTCACCGGGGTTTTCACCAATTTGACTTTCTCCAGCTTCTTCATCCCCCTCTTCAGTTTGGCCCCTCCGTTTCCTACTCTCCAGCACCATAATAACCATAAAAGGGACCAGGAAGAGGAAAATGCCCAGAAATATAGCCAGGTCCATGGTGTTTGATGTTTGTAGGGTTTTGATTCAAGAATCTGCAAATTAATTTAATTTATTGGGATTAATTAATTTAATTTATTAATTTCATTCAAATTCATAATTTTTAAACTCAATAAACTAAATTAAATTAACTAAATTACTACCTAACTAAATTAAACTAACTAGAATCACTAAATTACTAAGTTACTTACCTCTGCAGGCTTGCTCCTCGCTCCTCGCTCCTTAGCACTTGCTGCTTGCTCCTTTGCTCTTGCTCTTTGCCAAGCTCTTGCTCAATGGTTTGATAATGAAAATTTTTTATGCCCTTTAGGCTTTTAAAACAATTTTTTTTTACGTCCGCGAAATTTTTTTTCCGCCTAACTGCTCCCGTCGCCGCGCGAATCGCTCCCGGAGCGATCGCTCCCTGATCGTTCCCGGGCTTAAAAAATCGCTCCGGGAGCGATTGCTCCCTTATGCGCTCCTGAAAATGGCAAGGAGCGCAAATTTTTTTAAGGGAGCGCGCTCCCGAAAATTGCTCCCATCTGGGAGCGATTTCGAAAGCACGCTCTCGAGGCGCTCTGGAGCCGCTCCTGCCCGGAGCGCGATTCGGGAGCGGGTTTGAGGGTGGGGGACGCTCCCCCACAAATATGCTTTGGAATCTCCTTTAGATCATAAATAATGCAACATCAACTATGGTAATGACAAATTGCAATGCACCATAATTGGATGCCTTCACTAGGAGAGAAGACACCTAGCACAAATATCTAGACTTGGATGCACAACCAAAGCCACCCCAAACTTGCCTACTGTGAAAATTCCTAGATCTAACAATCTCAGGAATCCTACTGCAACCAGTGGAATCTACTTCTCCTAGATTGTAAATCACATTACAAGCTTACTTCAAATTTCTTCTTGAAACATTGAAGTAAATTACTGAACCAACCTACACCAAGTAAATATGATTATGAAACATAGAAACTGAGCAAGGAAAATAGAAACACATAGGACACAATTATTTTTGGACAATAGACCCCGAAAAAACCCAATGCGGGAAAACCGGTGCAACAGCTCTGAGAGTTTATTATTATTATGCAGTAGAAAATTCTGAATACACCACTGAATACCTCACAGGGTTATTCAGTTACAGAAAGAAATACTAGTAGAAGCTTTGTGAGTTTACCTCACACAACCACTGAGAAAAAGTCTTGGCTGTTCCGGCTGCTGGATGAGGTGCCCCTGGTAGGCATCGTGCTATCTCTGTGCTGCCTCTATGCTGTCCCAATGTCAACCCTCTCAAGCACAGCGTCACCCAATTGGGAATCGATCAGTAGCCCAGAGTCACTACTCTCAGCCTCCCAGTCTCACACCTCGACTTCCGACTGCTGAAACTGACCCTCTGCTCTAACTATCGACTTTCTCTCTCTCCCTCTGCGCTGCTTCTACGTGGCCCTTCTGGCCATGTGTTAGCCTCTACGTCAAGGCCACTGGATCACTCACTGCCTCTCTCTGCTGATGATTCTCTTGTTGAGAATCTCTCTCTCCGGAAGATGCTATCCCTGCCCCTCTGCTGCAAGAAATCTCCTCAATCGATTTTCCTTTTGAGAACTTCGCACTTCAGAGAATCGATTTTCTCAATTTCTCTGTCTTTCAAATGACCCTCGAGTGTGAGAATTTCTAATCTGAAATTCTACTGCAACTACTGATTTATTTCACCTACTTATTCTTCACAATAAGTTATTTACGAAATCCCTTCAGCAAATATTAAAATAAATTCTACTGCATTTATCACATAATTACACAGAGAAAATCCATACACAAGAACCAATCACATCAACACAGTTGTTTTTGGACAATTGTCCCCGGAAAAACCCAATGTGGGAAAACCGGTGCAACAGATGAGGGTTTTATTAATCTTCAACAACAATCGCTTTTACAAGGAATGATTTTACAGAGAAACTGAGAGAAAACACCTGAGACTTTCCCTTGGAAACTTTCGAACACCTTGGAGACCCTTCTCCCACTTCTGTGTCACTTTGCGTGGATCAGCGTGGCTCTGCGTCAGCCCTGTGTGGATCAACGTGGCTCTACGTCAACCCTGCGTGATTGTTGCGTCTCCCCTGGACTGCATCTCCCTTTGCGCTGTCTCTCTATTTCCCTGCGTCACCTCCTCCTGAATCACTGATTGCTGCTGATGCCCTCCTCTTACTCCACCCTACAACTCTCCCTTTGAAATCGATCTCCTTCTCTTTGAGAATCGATTTTCTTTGAGATACTGAGTATCTATCGGTGTGTCTCCAAATGATCCTCGAGTCTTCTCTTATACTTTTCCTGTTGATGAATCAACGACCGAGATTAAGTCTCTAATCAACGGCTAAGATTAAAACAGACTTGATTCTCGTCTCTTAGAAGCTTCTCACCCTCACCTTTATTAATACCTATTAATATTTTAATTTTCCTAAGTTTAGACTTAAGAACCCATTAAAAAATATTAATTGTTTTAGTAACTTTTCATTCGGGTGGAATTTCTCCCAACGATTTATGGGTCTTGGAGATCTTATGTGCCTTATCCTCTCCACCAAATTTCAAGGCTAGAGCACATCCGATGTTATCAAAAATCAACATCAAGTCCCTTCTTATATCTTCTTGTTGGACAACCAACGACCTAGATTAAATCATAATCAAAGGGTCAGATCATTTTGGCTTGATCCGTGTATTTTTCTAGAAGTTTCACCCTTGATTAGATTAATACCCATTAATATTTTAATTTTTCTAAGTTTAGACTTAGGAACCCCATTAAAAATATTAATTATTTTAATAAAATCACTTATGGGTGGAATTTCCCAAAATGCTTTCTGGGTTCTTTGGAATGCATGTGCCCAAGCCTCCCTGCAAAATTTGAGGCTTAGAGCACATCCGATGCTACCCCAAATCAACACTCCCTCTTAGCGAGGAATGTGCTCTAGCAATACACTACTACTGCACACTGCTCTGACTCTAAAGCATCATCCTCTGCACTGTTGATCTTTGACATGCTGTCCACCAACTACTGCGTTGCTGCTGATACTGTACTGTTGCCTTTGACACTGCCATTGCCGATGCTACATCTGTACTACAATTCCCTCTCAAACGCTGCATCTGTTATGCTTCTAGCACTGCCACTTCTACCACTGCATCCGTATTGCAACTTAGTTGCTAAGAGAAGCAACTGAAAACACCCAAAACTCAACAAGCATCTAGTGGATACACCTCAATGCTGAAATATTGAGTGCTGCTAGTTCCATGCTCTCTTCTGAAGCCATTGTGCTGCTGAAGCTCTGCACTGTGCCTCCTTGCACTGCTACCTCTCTGGTCTGCACTGCTCACATTTTGGCGCTAGTAACCACTGCATCTCTCAAATCGACACTCCATGGCACCAACTAAAAACTCCTCTATCCCGCTACTATTGATCATGGGCTCCTGTAGCAAGGTGATGATTCAAGAGGTGGGCTCCTCAAGGATCTTGCCCATCACATAAATCACTATGCACAAGCTGTAAAGGGGCTGAGGCGTGCTAAGAGGCACGTTTTTCAAAACTATCCCGATGATGTTTTCCGAATACACATCCGAAACAAACACCATCTTTGCAAGATACCATTGGAAGACCTGTCACCATATTTTATTTACATAGATTCTAAAGGGAGTGATAATTTAAGTGACCAAATCACTAATGCCAAAGTTTTCTCACTTCATCATTATGAGCAACAAATACCAAGGGAAGATTTGATGACCCAAAGTTGTTAAACTTATACAACCTTGTAGAATCATCAGCAATGCCAGTAGCTAAAATCTATCTAGGATCTCTTAGGTCCTTAATTACAACATCGTGAGGTGAAAATTCAACGATTTTACCTTCACCTGAATGAGTTATCTGATATATAGATAGAAGGTTGCAGGATAAGGTTGGAACACATAATACATCATTAAATTGACCATTGTCTAGATGAACAGTTCCAGTCCCTACAACACTAAGAGATCTATCATCACCAACATATATATTTTTGGTGTTACAATCATTTAAAGAAGAAAACCATGTGATAAGAAGCTCCAGAATCAATGAGCCACTCATGAGAATGAGAAGAAGAAGATACATTTAGTGCATAACCAGATCGAGATGCTTGACAAGCACATGCAGAAAGTGTATTCCTGAAGATGAAGTTGAAGTTGAAGAGTGCTTCAAATGGATGTTATGCTTCTTCATTGCTGCTTCCAAGGCTTCCATCTTCTTAAAGCATTTGGATTCTAAGTGGCCATCTCGATGACAAAAATGGCAATGTCTATTAGTCTTCTTCCCTTTGTTTTTATTTGCCTTATCATTTTGTTGAAATGATTTTTCATTTTGAGACTAAAATTGCTTAGGACCCTTGTTTGGTTTAGGACCATTCTTTTTAGGATACTGCTTCTTAGGATTCTTTGAATTTGGTTGCTGCTGGGGAGCAAAGGCTTTCTTAGAAGAGTTTCCAAGATTAAGAAGACCAAGATATATAAGATTTTCTTGTTCTCTTATTAAAGAATCACAAAAGGCATCAAAAAAGGGGGACTTGTAGTCTTGTCCTTGAGAAATAAAGGCTTCTCTAATAGAATGGAAGGTGGAAACAAACACAGAGTAGGCTGGTCCCAACTTAGTAAGAATGGAATAGATAAGGCTACCATCTTCTTTCTTAACCTTAACACCTTCCAAGAGAAGTCTAAGGGTCTTGAACTTGGACAAAAAATCTTCAATGGAAGAAAAATTATTGGGGTTCAATGTAAGAAACTCATTTTCGAGTTGATGGGCTCTAATTTCATTCTTAATTCCAAAAACTTTAGTGAGCTGTTTCATTGCTTCATTAGGAGTATCAAGTTCTGTGATATGGAATCTAAGGTCTAGAGAAATAGACATCCCTATCAACCCACGTGCTTGATCTTGCCTATTTTCCCATTTCGCTGCCTTATCTTCATCTTGAGGTTTGGTTTCTTGGCCTGAGGCTATTCTGTAAAGACCTTTACTTCTAAGTTAATCCACAATGTAGGACCACCATTGGAAGTAGTTGGTGCTGTCAAGAATAACTTGGAGCTGTAGTTTCAGCATCTACAGCTTCAATTAACAGAAATTGAAGCTGTAGATGCTGAAACTAAGTATTCCAATGGAAAGATCTCGAAAAATTAGGTTGATTAAAAAAATGGCTCTGAAAACGGTTTCCGGATGAAGAAGTTATGGCTTTTTGAAAAAAAGTTGTTGAAGATGCCAATGAAGTACGTGAATGTGTGGAAACGAATGATAATGTTATATTTAAAAAAAAATTCCCCCCTTTCCAATCTTAATTTAATTAGCTCACTTTAAAAAAAAGATTTTGTGTGACTCACTTCTATAAATAAGTGAAAGTCACTTTTACAATGGTACTTTATGAGCTACCCACTAAATTGTAACTTAAATAAAAGATAAAGAGACTTTAGAATTATAAGTGACTCACTTTTTATAATGGGTGAGAACACTTTTACATAAAGTAACTTTAAAACATAAGTTACATGTGTTTTTTGAAAAAGTAACTCAACAAAAAGAACGACTTGAACTGAAGACCTCTATTCTCATAAAGTAACTTTGGACCAAGTGATCTAGTTTAAAACGTTAGTAATTTTTGGAAAAGAGGAAGGTTATTTTTTTAGTCACTAAAGCTTTGGGGTGCGTGCTTACTTGAAAAAGCTCTTTTTTGCCTACAAAACAAAAACCACAAAACTCAACACGGACATACAAAAAAAAACAAACTTTACGGCTTGAAGTTAGCTTTAGCCGGAAACTAAATATTTTCCCCAATGTTTCTGATTTTTCAAGGTCACATTATGACGCGGCTGAAAAGAGCATACGCATGAGAAAAATCCTTCTTTTCTGTTTCTGATTTGCCTAGATCGCACAGAGTTGCGGGCAAAGAGAATACGCAAAAATGAAAGGTATAGATCCGGTAATAAAAAACAGAGAGCTAAATAAGCCGAAATAAACAGAGAGATGAATAACTAGAGCTGCAAATAAAGACTGTATACCTCCAGATCTTAAAAATGATGTAGCTAGGGCTACTGAAAACCTTTTCGCGTGAAATGAAAGGGGTTCCTCACTGGAACAGATGCTCCTAAGACAATAGAGAAGTCCTCTCATCCCGAAAGCAGTCAGAAACAGTAGATCTAGGAAACGCCAGTCGGATGCAGCTGTACTGGCTTCAGATTTGGATCACCAATGGATGCGGCCCTCAAATAGCTCCGATACCATGTAGGAATTTACAGGGTAAGTTCCTCAGACAACACCAAAGGACACCGCTCACAAATAGATTACAGATGAATACACCAGTATTCTTGACGTGGTTAAAACCCTCAAAGAGGGAAACAGTCCACGGCTTGAGCCAGCGCGGCCAATTCAGGCAATTTATTGATAAAAGAATGAAAATTTACATAAGCTTCTCTCATGAACGATTACGCTACAAATGACCCTCCATGTTCTTTAAATAGAGATCATGGACCAATCGTGTGTTAAGCCATGGATCAAGTGTCGGTAATACCGAGGAGAGAATGAACCGTCGGATCACTTCATGTGTAGAACACATCGTGACCGTTAGATTGTAAGTTTCAAAAGTGCATAGTAAAGAAACACACTTTACCTAACTTTACACTAGACCAAGTTATACTTAACTATTTCCTATGTGTCGGAATATCCTAACAGTTGGGTTTTTCCGGGGACATTGGTCCAAAAACAACGGTGTTACTTGTGTGCTTGTTTTTCCTTTAGTTGATGAGCTGTAATGTGTTGACGATGTACTTGTATTTATTTTCAGTATTTACATGGTAAATAACTTGTTAATTAAACAGAACAAGTAGGCAAAAATAAATCAGAAAGTACATGAAGGATTTCTAATAGTTAGACTTAGAAATTCGAACACGATGCAAGGGCTGTGTTGTCCTCCTCCTCTACTTTGGGCTTCGACCCTCTATTTCTGCTGCTGCTACCGTCAAGTTTGAACTTGAGCAAGTCTCTCCTTAGCTCTTCTTGTTTCAGAGCTGCCCACATCTCGTCTCAATTTGGAAACGCTGCTTTGCCCAAGATACTATGGACAAAGATTTGCCATTCATCTGAGACGAAATTTAGAGCCAGTCTCACTAACTCTGAATCTTGAGGTTTATGCCACGCAACCGAAAACTCATCACGAGTCTCCTTCAGTTTTTTGAGGAATGGATCCACACGTTCTCCCTTCTCCATTTGAGCAGATCTCATGTTTTGCTCTAAGTACATCTTCTGCTGCTCGAAAGATACCTGATATAATGTGGCCAAGGCATCCCACATCTCCTTAGCAGTCCCTTTGCTAGCGACGTGGCGCACTACGAGATCCTTGACTCCATCCAGGATCATCCTCTTGGCCTTTGACATCTCAGCGTTGTACTTGTTTAGCAGATCTGCATTCACAGGTTTAGCTACGACATTATCAACATACGTCTTGAGGGCATGCTCATCTAGAAGGAAAGACATTATAGCCTTCCAGATGGCATAGTTGGAAGCCCTGTCCAACCTATCTTGATCCCTCAAGCCACTGGTTGCCATATCTTCTGAAAAATGTCGAACAACTCCCTCTTTCTCCCTACTGTGTAGCTTCTAGGCTGGCTTACGTACTCCCTGATGCAGTTGGTAAGTCTGCTGCTCCTCTGCTGCTCAACAAATGAGAAATACTGATTTTCTCGGCAAGAAACCATTGAGGAAGTATTCCCTCACTATGCAATCTGCTTCTTCCTTCTGACGACTTTTCTGCCCAACACTCAGCTCGCAGACAACTGCGTCCCTCTAGCTCTGCATGGCTATGCGTAGCTCCTTCTGCCTTGGCTAGTTTTCGATCTAGCAGTCTTACCTCTTTGTCGGCTCACTCAGAGAGAGATACCCATGAAAATATAGCAGTGTTCCATGGGGATGTGTCCCCCAGGGTCAGGTGCGTGCATCCCTCGCACCCCATGCACTCGGGACGGGGAGACGTTTCCCCAATGTGGGGGATGCGACTCCCCAAAAGGGGGACCCTTGGGCGTCCCCCCTCAAAATGGGCTATGCGCCCTCCCTTAAATTTGCTTGTAAACAATGATTTATGGCAGGGGAAACCTGGTATTTGACCATATTGCCCTACTAATGCCATGCAATTCATGGTAATGTTAAATTCTTAAAGTAAAAGTGACATTCTCCTTTATCTTTCATTTTCATCCTTTTACTTAAGTTTTTAACATTACCGTGAGATGACTTAGGATGTTTAAGAGTGGTTCTGACCTCATTGGATTTCATATGGAGAAAGTAGAATTTTAGATCTTACTCAAAATCCAGCAGAGTTTACAGCTTTTCCAGGAATTCAGGATTCGATGGATTGCAATGTTTCCATTGCATTTTGTCATGTACAAGGGTATGGAATTAGTATTTAATCAAGAGCACCAAGCCATTTATGTACTTTAAAGTGACTTTAAAACTCATCACTCCATTGTTTTTGAGTTTTAGTTATATCAATTTACTATTCCAGTGTTCAGATTTCAGTATCTATTATACTCTATTTTCCTTAGTACTAATTAGATATTAGAATGATGAATGATGAATGATGAATTTTAATTTTAAATCAATTTAGAATCTAGAATGATGAATGATGAATTTAAGTTTTAAATCAATGTAGATTCTGGAATGGTGAATAATGAATGATGATTATGGATTAGAATATTTCATTATTGAATCTCGTAGTCTATGGACGAATCATGTATGTATTAGTAGGGGATAATGAGTATAGATCAATGTATTTCATTATTTAATTCAATTATGTATGTATCATTGTATTTATGCTTTCATTATTGAATATGAATATGAATTTGAAATATATATATATATATTAAAAAAGAAAAAAATTATATACTCTGACGACCCTCGTCCCCCCTAAATTTCCCTAAAATTTGAGGGTACTCCCACACGTCCCCCTTGTGCGTCTCCCTGCACCCGCGTCTCTTTGTCCCAGAGTCTTGGTGGAACATTGAAATATAGCCCTCCTGGGTAGAACTACCCAATCCCTCAGGGGATTCAAACTGTTGCTTGCTGCAGCAAGTTGGCCCATGCTTCAATGCTAGATCTGCGCTTCTCTGTTTCACATCAACAACTCCAATACCATGTGAAATTTCCTAGATCTAACAATCTTAGGAATCCTATTGCAACTAGTTGAATCTACTTCTCCTAGATTGTAAATTACATTACAAGCTTATTTTAGATTTCTTCTTGAAACATTGAAGTAAATTACCAAAGCAGCGTACAATAATTAAATATGATTCTGAAACATAGAAACTGAGCAAGAAAAATAAAAACACATAGGTCACATCTATTTTTAGAGAACAGTCCCCGAAAAAACCCAATGCGGGAAAACCGGTGCAGCAACTCCGAGGGTTTATTCAGTTATAGAGAGAAATACTAGCAGAAGCTTCGTGAGTTTACCTCACACAATCACTGAGAAAAAGTCTCGGCTGTTCTGGTTGCTGGATGAGGTGCCCCTGGCTGGGACTGTGCTATCTTTGCGTTGCCTCTACGCTGCCCCAACGTCAACCCTCTCAGGCACAACATCACCCAATTGGGGAATCGATCAGTAGCCCAGAGTCACTGCTCTCAGCTTCCCAGTCTCACACCCTAGCTTTTGGCTGCTGAAACTGACCCTTTGCTCTGACTTTCGACTCTCCCTCTGTGCTGCTTTTGCGTGGCCCTTCTGGCCCTGCATCAACCTCTACGTCAAGGCTACTGGATCACTCATTGCCTCTCTCTGCTGATGATTCTCCGGCTGAGAATCTCTCTCTCTCCGAAAGCTATTATCCCTGTCCCTCTGTTGCAAGAAATCTCCTCATTCGATTTTCCTCTTGAGAACTTCACTTCAGAAAACTGCGTACTTGGAAATTCGAATTTGTGAAGTTAATGCAGATTTGGGAGGATTTGGAGAATATTTGGGGGGAGATTTTTGTGGGAAATTGTCCCCATATGGGTTACCACCCATATACACTTGTCATTCCATCATAAAATTCGGATTTGGCACATAAGGGAAGAAGAAAATGATTTCCACTTGCCAGAATTCGATTTTTAGACTTAGCAACTTAGCATAGGAGCTCCATTCTTTTATCTTAGTTTTTTATATTAGGGACCACCCCCCATAGCTAACCGAGGAGATAGCTTAAACGGAGAGAGAGGGGATTTAGTGTGACAACCCCTTCTCTTATTTCCCTGCCACCAACCACACCTTGTGGGGTTGAAGGCTTTTCTCACTGACTTGTAGGTAGGTGTAGGTTGCAGGGTCAACACATCCCTGATTAGATTAATACCCATTAATATTTTAATTTTCCCAAGTTTAGACTTAGGAACCCCATTAAAAATATTAATTATTTTAATAAAATCACTTTTGGGTGGAATTTCCCAAAACATTTTTTGGGTTCTTTGGAATGCATGTGCCCAAGCCTCCCTGCAAAATTTAAGGCTTAGAGCACATCCGATGCTACCCCAAATCAACACTTACTATGTTTTGCACCTCTCCTCTTTATTCTCACATACTTCTCAAGCATTCCGCATGTGAGAATAATTGTGTTCTCTGTACCCCTATTAACAATGGTGTGGGAGGAGGCTCAGTAATCTCTGGGTTAGGTGATGACGATTAATGGAGGCCATTGCCAATGATTTCATGCTGAGACGCATGTGTGGGAGTAATAATATCACCTTAATGACATTGAATGTGGGGGAGACATGTAGATAGCCTGCCCCCCTCTTTTATAGTAAGAATGCCCTCACTGAGTGAGCACCCTTGATTTGCTTTTGAATCCACTTTTGAGTTTAGTGTGTGGGGGATATGATACCATTCAATAGAAGTGAAGTGAATTACATTGCTATAACAATAATTTATTGGCAGACTTTGGAAAGAGGGAAATTGGAAGTGTTTGATGGCGTTAAGCTCTAAGAATAACCATGGAGCCTCCAATTACTAGGACTTTTATAGATCTAGAGTTTTTGACGATGGTGAGGCTGTAAGGGATTTTGCTTCATTGTTTGTGGTTGCACCAAGAATCCAAGCATACTCAATTTCTGTTCTTCCTTTAGGGTCTTCCTAGAACTCAAACTGACATCCCAGAAACAACAGTAATCTTGAGACCTGCAACAAGAAATATTAAATGGTAACTACTAGGCGGGCAGCTCAAAGGTCACTAGTTAATTGCCTTACCATTTGGATTAGTGCTTTTCCAAACTTTGGGGGCATCCCTAGTTCTCATTTTCTGAAAATCATCTAAAAATCTGCGCTTTCGTATAAGAAATCAGCACATACTGGTGTATCCTTGATGCAATTGGACAACCAATGATTAAGAAGATTGCTGATTGAAAATTTATGGGAGAATTTCAACCTACAATCAGCAAAATATGAGAGAAAAAGAGAGGAAAGTATTGTTGATTTTGGGTAGCATCGGATGTGCTCTAGCTCCGAAATTTTGTGGAGGGGCTAGAATGCATGAGATCTCCAAGACCCAAAAATCGTTTGGAGAAATTCCACCCGGATGAGGAGTTATTAAAGTAATTAATATTTTTAATGGGTTCCTAAGTCTAAACTTAGGAAAATAAAAATATTAATGAGGTATTAATAAAGATAAGGGTGAGAAGCTTCTAAGAGACGAGGATCATGTCTGTTTTAATCTTAGTCGTTGATTAGAGACTTAATCTCGGCTGTTAATTCATCAACAGGAAAAGTATAAGAGAGGACTTGAGGATCATTTGGAGATACACTGGCAGATACTCAGTATCCCAAGGAAAATCGATTCTCAAAGAGAAGGAGATCGATTTCAGAGGGAGAGTTGTAGGGTGGAGGAAGAGGAGGGCATCTGCAACGGTCAGTCACTGAGGAGGAGGTGATGCAGGGGTATTGAGAGACAACGCAGAGGGAAGACGCAATCCCCATGCTGGCTGACACAGAGGGACGTAGAACCACGCAGAGTGACGCATAAGTGACGTAGAAGGAAGAGAAGGGTCTCCAGGGTGTCAAAAAGTTTCCAGGAGAGGGATGAACCTTGCCTCAGGTGTTTTCTCTCAGTTTCTTTGTAAAGTCATTCCTTGTAAAGCGATTGTTGCTGAAGAATAATAAAACCCTCATCCGCTGCACCGTTTTTCCCACATTGGGTTTTTCCGGGGACAATTGTCCAAAAACAACTGTGTTGATGTGATTGGTTCTTGTTCTTGTATATCATTGTTATTTTCTCTATGTAATTATGTGATAACTGCAGTAGAATTTATTGTAATGTTTGTTGAAGGGATTTCGTAAATAACTTATTATGAGAAATAAGTAGGTGAAATAAATCAGATACTGCAGTAGAATTTCGGGTCAGAAATTTTCCCAAATATGCTGTAAGTGATTAATAAAATCAAAATAGAGGTAATAGACCATCTACACCTCCACATAGAACATGAAATATTACATCCACAAGTTGGAAAGATGCAAGCAGAGCAAAGGAAAAATCTGTTCTTGTACTGGTTGAGACTCTGGTTGCATCATGGAGACGAAATACAAGATGGATCACAATAACATGCCCTTCATAGAGTATACATAGAAAGAACATAAGAAGGGAAGAGACAATGATGAAATGTTGCTGATTTATCTCAAAGAAGCTCTTATGAATGATGGCCATTTGCCTTCGCTTTATTGATCTTTGATCCTCCTAAAGGAGGCACCCAACTTATGCAATGTGCCTTCCCTAACTCATGATGAAGTAAAGCAAAGTGAAGCAAAGGTCATGCACCTTACTTATGTAAGAGCCATGCACCTTCTATGAAGTGTAGTGGAGTGAAGTGATCTCATGCATGCGCATGTTGAACTCTCTGTTGCACCCTGGTTGAAATGAAGAAAAGTGAGGTGATCTAAAGCTAAGTCATGCACTCTCCTCAAGTTCCTCATGGGTTCTCTCTAGTGCAGTGGAGTGAAGTGAACTGAAGATAAGCTAAGATAAGATGATTATATTAATGTACGACTAATGACCACAAAAGTAGGTCAATAGGATTGAAGAGTACAACCAATATGAATACAATTTGGGAGTGCAAGCACAACCCCTAGGAAATGCCGAAAATAATATAAAGAAAGAAACCTACATAAGTATAACATCAAAAGATATGTATAAAGCCACGACAAAGGTAAGATGATACAAAGCACTGAGTGAGTTCTTCCAAGAGTGGAAAAGTGGACAACTCAAGAACCCATTAGGAGACAGAGATTGAGAGAGAGAGATTGGTTGATGAAGCCGATGATGTCAAGGTCGCACGAGGCTGAGGGTGAAGGGGGTGAATAGGGCACTGGCTCACTGTCGGAGTCCTTTGGAACTATTGGGGGGGGGGTTATGGCTATATGATCTCGAGGGGAATGTATGAGTGAGGGATACTCTTGGTGTCTGAGGTCAAAAGAAGGAAACTTCGAATGGATCTCTAGCTGCTCCTTTGGGTCTAAGAGGCAGTCTAATGGGAGGTGCTCTACTTTGAATTCATTTGGAGCTAATCCCTATAAAGTCACGCGCTCCCTCTGTAACTCCCTCATGCACCTTGGTTGAAGTGAAGTTAAGTGGACAAGAGCAATGTGTTGAAAAATGTAACTAGTGTCGGTCTTCATAATTGTATTTGAGTCATAATGTAATGTATTTGTCAAAAGAAAGAAAAAAATATTATAAAATAAATTGACTTATTAAAGCATGGGTTTCATGCTTGGGTCAATTGTTTTTAAGTCAAAGCCTCCATTGTAGGCTTCTAGGGTTTATGTCAAGTGTCCTTGTCTTTGTCAATATGTAGAAGACCCTTCTTGGGCTTCATCTATCAAAGAAGAAATTTATTTTGATGTAAATTAGGTCATTTAGGCCAACTCCACCAAGTTGGCTTAATTGAGGGGCAAAATCTACTATATAAAAGCAACAACTTGACCTCATTTGAGGCACATTACCAACAAGTTTGATCTGTAGTTACAGGGGACAGAAAAAGGTGCGAAATTCAAGGAGGAAGAAAGAAAACCTAGTGAAGAAGAAGGTCTTTATCAAGCATAAGAAGTCAAAATTATCTCTCCTTATCTCACACGTGCGAAGTTGCTGGAAGGGTCGAAGTTGAAGAACTATAGCTGAGCTGAAATTTTGGAGTTGTTGGGGGCCGAAATTTTGGGTTGCTGCTGGATACGAAGAGACTACTGAAGTTTGTTGAATCATAATGGAAGGATGATTTGGTGGAGGAGGAAGGTTTTTTGTGTTGATTTGGGGGTAGCATCAGATGTGCTCTAAGCCTCTTGCAGGGAGGCTTGGGCACAAGTATTCTAAAGAAACCAGAGAGCGTTTTGGGAAATTCCACCCAGAAGTGTTTTTATTAAAATAATTAATATTTTCAACGGGGTTCCTAAGTCTAGACTTAGGAAAATTAAAATATTAATGGGTATTAATCTAATCAGGGGTGACACTTCTAGAAAAAGCCATGGATCAAGTCAAAACGATCTGAGCCTTTGATTATATTTTAATTTAGGTCATTGGTTGCCTAACAGGAAGATATAAGGAACTTGAGGGTCAGTTGGAAAACATACAAAGAGATTGAGAAAATCAATTTTCTGAGGTGAAAAGTTCTCAGGAGGAAAATCGATTGAGGAGATCTTGCAGCAGAGGGGCAGTGAGAATTTGGGAGAAGGAATTTCTGGAGAGTACCAGGCAGAGAGAGAACATAAAGACATCCAGAGGAAGGCTGAAGCTGGCCTACGCAGTGTTGACGTAGAGGCAGTGCAGTTAGTGAGGGGAAGTCGAGCTTTTGCTGAGGGAAGTCGAAGTTCAGTTGCCGGAAACCAGGGTGAGAGTTTGGGAGGCAGGAAAGTCGAGTCTGGGAGGCAGGAAAGTCGATTTCTCAGCTAGCAGAGGATTCAAAGCAGAGAGGCAACGTAATACCCAGGAGGGGTGATGCAGAAGTTGCCCAAGGTGACACAGTTCTGCGCAGAGGCCACGCAGAGGGTCATGTAGAGCCTCCAGAGCTGAAGGATCAGTCATTGATTTTCCAGTGACAGGTTGAGATCATTTCACTAGTCTTTTGTTCAGTATTCTCTCTATAAAGGATTGCTAGTTGAGCATCCTAGAATTGTACTTGGAATTTTCTTTTGCATAATAGTAAACCCTTAGAGCCGCTACACTGGTTTTCCTGCATTGGGTTTTTCCGAGGACTATTTGTCCAAAAATAACTGTGTCCGATGTGTGTATTGTTCTTTCTTGCTCAATATTTTGTTTCCACTTGTAATTAATTAAGTGAATGTTGCAATAGTATTTACTTCGATATTTGTCGTAGCACACAGTAAATGACTTGTATGGATAAAACAAGGAGAAGTAACATCAGTTTGCTGCAATAGGGATTCCAGTGTAGGAATTTTCACATTTTGGTCAGGTTTAAGGTCTTGGTATATCTCAATTTGATTAGTGGAAGAGTTTGATTTGGTTTTCCCCTAGAAAGGGGTTTTAGCCTTGGCTGAGTGCCTACATCTGGTATCCCTGATATTCATGTTTTGATTTGATGATTGCTTGATGAAAATAAGATAAAAGAAGAAGAAGAATAAGATAATAAGAATACAACTATAACACAACTAATTATCAACATAAGAAATTTTTTCCGCCTTTCTGGTTTTCTAACATGGTATTAGAGTTAAGGTGAAGGAGGAAAGAAACGACAACTTAAATATCTATTAAAGAAAAGGGGATCAAAGGAAGGTCATTAAGGAAAAGGATTATATAAGAAGAGAAGCCTACTATCTATAGAAACTATGTCAACTACAATGAAGGGAGAAAACAAGCTAGAAGGAGCCTCCAACTATAGGGCATGGAAAAAGAGGATAGATCTTATCCTTGCTAAGCACAAAGTTTTGGATCTTGTTCAAGGAAAAGTCAAGAAACCTACAAATGATGTAGGAAAGGAGAAGTTTAAAGAAACCAAAATCTTGGCCATGAATCTGATAGTAGATGGAGTAAAGGACAACCTAATTCCATACATATCCAACATAGACTCTGCTTAAGAAATGTATGAAGCTCTTTCCAAGTTATTCACCATCAAGAACATTGGTCAGATAGCTAGCCTCAAGAATGAACTAAGGACAATAAGGATGACAAAAGACAATACTGTGTCATCATATTTTGTAAGGATATCTAGAATAAGAGATGAACTCCAAGCAATAGATGAAGTTGTACTAGAAAAAGAACTCGTAATTGCTGCTCTTCTAGGTCTACCAAAATCTTGGAGTGCTTTTGCATCAGGAATTAGCAATTGGAAGGATACTCCAACCTTTGAACAAATGTGGAATGCATGCAGTCAAGAAGAAGCCCAAATATCATTAGTAAACAACAAGGAGGATGAAGAAGGCAACACCTCTGATGCCTATTCTGCTCATTAAGGGATTATTTAAGAAGTTCAAAGGACCAAGGAAAAAAGTTGACCTATCCAAGATTGGATGCTACAATTGTCATAAGATGGGTCATTACAAAAATCTATGTCCGGAGAATCCAAGGAACAAAAAGAGAGATAGAGAACAAGCAAATGTTACTGATGAAGCTCCACCCATGAAGAATTAGACTGAAGAATTGGAAGTCAAAGACTTGTACTATTAAGTCCTCTCTTACATATCCTTCTTAGTCTTCTATTCCAAGTATCCCTTAGAAAGATTGGATTAAGAGGGAGCCTTCACCATTTTACCAAAAGGTAAGTATCTTGTTCCTTGTTTCCTCTTTTGTGTTTAGTTTCCTTCTCATATCAAAGATTTGTTTGTATTATACGCTAATAAGCTTTTATATTTTCCTTGGTTAGGAAAGCTTGTAGAATACACAAAGGTCGTGGAGGAGACTTCAAAAGGAAAGACTTGAATCAAGAACAAAGTTTTGTTGCAAAGGAAGCCTATCAAGAACTAAAGTCCTAAAGTCCTACAAGTTTTGTTAAAGAACAACTCGATGTATGTCTTAGATTACAAGTTTTGTTACAAGGTTCTCTTCATGGAAAATGTGTGATCATTCTTCTTTTGAAATTTGCTTTATATTACTGACATCTTTATGTCTAGCATTTTGAATCACAAAGATTCTTGTTAGGGTTATTAATGACTAGATTGAATCTGACCTCATCATTCTGTCATTTGATCATGCTTGTGAAACCCTAACCCTTAGGGTTCACTGTAAAACCCTAGCCTCTTATTGCTAAGGGTATGTTAATGTTGAATAATGAAACCCTAATCTACTTAGGGGTTGTTGATAAAGTCTAGAAATCCTTTTCTTTTGAAGTTTAGGGTTTTGATAATGTGATGATAAAAACCCTAGATCTTTAGGCTTGGGTGAATTACGGTTTATGAACAAAACCCTTTTAATAACTATAGTAAGATCCTAGGAATGAAATCCTAGGTGTATATTCTTCCCCATGACTAAAACCCTAGTTTGGTCAAAATTGTTGTATATCTAACTTTGATGTATTAATGTTTGTAGATATGAATATTGATATGAAATGCCAGTGCATCCTAGATATGTATATGAAAGTATGTTAATTGTTGACACTCATGTTTTAGTTTGTGAAATCTGGGGTTTGTAACAAAACCCTAGTAAAGACGGATATTCTAGGATATGATGATATTGTTTTCGATATGATTTAGTTTTGATAATAAAATCCAGGGTTTGCAACAAACCCTTGTAGAGTCTGTGTAATGTTCCAAACTTAAATAAATAGTGATATGCAAGCAAAAACGATTTACGACGCATAAATTTTAAACAAACAACACATGCTCATAAAAACCCCAGAAGTAGAACCAATTGAGCCATTTTATTAATCAATGGTGCAGTACAATAGTATAAATGTATGCACATGGGATTGCCTCAATGACAACCATGACACAATCTAGGTGATGAGATAATGATATCAAGTACTGGAAAATGTCTGCTCCTCTAATGCTCTGCGTTGCCCAGAAAACTACACTGCTGGCTGGAAAGGAACTGCAAGAAACTTTACGTCTGCTACTCGGAAAATGCTACAAATTCAGCCCCAAGCCCCTTGACCAAAACACACAAAAACCTAGAAATGGTTTGGATCGATTTTGACCTCCCAAAATCGACACCTAAAGGCACTGTGCAATCCCCAACAATTCTGCGATGTCTGCTATAAAGATACAACTGGAAACCCTACTTCTGGTGCTCAGAAAATTTTGAAACTTTATATTTGGAATCTTTGCCAAAAACCGAAAAAAACCCAGAAATGGTTTGGCTGGATTTTGACCTCCCAAATTCGATCTCTTCTATGGCCCACACCCTCCAAACAACTCTAGAAATATGGCCTGCAAGGAATGACCACAAAGTCCTCCTCCAAAGCTTTGAAATGGAAGCAACCACCACTCCAAATATCTCCTCTAACCTCCACAGTAAAGCTCAGCCTCAAGTACTGATACTCTACCCACCAAATGAGCTCCCACACACTGCCTCTATGTTGGCCCAGATATTGCGAAAGTCACACTGCCAAGCCAGAAGTTCAATCAACTCCCAAACACTCCTAGATGTCGACAATCTTCCCTAGCCTCCTCTCTAGAAAATCTCACATCAAATCTCCATTGCTAAGCACCATCAATGAACTCGGCCTCCTCTCCATTGTGTCCCCCAGTAATGTGCACAACCTGGAAGGGAATGCTACTGCTGGAAGGGTGGCACCCGAAGTCCCCCGAAGAATGTTGATTTGGGGTAGCATCGGATGTGCTCTAGCCATGAAAATTGGTGGAGAGGCTAAAGCACATGAGATCTCCAAGACCCAAAAGTGGTTTGGGCAGATTCTAACCGGTTCGGGAGATATTAAAATAATTAATATTTTTAATGGAGTTCCCAAGTCTAAACTTAGGAAAGATAAAATATTAATGGGTAAAACTGGGTTATAAGGTTCCAAAAGACATGGATCAAGCCAAATCTAATCTTAGCCGTTGATTAGAGATGTAATCTCAGCAGTTGAAGGACCAACATGAAAAGTATAAGAGGAGGCTTGAGGTTCAGTTGGAGAACACACTAGAGTGATTAGTCATTCGATTTGCTAGAGCGGGGTTGCTAAGCAAAGTGGAATCAATGATCAGTAGTGAGGGGCAGTGATACTGGAAAGAGAGGCAGAGATAGTGCCGAGAGACCAACGTAGAGGTAGAGAGGCAGACGCAGAAGCTAGATCAGGCCACACAAAGCCCATCAGAGACAACACAGAGGCGAGAGGGCCTGCGTCATCCACGCAGAAGGCAACAAGAGTGACGCAGAGGGTCCCAGAGGTTGTGCAGTGCCTCAGAGGGGTGATGTAGAGGCCAAAAGGGCCAGGGAAGTGCTTCAGAGTTGCTGGAGAGGGTTTCGTGGGATAGGTTTTTTGAATACTTGTTTCCGAATAGAGAGCTATTACTGTCGGTTGTTTTTCTCTGTCGGGTGAGCCAATGTGGCACCCAGTTGTACTCAAGGAAATACTGCATAGTAATAAACCCTTAGAATTGTTGCACCAGTTTTCCCACATTCGGTTTTTCCAGGGACGAGTTGTCCAAAAATAACGGTGTCACTTGTGTGTTTGTTTTCTTTCAATTGTTGATCTGTAGATGTTGAGACTGTATTGTGTTTATTTCGTTATTTATATGTTATAAATAACTTGTTTAGAATTAACAAGTTGAAGAAATAAACCAGAAGAATACAGATTACATTTCTAACGGATAGACTTCGAAATTTCAACATGGTATCAGGGCGTGGTTGCAGATCACAGGAGAGTAGAAGGCATCAGCTAAGCAGAGCATTTGTAGCAAAATCAACTATCTCGAGTGACAGAAGCTGATCCTTGTAGAAAGCGACAGAAGAAGGGTTGACGTAGAGGGACTGCGTCATCAATCCAGGCTAGAGAGAGGCTAGCGTAGAGGCTGAGGAGGGCAGAAAAAGGCTCACACAGAGCCACGCAGAGACCAGCAGGGTTGACGCAGTTGGCTGAGGGAGCAGTTTTACCAGTGTCGGGATTGCGTAGAGCCTAGAGGCTCAGTCCTTCAGTTGCTGGGGCATAGAAAGCTGTGGGCAGTTTGCGGGAGTGAAGCTAGTGGGGTATTGTGGGCAGAACAGTTCCTAACAAGGCAAATCCAAGGTAGAGAGAGTTGCTACCGAGGTGGATTTCTAGCCAAGAAATCCGGATCAATGTTGCAGGTGCACAGAAGATCGGAGAGGTACGACTTGATGATTGGCAAGTGGATTTCCAGAAGGGAAATCGTGACTCAGAGGGAGTCTAGCAGAGAACTTCTAGGCAGGAAGTAGGGAGACTCAACATGAGTCGAAGAGAACTTCCGGAGGGAAGTAGAGAGACTCGGAGGAGTCGACAAGAAGGGCACAGAGATGGCCATGAATGGGCTGAGGGATCAGGATAAGTTGGACGGGGCATTCAACTTTGTGTTCTGGAAAGCCAGGATCCTGTCCATTCTAGATAGACATTGCATCAAGGCCTTTGCCTTGAGAACAATGGCGATCCCAGTTGACTCGACTGATAATGAGAAGTACGAGGAGGCAATGGCCAAGGCGAAATGCATGATCCTTGATGGGGTCAAGGATCATGTGGTCCAACATATTTCCGAAAAGGAAACGACAAAGGAAATGTGGGACAACTTGAAGAAATTGTACCAACATACTTCTGTGCAGAGGAAGATGTTACTTGAGAATCAACTGCGGTCATACCAGATGCAGAAGGGGGAGCAGATAGATCACTTCCTCGGTCGGTTGAAGGAGATCCGGGACCAACTGACTTCCATAGGGGCCACGTCGGATGAGGAGATGTTGGTGAGGACCACACTTAACACAGTCTTTGAGGAGTGGGAGACATTTGTCCAAAGCATACTGGGCAGGGAAAATCTTCTAGATTGGGAAGAATTGTGGGCGACTCTTCGCCAAGAGGAGATCAGAAGGCTGAGCAAGATGGGAAGTAGCAGCAAAGGAGTTCGGATCAAGAAGGAAGAGGAAGAGGATGCAGCTCTGGCATCTGCGGGAAAGTAGGAGAAGAGGAAGAAAAAGGACCTCTCCAAGGTCAAGTGCTTCAACTGTGGGGAATTGGGTCATTATGCAAACTAGTGTCCGAGGAAGAAGAACAAGGGAGAGGCGTCTGACTCTAAGGCAACGCCAGTGAAGGCAGAGAAGGAGGTCGAGGAGGATGACGATTGTGCCATGAGTGCTCATGTACCTCTAGAGAAGAGGTGGGGAGACATCGAGCTGTAGTCAAGAAGACTACAAGCGATGAGGGGCAGGATCCTTGAGGTACCCAACCTCTTGGATTATACCTTGCTACGGGAGCCCTGAAGAGAGAGTAGCAGGACTGGCGGATGTCGGTAGAGACGGATGTGGATGAAGTGGCGGAGAGTGCTACAGTGCAGGAGTCCCTGTGCAACGCAAGGCTAGCAGGATGCAATAGTGCGAGAGGCACGAAGAATGTTGCAACGGTGCAGGATGGCACAGAGGCTTGCAGCGATGCGAGATTGTTAAAATTGGCAACTAGGGCTAAACTCCATGTGGGTCATCTTATTTATGGCAGCTGATATTTTTCTTAGATCCCTCTCATTGAGAGGTGTAGAATTGATCTAAAGATCATCCGATTCTGATAAGTATTCATGGAGTTATGAATTTAATTGTGTTATAAGACAATTTGTCAACGTCGACCAACAACCAAATAACCCACACATGTGCTCCACGATTTAGTATAAAAAGAGGTGACTTGATAGTCATTTCTACACACACTTCTATCTTGATTTCTCTCCACTTGTCTTGGGTTTTAGTGGAAGAGAAATCTAGGAGTGGAAGCCCTAGACGTTGGAGGAAAAGAGGCTGCCCTAGCCGCAACAAAGAAGGCAGGCCAGCGAAGCGATGGAAGGGTTCTATGCGTTGACCTAAAGGAGCTCAAGGAAGACAACCCTAAACACTGTCCTAAAGGCAACCCTAAACGCTGTTCTAAGGCAGCCGTAACGCTGTCCTAAAGGCAGCCCTAATGCAGTCCAAGAAGGCAGCCCTAATGCTATCCTAAGGCAGCCCCAACCTACGCTATCTCAAGGGTATCATAGCTGTTGTTAAGATGAAGATAGACTTTGTTCTAAACATACCAATGGTGCCCTAGCTGCAGGCCTAATGGCTGAAAGGGAGGATTGTTTTAAGGCCTAAAACAAGGAACCGAGCAGTAGAAAGGAGACAAAGGGAAGGTCGAGTTGAAGAAGGGTTGTTTGGGGCAGCGAAAGGGTGGGCTATAGGTGACAACGTGGGACTGTGGTAGGCCGCAGTCCTAACCACCTCAAAACAGGGATATCATGGAGAGTTTGAGGGCTCAAACATGCCAAGGACAACAGTGCTAGTAAATGGGACAATTGGGCTACATGGTGCTGCTAAGACACATGGGATAGTAGCAAGGTATGGCAAGACCAAGGGGACAACAACAAGGGGACAACAACAAGGTATAGCATGATTGTTAGGTACAACAACTACAACAATATATCTAGGCAATAGTGGCAAGGGACAACTGCATAGTAAATGGGATAGTAACAAGGTATAGCATCACTGTTAGGGACAACATCTACAACAATATATCTAGGTAGCAGTGGCAAGGGACAACTGCATAGTAAATGGGACAACAAAGGAATGCTAAGGCAATGTTCAATGGGACAACAAAGGAATGCTAAGCCAATGTTCAATGGGACAACAACATGATTAGCCAGAACAATAATGGGACAACAATGACATTGTGCAGCAGTGGCACAATGGGACAACAAGTATGAACAACATGGCAAGCATGGGCAGCATGGCAAGCATGGTACAACATGGCAAGCATGGACAACATGGATAGCAGTGGCAAGCATGGTGCTGCAAGCACATGAGACATGCTATATGACAACATGGTTCAACAATGACACATGGGACAACAATGCAACATAAGGTGCAACAATATGATGTGTACAGTATGGTCATGAGGTCCAGCATTATGATGATGGGTACAACACGGCGAGGTGCAGCATGATGACGAGATGCAACACAATGATAGGTGAAGGAGTCACCTTGAAGAATCAGTTGAAGCAACATGTTTTCAACTGATCTCATGTATCATCTTCTTAGAGACGATCTATGCTCTTATCTAGATAAGTCAAAGTGTTGACTTCTGTTGTAAATGTACTATCTCTCTCTCTCTCTCTCTCTCTCTCTGCTGAACTATTGAAGAACATATAAGAAGAATTGATCAAGGGTTTCCCCAGATTGGGTTTTGTCCTTGGCTAGCGCCACATCTTGTGTCCTCTTGTCTTGGCTTATCTTCTGCGATTTATGTTTATGTTCTATCTGCAGTTTACTTTAATGCTGATGTGATTGCAAATCTGGAAAAGATATTGAGCTAACTGTGAAAATTGAAATGAATTGCTCTAAGCATAGAACATACCTAAAATTAACAGAGATGCAGGGAGTTGTTGCAGCGGCGCAGAGGTCAGTAGAGGGAGCACTTGTTAGCGGCAGAGAGAGCTTTAGCATTAGGAGTGTTTGTAGCCTGACAGGGATGTCAGAAGTTGGGTGGATCAGTTACTTACTTCTTAGTAACTAAGTTGCAGTGCAGTAGCAGTTGGCAGTAGCATGATGAGAGGGGGATGCAATGTTGGGAGGATGGACCAGCAACAGTACAGGATGCAACAGTGCAGAGGATGTTGGGCGGGGAAGCCTAGCATCAGCACAGGTACCAGTGCCGTATAATCAGAGTAATGCTTAGTGTGGAGTATTACTAGAGCACAATCCTCGCTAAGAGTGAGTGTTGATTTGGGGTAGCATCAGATGTGTTCTAGCCATGAAAATTGGTGGAGAGGGTCCCAGAGGCTGCACAGTGCCTCAAACCGCTGACACAGAGGTTTTTGAGGCTGAGGTAGAGGCCAAAAGGGCCAGCGCAGTGCTTCAGAGTTGTTGGAGAGGGTTTCGTGGGACAGGTTTGGGCAGATTCTAACTGGTTTGGGAGATATTAAAATAATTAATATAGTTAATGGAGTTCGTAAGTCTAAACTTAGGAAAAATAAAATATTAATGGGTATTAATATAAAACTGGGTTAGAACGTTCCAAAAGACATGGATTAAGCCAAATCTAATCTTAGCCGTTGATTAGAGATGTAATCTCGGTTGTTGAAGGACCAATAGGAAAAGTATAAGAGGAGGCTTGAGGGTTAGTTGGAGAACACACTAGAGTGATCAATAATTCGATTTGCTAGAGCGGGGTTGCTAAGCAAAGTTGAATCAGTGATCAGCAGCGAGGGGTAGTGAGTACTGGACAGAGAGGCAGAGATAGTGCCGAGAGACCAACACAGATGTAGAGAGGCAGACGCAGAATCCAGAGCAGGCCATGCAAAGCCCAACAGAGACAGCGCCGAGGCTAGAGGGCCTGCGTCATCCAGGCAGAAGGCAGCAGGAGTGACGTAGAGGGTCCCAGAGGTTGCACAGTGCCTCAAACCGCTGACACAGAGGGTTCTGAGGTTGAGGTAGAGGCCAAAAGGGCTAGCGCAGTGCTTCAGAGTTGTTGGAGAGGGTTTCGTGGGACAGGTTTTTTGAATACCTGTTTTCGAATAGAGCAGTATTACTGCCGATTGTTTTTCTCTATCGATTGAGTCAGTTTGGCACCCAGTTGTACTCAAAGAAATACTGCATAATAATAAACCCTCAGAATTGTTGCACCGGTTTTCCTGCATTGGGATTTTCCGGGGATGAGTGTCCAAAAATAACGATGTCACTTGTGTGCTTGTTTTCTTTCAGCTTTTGATCTATAGATGTTGAGACTGTATTGTGTTTATTTTGTTATTTATATGTTTTAAATAACTTGTCTAGAATTAACAAGTAGAAGAAATAAACCGGAAGAAAATATAGATTACATTTCGAACGGATAGACATAGAAATTTCAACAAAGAAAGGGTGAGCTCTTCGCCTGAAGAACTCATGCTAAACAACCAGTGACTCAGCTAAGCAACTCGAGCAACCAAAGGTAAATCGATATACTCCAATAAGATGATTGAAATGAGAAGAGCTACCTTCCTTATATAGATTTCGTGGAGCACTTTTTCCCTCCTTTGTGGGTCCCTCACTAAGCCATTGATTTTCCCTCTCATGCAATTCAAACTATTGGCTTAGGAAGTCCTTATTTTCCTCATGTGAACAAAACCAAAATAACTGACTTCTAACTCCCAAGTCTCCTAATAAAATCGAATGGGCCCCATCTCCTCCAAAATTGGCGGCCCCAAAATGTAGAAATAAAACTTGTTCCAAAATAATTTAGGAAGGGACATTACAGTCCTTCCTGCCGAAAAATTGCTTGTCCTCAAGCAATGCCTAAACAAGTGCCCTCTCTGACTGTTGATCACCACTATAAACACCAATAATACCAGGGTCCCAAATGTACCATTGAGTCATCCCCAATCTCAGCACTGTCTCAACATCAAGGAATCCCTCGATATCAGGGTCCCAAGCCATCCTAATCAATGTGAAGCACACTTTGCTCCACTTGCTTTCCAATCAGAGATAGGTACCAGGAGCCCTCTGCATTTTAGCAATAAGTAGAGCATCATGATAATGTAGGACTCTGCCCGACTCCACATGAAATTTCCCTATTGAGTAGTCCATCTCATGCATTACAAGAGTAAACTCCTGAACATGTAATCCAATCATGGTGAAATTGTAGCCTCATCTACTCGGGCCTCCCCTGATATCCTCATGTCGATCACCCTGCCACACCGGTGAAGTTCCCCACACCATCAATGAATTAGTAAAACCAAATGGAAGATCTAGATGACCCTTGATCCAAAATGGATCTAGAATAGACTCCTAAGTCTAAAGTGTTCCTCATAGAGGAAAATGAATATCAAGGGCTGCTCTTGGGAATAGTCCTATTGCACAGATCTTTTCATTCTGAATCTACTGCAACTTGAATGGGCTGAAATGGATTTCTGATGCAGAAATTATCGCACAAAGAAGATTGCCCCTTATCCTTAGAAAATGAGGCATTTCTTATAAAAATGGCCTAAAAGGCTCATTGAAGAGATCACATTGCAAAAGGCCAAAGGGAAGGACTTAGGCCAAAGGCGGAAGGAACCCTGATTGCGACCTCCGACTTATTGCATCAGAGATAGGCCCACATGCGATATCAAGACCCAGGCGGGTCGATGTGCGATAAAGTAGGATCGGATTAGCAGATTGGGTCGGCACAGCCCATGGTATATGGAAAGAACCCTTGGGCCATTACAAATGCAATATGGCAATGCGATTATGTGACTGTGCGATGAGCACTTCATTGACAGCCGTTGGATCCAGGCAGGAATGGACGGTTGTGATTGAATCGGCGATCGGCGATTAGAGGAGCAGGGACATAGACTCCCTGCTGATGTGATATGCAATGTGCGATATCAGTGATCGACGGATCGGCGGTTGGCATAGTCGAAGGGAAGACCCCGGGGCCGCTGCGATTGTGATAAGCGATAAAGGGGCGGACCTGATGGAGTTTATTAGCGCGATTTCATAAGTTTTGAAATCCGGAAATTCAGGATTTCTGTGTATTTCCAGTGCAGACAGTGCATATATAATTAATTAACTATGATATTCATGCATCTAGCCATACACATTATATGTCGGCACTATAGCCTATGGTGGTATATAAGTTTTAAAAAGACTGGCCATGCCAATATCCCAGCCTATTAGTGCTGATTTATTTGGTTTGATAAGTGATGGGAGAAAGTGGCCTTTAATCCTACAAAGTGATAAGCATGAAAGATTGGG
Source organism: Pinus tabuliformis (assembly GCA_031772625.1). Taxonomy (NCBI): domain Eukaryota; kingdom Viridiplantae; phylum Streptophyta; class Pinopsida; order Pinales; family Pinaceae; genus Pinus; species Pinus tabuliformis. The sequence continues at coordinate 520,323,834 of CM062808.1, forward strand.
CTAATGATACCAGTCGGTGTCAATATTCTCTATTTGATTTCATGGTATGAAATTAGAGTCGGGACTCGGGACATCTTGGCACCTGCTTTATATCTTTCCAAATGATGAAGTTGAAGTTAAAGAGTGAATTTATTATGCAGATGGTTTTTTTTGATGTATTATCTATTTAGCTTCTTTTATATTTTGTTATGTCCATTTGTATGCATAAAGATAAGAAAATCTTGTTAATATCCATGTATGAACAAACAAGTAGATAAACGAAATTCAAAAGAACAACCAATCAAAACATATTGTGGTGCCAAGGCCACTCCTGAAAACTACAAAAATAAGGATACGTGCAATGAAGAAATAGGCCGATTAGTTCATTGGACTGAAATATAATTTTTATGTCCCTAAACTTGCAAATCTTTTGCAAATAAGACATTATAATGTCACTGCTATCTCTCTATTTTATGTGTCCTGAATTATCCTCGACGCTGAGGCTGTCTGGTTTGCAGGCATAAACATGTGATCATGTAATATTCTCTATTTTAACTTTTAAATTCTATAAATACTTTTGCTTAGCAAAAATATTTTAACCATTATGAGGTGCAAATGATACCTCTTTTCCTAGTTTCATTTTAATGCATCCCTTGTTGTAAGACATAATGGAGAGGAAATCAATGGAAAATGTTGAGCGATGAGACATATGATGTATCCTCTAATTTTATTCTTTTGCACTTTTATAACAGATTATAGTTACAGATTAGAATTGTTGAAACTACATTTCTTTCAATGATAATATTTCATAAAATAAATATTTATGTGTAGTTAAAATTCAGCTTTTTTCACCTTTCATTTCCTTGTTTTTAAGTTTTCAAATGCCATATTCTGCAATACAGTCATGTCCTTTCATGATGTGACATTGCAAGCCCTGGCATGGATTATTATGTGTAGATGTACAAGGTAGGAGGAAAACAAATATAATATGGTCAATATAAACTTTATAGAATCGAGCTTACTAAAATTATCTAAATTTTCATTGGTGTTAAAATGAACACAAATGTGTGATTAGTGCCTGGAATTTAGATTAGGAGAATCTCAAAATTGAGGCTTTGGTATGCTCATTATTTTGTTTTCCAAACTTACACTTGCATCCAATTTTTCTTTGTTTTGTATGAACATACATTTGTGGTTCTTTTCAATTAAACAGTAAGCACAAGTATGTTTACCTATCCTCATGTCGGTGTTCTACATTCTCGAGTAATCTAACTCTTTCATGTTATATAGATACAAGATAATGAGAAGATGCCTGCTTCAAAAGTCACAGAAAATCCAAAATCCATGAAGGAAGGTGCTGTTTTGATGGGGTTGCCATCATTGTCTGACTCTCCGGCAACTGATAATGTTAATTCTGCTAGAGCAGAGGCTACTGAGGAAGTAAGTGAATTTTGTAAATGGTATTTTAAAAAAGAGTTCTTAAGAAAATGTCTAATTACTGCTATTGGTAGTTTTTTGCATTTTTCTTGTGTAGTACTGTGGATAGGAAGGACTTGTAGAGTTGGCAGCCTGAAGTTAATAAATATGAGTTCAATGTTGGGAAGTTTATTTAATATTTTTTGGGTGAGTTGAAAAACGATTCCCATAGATCCTAATAGCTTGTAAAGTTGCAGGGCAAAGATCATATTATGCAAACTCAGTCAGAATCTTTGGCAGCTTCTTTGCAACTCCAGCCTATTAATGTGCTCAAGTATGCTTCTTTTCTTGATGCAAAATATGAGCTCCATTCTTTCGCTGTTTTTATTCATTGTTTGTCTATGCACAGAAATTGGATAGAAGTTTTTGGTTTAAGATACTTTTACTGAAATTTCTCTGACATATGGTGTCATTTTTTATATATAGTGCACATAGCTAGACATATTTGCCAATATTACCTGCAACGAGCAAGCATCATCTGCTGTTTTAACTGATTAAAATAACTATATTTTGCTCATTTGAATTGACCAGCATCCTAGTTCTTGAGTACATAGCGAGTTGGTTATTTGAACATATTTGCATGAAATGGATGATATAATTAAGAGTTGACAAAAAAATCACTGTTCAAAGCCAGCTAGGCTAAACATGTAGTATTAAACAAAATGTGGAATTTACTTGGATTTTTACAGCGGACATGCTGATGCGTTTGAGGGTGACATCAGTTCTTTTACTACACCTAGTAAGGAGAGTATTGAGGAACACAGTCTAATGTTATTACCAGCAGAGAAGGATGACACTTTGAAGGTCCTGGATCATGAGAAAACTCCTGAAAATGATGGTGAAACTTTAGGGGACAGTCAGGCTGTTTCTCTACAAGGTGATATAATCAAGAGAGGACCAATCATAGCTGAACATGTGCATGCTCAAGGTGGAGACCATAAAAGGTTTGATGTCTATAGTATATAATATGCTGACTTATTCTTGTTTGAATTTACATTTTAGATTAACTCTGTATAGAGTCTAGACCATAAAAACATAAACTATTTGAATATAATTAGCTAAAGTGCGTGCTTGATGTATCTGGCTGCAAATATCAGTATAGTGAAATTTCTGTTTAAAATGTCATATTCTGTAATTGTTGACCTAAAGACATATCATCTAAAGAAAAGAGTGGGTAAAAGACAGTTAATATAAGAAGTCAAGGTTATTTCAATTCTAAAGCCTGAGACAATTTAAGAGTGAACAACTGATTCCCCTGAAATACCTTTTCAGTCTGCTATTGGAAACATAACTTTTTTCGATGAAATACATATCCTGGACAAACTCACCAGGCATTCCCTTCATGCTGAGGATGGTACCTAGTAAACCGGATTCTCTAGGATTAAGGTCTATATAACAATATACTCTTTAAGAGATGAAAATGTCACTTGTGGAAATTGATCCTGGGTGCGGAGGATGACACGCCTCTCAACCACCTGGGCTAGACCCAATTGACATTAGAGACATAACTTTAAATGCAAGTTCTTACAACACAATCTTCTAGGCAAACCAAGGAGAAAGGATACCAAAGTGTCTTGATTAAGAGAAAAAAGAAAGGAATTTCAGCTGTCTAGGGTAACTTAACATGCATAAATGAGATCTGAAAATCTACAGCGGATATAACAACAGCAAAACAGCTCTTAAAATTTTCAAAGATGATGTCAAATCACTTAATGAAATTGCCCTTATGTCAAATCAGTAAGACATATATAGCTATAAATAACAATACATGAATAACATAGATGGTTAAAAATCAAATCTGGGAATTACACATGTTGCACAGCCAAAAACTTCATTAAAATCATAAGATGAAGGTGTCACAAATACCGTAGCCTTATCACAAGGCTAGTACAATCCACTAGCTCTCCAAAACCATAGCTAGGGAAAACAATGGATACCCTAGCTCAACCACTGAGCTTCGAACATGCAAGAGTCACTCAAACAAGTCCTTCAAGGAAAAATATCTTCCTTTCTTCTTCACTATATAATATATATAATCTAGTGTTTTATTACAAAACCCTAATCTCAAATCTCCAATAGATAAACCCTAATGTTAGACTTCAAGATGCTCCACAGGTATGAAAATCTAGCAAGTCCAAGTGAGAGATCAAGTACAAATGATTCGCCAAGAGAGAGGAGGTGACTACAACACTCCTCTCCTAGTTCACATCCTCTACACGAGTGAAATAAGAATGAATACAATGCCATTAAGGAGGGCTCTCTCACTATATATATATATATATATAGCGAGAGAGAGAGGGAGAGAGAGAGAGAGAGAGAGCAATAGTATAGTGTGGGCCTAGCCCTTGCAAGCATCCTATGATAAGCTCATGTAGGCCACTGAGGTGAAGTGACCCACTCAAAGGGTACACTTGTCATGTTCCAAGGTAATTTCGTACACAACACAAGCTCCAAGATAGCTACTCAAGTTGTTTGCAACCTTGCCAAGCTCATATGAACTCCATTGTTCCACCTAAGCCATGTAATCCAATGTGTTAGCTGCCCCTACAATAACATTGTCATAACCTAGGCATCCTTGAGCCAACTCCAGGAATCCATCAAGGAATCCAAGCTACGCCATGCCATCTAGGGATCAATGTCCTTCCCCAAGATGCATAATGCTTCCCCTCCTAAGTACTTGTTAACCCCTAGATTTGCCCCCTAGCAAATATGGAGGGTTAAGGGTCAACACATTTCATTTAGGCTGCAGTGTCTAAAATATATTTAGAGATAGCTTTGCTTGAGCTAAGGGTTGGTTCCGATGGAGTTAAGCTATAGTATTGGTTCAATGATGATATGGTTTAGAATCTAGATACATATTTTACAAAAGGTTTCATTGGATTGGAGAGAGTCGCTATTTTTAGTGGTTCCCCTACTTTTTAGGAGATGGGATTCAAACACTTGCATGCTAGTAATGATGGTATATTTGAGATCCTTGTGAGCTCATAATTCTGGTGAGCTACTTTTGGGTGACATGCGAGACATGGTTATTTTCAATAGGGGGGTTGCATGTCAAATTTGCTCACATATTTGCAGTGCATACTCATTGAAAATTAAGTTTGATGAGTGTAGTTTCATAGACGTGAGACATTTTATTTTTAGCAGGTAGTTGCATGTTGGTTCCAATAGCAAATTCAAACTCCTCACTGAAACATGAGTTCGTTGACTAGTGCTCATGTAGGGGTGACATAGGGCAATCTTTGGTGACGACATGTAGTAACATCTGATTTTGACACATGGTAGCTTGTGAGGGTGACATGTGGAGAGATCTGGATGCATGCATGAGATAGAGTGAAGTGTCAAGTCATTTGAGTTGGCCTAGGTGTGTCAGTGAGTTAACTAGGTCGCTTGGGTGAGTCAACTAGTAACTACTAGGAAGCAATCATGAATATAGGAGTGACTTAGCATCTTCTAGATGTAACTAAGTCACATGCATGCATGTAGGAGTCTATAGGGTTTTCTCTCAACTTATCTAAATGCATGCATTCTCCTCCCCACTACACTTATCTTCAGTGTTCCACGGGGTCGCGTCCCCCCCCTGGGGGTTGAGTTTCCTAGCTCCCCCGCGCTCCGGGGACTTGGGGACGAGAGGGGGTTGTTTTCCCATGCTCCCAAAAAACAAGGTATGTAAGGAAACTTGCTAAGGGGTCGTTTCCTCTAGTTTGGGTTGTCGGGGTTTGTGGGGGGTTGTTTCCATTGCCCAATTTCAATTTTTTTTAGATCATAATTTTTTTTTTAATTTGTTTTGACTACGGGCAAGGGTTTTAGACTTAGTTTTTTCATTGTTTAAGGCTTGAAGCCTGATGCCCTCACTCCACCATTCTATTTTCTAACTCGCTGCTGCTGGACGCTGTCGACACCATCGAAACCTATCGATGCCATCCGTTGCTGGACCGTGGACGCCATCCGCCACTGGATCGTAGACACCATCACTGCTGGACAATGGACCTGGACATCGACGCTGGGCGCTGGACGCCATTGAAAGTTGAAGCCACCGTCGCTGCTGCACGCCGTCTCCGTCCAAACACCTGAAGCTACTAAGGTTGACTTGTCCAACACCTAAGGCTTCAAGCCTTCATTCTTGAACCGCGACTTGAACTGCAGGCAACCCCCTTCATTCTTGAACCACGACTTTGAAGTTTTTAATTTTTTTTCAGTTGCACAATTGCAGCGTCGATCGACAGTCTTTACCTGGCCACAGTGTGCACAGTAACTTGTGAGTACCCTGTTTTTTTTCATTTTTTTGTAAATTGTAAATTTTTTTAATTTTTCTGTGTTTACTGTGTGCCTGTAAGCTGCGTTATTTATTTATTTATTTATTTTTTTGTAATTTTAAAATTTTAAAATTTTTTCAGTGTTGAAACTTGACTGTGTTTTTTTCATTTTTTTTGTAATTTTGTAATTTTTTAAATTTTTTAGTGTTGACTGTGTATTAATTTTAATTTTTTTCTTATTAATTAAAAAAAAACATTCAGTGTTGAATGTGTGTGCTGTTAGTATTAGTCAACCTTTGTAATGTTTTTAAATTTTTTTATTTTCACTACAGGCTACAAGTTACATTCAACTTACAACTATGAGTCAGAGTCAGACTTCTTCTAGGAATAGTGGGAATAGTGACAACAACTACAGTGGTAGTGAGCCACATGATGCACAAGAAGAAATTGAAAGCAGTCACAGGAGGGCAAGAAACCAGAATAGGCCTTTGCATGGGGTAGATTCTGAAGGCCCACCAAGAGATCTGGAAAAATTTGCAAAGGGGACATTTAATCCTCTAAAACCACTTCTAATCTATGTAACCAGACTTCCGAAAAAAATCCAAAAGTTGGTGGTGGCTCACGTGATTGGGTCTGCAATATTTGTGGGCATCACTTTGTTGGCAGCTATACCAGGGTGAAGCAACACATTTTGGCTATTACAGGTAAAGGAGTCAATATGTGTCCCTCAAAGAACCTGAATTCAACTCAAAGAGAGCAACTTTGGAGGCTAGAAAGGGCAGCCACTGGAAAAGGATTGTTTTCTAGCAGACATGTTGATCCATCCACAAATATTCCTCCATCTAGTGCTTCATCAAAAAAGACAAAGGTTTCTACTGGTGCATCTCGTTCTTGTGCAATGGGTGCCACAGTTTTTGGGATGTTCAATGTTCTAGATCGAGATGACACAGATGATGCAATTGGCAAATTTATTTTTGCCAATGGAATTCCCTTCCATGTTGTTTGTTCTCCTTATTACAAGGAAATGGTCCAAGCAATTGCAAGAATAAAACCTTCATATGTACCACTCGGAGAACATAAGCTACAAACAACAATTTTAGATAAACAAGTGTCTAAACTTGACGTGCAAAAAGAGAGAATGAGACAAACATGGTTGAGGTTTGGTTGCTCTATTGTTGTGGTTGGCTGGACTGACATCCGAAAATGCCCACTAATCAACATCATAGTGACATCTTTAGAAGGTCCATTCTTTCTTAAAGCTGTTGATTGTTCTGGAAAGCACAAGGATGCATCTTTCCAATTTGAGCTTCTTCGAGAAGCTATAGAGGATGTTGGGGCTGATAGTGTGGTGCAGGTTGTGACAGATGCAACAATAGTTTGTAGATCAGCTGGGTTATTGATTCAAAGCAGGTATCAACATATTTTTTGGACTCCTTGTTGTGTGCATGCACTCAATAATGCATTGAAGGACATTGGCAAGATTTAGTGGATATCAGACTTGGTGACAACTGCAAGAGATGTGCAGATGTTTATCTGCAACCACCACACCTCCTTGGCCATGTACAGGGCTCACACGAGGAAGGAATTCCTCAAGCCCACTGATACTAGATATGCTAGCTATTTTCTCTTATTGGAGAGGATGCTAGAGGTACAAGCACCTCTACAATCCTTGGTTGTGAGTTCAGAGTGGGGAAGGTGGTCAGAATCAAAGACAGACACGGGGAAGAAGGTCAGGCTTCAAGTGTTGGACAATGATTGGTGGGCAGATTGTTCTTATTTGGTGTCATTCTTGGGCCCTATTGTGGAGGTCATTCGTTACATTGATTCAGATGCTCCTAGTCTTGGAGAAATCTATGAGACCTTTGATAGCATGTTGGGTCATGTGAAGGCAGCCATTCAGCAGAGGGAGCCCTCATTAGAGTTCTATACATCCCAGATTCGACCCATCATTCAGCGTAGGTAGGATCGCATGAACACACCTTTGCACATGGTAGCATATGCATTAAACCCAAAATGGTATGTTGAAAGACCTGGGAGGGTGCCTCCTATTGATGATCCTGAGGTAAAGAATGGCTTCCTAGATGCAATTGCAAAGATGTACAATGAGGAGGAGGGGGCAAGATTTCGAAGACAGTTTGTTCAGTTTGCATCTCTTAGTGGCCCCTTCAACACACGTGGTGCTCAAGCAGATCGCATAGATCTAGCCCAAGATGACCCGATTGGTTGGTGGAGGATGCATGGGGATGGTGCTCTAGAGCTCAAACATCTAGCTATGCGTTTGTTGTCTCAGATTGCTAGTTCCTCTGCAGCAGAGAGGAATTGGTCCACATATAGCTTCATCCACTCTATCAAGAGGAACAAGCTTACCTCTAAAAGAGTGGAGAAGTTAGTTGCTGTGCACAGTGCCCTACGTCTTGAGCATAGGAAGACACTTGAGTATTTGAAGGGACCAACAACACGATGGGATGTTGATCTAGAGGATGATGCACATGTAGGTATGGAGGAGAGACTTAATGAGAGACAAATGGGGTTGGTTGGTGTGCCACTTAGCATGTTTGAGAATGCTAGTGATTCAGATTCAGATGGTGATATGGTTGATCCTGATTTATTCATGCAGCAGCTGGATGCAAAGACTAGCGTGACATTACCTTGAGAAAAATTATGCTCGTTTATCTTTTGATATGTTGACGTTCTAACTTCTTATGTTATTCTTACTTCATAAAATTTTGACTCTTGATGTATCAGACTTGACTTTTATAATTTTATTCAAGATTCAGTGTTCAATGTTCATAGTAGGAACTTGGAAGTGGAACATCAAGATTCAATATGCTTTAATGGTTAATCATAATGTATGATGTATGATGTAACTGTTGATGTATGCTGTATGATTATAATTATATCAATGATCATGCTTTGCAACTTTTCGTTTTAAATTTGTTCCAGTTATAAACTTATATGATTCATTGATTTATAAATTATATGTTATATTTATAAGTTTTTAAGACCCTGACGTTCCCCCACATTTCCTAAAAATTGGTGGGGAGCTTTTGCATAGGCCACTCCCGAGTATCCTCGCTCCCTCGCCTCCTCGTCTTGGAAACTTGGTGGAACATTGCTTATCTCTCTGTCTCTCTCTCTAATTTGACCTTAGTTGGACTAAGATCATCTCCTCTTCTCCCATGTGTATTGCTAGTCCATCTCCACGTCACCCTAGTTCTCCACCAATTGAACTCCAATTCATCCTCAATTCACTCCACTAAACCTTAGTTAATTCAAAGCGCATGGCTTGTCTACTCCCCTCATCTCTCAAGCCTACTCCATCTTTCTTCACTTTATTGTTAATCTTACTCCTCGACATCTCCACTCCATCCACAATGCATGTTTTATTTCTAGTATGTAGCAACTTGACTGAGATAGACTCTAATCAAACTAAAGTGCATCAACACTCTTCTATTAGGTTGACACCACTCAAACTATACTCAAGCACACTTCAGCCTGTGTTGACTCAACTACTCCATGGTCTAACTCAGAGCACTTGGCACTTTATTCTACCTTTCTCCGGGATTATAGGATTCATACTCACTTGGAGTTTTGGATTGAAGTGTTTCTATTAACCACCACTAGTGGGTAACCCATAGGAGAAATTTTCTCCTAGAAAGATGCATGTAAACCATTTGTAAGGGCTCAGATGATGGTGTAAGTGATGCCACATCAGCATACAAGTCCTGGGTCATCTGCCAAGTGCATGGTACAACTGTCGGCCTGGGTGGGCAAAAGTTAACTAGATGCATCTTCCTCATCCAATAGGTGAATCTTGAGCAAACTTTGAATGTTGTTGGGGATCCATGGAGTGATGTCTACTGCTGTGGAGGTCCATGGCTCTCAACACACACACTATATGTGCCAATGTAGCCCTCTGGAGGGTTAGGACCCCGTATAGGGAGACCAAACCCAAGATGGAGACCACTTGCATTCTTGCATAAGATCCAATGCGTCCCCTAACCTTCCAGTACAACAAGTCATCAAGGAAATTGAAGAAAAGAGCATACAAACCATGGACAACAGGCCGAGACTTCATAATGGCATGCCTTTCCATAATGGGCTTTGGCATGTGCAAATGTCTCCAAGCTCCAAATGGGGTTAACCAAGTATCCTATTAGGTTGTTTCTACTTCTAAAGGGGATAATATGTCCAAGGTACATCCTTTAAAGGTGGTGGCATGTGGTAAAGGGATGAATGGAGTAGGGAATGAAAAGGGGCAACCCTGGGCCACATGCTGGGGTGCAAGGGTTGTTAGTAAAAGGGAAGCCCACACTTGGGCATGTAATGTATAGGAGGGAGCAATTGTGGTACATGAGGTGCCTCGACCTTGATTTTTCCACCCTTCTTTATATTCTTTTTACCTTTTATGATTTTTCTTTTAATTAACTAGTCAGGGTTCAAGGGTAAGAGCATGATGTGTGAGATATAGCATTGGATACCCTTTTTAAGGTAGGGAAGTTCATTGCCCAGTAGGGGATGGGACAATCATGGGTTCCTAAATGATAAATGAGGATCATCTAGGGCCTATAGGAACCAGGGTGATGGCCAAGATGATGGGGTAGAGTTCATGCATTGGCTTTTGCCCACGTGCTAAATGTGTTTGTCCTGGCCACATTTTGCATTTTGTGGTACATTTTCTTGTTGAATGTGGCCAATTATGATTTTACTTTTATTTTCAACTGCATCAACCTCCGGGGCATCATTCGAGGCCCGACCCAAGGTGTGGGCAAGGGGAAGGGGAAGACTAGCCCTATGTGGACCCAGGTAGGAGAAATGATAGATGGGGCTATAATGAGTGTAAAGTGGGTAATATATATGGATGAGGGAGCGGGACCACACAACCAAAATCGGGGTTTCACATGTAATACCATCTCTAAAGCCAAAAGGTCAGTAAAAGAGATCCCATGGGAATAGAATCCAAGGTTAACATCCAAAAGGGGTCTAGGGGACAGGAGCACAGACCTAGCTCATTCTTTCCACCGAATCTCCCCATTTATCCATGCCCATAAGTGTCCATGATGAGCAAACTACTCAATGACCACGCATACCTTTAGGTTTGGGAGGCCCGCCTTCAAACATACAATCATGGCAGATGGGTGAGGGACCACATGGCTAGTTCAGGTGGCAGAGAAGTGGCACAACGAGCTAGTTGGTGGCTGCAAGGGGCTGCTGGCTGCCGGCTGAGGACCATCTTGGAGAAAAAATTTCTCCTAGGGACATCGCCCACAAAATGGTGGGTAACAAGTATCATCCTTCATTCTTTGCCTCTTGTCTAGCCTTTGCCTCTACCTCGATCCTCTAGGGACATCAGTAGACACCACCCATTCTTGCTGAAGCTGCCTAATCTAAGCCTTAAAATATGGTAGATTAAGCTTAGCATGCTTGACGAGCTTAACCTCAATCTCGAAGGATTAGGTATCTAACAGCAATGCTGTGCCATCAGCTGAATTTGATTTGTCCTTTTTATCCTTCACGTCACTTCCACTGTTATTGGACAAATTTCTAAATCCACCTACAATGGCATTATGGTTATATTTAGAGGAGGGAGACGAGAAGTTTTTCCTTCATTCAATGCCTCCTTTCTATTCCTCATTAACCTGTTTTATTAACTGAGAGTGTACTTTTTGAATGGAGAAAATATACTTTTATTACATTTTTCAAATTTTTAGGGAGATGGTTAAACATCAAGGCTTAAGCTTACTGTTATATCACTGCATCTTTGCATGTATTCCTTCCAGTTCCAAGTTAAAGACGTACTAGAATAATAATTTAATGTAAAATCATAGGAATGTAAACTCTTATGAACAAAGGAGTCTAGCTTGAATTTGATTTCTGGAACAGTGAAAGTAATGGATCTCATTGGCACTTTATGTTCTCCATTCGAATCTGGAAGAATGTGTAATGCCTGATATTTCCTACAGTTTGTGTTTATAGAATTTAGCTTTCTATTGTCCATAGCAGCCCTTTTACTTGTTTCCTAGAATGATTCACTGGCTTATGGCAGATACATTAAGATGGGTTGCTTTCAGTCCTTTTGAAAACTTTATTATCTTCCATTTAGAATATTTATATCTTTTGAAATATGTTAGTCATAATTTTAGTTTCAGAAGATGGAATATATGAATTTATTGTTTGAGGCATAGCATGAGTCTTCTAAATAATCTGACTGAAGATGCAGTCTGTTTTTAGGAAGCCTAAAATGCAATCCTTTTGAGGGTTTATGGATTTGAGACTCTTAGTTGTCATCCTAAATTTTGTTTTAGATATTGTTTGTCTGAGCTTTGACATTGATGGTTTTTTTCTGAACTTTTAGCAGCAGTGACAAGCAACTGTATCAGCCTCATATAGAGCGAAAGTTAAGTGGGTCTTCATCATTTAACAGGATTAATATTACACAGTCTACTGATTGCCTTTACAGGCAATCGAATTTAGCAGGCATGTTGAGTATCATATGTATACTTCAATTTTTCAACATCGATGCTTCTTTTAACATTTTAGTTTTGACTTGTTGGCTGGAAGGAATATGGGATGACATATTTTTAGTGCAGGCAACCCAGATAATTTGAGAGAAAGGTCAAAGGCACCTATTGTACATCAAAAGGGGCGTTTCAAAATTATGCACGGGGATATGGTTCCAGGGGAGGTGCGTTTTGCAATTTTCCAGAGTTTTTTTGTTTTATTACAATTTGGATTTAGATGCCTTGTATTCCAAAGACACTGCTTCTATATTACCACTAACATTTCGATTTAAAATTCTAAAATTTTTTAGTATGTAATTGATTTTTGGAAAGCATCTTTTCCTATGATATAAATGACTAGATAATGAAATCTATGAGCTACTGGAAAAAGTGGGTGCCTTTTATTTAACAACTCATGAAAGGCCTTTACATGGAACACTTGGGAGATTGTGCCCACTTTTCTGTTGTTGTTTGGTTGTTCGTTAAGGATTTCCAGGTGGCTAGAGCCTGGCTCTTTGGCTTATTCCGAGGAAATTCTACTTCTTTTTGAATCTTCATTCGTTTTTAAAAGTTCTTCCACTATGATTAAATATTTTTGTGGCTGTAGGACAGTGCACCTCTCTTTGAAAGGAGGAAGGATTATGATGCTCATTAGAAATGGATTAGTTTTTGAAAAATCCTCAGAAGCTATATATATATATATATATATATATATATATATATATATATATATATATATATATGTATAGCTTTTGAGGATTTTTGGAAAATGACACTTCTGACGCTTCACTTCCAAAAAACGCACCCGCTTTGCCCCCACTTCATGCAACATTGAGTGTGATAAAGAAAAGCGGATCATTGACGTAGAACCTAGTGCCACCATTGCGGCCTCAGTGATCCAACTAAATGAGACTAAATGAGAAATGAAATGAAATGAAATTTCTATTAATGCCCCATAAAGACTTGATAGTTCAGTGGGACTTGATATCACACCAGTCATGAGAATGCTATACAAAAACAAGGGGTTCCCAAGATGCCCTTCCTAAGATTATAATAGTGAAGTGGAAAACTAGTAAATCAATGACCGTAAATAAAACAACATATCAAAAGTTGGGACTACAAGAGGGTTATCTTGGGTAGGGACCCTAGAATGCGAGGAGAGATCTGGTAAAGAAACAATATTTTCTACACTGTAGTAAGTCTATAACCATATGAAGGGGAGCATGACCTACTTTCCATTTGAACCAATCACGTGGATGTTTGTACCCACTGCCTGTTGGATAATGTCATTAGGAGAGTGGCTCATGTTGAGAGGGCCCTATGGAGTAATCCTAGGTGGCATCTATTGATTTTTGAAGAGATTTATTTACTGATAATTTCTTTTGATGATATAATTCATTTACACATTCTTATCCATGATTTCATCATTAAGCAAATTACACAGAAGACATCAACAATTAAGACGGTAGGACCATAAAGAGATAACCACACAAAGAACACAATATTTTAGCGTGGGAAAACCCACTAAGGGGATTGTAATGACCAAAAGTCATATACGCAGCAAAAATATTAAAATACTTCGTAGACAAAGACATCCATGAGAGGACAATAATTGTAAATTGTATATTGTATTGATGTAGGATGAGTACAAATGAGAATGAGGGTCCTGTATATATCAGTGTTGCGAACATCTCAATAACATCTCGATTTGATCTCAAAATCACGATTTTTTGGCCTAGCCGATGTTTGCCAATTTTTAAAGATATTTTTATGGTATCTTAATTTTGCCAATGTTTGCCGATTTTTTACTGATATTTTTCCGATTTTTAAGATATTTTGGTTTTCTAGACCCTTGCAGATTTTATCCCGATGTCGATGTTCACAACATTGGTATATATAGCCAAGTAAGTATCCTTTCATTTACGGTAATGTCCTTAGGGACATACCTTTTCATTAATTGCTAACTAATTAATTATTAATCTTATTTGTTGTCTTTTACATTATTTGTGTTTATTTTTATATAAATTTAGTTTGTTACATTGTCATCCCCTTCAAAAAGCTTTGTCCTCAAAGCTTACTCATGAAGGATTGGTTCTCTTCTGTTGATTGGCATATCTTCTTATTTATGAGCTTTCATCTTTGTTGATACAAAAAGATATGAAGTTCTGACCGATAGACAAAATTGTCGTACTGAAAATAGATCAAACCATCCTAGATTGATCTTCTGGGCAATCTTTTAACCCTTGGAGCTGTGTGGTGAATAGTTATCGTATGACTGGATTGAGCTCACTTCAGTATTCTTCGGAACATAAGTTTGTTGTTTATGTTCTGCGTGATATAGATTTGTAGATTTATTAAGGCGTCTACTCTTGTGATTCGAATGTAGATAAGGAATTTTTATTGTTTGAACTTCCTTAAACGTTTTTATGGCAGTTTCCTAATTTCCATCAGGCATTGTTGTTGTTGACTTAACTACTGAATCCTTATTTGGGGTGTCCTCTGTTTGAACGACAACCTCTGAGTACGTTTTTACTTCAATAGGGTTTGGATTTACTTGAACTGCGAGATTAGTGGTATTGATGTTTGTTTCTTCAGTTTGCATTGTTACATCTAGAGATTTTGATGCTTCTTTTGTGACAAGTTCTTTGAACCTATTCGTCAATGATTTATTTGCGTCCTTAAATTTTTTAATCTGTTTGTGCATATTTTGATTATGATTTTTGAGACGTAAGCATTCTTCATTCTTTGAGTCAACTTATTTTGGCCTTCACGCTTCTCGTCTTTTAAACACTTGATTTGTTCTACTAATGTTTGGTTAAGGCTCTTTAAACATAAATTTTCTTCTTTTTTGTTCTAATAAACGCTCCTTGAGTTCCTTCTTTGATTCTTTAGCTTTCTTGACTTGTTTGAGTAGTTTTTCTTGGTGATCTCTGAGGCGTGGAATTTCTGTCTTTGCTGCAGATGACTTCTTCAAGCTCTTTTTGCTTCTTTGATATAGTTTTTTCGTTATCTTGAAACATAAAGTCTGAGATATCCTTAAGGTCTTCTAATGAAGATTTTATTGATTTTGATTTACTTGTTATGTCTTGAAATGTGACCATCTTCCCTTTATAAGGAAACATCAAAACTTGTTTCTCTATGTTTAACATGAATGTACCCAAATCCTTAAACCAGGGTTGACCGAGTATGATGTCTGTCTTTTTATCCGTCCTTACAACATGAAATCGAGATATGTACTCATAATGACCTATTGTCACTTGTAGATCACTAATTTTATACTCTTTTTGGTCAAAAATATTTTTCTTTACACCAATGCTTAGATCTGGAATTAATAGTTGATTTGCCAAGTTGATGTTGATATAATTTTTATCGTTGCTTGGGCTGATAGCGACATTAACTTCTCTTCCTTGGATACTTCCTTTTAATGTAATTACTCCGTGATCTGTAACTGAAAGACCATTATAGGAAAACCTTTCTTCCTTTGTCATTTTAGAATTGAGCTCCATCATTTTTTTTTCAATGATTGATCCCATTTGTTTTGTCGAGATGACTTAAGGTATTATGTAATCTAAATATATAAAATTTCTTTTAATTTGATGGATTGTGAACACTTAGCTATCAATTGGAATATTCTCCAAATTCACCTTTTTATGTTTTATAAGAATATATATCTTCCCTTTAATCCACTAAGGAATAAAATTTAATACTACCCTTTTCTTATATTCACTTATATATATTTGAATGCTTCTCTTTATACTTATATAAAGAGATATGCTTTCACGTAACCTTCTTAATTTTTTTTTGTAACTTTATATTCTCTCATTTTTTTTTGACTTGAACTTTTCTTTAAAGTACCCCTTTATAATATAAAACTTCTCTTTATATATCTTTATTTATATATATTTTTTCTTTTTTCTTTTTGAAAAGTTACAACCCTAGTGAAACGCGACTATTGATCTCTTTGGGGTATAATATAAAATATATGTCCACTTATATTCCTTTGACTCGGTTAATTTCCTCCACGTAAAAGTAAAACTTACCATTCACATATAGAGTTTTTTATTCCTTTTGATTTTCTTTTACCTTGAAAATACCATGGACAATTACCATGGGTTGCTAAAACCACGGGCTTGTAAACCAGCGAATGAAGAATCAAGATAATATTATATACTCTTCCTTCTCTTATGTATAGTTTTAAAGATATTTGGAAAGATTCTCTCTTAACTTTATCATGCACTTTTTATCCATAATGTAGAACCTTTTTATATATTTGAATTTTCTCCTTCAAATTTTACACTAGACTATATCTCTCTCTATATATATATATATTTTTTAATCTTTATATGTACTTTTTTTTCTTTGACTATCTTCTTTTTTTCTTTATTTTCTTTTTGTTTAGTGGCCAAAGACCTCTGACAAATTAGTGATGGAGAAACTCCCAAAAGTGTAGCGAAATGCTTCAATCTCGACGACAACAATGTTGACGAAACCTGGATGGCCAAGGACCTGGATCGGAGAGCGTGACTCTGTACAGCGGTGGAGCGACCAGAGGATTGAATTGCTCCGATACTAATTAACGACCAAAAGTCGTATACACAACAGAAATATTAAAATACTTCGTAGACAAAGACATCCATGATAGGACAATAATTGTAAATTGTATATTGTATAAATAATTGATGTAGGATGAGTACAAATGAGAATGAGGGTCCTGTATATATAGCCAAGTAAGTTCCCTTTCACTAACGGTTATGTCCTTATGGACATACCTTTTCATTAATTGCTAACTAATTAATCATTAATATTTAATGCAGAAGTGTCCTCAGACACATAATTTTATTAATAAGAAAATAAATTACATCTGGAATTTTTCAAGAGTTTACACCCGAACAACAAAACACTCTTGCAATGAGCTATTTATAAGCTCAATGTCCTAACTACCTCTAATTATGGATCACTTATAAAATAACATCTGTCCATTTACAATAAAAGCTATTTAAACAACTTACTAACAATTCTCCTAAATTAGAGCCTAAGATATGGCACATTTGTAGAGTCGTATCTTTTTACAACAATATTCTAATTCTAAATGTAATAATTAAATATTCTAGATTAATAATTATTAATTTAAAATATTAAATTAATAATTATTTTATTCTAACTTTATAACCTATGATAATATTTTATTTTTGGATCATCTAACATTCCCCCCATGATCCAAAGATACATTACAACAGATACCAAGTTCATCCCTGAACTTAGTAAATTTTATTTTGCCAAGAGGTTTCGTGAAAATGTCGGAGATCTGATCTTCTGAAGGACAATAAATTGGCTTGAGGACATCCTTGGCAATGAGAGATCTGATATGATGATACTTGGTGTCCACATGCTTTGTCTTTGAATGAAAAACTGGGTTCTTGGCAAGCTTAATGGCTGACTGGCTGTCAATGAATAATGACGTAGCTTCTGCCTGAGAAATGCCCAAGTCCTGCAAAATTTTGTGCAACCAAACAATTTCACATGCTACTTCCCATGCTGAAATGTACTCTGCTTCTGCTGAAGAAGTGGCCACTGTAGCTTGTTTCTTACAACTCCAAGACACTGCTGCTGACCCCATGCTCATTAAATAACCTGATGTTGATGCTCGATCATCAATACTTCTAGCAAAGTCGGCATCTGAAAATCCACCAAGTACAAAGTTTTTAGTCTTTTTGTAAAGAAGACCAAAATCTTTTGTTCCTTGGATATATCGAAGAACTCTTTTGGCTGCATTCCAGTGGTTATCTCGTGGTTCCTGCATAAAACATGAAAGAATACTGACTGCATAAGATAGATCAGGGCGAGTGTTTGTCAAATAAATCAAGCTGCCAATCAACTGTCTATAAGTAGTGCTGTCCACCATTTCCCCCCTTCAAATTTTGAAAGTTTCAAGTTTTGCTCCACGGGGGTAAGAACGGGCTTGCAATCCTGCATTCCAAATTGCTGGAGAACCTCTGCTACATACTTATTCTGAGAAATGAAAATATGATGTGGACGTTGGAAGACTTCAACTCCAAGATAGTAGTGAAGTAATCCCAAATCTGTCATCTTAAAACCTGCATGTAACTCCGTTTTCACCTATGCAATATGATCATCATCATTTCCAGTAATGATCAAATCATCTACATACATAACAAGAATCACCAGATATTTACCTTGTTGTCGCACATACAAAGTATCATCAGATTCATTTCGTTGAAAACCAACTTTCCTAAGGTATTCATCCATTTTTGCATACCAAGCTCGGGGACCTTGTTTTAACCCATATAAAGCCTTGATCAATTTGCAGACTTTATGTTCCTGCCCTTCAATTTCAAAACCTGGTGGTTGTGTCATATATACTTCTTCTTGTAAATCCCCGTTGAGAAAAACACTTTTTACATCCATTTGATGAACTTTCCATCCTTTCTGAGCGGCCAATGCAAGTGTTAATTGGATGGTGCTCCATTTAGCTGTAGGAGCAAAAGTTTCCTTATAATCAATGCCTTCATGCTGCGCAAAACGTTTAGCCACAAGTCTTGCTTTATACTTTTCAAGTTCTCCATTATGATTGTACTTAACTCTGTAAACCCATTTACATCCTATGGGTTTAACATTTTGAGGACAATCAACAAGTTTCCATGTGTTGTTACCAATCACTGCTATGATATTCTTCAATCATAGCATGTTTCCATTCTTTATGTTTTACGGCTTCATTGTATGTGGAAGGTTCAATAAAATCATTTGCTATCAAGGCAAAATTTCCTTCACTTCTGTGTGACTTCCTTGTTCCTGTTTTATTCTGCTCATCAGGCCTTACATCTTTCAAAAGTTGAACTGCCCATTTTGGTAGTTGATGCTCACTTGTTTGAGATTCTGAAAAGTCACCATCATTGTAAAGAGGATTAATGTAAACTGATGTTCGTCGATCAGTTGAAGATTCTGGAGGTGGAGAATCACTGTCAGAAGAACTGCTACTGCTTGGAGATGCAGATGAACTGCTAGAAGATCCAGATGGTGTTGTTGAAGTAGATGGACTGGATGAATCATCTTCAGATGAAGGAAAATCAAGTTCATACCAATTTGGTGAATTTGGTTGACTTTGCATATTTCCTTTTCTTTGACTACCTTTAGTTTCTAACTTTTGAAGAGGACTTTCTATTTCTTCAACACTCTTACTCTTTGTTTCATCAAAAATTACATTTTTGCTCACAATAAATTTTCCGTTGGTCAAAAGACGGTACCCTTTCTTCTCATCAGAATATCCAATCATTGTGCATTTCAAACTTCTTGAGTCAAGCTTAGTTCTTTTTTCTTTCGAAACTAAGGCATAACATACTGATTCAAAAACTCTAAGAAGAAGAAGAATGGTCATAATGATGATGTTCAAATGAGGTTGAGGTCACTTGTATTTATAGCCTTCCAAGGGTGTCCAATTTGCTTTAGGGCCGACTTGATCAAATATGCACTTGTGGGCTTTAATTAAAAAATGCACTTTCCCTTGTCCAAATTGATCGCTTCAATAGTCAAAATTGGTCCTCTCGTAAAGAGGAATCTCATCCTATGGTTGGAATTTGTCACTGAGCTGCCAAATTAACACTGCCTCTCAGCTAGGACAAATTCCAACTACATCATGCAATCATCGCAAGAATCATATCATCAAATCATATCCAATGTCAAGTATCTCGACATCAAATGTCATCACTGCTAATCTCTTGATTGTCTTTGCTCATATGCTGAACATTCTTGAATCTAAAAGAAGAAGAATTTGACATCGGAAGGGAGCTTAAGCTACCACCCTTTATCACGTCGAAGAGCACATCTCTATTCGAAACAACATCAAGGACCACATCTCAACCTGAAACTACAAAGGGGAGCACATCTCAACCCAAAATCCAATGACAATGAGGAAGGTTCTATTGGACACTCTCACCCCATGTCAAGCAATAGGCGAGATACCACTTACCAAGCAAGGATCACAACCATCCCATGATGCAATCAAGATACCACTTGCTATATGAGGTAAGGATCACAACCATCCTATTGCCTGCTGATCTTGCTAATAATGACACTCAGTAGTCATGTGGTAGAACACCTACATCATAATCATAATCAACTTGGGTGAGATACCCCTTTTACCAAAGGTAAGGATCACACGCCCCCAAGCACTCTCTCAACCTTTTGGCTAGATGGCGAGCGGTAATCCCAACAAGCCCAGTTTGTGGATATGATGCCAACTGGGGTATACTCTGCATAGACCAAGATAAGGGGAGATACTCGATTTGTCAAAATAGACAAGGATCACATAGACCCTATGGGTGTGTTAAAATTGGCAACTAGGGCCAAACTCCATGTGGGTCATCTTATTTATGGTAGTTGATATTTTTCTTGGATCCCTCTCATCGAGAGGTGTAGGATTGATCTAAAGATCATCCGATTCCGATAAGTATTCATGGAGTTATGAATTTATTTGCGTTATAAGACAATTTGTCAAGGTCGACCAACAACCAAATAAACCCCACATGTGCTCAACATTTTAGTATAAATAGAGGTGGCCTTCAAGTCATTTCAACACACTTGGGATCTCTTCCTCTCTCTACTTGTCTTTGGGTTTTAGTAGGAGGAGAGATCCTAAGGAATAACGTTGCCTTGATCCGGAGGGTAGAAAGCTGGAACTGTTGGAAAAGCCGGAAAAGCTGGAACTACCGGAAAAATCGAAAATGCCGGAAAAGCCGGAACTGCTAGAACTGTCAGAAAGCCGGAACTGCTAGAACTGTCAGAAAGTCGGAACTGCTAGAACTGTCAGAAAGCCGGAACTGCTAGAACTGTCAGAAAGCCGGAACTGTCGGAAAAGTCGGAATTGCTAGAAAAGACGGTATTGTCAGAAAAGCTGGAACTGTCGGAAAAGCCAAAAATGTTGGAAAAGCTGGAACTATCAAAAAAGCTAGAAAAGACAGAACTGCCGAACTGCTGGAAAAGCCGGGAACAAGCGGAACTGCTGGAACTACCGGGAACTGCTGGAACTGCCAGAACTGCTGGGACCTGCGGAAACAGTCGGAGCATTTGTTTCTGAAGGAGAGCAGCATGCAAGGGACATCTAACTAACAGTGAGACAGTTGTATGGTACTTAGTAGCAAATACATCAAACATGCAATGTTACAGCTAGCATGCAAGGGACAACTAGCATGCAACAACAAGCATGCTAAGGACAACAACCATGCTAGCGACAACAAGCAAGCAAGGGACAAAAAGCAAGCAAGGTGCAACCAACACATAGGTCAGGATGGCAACATGGTGCAACAATGGCACATAATGCAGTACAGTGATGGGTACAGTCATGATTAATGAAGCGTGATGAGATGCAGCATAGTGATGATGGGTGTAGCATGGTGCAGCGTGGTGAGGTGTAGCATGATGACGAAACGTAGCACAACGATAGGTGAAGGAGTCACCTTGGAGAATTAGTTGAAGCAACATGTCTTCAACTGATCTCATGTATCATCTTCTTAGAGATGATCTATGCTCTTATCTAGATAAGTCAAAGTGTTGACTTTTGTTGTAAACGTACTATCTCTCTCTCTCTGCTGAACTATTGAAGAACATATCAGAAGAATTGATCAAGGGTTTCCCCACATTGGGGTTTGTACCTGGCTAGCGCCACATCTTGTGTCCTCTTGTCTTGGCTTGTCTTCTACGATTTATGTTTATGTTCTATTTGCAGTTTACTTTAATGCTAATGTGATTGCTAATCTGGAAAAGATATGGACCTAACTGTGAAAATTGAAATAAATTGCTCTAAGCATAGAACATACATAAAATTAACATGGTATCAGAGCTGAGGTGAAGACAATGCCCAAGCAAGAGTGAAAGAGCAATCACCAAATGCAGTTGGGAAAGGACAAAAGGGTTAGTGGATTCCTCATCTCTCTTCAAATTCACCAAGGGTGAAGTTGAGGCAGAGAATATTATTAGAATGGCGTAGCGGAATATGGCCCACCTAAAGATCACTTCATTGGAAGACCGGATCTCAGGGTGGAAGGAAAGGCAGATAACTAGTTCGACCATTATGCAAAGGAGTGTCCGACTGGCAAGGACACATCACTTGATGATGATAACAATCATTCCAGGGACATCTTCAACGATCAAAGGAATGACAGGTAATGCAGGTCATCAAGGAAATGGCCAACTCTTCATAGAAAGCAAGGAACTCTAGGTATGAAGAATCAAATGTTGTTTCTGATAAGATAAAGAAGCGTTATCTTTTATTGGCCCTCTCCTTCATATTCTTTGGGAATCTGGCTTATAGATTGTAGTGCTTCAAGGCACTTCATCGGATAGATGGGTGCACTCTCTAATTTGGTAGAGATGGAAACAATCGTGGGATTATACTTGGAGCCGATGCCACCTATCCCGGAAAGGGTGTAGGGAATGTTAAATCTCTATTGAATAAGGGTAACTCGATTCATTTACAGAATCTCTTTTATGTACCTGATCGCAAGAAGAACATGGTGTCCATCTCAGAAATGGAAGTCAAAGGTTTCAAGGTGGCATTCATCGATGGAAAGACACGTGTTAAAAAATATAATTTTCAAAGATGTTTTTTCTCACGGGTTCAGGGTTGGCAATTTGTATCAAGTTGCAGGATGGTCCATTAGGGATCATGTCAATTGACATATCGCATCTATAACACCGAAGATCTACCTATGGGGCCCTACCTGATGTGAGTCAAATGTTGATAGGTATGTTTGAATTCAAGTAGAGCATGAAGGTACATGTCTGGGATGTATCGAAGGAAAATCTTATAAGGGAACCATTCCCCTCATGCAACAGGTCCATAGGTTTGGAACAACCCGAGGAGTTTGAGATTCATGATCGGGAATCTCACGTATACAGGTGGAAGAAAGCCCTTTATGGCTTGAAGCAAAACACCCCGGGCATAGTATGAGAGGATTGATCACTGTCTGATGAAGCTGAGATTCACTAGGAGTGAAACCGATCCAAACCATTACCCAAAGGTTGTGGATGATAGACCTCTCATACTGACACCTTATGAGGACGACCTATTTCTGACAGGTGCAAACCCTCTCATTTGCAGAAGTAAGAGGGAGTTGGATTCCGGATGTGGAATGATGAACTGCAAGCCTGTGACTACCTCGAGGATCTTAACTTTCAGAAGTTATATGGTAGTGATTTCGAACCAGATTTGGGAAATGCCTCTAAGTTTCATAAACTCATTCGCGTTGATGTTCTCGGTGAACTTCCGTCCGGACATATGTTTTGCAGCTAGCATGGTGAGCTCATATTTGGTTGAGCCTCACTGGATTGGTGCCAAGAATCTTCTGAGATATCTTCGGGGCACAATCTCTCATGGATTGAGATACACTGCCAGAAATATGAAACTGCATGATTATTCGAATGCTGACTGGGCAGGTAGTGTGGAGGATCACTAGAGCACTTCTCAGTGCTGGTTCTCTTTGGATTCTGCTTCGATATCATGGATGAGCAGGAAGCAGAAGTCGGTTGCTATAAGCACCGCCGAGACCGAATACATAGCTACGAGTATGATCTCATGTGAAGCTGCATGGTTGCAGAAGCTCTTAAGTGAGTTGTTTGTACACATGATGAATACCACTGTGATTCTTTGTGACAACCAGAGGGGGGATTCGATTGTTGAAGAATCCTGTATTCGATGATTGCTCCAGCAAATAGACATCAGATACTGCCTTATCTGCGATATGCTAAGTTGATGAGTGAGGAGGCTCCATTGCATTGAGACAGATGTATAGGTCGCAGACATTTTGTCAATGCCCCGGGGAAAGGTCAAATCTGTAACTTTCCCGAATGACTTGGAGTCGTTGAGGGAACTTCTTATAAGGGTCCTGCATGTTGCATGCATTGAGCTTTGGGAGCTCTGGGGGGCTTGGGGTACTTACTAGAGTAACATATGACCACAAGGCGACTCACCCTCCCCTGGTGTTGCACTATGAACAGGATGATTAGTTCTTCTATGGGCTGGGATGATTAGTTCTCCCGTGGCAACTGTGGAACAGGATGATTAGTTCTCCTGTGGGCCGGGATGATTAGTTCTCCCATGGCAACTGTGGAACAAGATGATTAGTTCTCCTATGGGCCAGGATGATTTGTTCTCTGTGGCGACTGTGGAACAGGATGATTAGTTCTCCTGTGGGTCAGGATGACTTGTTCTCTGTGGCGACTGTGGAAGATGATGATTAGTTCTTCTGTGGGCCAGGATGATTAGTTCTCCGTGGCATCCACTGACAGGATGATTTGTTCTCTTGTGGACAGGATGATTAGTTCTCCTGTCGAGGCATCCTACCCATGCAGTCTGGGACTCATGGGAAGTACCTCTCATCTGATCAATGAGCAGGGAAATGAGGATAGGGACCATAGTAGTACTATCGATGGACGCATCGCTGTATCTATCGTACTCCCTATGCTAGGATGACCTCCATTGATCTGGGATCAATGAAACTGATCTGGGATCAGTATGAGTGGTTTGAGACACTCTCTTGTGACATTGATCTGGGATCAGTATGAGTGGTTTGAGACACTCTCTTGTGATATTGATCTGGGATCAATAAAACTGACTTCGGGCCAGTAAGAGTGATGTGACACACTCTCTTCAGATGAAACTGACTTCGGGTTAGTAGAGAATGGTATGAGACATTCTCGATCAATTCTTCTTCTTCATGGTTCAGCAGAGCAGAGCAGAGCAGAGCTCAGCAGATCAAAGCAGAGAAGAGCATAGCAGATCAGAGTAGAGCAGAGCAGTGCAGAGCACTGATGGCAGAGATAGTACAATCGGACATATGGATCAACGGATGGAGTTCTCCCTAGTTGAGAGGGAGTGTTAAAATTGGAAACTAGGGCCAAACTCCATGTGGGTCATCTTATTTATGGCAGTTGATATTTTTCTTGGATCCCTCTCATCGAGAGGTGTAGGATTGATCTAAAGATAATTTGATTCCGATAAGTATTCATGGAGTTATGACTTTATTTGCGTTATAAGACAATTCGTCAAGGTTGGCCAGCAACCAAATAAACCCCACATGTGCTCAACGTTTTAGTATAAATAGAGGTGGCCTTCATGTCATTTCAACACACTTGGGATCTCTTCCTCTCTCTACTTGTCTTTGGGTTTTAGTAGGAGGAGAGATCCTAAGGAATAACGTTGCCCTGATCTAGAGGGTAGAAAGCCGAAACTGCCAGAAAAGTCAGAAAAGCCGGAAAAACGGGAAATGCCGGAAAAGTAGAAACTGCCAGAACTGTCGGAAAGCCGGAACTGCCGGAAAAGCCGGAACTGCCAGAAAAGACGGAACTGTCGGAAAAGCTGAAACTGCTAGAAAATCCAGTAAAGCCGGAAAAGCCGGAAAAGCTAAAAAAGCCGGAAAAGCCAGAACTGCCGGGACTGCTGGAATTGCTGGGACTACCGAAACTGCCGGGAACTTTCGGAATTGCCGGGAACAGCTGGAACTGCCGAAACAGCCGGAGCATCTATCTCCGAAGGAGAGCAGCATGCAAGGGACATCTAACTAACATTGGGACAGTTGTATGGTACTTAGTAGCAAATACACCAAGCATGCAATGTTACAACTAGCATGCAAGGGACAACTAGCATGCAACAACAAGCATGCTAAGGACAACAAGAATGCTAGGGACAACAAGCAAGCAAGGGACAAAAAGCAAGCATGGTGCAGCCAACACATAGGTCAGGATGGCAACATGGTGCAACAATGGCACATAATGCAGTACAGTGATGGGTACATTCATGATTAATGAAGCGTGATGAGATGCAGCATAGTGATGATGGGTGCAACATGGTGCAGCGCGGTGAGGTGCAACATGATGACGAAATGCAACACAACGATAGGTGAAGGAGTCACCTTAGAGAATTAGTTGAAGCAGCATGTCTTCAACTGATCTCATGTATCATCTTCTTAGAGATGATCTATGCTCTTATCTAGATAAGTCAAAGTGTTGACTTCTGTTGTAAACATACTATCTCTCTCTCTCTCTCTCTCTTGAACTATTGAAGAACATATAAGAAGAATTGATCAAGGGTTTCCCCACATTGGGGTTTGTCCCTGGCTAGCGCCACATCTTGTGTCCTCTTGTCTTGGCTTGTCTTCTGCGATTTATGTTTATGTTCTATTTGCAGTTTACTTTAATGCTGATGTGATTGCTAATCTGGAAAAGATATGGAGCTAACTGTGAAAATTGAAATAAATTGCTCTAAGCATAGAACATACCTAAAATTAACAGTGACAGATATGGGAGCAACATCTACGACCCTATTGTCCAGAGATCCCTCAACCCCATGAGCCTTCCATCTCAATTCCTCACCTTGGGAGCTTAGACAGGGGGGAAGAGTTGGCTCAATGTTCTTGATTAGTGATACTCTCTGTAGATCAAAAACATATCATCGTGCTCATATCTGGCATCGACTTATTCGTCATGTCACAATAGCAACAATCTCCTATTCATGCAGGACATCAAATCCAAGCCTAAGCTTGTCTCGTACAACAACACTGACTGAAGATATCTTAGTCCCAGCTATATAAGAGATTCTCTACCAATTGGATCCCACTCATTATTATCGCAATGTATCCTTGTCATATCTAGAACCCTGCTCAAACAACTCTCCAAAGAGCTTCTTCAATGTGCCTCACAGCTAGTCATGCCAGCAACATCGTACTCAACCTCGACCGTGCTTAATGAAACAGAATTTTCATCAAAATATCATGGCAAATTTCATACTAAAACAACACCCAAAAGTGTTCATATCATCAATAATTATCCCAAAAAATATCAATACATCCATGCAATCACATATCATAGGTAGAATATCTCAGACTAAAAATTGATCGTCCCATGCAAATATCTTGAAGTGAGTTTAGTGGTAACCCAATGTGCATGAAGCGACTCAATCATGAATTGAATCATAATATATGGACGAGTGTTCACACGAAACATCAATGCTTCAATCAACTATCGGTTGCCAAGGCAAGTTCAACAATATCTCTGCATAATTTCTTAAAATTCTATTCCATCAGAGTGTCCAAGGATTTGCATTTCTATTTTCCAAAAACTCTTCAATAGCTTCACGATATAGATTTTCTTTTCCAAACTTCAGAAAGTAATTCATCATGCTATGATTCGTCATTTTGAACTTCAAAGGCCAACTCCCTCTTACTTTAATCATCAGAAGCTCATTGCCTGTCAAGAATAGACCATCAATATAAAACAAAAATCAAAGCCATACCTTGGACAAATTTTGAAGTAGAGGTTTGGATTCGAACATCTTGCTGGCTTCACCAGATAACTGTCAATGCGACCATACCAGGTTCGAGAAGCTTGCTTCATATAATGTTTTCTACAAACATAACACTTGACCAAACCAATATGCTCAGCCTCACACAAATCAATATTGTGCAATCAAATCCACTATGTCAACTTATCAAGCCTTAGATGCTAAATCGAAGCTAATATCAAAGTCATAAATGTTTCTGCCAATGGCACTGTAAAAAACTCTTTGGACCAAGTGTCAAGAGGAGCTCTCATCCAAATACCAAGTTACAACAACCTTTTATTTACCAAGCACTATCCAATCAAACTTTATCAAGGCATCCTTATGATCATCATTTCTATCACTAATTATAAATGCATACACCAAGGACAAGTCATGTAAGTTTTTGCAATTCATAAAATCACTGCATACTGAATCACAACAATTTGTACTTCAACCAATGTGCCAAATCCAATGATACCAATATGGAATCACTATTGAATACCAATATTAGTCACTAAAAGTCACTATGCCCACATAGCACTATCGTCAAGGCAAATCATCAATTATAAAATCAAAACCCTAATTTGTTATCATAGTGGGTTTAATCAGTCCATAACCCAAAACATATCTATGAACTATTAAGCATCATGTCAAAGTTCTAAGGCATCATCAATTATCCAAGCCTATATTGCTCATGTATACTAAATTAAGTCAATAAGCCAAATCTTGTCAAACCCTTGCAATCGTTCTCAAACACTGTCATATACTAGCTTCAGTGATCAAATCAAAATAACATACTGATATGCATATTCCAGTCACTTGCAAATGCAAGTCTAGTCAACACATTCACATTCTCTATAGTAAGTCAAACATTCAAACTTCCCTACTCATAGATTTTTCTGTTGTCTGTTCCATGTCAGTAGGACTGTCATACCCCTGGTGCATTCCTAATTTTATGCATAAAGCTTTAGTTTTTTTTGTGACTTACAGGTACAACTGCACCCATAGGCCTTTTTCCGTGTGATTGGGGCTTAAACTAACAGAAACCCTCTCTTTTTAGGCCATAACTCGCTACAGACTAACAACATCAGATGTTAGTTTATTCATGTCCAAAAAAAATCTTACTTCAACGGTAAAGAGTGTTTTATACATTTAATGCAAATGATGATAGGTGAAGGGATCTTATAGAGAGTCTCTCCCTCTTAATGTGAAACCACTTCAGTCATCATTATTCAAAACATCAACTTGTCTATAATACCTTCATGCATCAACATAAATGTTAAGTTATGAAATCAAACTATATCAGGTTCTAAAACATATATCCATCATGGTCATAACATGTTAGCATCAACTACTTCATCACCGTATATGAACATGACATCAAACTTTCATCAAGGGTTAGTGTCAATCACTATTGAATACTAATATTAGTCACTAAAAGTCACTATGCCCACATAGCACTATCATCAAGGCAAATCATTAGCTATAAAATCAAAACCCTAATTTGTTATCATAGTGGGTTCAATCAGTCCATAACCCAAAACATATCTATATGAACTATCAAGCATCATGTCAGAGTTCTAAGGCATCATCAATTATCCAAGCCAATATTTCTCATGTATACTAAATTAAGTCAATTAGCCAAATCTTTTCAAACCCTTGCAATCGTTATCAAACACTGTCATATACTAGCTTCAATGATCAAATCAAAATAACATACTGATATGCATATTCTGGTCCCCTGCAAATACAAGTTTAGTCAACACATTCACATTCTCTATAGTAAGTCAAACATTCAAACTTCCCTACTCATAGATTTTTTTGTTGTCTGTTCCATGTCAGTAGGACTGTCATGCTCCTAGTGCATTCCTGATTTTATGCATAACGCTTCAGTTTTTTTTTTGTGACTTACAGGTACAACTGCACCCATATGCCTTTTTCCGTGTGATTAGGGCTTAAAATAAGAGAAACCCTCTCTTTTCAGGCCATAACTCGCTACAGACTAACAACATCAGATATTAGTTTATTCAATGGGAGGTGATCATCTCCCTCTTGAACTAGCCTTCAAGGGTCATGATTGTCCATTGACCATATAACATTGTTGCCTTCAATATATTCATCAACTTCATCAATAGCCAAGGTGTAATTGAGACTATGGTTACATCATATCTGTCACAAGTACTAGAACATCTTCACACTGATCATGCAAGGGTTTCTAGATTGCATATCTCAAGTCTTTGTCATAATCCATGGTTTCTTCCAAACCCTAACCTCATAGTATACATCAAACCCTAATAACCATATTGCCTAGGGTTTCCTTCTAACCATAGTATTCTTTTAAGTCTCCTCCATCTTCTCTTGCTTCCATGAAAGGTGTCTTCATATGGGTGATCGTCAATGGCTTTTCTTCAATCCAACTCTGATACCATGTTAATTTTTGTAGGCCTATGATGTTCTTTGCTTTAGATAATTGCATTTCTTCAATTACATATTAAATTCACCCCACATCATCATATCATTATTCAGATTTACTACATTATTCAACAACATATGTAATTGTATAGAAAGAACATCATCATCATCATTGCAACAGAACATAAAGGAACAATAGAAGAAAAACATTCACACATAGAGACACTAGGAATGGTCGAAGACCAGGGAAAAACCAACTACGGGGAAAACCCTTTTATTTCTTTTCTAATTAGATTGTCATTGAATGATTAAGCAAAAGAGAGTACAATGATCCATATCTTCAACCATAATCCTATCCAACAAAAACAACTAAAAAACACCCATGAGATGAACCCAACAATGCTAACAATCAAAACCCTGATTCAGAATCCTACAATCAACTGTCACTGTCTGCGGTCAATTGCCGAACTCTGCGGTCAATGGGGGAAATTTGCAGTCAATTGTAAAACTCAAACCCTAGGTCCCAACCACATGCAAAGAGTGATGTGCGTGCAGCTGAAATCCTCCAATTGCACGCATGAGCCTGTGTCCCTGTAGTTATAGCCGAAAATTGCTTGTGACAAGCCTGCAGTCAGAAACCAAAACCCTAGCACACGTGCGAGCTTTGGACCATGCAAGCCAACTTTCCACGAATCATCTCAAACCTGTGCAAGCCAAACCAAAGAAAGAAGAAGAATGATCATAATGATGATGTCCAAATGAGGTTGAGGTCACTTGTATTTATAGCCTTCCAAGGGTGTCCAATTTGCTTTAGGGCCGACCTGATCAAATATGCATATGTGGGATTTAATTCAAAAACACTCTTTCTCTTGTCCAAATTGAGCACTTCAATAGTTGGAATTTGTCATTGAGCTGCCAAATTAACAGAGTCAACTCAAGCTACTTAACTGTTTGATGGGGTAGTGATGAAGACCTAATGCTGAACCGTGGAGTATGGTATCGAGGAGAAGTTTTGCAAGTTGGCTATACAAATTTCCTTATTGATGTAGACTATGGCTATGGAGACAATCCATTGGCTTAAGAATCACACACTCCATAGTTGGTTTTAAGTAGCTATGCATTGCATGGTAACCCTGATAACTATTTGCTTTTGTTTGCGGTGTAAGGATCTAGTTGTTATTGTGATTAATGGGCCGATGGCCTTCAGTATTTTGTCATGTTTTACTTTGCTTGATGACACAATTAGCATTGGTTTAAAAGTGTTTTTGATTTAGAATTCTCATGGACAACACATGCTTATTCCCTTGTAATTATCATTTTTGGGAATATCTGGACATTTTTGTTTTGAGAAATATATCTTATAGTCTCTTTGACTAAGCTGCTGTGCTATGAGGGGCATATCTATGCCATCAAAGTCACCCAGTACTTGCACTTCACCTCATTTGCACCCGCTTAGAGAATTTTGAACCCAGGGCTCTGTGTTAGGACAAGTCTGATCACCTTGCTGCTTGCCACCTTGCCACCATACCACACTCCCATTGGCAAGAATATTTGGACTTTTGGCATGATATTTGACTGAAATCCAAGTATATGATATACTTTGACACCATGATAATTATGATGATTGCTATTTGTAATTACTTTACAATGTTTTCGTTTGATATCAAATGGAATTGCACATGCTAGCTGTGATTATTAAGGGAATGGTTGGGGATATTTTTGACATTCAATTATTTATTGATGGATTGTATCTTGAACTTTCAATTCTTTGAAATTTCAGACCTTGCCTCAGCCAATGACTATTCCTTTGTCATCTTCAAGTTCTTCGACAAGTGTTGCAGTGTCTTCAGTACTTCCATTCATGCAAAGAATTGCACAACATAATGCTACACAAAGGGTAAAGCTAACTCTGATGATGGCACTTTTTTGGAAGTTTTTATATAAGGTAGTTAGGGAATGGTTTGCGTCTTATAACAGAGCTAAATTTTTGTTTTGGTTTTTGTCAGGATCAACTTGTCAACCTAATTAAGTCTCTGAGCCAGGCCAAAACTTCTTCAGGTTTTAGAATTGTAGTTTGATTTTTGTGAGGACTTACTGATGCTGTGCATGTTCTATCAGCCTTGGAACTTATGTTCTGTGTTCTTCAGAAACTTATATCTTGATTCTGGTTTTGTGACAGTTCATCAGCTGCGTATTCTGGGTTCTAAATCCTTCACTGACGCTGGCGTTGAAATTTCAATGGTCCGTGGTACCTCTTGCTACTTATATTTAGACAAAATATTCATTATTGTGTTGACTTTATTTTTTGTAAGAAGTGGACTGTATGGTTGAAGTATTTTTAATGTATTTTTTGGTTTGTATTCAGCATTTTCCCTTGCGATAGGATCTCTTAGTGCCTGATTTCAGAGAATTTACGCAGTCTAGATGGAGAAACAAATTATTTCATATATTTTTGTCAGGATATAGCTATCGAATATCCTAATAAATAGTTACAATTGTTGACAATAACAAGAACTTTCAAGATTTATGCAGTGAAACAGTGTGTTTTGGTTCACCATTTTTTCAAGAAGCTGCTTGTTCTTATCATTTTCAAGTAGTGAAATATTATCCATGCCTGAAATTGAACATATACTTTGGATTGTAAGATCACACAATACTATATATATATATATATATATATACATATATAATTTTTTGGTTGAAATAAAATCTACCTGTGTTGGAATCTAGCACAAGTCATGTGGGATAGGGCGTTGATGGCAATTCTTGCTATATTTCCTACCAAAATTAAAACTTGTCAAGGCTCAAGCTGGGTACTGGGTAGAAAGTTTTGTCAACTAAGGACGACTTTAAAGTTAAAGCTACATGTCAAAGATTTTAGTAGTATGTTAAACTTGTGAAAGACAACTGAAGAAATGAGTTACCCCACTTTGAATTTTGTGTTGACCATTCTTTCTAAGGTACCTATTTGAATGGTAAAGTAACAAGTTGACCTGCGTGCTGGCATTTATATATAATCACAGTGGAAATTTTACCACTTATGGTAAGTTTTTACCAATTATTACAAGTGTTATCTCCTGATCCGTGCCCAGCATAAGGTATCATCCATTGACAGAGATCAATATGAGCCATGTAGGAGGGTTTCCAGCATCCAGAACCTTCAAATTTGCATGGTGTCAAGCTTATTCATGAGGATGGCTATTTCTAGACATTTATATTTTTAAAATGTCTATTTTAAGATGTTACTATTTCTCTCTGTTACTGGATCTGCCCACCCTGGACAATGGATCCGCGGATCCCTGCATTGGGTATGGATTCAGATATGGATCAACCTAAGATCTTCCCACGATCCGCTTCAGACTTCAAGGTGGTCTAAAAACAGAAAAATTGGCCACAATAATGACAAAATCATTGCTCGTCACTTGTGGAACTCTTGCATTTCGCGGTTGCTTTTGAAAATGACTGCTAGTATAAATAATCAGAACAGTATGCATGCCAGTGGTAACAATTGGATGGACAGGAGCTTATTACCTTTCAAGGGTTTGCTGGAAAGGATGGATGGGGCCTTTCACATGGTTGGATGCTGTAGGGATATTTAAAATAGTGAACTTAGACAATTTTGGTTGTGTATTGTTATAAATATGCCAGGATTTCCATTCTATCTAGTTATACTCGTGCTATGATATGGTTATATTAACAATACTCACCTTACATCAAGCTGTTGATTAGCCTTATAAAGTAAAAGTAAGGCGGCATGTTGTTCAAATGATTTGGGTTGTTGATATAACTTTATAAAGTTACTTTCAGTCTTTATGTAATCAATATTTAATTAATGTATGTATGAGGAGTAACAGACTATTAATGTGTATATATAATCTCTTAAATAAATGGAATAATAATGTATATATAGTGACTTAATAAATAATTAATGTATTAGACTAGTTATTATTTATAAGCATTATACATCAATCATTTCATATAAGTATTATACATGTAACTTATATGATTAAAATTTTCTAATTATATTTTTTTATACAAATTTATTTTCTAAAATTATAAAAATATTTTTATATTATTTATACCTGCCATTTCCCGACCATATTTGGATCCTAGCTTTTTGAAAATTTGATGGATTTGTGGTCTATATCTGTATCCATATCTGAATCATGGTAACTTAGTTATTTATAAAAAGTCTTGACTCTTGACATTGTTGCAAGTTGACATTATGGAAAAGATTTCTATTTTTAGACATTGCTACCGATTATAGAACTTCTTGAACCTGGTGGCAAAGTCACTGATTTGTGAATCTGTTGAAGCTGCAACCTGTGGCTTCTCATTGCCCTTCTTCTTGTTTGGACATTGAATTGCACAATGGCCAAATTTATGACATGCAAATCATTTCACTTTGCTCATGTCCTTGTTCTTGTTAGCTCTTAAGGTAGCCTCTCCTTCGGTATTTTTCGTGGTCTTTCCCTCAGCCTTCCTTGCCTGACTGGTAAGGGCAATGTTCTCATCATCACCCTTTTGCCAACACCATCTAAAGACTCTTCTCAAATTTCCTCCTGGATGAAGTCATCTCACAACCTCTCCCAATCTAGAAGCTTCTCTTCTGCCACGATATCCTTGACGAAGGGACTTTGTAACGAACAAAGTTCGTATACTTAGAGGAATTCTCTAACACCAATGTAATGAACAAAGTTCGTACTCATGCAATAATTTTCGGAACACTTCAAAGACAAAAACATCCATTGTAGGACAAGTAATTATATATAAGAATATTTGAATACAAGTGAGATGATGAAATGTTACAAATGAGGGACATACCTCTTCATTAATTAATCACTAATTAATCATTATCTATGTTGCCGGGAAATGTGGGTTCGGGGACAGGAACGGGGATGACATTTTTTGAAACAGGGTGCATGGGTTCGTCGAGGGTATATTATAATTTATATATATAATAATTAATATATAAATATAATAATATTAATAATTATATTTTATAAATTATAATATATATGAATTTGTATATTTTTCAACTTTAAACAAGAAAACTAAAATATTTATGATTTAAACTTTAAATTTTAAAGATTTAAACATGCACATCATTGAACATTCAACATTCACATTGAAATTTCAAAATTTTTAGTTTGATATCAAGTGAAAATTGGAGTTTACATTCAAAATTTGCCTTAAGGCATCTCCAAACATGAACTAGGAAATTTTAAAATACTAAAATAAAAATAGATAAGGCCTAATGAACAATGGCTTCCTCAAGCCATGTCGTCAACATCCATGTCATCAACATCACTTAGATGTTCAACTAACATGCTCTGTAGGTAGGAATCACTCTCATCTTGAGGCTCTTGCTCATCCTAGCAACTGGAGGTATCTCAATAAGGCCATCTAGTTGTATCTCCTCGTCCACACACATAACATCATCTGTGTGTTGGTCCCATCTCTTGAAAAGACCCTCCTTGTGCTCAGGGTATTTTCGAGATATGAGGCGAAGTGTGCTATGAATGTACACTAAGTTCTTTGCCTTCTTTGAGCCCAACCTATTTCTCTTTATTGAATGGATAAAGGTTTAAGTACTCCAATTCCTCTCGCAAGATGAAGAATTAGCTACCTGGAATATTAGGGGAAGCCCATTAAATTAATTAAAAATTTAAAAATAAAAACTAAAATGAAAATTTAAAAATTAATACAGAAATTTAATTGAGAAATTTTAAATAAGATGAGGAACTACAAACTAGCTACCTATCCAAGTAACCATATGGAAAATTGCTGCAACTCAGGAGCATCAACACCATGAAGCCACCACCAATCAATTGGATCCTTCTTCTTGCGTATATTTGCCAAAGATGCATGTGAACCAACGACACCTCGACCACGTGAAAAATGGACAAATTGAGATCATATGTCAGAGTCTAGAGGCTTTTTTTGTACTACCATAAGTTTTCTTGACAACGTTCAAGAATCCTTTGAACACCTCTCTATCTTGGGAAGGAGGCCTCCTTCCTGTTGTGGGATCATACCACTTTGGATTAACTGCATAAGCTGCCATATGAAGAGGGGTGTTCAATTTATTCCAACGCCCATGTATAAACTCTTTCAGTTGTGGCCATAAAGTAGGATCTTTCCTATCTGTGACAGTTTGGATCTTCTCACACATGGAGTATATGTTCTCATAAATCTCACCTAAACATGGACCATCTGTGTTTGCATAGCGGATCATATCACAAATTGGTTCTATAATTGCCACAACAAATTTGGCATGAACTCAAAAATGATCATTCAAAATCAACCTCTGCATCTCCAAAGTTGCATCTGAGGTAGATAACCTCCACTAGTCACACATGTCACTAACGACTGTGGCAGATAAAGCCTTCTTCATTTCCACAAGCCACTTAAGTAAAATGTAGTAAGTTGCAAATCCGATATCTGCGGGTTTAAGTTCCATTTTTGCATGCTTCCGATAAATGGCTTGTGACTGATGATGGTTGCATATAAATATTTGAATTTTGCAGCCATTTTCTATTGATGCTTGAATCCATTCAATTTTCCCAATGTCCTTAAATGCATTATTCGAAGAATGCACTGCACATGGTGTCCAAAAAATATGCTTGGATACATCAAGGACAATTAAAATATTAATAAATCAAAATGTTTATTGTTTAAAATTAGAAAAGTTAAAACAAATCAAAGTTGTACTCAAAATCAAAAATGTAATTCATCTAATTTAAATATAAAATAAATCAAACTTGAAAGTTGAAACTTGTTATTTGTACTCCTTCTGAACCATTGCTCCCGCTGCTTTGCACACTAGAGCTGTATCAGTAATAACTTGAACAACATTGGATGGTCCCACCTCTACAATGGCATCACATAATTGGTCTTTCAAGAACATAGTGTTATTTTCTTGACTAGAACAATCAAATGGCCCTGAGAAGATAAGGGCCAGACATGGAAGAGACAATGATGTTTATTGATGGACGATTCCTACAATTCGTCCATCCATCCATAACAATTGAACATCCATCTACACTCCAAGATGCCTTCAAGGGTGCCATTGCCTTCTAAAGACGAGCTTTCTCCTTGTCTAGCAACACAGTTCAAAGCTTCTCATAACCAAGAGCTTTATACCCTTGAGGTCCATCATTAATAGCACAAACCATTTGCTCAAAATAGGGGGAACATGATGCATTGAAGGGAATGCCACATGCAAGAAAAAATCTTGCTATTGCAAGATCAACACCCTCCCTACCTTTCACATCAAACATGTCATAAAGGCCACCAAGTTTAGGCTTCTTGCTTTGCATTTTATTGTTGCTGTCCCCTTAACACCCTTTGGAGGTTTTTGCCTATCCACATATTTCCAAAGTTGATATTGTGGATTTGATGAAGACATTTTTTATTTTGCAAATTTTGGAAAACAATTTGAACATGTTTAACAAAATTCAAAGTAAAATTTATGTTAATAGATGTTAATAATAATGAGAGACTAAGCTATACTTTATGACAACATAACATTTGTTTTAGTGTAACCATGACAGCCATGTGAGAGAGCTCAAGGATACTACTAAGATATAAATAATAATGCAACCAAAGGCATAGGATTCAGGACTGTTATCAACAAATTTAAAAGAAAATATATGCCCCTCGCCAACATTCTGTCCTAGATAATAACTAGAAAAATAGTTACTTGCAAGTTTCCACAAATAAAAAAATGCACACTTCAAGCAAGACTTGAACAAATTAACTACTTGTGCATAAAAAAAACTTAAAAAACATTCACGCAGCTGAAACAAGTATTGGAAGACAGAGCTGAAAGTGCAATTTAGCTCATAAATCAACTTCATTTGCATTGTTGTTCAGTGAATAATCAAATGCAATATACCTTTCTGACAAAGGCTGTAACAGAACAAAAAATAAATAACCCAAAAAAAGGCAATAAATTTGTCAGACTGTGCAAAACAGATACTTCAATGGGTATGTATGGGAGATGTTAGTTAACTTTTCCAAGCAGCAGCAAAAGAAGGTCCAACCAAACCACACCACAAAAAGATTGCACAAAATAGAAACTGCTCAACAAGCATATGGTGGACCAGATCCTTCAAAAATAATAAATTTCAGCAGCAGATTGATATTGAGTGGCAGTTAAGTTAAAAGAGTTTCCAGATCTATCTCAGGGCACATGATTTGATCCAGTGATTTGGTATTTCAATTTGTATTAGGCTGTGGAGTAGACCTCAAAGGACTAGCATTAGCCACAAGAAACACTATAGTAGACCATAGCATATAACTGTTAATAAGTTAATTACTTCCAAAACGAATGTTATAAATCCATAGTCTTAAAATTCTGGTAAGTGCGCTAACTCGGCACTGTATGAGGGCTGAAATAAGGCTGTAAGCCTGTAAGCAATTGGGATTATTTTGAAGGATTTTTTTGGGGTTTTGGTGTTGGTTGTTAAGCCTAATTCAGATCAACACTATAAGCATACTTTATCAGTTTGGTAGCCTTTTGAAATTGTTTCATCGGTCATCTCAGCTTGGATCTGTGTGTATGTTGTGAAGTCTGTAACAATGGATTATAAGTCAAACAGTCAAACAATCGTTTCAGCTAAGTTCATCAATACAGGGAAAATGAACCAAAGGTGTATGCGCAAGGCAACATGATTTTGTTACCTTGCAATTCCAGACGTGAACCAACGAAAGGCCGACGTGAACCAACAATAGCCCGATGTCAACAGGAAATACTAAATAGTTAATGAAATCTGACGTGAACAAGCCACAGGAAACCAAAATAGTTAATGAAAGCCTGTTCGTCCTATGCCCTCTTTCGGTGAACGAAGACGCTGAACAGTCCACTGCCCTCAGCCCTCTGCGCAAATGTCGGTGCTCTGTCAAATGCTCTGAACTGTCCATTGCCCGTTGTTGTCGCTGTCGAAGGTGAAGCCTCGGTTGCCATCGAAGGTAGGTGAACGGGTTGAACAAGTGGAACAATGAGAAATGGTGAACAATGAAAAATGAAATTTGACAGGTTAGTTTAGGTTTACTCTTGGCTTTTGAAAATAGACTTAGACTTAGTTTAGGTTTCAATATATATATATATATATATATATATATTTTTTTTTTTTTTTAATTTTATGTTTTGAGTTATAATTTTAATTTTAATTTTATGTTTCAAGTTTTAATTTTATGTTTTAAATTTTTATTAATATTAAATTTTAAATTTCAAGAAAAAAATTTATTTTAAATTTTTAATATAAATTCTTTAGCAAGAGCCCAAATAACTCGATTATGAGGTTCTAAGTACCCATCATATGGGTTCGTTGTAACCATTAAGGAAAAAGAACCCAATTTTTTTTTGGAGAACCCAGTTCTTCATAGGAGAACCGAGTTCTTCATAGAAGAACCCGGTTCTTATGGGTTTTGTGAAAATCTCTGAATCTAACACATCAAAAACCCCTACTGCAATTATTGGTTTACAATCTCCTACTTGTTCTTTACATTAACAAGTTATTTAATTGCATAAACATCGAAGTAAACTCTATTGCAGCCTTCACTACTATGCAGATCATGCACTGAAATAAACTGAGACAATAACACAATGGACACCGTTATTTTTGGACAATCGTCCCCAGAAAAACCCAATTCGGGAAAACTGGTGCAACATATATAGGGTTTGTATTATTAAGTAGATTTTGTGAATACAACTAGGGTGCCAGAAATGGCTCACCCAACAGATAATATCCTTGGCAGTTGTACCTTTATTCGGAGACAGATATTCTGGCAAATCAGCAAGCGGATGATCAAACCCCACAACGACTCTGGCTGTTCCCTATGCTCGACAGCGAAAGCTACTCCAAGCACTGCTCTGGAGTTGCGTCACTCCTCCAAGAGCTGCGTCGCCCCCTCTCGGCTCAGAATCTTGTGATCTGCTCCTAGTCTGCCCCATAGAATCTCCCCAATGCTGCCTCTGAGGCCAAACATCAGTCTCTACGGCTTCTGTGTCACCCTTTTGCATCCTCCGCGTCAGCTCTTCAGTCTCTGTGTCAACCCTTCTAGGGGTTGCGTTGTCTCTCCTGGCACTACACTGCCTCTCTGCTATGTATTCTGTTGAAGTTTCTAAGTCTACCAGTTAGAAACCCTCCATGCACTTTACTGATTTATTCCTACTTACTTGTTCCGTTACTTAACAAGTTATTTACAATGTAAATACTGAAAATAAACACCAGTGCATGCTCAACATATTACAAATCATCAACTGAAGGAACAGAAGCAATTACACCAAATGGCACCGTTATTTTTGGACCAATGTCCCCGGAAAAACCCAATGCGGGAAAACCAATTTAGCTATCTGAGGGTTTTCTTATTAAGCAATTTCAAAGTACAATCTGGGTGCCAAATCCGGCCTAGCCAACAGAGAGTTTCCTTGGTAGTAATACCTCTTAGTTTGAGACAAATGTCTTGGCTGAAACCCCGGATACACCTTCCGGCAGTTCCTCAGCTCCAATCTACCCTAGAAACCCCAACATCTGCCTTTCTGGACCGCGTCAGCCTCTCTCTGTCCAACGCTGGCCCTACGTCACCCTGAATGGGTCTGCGTTAGCCTCAAGAGGCCTTGCGTCAGCCTTCTGACCCTCTGTGTCAGCATTGCTGGCCTCTCTAAAGCGCTGCGCAGCTCCCGGCTGCCTCTGTGCGTCACTCTCCCTGGCTACTACTGCGTCACTCTCCCCGGCTACTGCGTTGCTCTACCGGCACTATCTCTGCCTCTCCGTCTCTCTGTAGTTAATGCCCCTCAGCTGCAACTCCGATCACTGTTTCTATCTCTCCTAGCAAACCTCGCTGTAGAGAACAGAATGACTGATCATCTGGTGTGCTCTCCAAGTGACCTTCAAGCCTCCTCTTATACTTTTCTCGTTGACATATCAACGGCCAAGATTAAGTCCCTAATCAACGACTAAGATTAGATCTGGCTTTATCCATGTGTTTCGGACCATTCTAACACAGTTTTATATTAATTCACATTAATATTTTAATTTCCCTAAGTTTAGACTTAGGGACTCCATTAAAAATATTAATTATTTTAATATCTCTTGAATTGTTTAGAATCTGCCCAAACCCTTTCTGGGTATTGGAGATCTCATGTGACTCAACCTTTCCACCAAATGTTGTGGCTAAAGTACATCCGATGCTACCCCAAATCAACACTCCCTCTTAGCGAGGATTGCGCTCTAGCAATACTCCTCATTGAGTATTACTCTAATCATTCGGCATCGGTCCCTGTGCTGATGCTAGGCCTATTGCCCACCATGCTCTGCACTGCTGTATCCTGTACTGCAGCCCATGGTTTTGCCACTGCCACTGCTGCATCTGTACGACAACTCCCTCTGCATCCGTGCTGCCACTAGTCCTTTCTCCTAGCACTGCATCTGCACTGCACCTCCTCTCATCATGTTGCATCGTGCTGCCCACTGCTGCATTGCAACTCAGTTACTGAGAAGTAAGTAACTGATCTCCCAACTCTAACCTCTCTGTTGGGCTAGAGACCCTCTTGATGCTGAAGCTCCCTTTGCCGCTAACAAGTGCTCTGTCTCTGACCTCTGCGCTGCTGCAACAATTCCATGCATCTCGCACCATTGCACACCTCTCTATGCCATCCTGCACTGGTGCAACACTCCCGTGCCTCTCGCACTGCTGCAACCTGCTAGCCTCGCGCATCCATCCGCATCCATCTCTACCCATATCAACCAGTCCTGCTACTCCTCTTTGGGGCTCCTGTAGCAAGGTCTAATCTAAGAGGCTGGGTACCTTGAGGATCTTGCCCCTCATTGCCTGAAGTCTGCCTGACTACAGCTCGATGTCTCCCCATTTTCGCTCAAGTGGCATGTGAGCATTCATGGCACATAGAATAGACAAGATCCTGGTCTTCCAGATGACAAAGTTGGATGCCTCATCCAACTTGTTCTGATCCCTTAGCCCATTGATGGCCATCTCTCTGCTCTTCTTGTCAATTCCTTCGAGTCTCTCTACTTCTCGCCTGGAAGTTCTCTGTTCGATTCCTGTTGAGTCTACTTCCAGACTCTTGCTGAGTCTACTTCCCGTTTGGAAGTTCTCTGTTCGACTTTGATGAGTCTACTTCCCGTTTGGAAGTTCTCTGTTTGACTCCTGCTGAGTCTACTTCCCATCTAGAAGTTCTCTGTTCGACTCTTGCTAAGTCTACTTCCCATCTGGAAGTTTTGTGTTCGACTCCGGTTGAGTCTCTCTACTTCCCGTCTAGAAGTTCTCGGTTTGACTCCTGCTGAGTCTCTCTACTTCGCGTCTGGAAGTTCTCTTCTGGACTCCCTCTGAGTCCCGATTTCCCTCTTAGAAATCCTTCTGCCAACGTCAAGTTGCCCCTCTCCGATCATCTGTGCAACAACAACACTGATCCAGATTCCTTGGCTAGAAATCCACCTCGACAACAACTCCCTCTACCTTGGCCTTGCCCTGTCAGGTACTATTCTGACTATAGTACCCCACTAGCTCCACTCTGCAATTTTCCCACTGCCTCCTAAACCTAAGCAACTTGAAGGTGAGAGCTCCTAGGCTTTGTGCAATACCAGCACCGGCAACTCGACCTCCTCAGCCAACTGCGTCATAGCCCTCTGGCCCTCTGCCTGGCTCTGTGTGAGCCTCCCTTTGCCTCCCTTGGCTTGTGTGCTGCCTCTTCCTGGCTCACCCTTGATGACGCAGGCAATGTGTCACCCTTCCCTTGTTGCTGCTCTGCTAGGAACAACTTCTGTCACTGGGGACAATTGTTTTCCACTGCTATTGCTCCGCTCGGCCGATGTCTTCAGTTTTCCTGTGATCTGCAACCACGCTCTGATACCATGTTGAAGTTTCTAAGTCTACCAGTTAGAAACCCTCCATGCACTTTACTGATTTATTCCTACCTACTTGTTCCATTACTTAACAAGTTATTTAC
The DNA here is from genome assembly GCA_031772625.1 of Pinus tabuliformis. Classification (NCBI taxonomy): domain Eukaryota; kingdom Viridiplantae; phylum Streptophyta; class Pinopsida; order Pinales; family Pinaceae; genus Pinus; species Pinus tabuliformis. Next base: position 520,366,755 of record CM062808.1, read on the forward strand.
AATGTAAATACTGAAAAATAAACACTAGTGCATGCTCAACATATTACAGATAATCAATTGAAGGAAACAGAGACAATCACACCAAATGACACCGTTATTTTTGGACCAATGTACCCAGAAAAACCCAATGCGGGAAAACCGGTGCAGCTATCTGAGGGTTTTCTTATTAAGCAATTTCAAAGTACAATCTGGATGCCAAATCCAACCTACCCAATAGAGAATTTCCTTGGCAGTAATACCTTGTAGTTTGAGACAAATGTCCCGGCTGAAACCCTAGATAAACCTACCGACAGTTCCTCAGCTCCAATTTGCCCCAGAAACACCAGCGTCTGCCTTTCTAGACTGCGTCAGCCTCTCTTTGCCCAGTGCTGGCCCTGTGTCACCTTGAATGGGTTTGCGTCAGCCTCAGGAGGCCTTGTGTCAACCTTCTGGCCCTCTGTGTCAGCACCGCTGGCCTCTCTGAAGCACTGCGCAGCTCCCAAATGCCTCTGCGTGGCCTTGCCTGAGCCTTGGCTACTACTACGTCACTATCCCTGGATACTGCGCTGTTCTCCCGACATTATCTCTGCCTCTCTTTCTCTCTGTACTCAATGCCCCTTAGCTGCAACTCCGATCACTAATTCTATCTCTTTTACCAAACCCCATTCTAGAGAATAGAATGACTGATCATCTGGTGTGCTCTCCAAGTGACCCTCAAGCCTCCTCTTATACTTTTCTCGTTGACATATCAACAACTGAGATCATCTCTCTAATCAATGGCTAAGATTAGATTTGGCTTGATCCATGTCTTTTGGACCATTCTAACACAGTTTTATATTAATTCACGTTAATATTTTAATTTCCCTAAGTTTAGATTTAGGGACTCCATTAAAAATATTAATTATTTTAATATCTCTTGAATTATTTAGAATCTGCCCAAACCCTTTCTGGGTATTGGAGATCTCATGTGCCCCAACCTTTCCACCAAATTTCGTGTCTAGAGCACATCCGATGCTACCCCAAATCAACATATTTTTCAACCTCGGATGAAAATCCCTTGCGGAACTACCTGCCACTGCAACTCTGATCACTAACTCAATTTCCTTAGCAAACCTTGTCCCAAAAAATCAAATTCTTTGATCACTTGGTGTATCTCCAACTGACCCTCAAGCCTCCTCTTATATTTTTCCTGTTGAGTCTTCAATGGCCGAGATTAAGTCCCTAATCAACGGCTAAGATTAGAACTGGCTTGATCCTCGCCACTTAGAACTTTCTCACCCATATTTTATTAATACACATTAATATTTTTATTTTCCTAAGTTTAGACTTAGGAACCCATTAAAAATATTAATTACTTTAATAACTCCTCATCTGGGTGGAATTTCTCCAAATGATTTCTCGATCTTGGAGATCTCATGTGCCTTAGCCTCTCCTCCAATTTTCAAGGCTAGAGCACATCCGATGCTACCCAAAATCAACACTCCCTCTTAGCGAGGAATGTGCTCTAGAAATGCTTCACCATAGAAGCATCACACTGATCCTCCGCATCGATCGTCTGTGTTGATGCTTGGTCTGCTGCCCCGCATCCACTCCACTGCTGCTTCCTGTACTACTGCCCATGACACTGCCACTGCCACTACTACATCTGTATTGCAGCTCCCTCTCTAAATGCTGCCCATAGCACTGCCACTCCTAACTACTGCACTGCAACTTAGTTATCGAATCACTGACACCCTGGTCAGTCTGGAAGCCTTGTGATGTTGAAGCTACCTTGGCTGCTATCCTGTGCTCCCTCTGCTGCCGCTGCGCTGTTGCGAACACCTCTATGCCTCTTGCACTACTACAACCTCCACCGCACTGCCTCAGATTTCGGTACTCTAGCACTGCCTTGCCGCTCCATCACACCTTGTTCCACCCGACACCTGTCATCATGCCACTGTTGTTAAGGGCTCCCGTAGCCGTATGTGATCCAAGAGCTTGAGCACCTCAAGGATCTTGCCCCTAGTTCTGGAGTTCCCTTGACTACAGCTCTATGTCTCCCCACCTCTTCCCTAGAGGCGCATGAGCACTCTTGGCACAATTGTCATCAGTCTTGACATCCTTCTCTGCCTTTGCTGGAGCAGCCTTTGAGTCGGAAGCTTCTCCCTTGCCTTTCTTCCTGGGGCACTGAGAGGCATAATGTCCCAGCTCCCCACAGTTGAAGCACTTGACCTTGGAGATGTCTTTCTTCTTCCTCTTCTATAACCCCTGCTGTACCCTTGATGCGAGAGCTGCATCTTCCTCCTCCTCCTTGATTCAAACTCCCTTACCGCTACTCCCCGCCTTGGTCAATCTCCTGAGCTCTTCCTGTCGAAGAGCTGCCCACATCTCCTCCCAACTAGGGAAAGTCACTCTGCCCAAAATGGTTTGGACAAATGTCTCCCACTCCTCGGAGACTACATTCAGGGCAGTCTTGACCATGAACTCTGCATCCAGTGTAGACCCCACAGAAGTAAGCTGGTTGCGAATCCCTTGCAACCTGAGAAGGAAGGGATCTATCTCGTCCCCTTTCTACACCTGGTATGACCTCAACTAACTCTCCAACGAAAGAGCCCTGGTATAAGGTGGTTAGGGTCTTCCACATCTCCCTTGCTGTTGTCTTCTCAACAATATGTGGTATTACATGATCTTTGACCCCGTCTAGGATCATGCATTTCGCCTTTGCCTGGGCCTCCTCATACTTCTCATTTGCATCAGGGTCAACTAGGACAGCTACTGTTTTCAAGGCATAGTCCTTGATGCGATGTTTATCTAGGATTTCTAGGATCCTGGCCTTCTAGATGACAAAATTGGAAGCCTCGTCCAGTCTGTCCTGATCCCTCAATCCATTCACTGCCATCTCTGCTCCTCTTCTCTAGACTCCCTCTGAGTCCTAATTTCCCTCTCAGAAATCCTCCAGCCAACTGTCGAATCACTCCTCTCCAATCCTAACACGGATCTAGATTTCTTGGCTAGAAATCTGTCGAGGTAGTGCTCCCCTCTACCTTGGTTCAGTCTCCATAGACACTGTTTTGCATTGACAAAAACAATGTTCCACTAGCTCCACAAATCAAAATCTGCACAGCTCCCTTAGCCCTGGCGACTTGAAGAATCTGAGCTCTTTAGGCTTTGCGCAATCTCTACGTGGGCTGAATCTGCTCCTCCCGGCCAACTGTGTCAATCCTTCCTGGCTCAGAAAGATGATGTGGCTCTGCGTGAGCCTGATTTGCCCTCCTCTACCGCTGCGCTGGCCTTGATGGCTAACACAGCTACTGCGTGGGCTCCTCCCAGATACCGCGTCTTCCTCTCCTAGCTCAGAATGCTAATGTAGGCACTGCGTGAGGCTCTGCGTCACACTCTTTGCACTGCGTCACTCCTCTTCTCGCGTTTTCAACTCTGGAACAACGCTGTCTCTCGAAACAGTTGCTTCGTTGCTGCAAATTCTCAGATTTTTCAGCTGGTGTCTCTAGTCGTCTATGATCTGCAATCACTCTGATACCATATGAAAATTCCTGAATTTAACACATTAGAAACCCCTACTGCAATTACTGGTTTAGAATCTCCTACTTTTTCTTTACATTAACAAGTTATTTAATTGCATAGACATCGAAGTAAACACTATTGTAGCCTTCACTGCTATGCAGATCATGCATTGAAATAAACTGAGACAATAACACAAGGGACACCATTATTTTTGGACAATCGTCCTCGGAAAAACCCAGTTCGGGAAAACCGGTGCAACATATAGAGGGTTTGTATTATTAAGCAGATTTCATGAATACAACTAGGTTGCCATAAGTGGCTCACCCAACAGAGAATATCCTTGGTAGTAGTACCTGTATTCGGAGACAGATATTCTGGCAAATCAAGAAGTGGATGGTCAAACCCCATAGGGCCTCTGGCTGTACCCTATGTTGGACAGCGAAAGCTGCTCCAAGCACTGCTCTGGAACTACGTCACTTCTCCAGGAGTTGCGTCACCCTGTCCCGGATTAGAATCTGCTGATCTGCTCCCAGTTTACCCCACAAAATATCCCCAACACTGCCTCTAAGGCCCAGTGTCAGTCTCTATGACTTCTGCGTCACCTGCGTCCTCCGCGTCAGCTCTTCGGCCTCTGCGTCAGCCCTTCTAGGGCCTGCACTGTCTCTCTCGGCACTTCGCTGCCTCTGTGCTATGTATTCTTCAACCTTGGATGAAAATCCCTTACTGAACTGCCCCTCACTGCAACTTTGATCACTAACTCGATTTCTTTAGCAAATCTCGCCCCATAAAATCGAATTCTTTGATCACTTGGTGTATCTCCAATTGACTCTCAAGCCTCCTCTTATACCTTTCCCGTTGAGTCTTCAAAGGTCAAGATTAAGTCCCTAATCAATGGCTAGGATTAGAACTAGCTTGATCCTGATTACTTAGAACTTTCTCACCCATATTTTATTAACACACATTAATATTTTTATTTTCCTAAGTTTAGACTTAGGAACCCATTAAAAATATTAATTATTTTAATAACTCCTTATCTGGGTGGAATTTCTCCAAACGATTCCTGGGTCTTGGAGATCTCATGTGCCTTAGCCTCTCCACCAATTTTCAAGGGTAGAGCATATTCAATGCTACCCAAAATCAACAGGTTCTTCTCAGAAGCACTCGTACCTGAATCTGGTACTTGGGGACGAGAACCCGATATGGGTTCGAGAACCCCACCCCCGGGTTTGGGAACCCGTGCAACATAGATCATTGTTAAAATTGGAAACTAGGGCCAAACTCCATGTGGGTCATCTTATTCATGGCTGATAATATTTTTATTAGACTCCTCTCGTCAAGAGGTGTAGGATTGATCTAAAGATCATCCGATTTCAATAAGTATTTATGGAGAGATGAATTTATTTTGATTATGGAATAATTATCAAGCCTACCAACAACTCATGTAGGCTCATAAGCCCAACAGTCGCATCTATTCAATTTTGTCAAATGTGTATAAATATGGGAGGACTTTTCCTCATTTGGACTCACTCAACTCATCACATCTCTCTCTCTCCAGCGCAGTAAAGAGTCTCTTCTCTCCTGCGCAGTAGGTGACTCTCTCTCACACAAGTGGAAGGAAGGACGTAGAATTTAGTGCTGCAATTGCAGAACCAAAGCTTGACCAAAAGACTCCCTCCTTAGAACTGTGCTGTAGGTCCATCTGGACCTCCTCTGAAGGCCACATTTTTTGGTGGTGGAATCAAGCCGATCCGACGGTCGGTTTGTGAGATATCGACTGCCCTAGTTTTGATGATGAAGCTGCTAATGCTGATGCTGCTGATCTAGGGTTTGTTACTGCTGATATAAATAAGATTTTTGTACTATTTCTTTTTGCTGAATTATTGAAGATAAAAGAAGACTTGATCAAAGGGTTTCCCCATATTGGGGTTTGTACTCGGCTAGCCGTCACATCTTGTGTCTCTTGTCTTGGCTTGTTTTCTGTTGATCGTTTAATGTTCTATCTGCACTTTACTTATGCACATGTGATTGCTAATTTGTGAATAATAATAAGAAAGAGAAGTAAATTGCTCTAAGCATAGAACATACCATAAATTAACATGGAATCGGAGCTGAGGTGAAGACAAAGCCCGAGCAAGAGCAAGAGAAATCACCGAAGAGAAGATTGGCAAGGCTATCCTAAAGAACTATGGGGTACTCAACACTCTTCCCCGCCGAAGGCAAGCTCCGTGAGAAATCTGACTATTACAGATGGAAGATGTCTGTCGATCTAACCTTAGAAGATCAAGGAGTGTTGGACCATGTGAGAGGCAATATTGTTGAGCCTCCATCAAATGCACCCGTTGCTGCGAGGAACAAATGGAAAACCGGCGAAGTCAAAATATAGAAGATCATTCGGGACTCTATCGACAAGTGCTTGGTGGCCTACATCTCCGATCTGAACACCTCGAAGGAAATCTATTATATACTGGTGAGTTTATTTAAAGTTAATTATGCAAATCAAGTTCTGTTTCTTAGAAATAAGCTGAAGGAAATTAAGAAGGGCAAAGATGAGAGTATGCAAGCATACTTCTTAAGGATCACCGAGATCAGGAACGATCTCCTATCTATTGGGGAGACTATTACTGATAGGGAAATGGCACTCACAACTCTTGGAGGATTACCATCCGAATGGTATGTGTTCAGGACTACTCTTCTGAACAATAATGTAATTCCTGGTTTCGAGGAATTAATGGCTAGATGCATTCAAGAAGAAACAAGGGTTGAAGAGCAAGAAATGCCCATATGTTAAATTTGGACAACTAGGTCCAAACTCCATGTTCTGATGCTCAGATTAAGAGGCTAATATTTTTGTTGGATTCCTCTTTCTGAGAGGTGTAAAATCCATATAAAAATAGTCTTAATCCGATGAGCAGAACTTATATTTTGAATTTATTATTCTTAATAAATTATATGTGCAAAGGTCAGCCAGTTTTGTAATGTAGGCTCACATGCCCAACAGATGTGTCACACACCCTCATTGATGGATATATATATACAGGAAAAGTTGGAGAGAATTTGATCACAAAAAACAACTCACATCTTCCTCTCTCATCCTAAAAAGTACGAGCTACCTGGAGGACGAATTTCAGCCACACGTGGGAAGGACGAAGAGGATTTTTTCTGCTGCTAGGGTTTCTGCTGCTAGGGTTTCGCAGAAGTTTGACCAGCGTTGACTTTGGTCAACGCTTGGTCCAAACAAGCTGAAAACTTGTGGGAGGTTCGATTTTTGAAGGCCATACTACCTGGCACAAAAATCGAGGTCAAAGGGTTGACCGTTTTGCTGCTGCGTTGACTTTTCAGGACAACGTTGACTTTTGTAGAACTGACTTGGGTTGACTCATCTACTGGTTGGAGGGTTGTTGTGACACATGCTGGGCTGGCTGACCAAAGGAGACTTTGCTGGTTGAAGCATCCTGTTGACCGCCGAAACAAACACATACATTTTTCTTGTTTCTGATTTGTCTTCTGTAAGATCTGCTTATATGTTCTATCTGCATTTTGCTTATCTACTTGTATGATTGCTGTGAGAAAAGTGAAATTGCTCTTAGCATAGAACATCTACAAAACTTTACATGGTATCAGAGCTGAGGTGAAGACAAACTCTATCTATAGCAATCATCATCGAAGGAAATGGATTCCTCTAAGCTTGAATTCAGGGAGAATGACAAGCTGACTGGAAGTGATGACTTCCATGCCTGGAAGATGTTATTAGATCTCAAATTAGAAGATCATGATCTCCTAGATCATGTGACAGGGAAGATTCAAGAACCTCCATCAAATGCCTCTGCTGCTGTTAAACACAAGTATAAGAAGGGAGAAATCAGAGCAAAACTGCTGATCAGGGAATCCATAAATAAGAGTTTGGTTGCCTACATATCTGAACTAGGCACATCCAAGGAGATGTATGACAAACTGATACTTATGTTCCGAGTAAACGATGTGAACCAAGTGCTATTCCTCAAGAACAAGTTGAAGAATATGAAGAAGGGCCGAGACAAGTCTATTCAAACTTTCTTTATGAAGTTGACCGAAACCAGGAACAATCTGCTAGCTATTGGGGAGACAATAGCTGATCGTGAGATGGTTCTCACCGCACTTGGAGGACTTCCATATGAATGGCAAGTATTCACAACTACCATTCTCAACAATAATACCATCCCTAACTTTGATGAGCTTCTGTCTAGATGTATGCAAGAAGAAACAAGGATGAAGGAATTTGATAATGAAAGAAATGCTGCCTATGTTGCTCATTCCCGAAAGAAGAACTCTGGTGGTTCCAAGGACAAAGGAAGGACTAAGACTCAAAAGAAGAAGGGTAAATGTTTCACCTGCCATAGGACTGGACACTATGCTAGAGAATGCCCCTTCCAGAAGAATTCTCCCGATAGTGACGACAACAACAACAACCGAAGCTAAGTTGCAGGAAACGTGGCCCTAGGGGTCGTTTCCTCCCGGGAAACGAAATGAAACCCGGAAACGCGTACCGTACGGCCTGGAAACGCGTTTCCGGCCGTACTGCCACGTTTCCCGAAACGGAAACGTGGCAGTACGGCCGGAAACGCGTTTCCAGGCCGTACGAGCCACGTTTCCCCAAATTTATGTGTTGTTTTTTAAATTTTTTTTTTAATTTTTTTTTAGGTTTCCGGGATGTTCTAGAAACCTATTCTAAAGTTATAAAAGAGCAGTTTGTCTCATTCTCTCATCACACTATTCAGCAAGTCGTTTCTCTTGGAGACTGGCAGTTGTTTCAGCTAGGGTGTTTTGAGCAGTGAGCAAAGTAGATTTCAGCAGCAGGAGAAAGAGATTTCAGCAGCAAGAGAAAGAGATTTCAGCAGGAGATTTTAGTAGCAGCAGATTTGGCTCAGCTACAACCATATTTCTCTTCTCTTTTCTGGCATTTCGGGGTAGTCTCAGCCACAGATAATTAATTTGGGTAAGCCACATTCATTTTTTTAGTTTTTTCTTACTATTTCTTCAATTTTTCTAGGGTTTAGGCAGCCAAAAATATGAAAAACGTTTTTTATTGATAGATTTGTTTTTTAAATTTATTTTTGCAGCAGATTTGGCTCAGCTACAGCCATATTTCTCCTCTTTTCTGGCATTTTAGGGTAGATTCAGCCACAAAATTAATTTGGGTAAGCCACATTCATTTCTTAGTTTTTTTCTTACTATTTCTTTAATTTTTCTAGGGTTTATACAGCCAAAAATATGAAAAACGTTTTTATTATTTACAGATTTGTTTTTTTAATTTATTTTTGCAGCAATGGCTTCCAGCCAAAGTGCAGCTGCAAGTTCAATCCCTAGGGCCAACCCAAGGGCTGAATATTATCCTCTTTGGAGGCATGTGACGAAGCTTCAAAGATGTGGAGGTGGTGGCTCATGGGAATGGCGATGCAATCTTTGCAATAATACGTACAAGGGCTCCTACCCAAGAGTGAAGGCGCATCTATTGCATGGAGGAGGACAGGGGATTTCAGGTTGCACAAAAACATCAGATCCGTTGGCAAGGAGGGCATATCAAAGAGAGCAAGATGAGGCGGATGGTACTAAGAGAAGGCATGATGAGCTTACTCAAGCTCCATCTAACATTGAGCCAAGGATTGTAGTTGAAGCAAGAAAGAGGAGAGCTGGTCACACTCAACAACATGAACAACCAGCACCCAAAAATACCAGAGGCCCAGGGGCATCCCCTTCAGTTCAGGATAGCAGAATTGCTAGATTGGTGAATGTGCAAGCAAGAGAAGAAACTGATTCCAAAGTGGCTAGGTGCATTTATGCATGTGGTATCCCATTCAATGTTGTTCGCTCTCCTTATTGGCAAGATATGATAAGGGCAGTTAACAAAGCTCCTCAAGGGTACAAGGGGCCCAACTATGAGAAAGTCAGAACCCAGCTTCTCAAAAATGAGAAGGACCTTGTGGAGGACATTTTAGCTCCAATTCGTTCTTCCTGGAGTAGCTCTGGGGTTACCATAGTCTCAGATGGTTGGACAGATATGAGGCGCAGACCATTGATAAATATCATTGCCACTTCCCCCAAAGGAGCAATGTTTATCAAGGCAGAAGACTGCTCAGGAGAGGTGAAAGATGCACAATACATTGCTGATGTTATTATAAAAGCTATTGAACAAATAGGGCCTAACAAGGTGGTGCAAGTTATCACGGATAATGCACCGGTTTGCAAAGCTGCAGGTTTAATTATTGAGGGGAGGTATGACCACATCTTTTGGACACCATGCATTGTCCATAATTTGAATCTGATCTTAGAGGAGATCGACAACAAAGTTTCCTGGATAAAGGAACTCACAGGGGAAGCAAGGGAGATTATCAAATTCATCACCAACCACCACTAGTCTCAGGCCATATTTCGAGAGTACTCCAAATTGGAGTTGTTAAAAGTTGTTGAGACAACATATGCCTCAAACTTCGTGATGTTGCGCCGCCTTGTTGAGGTTAAGCATGCATTAGTTTCTATGGTGGTGAGTCAACTTTGGATTGAGTGGAGACAAGTAGATTCAGAGCGGGGATCTATGGTGCGTAGATTGTGCCTTGATGAGGATTGGTGGAGCAAGGTAGATTTCTTGCTAAAGTTCACAACCCCTGCATTTGAGCTTCTCCGGAGTGCTGACACTGACCAACCTTTCTTGGGAGAGGTATATGATGGCATGGATTCCATGGTTGAGAAAACTATGGAAATCATTTCGCAGGAGTCTCCACAACTTTTGTTTGTTGATGATCATTTTGCTGGTTTGATCAAGAAAATCATTGTTGATAGGTGGAACAATTTCAATACACCATTGCACACTTTAGCACATGCTTTGAACCCCAAATTTTATGATGAGGAGCTTATTGCTAAAAGCAATGGGAAGAGGAAGGCACCCCATAAGGATAGAGAGGTGGCTACTGGGGTGAAAAAAGCCCTTATGAGAATGTTTCCTTCTCATCTACATAGGGAGGTAAAGGAGGAATTTGCCAGTTTTGCTGCAGGAATAGATGATTATGCAGATATATCAACTTTGGAGGAGAGAAGCACCATGAATCCAGTTAGGTGGTGGATTTGTCATGGAGCAAATGGTGTACATTTGCAAAACCTTGCCATTCGTATTCTTTCACAAGTGGCAAGCTCTTCATCAACAGAAAGGAATTGGAGCACTTATGGTTTTATTCATTCTGTGAAGCGCAATAGGTTGGGCTCACAGAAAGCAGAGGATCTTGTTTATGTGCACTCCAACCTTCGCCTTGCATCTCGTAGGGGTCCAGAATACAACAGTGGTCCTTCTAAAGAATGGGATGTGGATGCAGAAAATCCTAATTTGGATCTCTCTCTTGCTGCCCTGAATATTGAGGCCGAATCTGATAGTGGAATTGGTGCATCATCTTCTTCAGCACTACCATCCACTGTTGAGCATTGTGCTGCTTCTATTTTTGATGAGGATTGTTATGATGAGGATTAGTCTTTTGTGACTTGTCTCTATAGTTCTTGCAGCCTTATAGTCTTTATTGTACTTGCAGCCTCATATACTAATATAAATAAAGGCTGATTTTGGATTTTCCTATATTTTTATTTTCATTATGTGATCATTCATGACTCATGAGTAAATGTGATGTAAATTTAATCTTAATGTTTAAATGTAATAAATTATAATCATATAATGTAAATGCATCATTCATGCTTTATGATTGCACATATATATAATAATATTTTTTAAATATTTTTAATATATATATATATATTATTATTATATATATTCGCGTTTCCCCGTTTCCAAAATTTGGGGAGGTCGTGTTTCGTTTCGCTTCCCGTTTCGGAAACTCGTTTCCGTTTCCCCATTTCGTGCAACTTAGAACCGAAGGAATGGGAATCAAAGAAATGACAAATCCAAAGGAAAGAGGAAGGCTCACTTTGAAGGAAACCATCCACCTTCTAAAAGGACCAGAAATACCAGGTATGAGGAGTCTAATGTTGTTGATAAAAGAAATGAGTATATTCTAATATCTGCTCTCTCAGCTGCATCTCCGCCCGACACTATGGATGTCTGGCTAATCGATAGTGGTGCCTCAAGACACATCACCGGATTCAAGGAAGCACTTTCTGACATGGTTGAAAGGGATACTAATCTAGAAATTACCCTTGGGGATAATGCCACTTATCCTGTGAAAGGGACCGGGACTGTGACCCTCCACTTGTCTCAAGGACAAGTCCTCCATCTACAAGATGTACTCTATGTACCCAAATTGAAGAAGAACCTTGTGTCTGTATCTGCCATGGAAGACAAAGGATTCAATGTAACTTTCTCTGATGGAAAGGTACTCATGTGGAAGAAGAGCTTCAAGGAAGCTATCTCAATTGGTTTTAGAGTTGGTACACTCTACCAGGTTGGAGGGAGTCCGTTGGGAGCTATGACTTGTGATACTATCCGTCAAACCGAACTATGGCACCGAAGATTTGGACACCTTCATTACAAGGCTCTTCCCGAAGCAAGGAAGGTGGTGACAGGGATGCCTGATTTTGGAAATAATCATAAAGGTGTATGTAAGGGCTGTGCTGAAGGAAAACATACAAGGGGACCTTTCCCCTCAAGTGTCACAAAGACATCTGAGATATTGCAACTGGTCCATTATGATCTTTCCGGTATGTTGCCTATAACATCCCTGGGGGGATGTTCTTACTATATGACATTTACTGATGACTTCTCTCGCAAAACCTGGATATACTTCTTGAAGAAGAAGGATGAGGCTTTCATGTGGTTCCGTACCTTCAAAGCCTTGGTGGAAAATATGACCGGAAAGAAGATCAAGATTTTGAGGACTGACCCACTTCTGTTCTGAAATAAAGAAGCCAGCAAAGCAAGTTTCGGCGGGATGACTCACGATGTTAATTGCACTAATAGATGGAGTTCTCCCTAGTTGAGAGGGAGTGTTAAATTTGGACAACTAGGTCCAAACTCCATGTTCTGATGCTCAGATTAAGAGGCTAATATTTTTGTTGGATTCCTCTTTCTGAGAGGTGTAAAATCCATATAAAAATAGTCTTAATCCGATGAGCAGAACTTATATTTTGAATTTATTATTCTTAATAAATTATATGTGCAAAGGTCAGCCAGTTTTGTAATGTAGGCTCACATGCCCAACAGATGTGTCACACACCCTCATTGATGGATATATATATATACAGGAAAAGTTGGAGAGAATTTGATCACAAAAAACAACTCACATCTTCCTCTCTCATCCTAAAAAGTACGAGCTACCTGGAGGACGAATTTCAGCCACACGTGGGAAGGACGAAGAGGATTTTTTCTGCTGCTAGGGTTTCGCAGAAGTTTGACCAGCGTTGACTTTGGTCAACGCTTGGTCCAAACAAGCTGAAAACTTGTGGGAGGTTCGATTTTTGAAGGCCATACTACCTGGCACAAAAATCGAGGTCAAAGGGTTGACCGTTTTGCTGCTGCGTTGACTTTTAGCTTGCTGCCCCTGCGTTGACTTTTCAGGACAGCGTTGACTTTTGTAGAACTGACTTGGGTTGACTCATCTACTGGTTGGAGGGTTGTTGTGACACATGCTGGGCTGGCTGACCAAAGGAGACTTTGCTGGTTGAAGCATCCTGTTGACCGCCGAAACAAACACATACATTTTTCTTGTTTCTGATTTGTCTTCTGTAAGATCTGCTTATATGTTCTATCTGCATTTTGCTTATCTACTTGTATGTTTGCTGTGAGAAAAGTGAAATTTCTCTTAGCATAGAACATCTACAAAACTTTACACCATACCTAAAGGTCCTCCTGTTGCCTTTTCTTCTCATGCTAAGAAAAGAAATAATTCCGGGACTAAATAAAAAAGAAACGCTGGACCTAAGGGTGGAAGAAAAGGACGATGTTAAATTTGCGATAAACCAGGTCACTATGCAAAGGAGTGCCTTGATAGAAAGATCTCACACCAGGATGATGATCAAAATTCCTCTCATGGCAATCAGAGGAATGGGAAATCTAATAGCAAAGGTAAAAGGAGTGTTGGTAATCAAGGAAGAGGACAACCATTCAAGAAGGCTAAAAATTCTAGGTATGAATCCAACATTGCTGAAAATAAGAAAGATAAATATTATTTACCAGCTGCTCTATCTACCTCTGCTCCTTCGGACTCAATGGGAATTTGGCTCATTGATAGTGGTGCATCAAGGCACTTCACTGGTTACAAAGAAGTTCTCCATAATCTAATAGAGAAGGAAACTAACTTGGAAATTTTTCTCGGAGATAATATGAAATATCCCGTGAAAGGTGTAGGCAATGTCTCTCTTAAATTGAATCAAGGAAATACGATCCAATTATTGGATGTATTATATGTACCTGACCTGAAGAAGAACCTGGTGTCCATCTCAGCAATGGAAGACAAATGCTACAAGGTGACCTTCAACAATGGCAAGGTACGTATATGGAAAAATAATGTTAAAGATGCCTTCACTCTTGGGTTTCGAGTTGATTCATTATATTAGGTCGGTGGAAGTCTGCTAGGTGTCATGTCTTGTGACACATCTATTCAGTCTGAACTTTGGCATCGAAGGTTTGCCCACCTTCATTATAAAGCTCTACTCGATGTAAGACAAATGGTAATAGGGATGCCCGAATTCCGAGTAGAGAAAGAAGGTGTATGTCTGGGATGTGCCGAAGGAAAGCTCGAAAGGGGACCATTCCCCTCAAGCCAAAGCAAGACCTTCGATATATTACAATTGGTTCACTCAAACATATTTGGTATGATGCCTATGAACTCCTTGGGAGGATATTTATATTATCTTACTTTTACAGATGACTATTCTCGAAAGACTTGGATATACTTCTTGAAAAGGAAGGATGAAGTGTTCTCTTGGTTTCGACACTTCAAAGCCCTGATTGAGAATCAAACTGAAAAGAAGATCAAGATCTTAAGGACTGATAATGGGACTGAATATGAGTCTAACGAGTTTTATGACTTTTGTAAAGAGGCTGGCATCAAGAGGGAGACTACTACACCATATACTCCTGAACAGAATGGTGTGGCGGAAAGGAAGTGGAAAGGAAGAACCGTACGATTATGGAAGCTGTCCATGACATGCTCCATGATCAAAGACTTCCGAAGTTTCTATGGGCCGAAGCTGCAAACACCGCCGTATATGTACAAAACCAATGCCCTCATCAAGCATTGGGTTCCAAGACTTCTGAAGAAATGTTCACCGGTAAGAAACTTGACGAATCTCATTTTAGAATTCTTGGAAGCCCTGTATATTTTCATGTGCCAAAAGAGAAAAGGAATAAATTGGGTGCATCTGGAAAGAAAGGAATCATCGTGGGCTATGGTGAAAATACTAAGGGCTATAGAATATGGTTGCCGGTCAAAGGGAAGTCATGATTAGTCATGATGTCACCTTTGACGAAGATATGGCCCTTAGCAAGGTGGACAATCTTCCGACTTTGAAGAACTCTCAAGAAGCCGACACCAGGGAATCGAAAGAGAAGGATGATGAAATAATGCCTGATATGGAAGAACCCATGGATCCTATTGATCCACCTGACCCTCCTCTTCCAGGAAGAGGCCCTCTTGGCTCAAGGGGCTACTCGATGATGTTGAAGGACACATTGCACCCCGTGGAACCTTCCATGAAAGTAAGAAACCCAACAGGTATCAGGGATACATGACCATCATGAGCACGATCATACAAAATGAGCCTTCATCATTCTCAGACGCTGTCAAGCATCAAGTATGGAAGGATGCTATGATCGAAGAATATGAGTCTATTATGAAGAATGATGTTTGGGAAGTAGTTCCCAGACCCTAGGATAAGACAGTTGTCACTTCTAAATGGCTTTACAAGATAAAGCATGCAACAGATGGAAGTACGGAAAAAATAAGGCTCGTTTTATCGCTCGTGGCTTCTCTCAGAAGGAAGGTATAGAGTCTAGACTATGACGGGATATTTGTCCTTGTTGACAGATATACCACCATCCGCTCAATCATAGCCCTTGCGGCTTCACAAGGATGGAATCTACATCAGATGGATGTCAAGACAACATTCTTACATGATTCAATCAAAGAAGAGGTCTACGTGGAGCAGCCCAAAGGATTTGAGATTCATGATAAAAAATCTCATGTATGCAGGTTGAAGAAAGCTCTCTATGGGTTGAAGCAAGCACCCCGAGCATGGTATGAGAGGATCGACAGCTACTTGATGAAGTTGGGATTCACTAGGAGTCAAGCCGACTCTAACCTCTACTTCAAGGTTGAAGATGACAAACCTCTCATACTGGTGCTGTATGTGGATGACCTCTTCCTAACAAGTGTAGACCCTCTCATTCACAAATACAAGAGGGAGTTGGCCTCTGAATTTGAAATGAAGGACCTAGGACTGATGCATTATTTCCTAGGACTTGAAGTCTGGTAGAAGCCAAGGGAAATTTTTCTATCTCAAGGAAAATATGCGGTGAAGATATTGGAAAGATTCGGTATGGTAGACTGCAAGCCTGTAACTACCCCGATGGAGCTTGACTTTAAGAAGCTAAGCGGTAGCGCTGCTGGACCTGTTTTACGAAATGCCACCGAGTATCGTCAACTCATCAGAGCATTAATGTTCTTAGTGAACTCCCGTCCAGATATATGCTTCGCAGTCAACACGTTGAGTCAACATATGGTTGAACCTCACCACATACATTGGATTGGCACCAAGAATTTGTTGAGATATTTTCGTGGCACAATCACTTATGGGTTAAGATACACTGCCAAAGATGTGAGACTACTTGAATACATTGATGCTGATTGGGCAGGTAGTGTGGTGGACTGTAAGAGCACTTCCGGGTGCTGTTTCTCCTTAGGATCTGCTTCGATATCCTGGATGAGTAGGAAGCAGAAGTCGGTGGCCTTGAGCACCGCCGAGGCAGAGTATATTGCTGCTAGCATGGCATCCTGTGAGGCAGTCTGGTTGCGGAAGCTCTTCAGTGAGTTGTTTGGATTTACACTGGATACCATCGTGATCCTATGTGACAACCAGAGTGGGATTCGTTTGTCAGAGAATCCTGTATTTCATGATCACTCCAAGCATATCGATATCAAGTACCACTTTATTCGAGATATGGTGCAGCAGGGAGCTATCAGGCTCCAACATATCGGTACAGATGAACAAGTCGCCGACATTCTGACAAAGCCCCTAGGAAAGGTCAAATTCTTGACTTTCCGAGAACGACTTGGTGTCATTCAGAAACCCTCTGATGAGGGTCCTGTATGATGTATTGAGCTCTGGGAGCTCCGGGGGGGGGCACGGGG
Source organism: Pinus tabuliformis (assembly GCA_031772625.1). NCBI lineage: Eukaryota > Viridiplantae > Streptophyta > Pinopsida > Pinales > Pinaceae > Pinus > Pinus tabuliformis. The sequence goes on from CM062808.1 coordinate 520,383,554, forward strand.
TACTTCTTGGAGCGACATATGATGACAGGGTAAAAGAATCAAGACTTTCCATGTATCATCCCATGGCGACTATGTAGCAGGATGATTAGTTCTCCTGTGAGGTTTGGATGATATGTTCTTCATGACAAAATGTAGCAGGATGATTAGTTCTCCTGTGAGGTCTGGATGATGTGTTCTCCATGACAATTGTAGCAGGATGATTAGTTCTCCTGTGAGGACGGGATTGATTAAATTCTCCTGTCAGGGCATCCTACCCATGCAGTCAGGGACTCATGGGAAGTACCTCTCATCTGATCAATGAGCAAGGAAATGAAGTTAGGGACCATAGTAGTACCGATGGATGCATCGCTGTATCTACCGTACTCCCTACGCTAGGATGACCTTCATTGATGTGGGATCAATGATACTGGTCTGGGACCAGTGGTAGGAGTGGTACCTACTATGACGCTGACTTCGGGTCGGTTAACACTGGTCTGGGACTAGTGGTATGCACTCTGAGACTGACTTCAAGTCAGTGGAGGATGATATTAGTCTGGGACCAGTGGTAGGAGTTGTACTCACTATGACGCTGACTTCGGGTTGGTTGAGACTGGTTTGGGACTAGTGGTATATACTCTGAGATTGACTTTGAGTCAGTATGATGCATCCTCGATCATTTCTTCTTCTTCATAATTCAGACAAAAGCAGAGCAGAACAGAACAAAGCAGAGCAGAGCAGAACAGAGCAGAGCAGTGCAGATCAGTATAGGGCAGAACAGAACAAAGCAAAACAGTACAAATCAGTATAGGGCAGAACAAGACAAAGCAGAACAGGCAGAATAGAGCAGAGCAGGGTAAGGGTCATTCTTTACAGGGTAGTGCATTTGATGGATGAATAGTAGCGACCGACCGACAGATTGCAGATGGAGTTCTCCCTAGTTGAGAGGGAGTGTTAAAATTGGAAACTAAGGCCAAACACCATGTGGGTCATCTTATTCATGGCTGATAATATTTTTATTAGACTCCTGTCGTCGAGAGGTGTAGGATTGATCTAAAGATCATCTGATTCTGATAAGTATTTATGGAGATATGAATTTATTTTGATTATGGAATAATTATCAAGCCTACGAACAACTCATGTAGGCTCAAAAGCCCAACAGTCACATCTATTCAATTATCATCAGATGCGTATAAATACAGGAGGACTTTTCCTCATTTGGACTCCTTCAACTCATCACATCTCTCTCTCTCTCCAGCGCAGTAAAGAGTCTCTTCTCTCCTGCGCAGTAGGTGACTCTCTCTCACACAAGTGGAAGGAAGGACGCAGAATTTAGTGCTGCAACTGCAGAACCAAAGTTTGACCAAAATACTCCCTCCTCAGAACTGCGCTGTAGGTCCATCTGGACCTCCTTTGAAGGCCGCATTTTTTGGTGGTGGAATCAAGTCGATCCGACAGTCGATTTGCAAGATATCGACTGCCCTAGTTTTGATGATGAAACCGCTAATGCTGATGTTGACGATCCAGGGTTTGTTACTGTTGATATAAATCAGATTTTTGTACTATTTCTCTCTGCTGAATTATTGAAGATAAAAGAAGATTTGATCAAAGGGTTTCCCCATATTGGGGTTTGTCCCTGGCTAGCCGCCACATCTTGTGTCTCTTGTCTTGGTTTGTTTTCTGTTGATCGTTTAATGTTCTATCTACACTTATGCACATGTGATTGCTAATATGTGAATAATAATAAGAAAGAGAAGTAAATTGCTCTAAACATAGAACATATCTTAAATTAACAATCATTATATATGATGTGTTTTTATTATTTATATCTATATTTTATTCATAACATTGCCTTTCTCTTCAAAGCTTATTGCCGACAAGGCGTGTCATATATTTCTTTGCCGTGTAAACTATTTGTGTCTTTCAATATTCTTTGAGTTATCATCTTCATTGACACAAGATGATAAGATCCTTGGAGTGATAAGTAAAATTGCCAAATTGATAAGGGATTTGACAATCTCAAGTTAATCTTCTGTGGAATCTTGCGGTGACTGGAAACTTGTGATGAATTGTTATCACAAGACCGGATTGCATAAACTTCAGTATTCCTTGGAACATAAGTTTGTTGTTTATGTTTTGAGTGATACTTGTACATAGATTGAAAAGTCTGCTCTTGTAATTTGAATGCCGATAAGGAGTTCCTCTGTTTTGACTTTCCCTGTTTCATGTGTGTGGCAATTTCTTGATATACTTTAGGGACTGATGTTACTGAATTGATTACAAAATAGTCACTTGGAATTTCCATCGTCTAAACTACAACATATGAATGTGTTTTTCTTTTAACCGATTGGTTAACTTCTTGAGTTGTGATGTTGACTAGATCGATATTTGCCCCTCTTTCTTCAACTTGGACTGAAGACTTCGACACTTCTTTCGTGATAAGTTCTAATTTGTCTTTCAATGATTTCTTGTCATTTTTAAGTTTCTTAATTTGAGTGAGTCAACTTTGATTATGATTTTTGAGACTTAAGAGTTTCTCATTTTCTAAGTCAACTTTACTTTGACATTCAAACTTCTCATCTTTTAAACACTCAATTTGTTATAATAATATTTTATTAAGGTTCTTTAAGTGTAAATTTTCCTCTTTTTTCTCTGATAGACTTTTGTCGGAACTTTCTTTCTCTTGTTCTAACTTGTGCTTCTTAGTTTTACACTTTTTGACTTGTGCAAGTAGTTTCTAGATATGATCTTTTAAATGAGATTTTTCTTCATTTTTATTGGATATGACTTCCTCAAGCTCTTTTTGCTTCTCCAATATTGTGTTTTGATTCTTTTGAGGTATCAATTTCATAACATCTTTAAAATCTTATGATGAAGACATTATCGATTCTGACTTCATTGTCATGTCTCGAAATGTGATCATTTTTCCCTTATAAGAAAACATCATTTTTTTTCTCTATGTTTAACATGAATGCACCCAATTCTTTAAACTAAGGTTGACCAAGAATTATGTCAACCTCTCTGTCATACATTTTTACAACACGAAATTGAGATATGTACTCATAATGATCTACTGTTATTTGTAAATCATTAATTTCATATTTTTTTCCAAAAATATCTATTGTTTCGCCTACATTGGCATCTGAAATTAATAGTTGATTTCCCAGATTAATATTTATGTAATTTTCATCGTTGCTTGTACTAATAGCGATATTAACTTTTTTCCCTTGGATGTTCCCTTTTAATGTAATTAACTCGTGATGTGTGATTAAAATACCGTTATAGGAAAATCTTCCTTTCTCTTCTGTTGTAGATTCCATTTTCTTCTCATTTGTGATTGACTTCATTTCATCTATCAATAACTTCGTCAATTTATACTTGATATGCTTATTTTAATAACTTCTCTCTTCAATGATTTTGTACACTTTGACTAAGGATTTTATGTTCTTTGTATAAGCCTTACTTCTCTGATATGTAACTTGATATTTGCTTAATTTACTTTATACTTCAATATTGTTATACTTAGTGCTTGCTTTCGTTTTTATTTTTATTTATTTATTTTATTGAGTTTTAGAAATATAATAGTTTATTTTCCAATAATCTTATAATTTTTTAACCCTTCTAATAATATATATGCCCTTCTATATAGCTTTTATTCTTAAATATATATATATATATATATATATATATATATATATATATCCGCACCTTTTTTAATGTTCTTTTAATGTCTTTGTAATCTACCACTTTACTCAAATGTTAGGGTCATGAATCTCTCATCATGGGTCATGACTAATATCAGGTGGCGAACATAATACCTTACGTGACGAATTGACAACGTCTGTAATCCTAAAGCGATAATTTATTTTCGAATTGTATGGTCAGACTGCAGTGCATACAACATATTTGTATAGCGTTGTCGAGCGGCTGGTGGTGGGGGTGTGAATGCAACAATGGATGGATTGAAAGGTGATGTGGTGGCAACAACATGGGTTTCTGGTTCATATGATTAGCAGCAAGAAAATACGACGATCAAGGGTGTCAATGGCATGTGGAGTCAGCCACTGGCAAGTGTCGTGGAGGCTTGAGGACAAAACGCTAAGTTATTTTGGGGCATTGATAGTGGTGGAAGTTGTGTCGGATGACGGTGGTGGCTGCGGACAACCACAGGTAAGTTGTTTTTTTGTTTGTTGTTTTGTTTTTAAATAATTATTATTATTGTTATTTTGTTTTTTTTATTAATATAATTTTTTTGACTCTTTATATATATATATATTTAGTATTATATATATTTTTTATATTTTTTGATTTTCTTTTGACATACATATTGTATTATTTATTTATTTATTTTTTTTAATTTTTCTTAATTTTAACCCTCTATTTTTTTCTAATGTATCTTTTTTGTATAACTTTTTAATTTTTATATATGGTTTTTTAATAATTTTTTTATTGAGATTGAGAGCTCGAAGATTCCACAGTTTGCATTTTTAAGTCTACGTTTCGAGTCTAGAACAAGACTCATCTTCCTCCAAAGAAGAGGAGAAAAGATGGAGGTTATAAATATGTGATGCCACGCAGTTAGGGTTTTGGAGCCGACCAATTAAAGAGATTTTTTATTTAATTAGGATTTTATTTTTATTTTAATTTATTCATTGACATTATAAGTATATGATTTTTTTCTTTTAATAATGGCCAAAGGCCTAAATGGCAAAACCACCAGAATGGAGAACTTCCAATTATGTAGCAAAACGCTTGATTTGATGAAGAGTTGATGGCCAAAGGCCGGGATGAGCCATTGTGGCTTTGATACCAATTTAACGAACAAAGTTCGTATACTTAGAGGAATGTTGTTATAAAAATGTAACGAACAAAGTTCGTACTCATGCAATAATCTTCACAACACTTTGAAGACAAAGACATCCATTGTAGGACAAATAATTATATATAAGAATGAATACAAGTGAGATGATAAGATGTTACAAATGAGGACCCGCTTATATACCTAGATAGGTGTCCCTTTATGAATGGTCATGTTCTGAGGGACATACCTCTTCATTAACTAATCACTAATTAATCATTATTTATGATGTATTATTATTATTTATATTTACATTATTTATATCTATATTTTATTCATAACAAAGCCCATGGCTTTGTGAAGCCATTCAATGTTGTTGTGGTGTTCCTAATTTTTGTGCATTCAAAATCACTTAGGGTTTTGCAAAATATTGGAAATATTAAAAACGGAAAATATTATTTTGTGAGAGAAGGGAGAAATTATAATTTTAATGGAATGATAGCAAAATAATATTTTTATTGGAGGAGGAAGACAAAATAGTATTTTAATGGAAAACGGCGACAAAATAATATTTTATTGGCAATGAAAGAAAATTATTATTTTATTGGAGAATGGCGGGAAAGTAATATTTTATTGAGAAAGGAGGCAAATAGTATTTTATTTAAAATGGCGACAAAATGTCTCCTAGTGGAAAATGGGCCCCACTAATAAAATAATAGGGGAAAAGGAGAATCTAGAAGCTAGAGGGAGGCTCCATGAGGAATTATAAAAGGAAGAGGAACTCAATTGCAGATCATTCTATTCCTACAATTTCTATTTGACATTTAAGAAGAAGCTCAAGTGAGTTGCATGAGTTTCAAGCGAAACTCAATAGCTGATTTTGGTGGACTTAGAGTGCCACCCTAGTTAGCTTTAGAGGAAGGTCACTTTAGATCTTCCATTAGAGCTTATTGGTTTGGGTTGACTGAATCATCTTTTGTGGTTTGATGTGAATTTTATTATGTAGAGATTATTGGCATTGAGATTTTATTTCTAGTACTCTCCTTCCCTTCTCAAGAGGCTGTGAGCAATTATTCTTCTAAAGAGGCCGAGGGCAAGGCCCACTTCATGTAGGTGATTCCTGACATCGAGCATGAGGAGGGAATGGTGTTTGAGACATATAATATCAGTATCTGTGAGGACTTAGGTCGGCCTAGTGTGACTCAGGAGTCACCACTGTTGGAGATCCCATTGATGGCTTAGGTTGAGACATTTGCAGAGAGGGTAGAGCATACTCCTGTAGGGCCATCCACTGACGAGGTGCCAGTAGGCACGAAGGTACCTAGAGCCATGACAGAGTTTCCAGATGGAAGCCACCTACATCAACATGGAGAGCACCTTAAGGAGCGCGAGCTAGATGAGGATGTTATGCATGATGAGCTATTTGTGGAGGGACAACTATTGACTTCGGTAGAGCCCATGGTAGAGGGGGGTGGGCAGTGATCTTTTGGGCCTGTCATCGACGGGGAGCAAATAGATGTGCAAGACAGGGCTGCAGTACTTCCTGACAGTGGCTCTCTTCAAGGTTATATAGATGGGGCTTGCAACATTGTTAGGTTACCTCTCCACATTGGAGGGAGGCAAAGTTACTTGGAAGGATTTTATGCATTGATCAAGACCATGGGACGAGGCGACACGAGTTGCATAGGGGGCGACATTCGCATGGAGTTGTTAGGTGTACAGGTGTTCTTGCATTCGGTCCCTCTCACAGGATTGGATGATGAGAGGTACTGAGCTGCTACTTGATGGGGCAGGCTAGGAGGTTGGATACATCCATGGCCACAGTTCAACAGAGGTCATGGATTACCAAAGGGGTTAGAGGGCCAGACTGTTTTTGGGATCCAGATGCAATTCCCTATCAGATCATGGACTTGGTTAGTGATGGTGTTAGCAGGGTGGTGGATCCAGAGACTGATCACACCTGCGCGTTGATGTCTTCATCAGATGTTTGGACAACACTAGTGATAGGATGGATTGACAGGACAATGAGTAGACACCTTGAGTTGTCCTAGCATGTTGGTCAAACATGAAGCTGCATGATGATTAGTATACTTCGGTTGGAGTTTGTCGGAGGAGGAGGCATCGACAGGCCAACAGACAGGGCATTATGTGGAGACGATGTCTTCCCTATGATATATTGGACACAACAACCATCGAGGATCAACACAACAATGATATTTCTCCTAGCATGTGGGGAGTTAGGCCACCCATGTCTACAGAGATGAGGAGATATGACACATGATATGGTGGGTTCAGTAGCAGAGTGGCAGATACATTAGCACATGTGGGATGCCTTATGGTGCAAGGAGGTATGACAATAGGTAGTGGTATCCAGTGGGAGCATAAAGGTGTATGGTGGTGCGCTGTGATGTTTGGGTTTGCCCTATGGAGTAGGAGGAGCGATTCACACCACCTGGAGTGATGGATAGTTCAACATAGGAGGGATGCTATATGATACAAGGGACTTGGTATTTTCACTTGATGCTCTCATCACGAGCAACAGGCTCAACTGAGACAGTTGGACGAGACACAGTGCATCTGAAGAGAGGCTTTTCAATAGGGGCATATGGTCAGGACGCGAGTTGGCAGGTGCAGGCTTGAGGATGGTCCGATCTTCTGCATGGTAGCACATGCTCCATCCTTGAGCCCACATTTAGGGAGATGCATGACGCCTATTGGGCAAGACATTCTGAGATGTCTCAGGGGCATATACAATAGTTCGTGGATCCATCTTGCAGGTGGATGTTTAGGCTCCAGGAAGCTTTGGGCAACACCCACAGGAGGCAGGATAGCAGATCTCACAGTGTGTTATGGCAGGCGCAGGGAAGTCTTGCATGCACCGGATTGATTCGGGATGTATGGAGTCCATATATTGATTGCATGTAGGGACTCGAGACGTGGTATGAGTTGGTGCCAGCAGTTGTCAGGACTATACTGCAATCGATATCGTTATGGGATCCAAGGATTTGGTTAGTTGATTGGTCACTCTATTTTGGGACGAGTGGGATCAAGGTAGGGAGTGACCCAACTCACTCTTGGTTTGACATATGGGGGAGCGCCAAGTCCTTCATTGCATGGCAAGATTGATTTTCCTTATTACTGCTTCGAACCGAGATTGATAGTAGATGGGTAGACATTGATATGATGGAGATGCTAGGGCAGGGTGAGATTGGCCTTCATGGATTTTTTACCATCAGGTTCCAGGAGAGGAGGATATAGTCTGCGCACAATGGGCTGTTTGTCATAGTCAGAGTGGTCCAGTGCTAGCATGGTGTCACTCGTTTGAGACTGGCATGCGTTCTGTGCATCACTGGATTTTATAGTTTAGCTACCCTCAGGGGTGATCTAGTTCCTACAGGGGGAGATCATTCAGATCTTACATTGGGATTTAGTGATTCGTTGATGACATGGAGAACTTCCTCAGTATGGCAGGATATTTTGTATGAGGAGATCAGGTTGGTTTGGGACCTTGGTGACATAGTAATTGTTCATGTGATGGTGGCACAGCAACGAGGAGTGGTTCAATGACATATTTGGGACCTTGGCATTAGCTCGACCAACTTGTGGATCAATAACATTGGGTGATATTGCCTGAGGACAAACAATTTTTGGTGGGGAGGATTGTGATGTTCCCAATTTTTGTGCATGGAAAAATCACTTAGGGTGTTTGCAAAATTTTGGAAATATTGAAAAGTGGAATATTGTTTTGTGAGAGAAGGGAGAAATTATTATTTTAATGGGATGGCGGCATAATAATATTTTATTAGAGGAAGACAAAATAGTATTTTAATGGAAAATAGCGGCAAATTAATATTTTATTGGGGAGTGAAAGAAAATTATTATTTTATTGGAGAATGGCGTCAAATAAATTTTTTTGAGAAATGAGGCAAATTATTATTTTATTTAAAATGGCGGCAAAAAGTCTCTTAGTGGAAAATGGGCCCCACCAATAAAATAATAGGGAAAACAAGAGAATCTAGAAGCTAGAGGGAGGCTCCATGAGGAATTGTGAAAGGAGGAGGAACTCAATTGCAAATCATTCTATTCCTATGATTTCTATTTGACATTAAGAAGAAGCTCAAGCAAGTTTCAGGAGTTTCAAGCGAAACTCAATAGTTGATTTCGGTGGACTTCGAGAGCCACCCTAGTTAGCTTTAGAGGAAGGTCACTTCAAATCTTCCATTAGAGCTTATTGGGTTGGGTTGATTGAATCATCTCTTGTGGTTTGAAAAGAATCTTATTATGCAAAGATCATTGGGATTGAGATTTATTTGCAGGACCCCCCTTCCCTTCTCAAGAGGCCGTGAGCAACTATTCTTCTAACGAGGCTGAGCCAAGCACAAGGAAAAGACCGAATTATTTGTGCATGAACAGTGGTCACAAGGCCGATTTATTGTGTACACCAGCAGTGGATTCAAGAGCTGATTTCTAATCCAATATAGGAGGGCTGAGTGACTGTGTAAGATTGATAAATCAGCCTCAGAAAATTTAATGTATCTCGGAACAGTATTATTGTTGCATCAGACCTGTGCTTTCAGGAGCTATTTTGGTGAGGCAGAGTAGTTTTTGTGTGGAGATATTGGCACAGTCTAAGGGGATTAAATTATTAAGTCAAGGGGTCATTATTCCAGATCAGAAAATCACCATTCTTATGCCTATAGCGGCTCATTATAAGGGGACTGATATTCCATTTCAGATCTGATATTTTAGTGGGCCACATGGTTATCATGGCAGCAGACTTGTCTTAAGGTAAATTGCATCATTCCTCCATTGGACCGAATCATTGAGACCTACAGCAGTAATAGCAATGAATGTGGAATGAGCTTCTATCTTGGGGAGGTTGATGTGCCCTCTGAAATATCTATCCAAGCTGCTTAACTGACCTGTGGGCTGGCTGAAGTAATGAATCACTCATATAGGTGCTGTCTGGTGTGAATTTTGCTGCTGGTATCTCGGGAATATACTACAACACTCAGGAAATTATTGTGACCAGGTTTCTCTTACCACTGTGTTGTAATAATTAATAGATCAGCTCCTAGATTGAAGTTACATTGGCTGTGTTTTTCATTTCTGGTGTGGTCTATGTGATTAGGAACATTATATAGATAATCTTTTGTTAGTTTGGAGTATGTCCATGAATATCTACTTATATTGTGGTTGTTCCTTTAAGTAAATTCAAGACATTGTACCTGCAGCCATAGATCTTCAAACCATTTGATGAAATGTATCACTGAAATGCTCAACCAGCCAATGTTATTTTGAAGCTTCCATTGGGTACATGTGTTTATTTGAACATAAACTTCAGCAAGTTACCTACAGTACATTGCATCCAAAATGTTTGTTAAAATGCATCAGTGAACCAACATAAATAAACAAAGAAATTTTGTGGGTTTTCCAAGATGTTCAGGTAAGGGATATTATAGTTGTCCTCATGAACTCCTCTTCTGACACGACCTACGCAACTGTAGTCAACTTATCATGAACCTATCTGCTCTTGGTGAGATAAGATGCTATGGTATCTGATTTGGACATATCGGTGCTCTTGAGCTTCTCTCTCAACACCATTTTCTTGTTGAGTATCGCTCTGGTATAGCATTGTCAGAATCCCCTGTTGTCGCCTAAGATGCACACTTGGATTAATGTGGGAAAAGTCCTCAATCCCACTAGGTGGATTTAAAGACGAAACACTCAGAGAAGGGTCTGTCACCTATTCCCAGCTCTCTCCGTTTAAGCTCTCACCTAGCTCAGTAAGGGGGGTGGACCCTAAAGAATATATCTAAAAGAAAACTTGTTAGAGATAACAAGTCCTAGGAGACAGTTAGTAGGGATCACTGTGAAAATTCCAATACCAGAATCCTATTGCAACAGCTGGTATTATTTCTTCTAATTGATAAATTAATTATTTAGTTTATTGCTACGACAACATCGAAATAAACACACTACAACCTTCACAAATAAAACTGTGGAAAATAAATAGCGCTGGAATTGAGAAAATACTAGCACACACATAAAATTTAACACCGTTGTTTTTGGACAAAAGTCCCCAGAAAAACCCAATGCGGGAAAATTGGTGCAACAGATAAGGGTTTTTATTATTATGCAGTAGTGAAATTCTGAGTACAATCTATGGATGTCCAACTGGAATCAAAACAACAAGAAAATTTGGTCAAAATTGTGTGAGGGAATTACCTTTCCTCCACAAGTAATCTTGGCACAACTTCTCTTCAGAAATTCGTCCTCCTCGGCCCTCTACATCAACCTTTGTGCTGCTTTGCGCAGACCCTATGACATCTAGCCTCTACCCGACCTTTGGAACCGAAAATGAATTTCTCTCCAGCAAAATCGAATTGCTTCTGAAGCAACTGCACAGTCCTCTGCACTACCTCACTAGGAATAACTCGGTCCCTTGTTGTTGCCTCACTAGATCTGGAAAACTTCCCCTGGTTCATTGCTTCTGCTCCTCATTGACCCTGCTTCGATCTTTGGCTCTCTGACAACCGTTGTTGCTCTTTGGAAATCAATCTGCCAAGACAATCGAATTGCAGAAGTGTTCTTGAGTGACTTCTCCAAGTGCCCATCGAATTCCTCTTATAATCCACTGTTGGAGCACCAATGACCAAGATTAAAACTTAATCAGTGGTTAGGATCATCTTGGAATTGTTTCGTGTGAGTTTTCAGATGATTCTCACCTTGACTTAATTAACATTGTTTAATTAACCAGTTTTCCTAAGTTTAGACTTAGGAAACATTTAAAAAATTGGTTAATAATCTAATTAAGTTACTTCTAGGTGGAATTTCTAGAAACGATTTTTGGGTATTGGATATCTCATGTATTTTAGCCTTTCCACCAAATTTCGTGGCTAGAACACATCCGACACTATAAAAACTAACACTCCCTCTTAGCGAGGAATGTGTTCTAGTGCTGCACACCCTGCCACAACACTCTGTTTCTGTATCATCTCTTATCATGCTGTTGATGACTAGCTGCTTCTGCCCACCAATTATTGCGCAACTCTGACGTTGCATCTGTGCTGCTGCTGACACTGCCATACTGCTACCAACATTGGATCTGCACTGCAACTCCCTCTTATTTGTTGTTGTTGCAACTGAAAAGCATTCAAAATACCGAATCAATTGTGTTTAGTATGATGCATTTGTCTCCCAAGTCTCTTACTGCTACTAGCATCTGCATTGTCACTGAAGAATCACACTACTGCCAACTCTGCACTGAGCCACCTGCTCTGCTGTCAACATTGCACTGTGCTCCTCAGCATCTGACTGCTACTAGTCTTCAACTGTAACTCTGGTACTGACTGCATCTACTGCCATTGATCCATCCTGCTACTGAAAACTGCGAGCCCCCATAGCAAGGTAAAGATCCACGAGGAGGACACCTCAAGGATCCTGCCCAATCTTTGTAATTCTAGACTACAACTCCATGTCGCCCCACCTCACTCCTGGAGGTATGGCTGCCATAATAGTGAAGTCTTCCTCCAACCTAGAGGACAACTTGTCTATTTCGGCTGATGTTGCCGCCTAGTCTTGCTTCTCTTGCTTGTCCTTCTTCCTGAGAGGACAATGCGTACTGTAGTGACCAAGCTCACCACATCTGAAGCACTTGACCTTTGAGAGGTCCTTCTTCTTCTTCTTTTGCTCCCCCTGCCCTTGATTGGGACCCTTCGATGCAAGGGCCACATTCTCGTCTTCCTTCTCACTCTTCACGGCCTTGTTGTTGCTACCGCTGATGGTGCTCTTTACTAGAGCTCGCCTCAACTCCTCCTGCTGCAGATCGGCCCACATTTTGTCCCAACCAGGCAAAGTGTCTATGCCCAATATGCTTTGGACAAACACTTGCCAGTCCTTTGAGACACTATTTAGTGCCAATCATACAAGCTCTATAGGTTGGGGTGCCTCCCCAATGACTACTAGTTGATCACAGACCTCCTGAATTCGAGTGAGGAAGGGATCTATGCCTTCACCCTTCTGCATCCTGATGGTTCTCAGCTTCTCTTAGAGAAACATCTTCCACTGCTCGGAAGAACTTTGATATAGCGTGGAGAGAGCTACCCACATTTCCCTGACAATATTCTTGCCAGAAATATGCGAGACTATATGATCTCGGACTCCATCCAAAATCATCCGCTTCGCCTTCACCATTTCCTTTTTGTACTCCTTCAGCTGATTTGCATCCTGGGGAACTACTACCACATTGTCTACGTAGGCTTTCAGGCCATATTCATCTAGAAGGAAGGACATCCTAGCCTTCCAAATGACATAGTTGGAGGCTCCCTCCAATCTATCTTGATCTCTAAGCTGACCTGTGGCCATCTCAGATCAAGTTGAAAACTCCCTCTTTCTTTGTGTTCAGTTGCTGCTCTGCTATTCACACTCCCTTCTGGAATGTGTGGCTTTGCTAGCTGCTACTGCCAATCTGCAATTGGAAATATTGAACTTCTGAGACTCGAAGTTCCCTGAGAGAAATTTTCCCTCTACTATGTGTGCTTTTCTCTTCCACTCGACGTAGATTCTGCTTCTGCGACCTACAACAAAACTCTCTACATCCAACCTGAAATTTTCTCAGCCAAAAACTGAGCTATTGCTGCTCCCTTTGCCTGTTGGAATCACTCAAACTAGAAGTTCAAATTTTTCTGCCTCTTTGCACTGAAAAAATCAAACTCTCCCAAGTAACTCTGCCTACTTGGCAATGGACTGCACTGCCTTTAGGAATTTCAGCCTGCTGTTCTCACTGAATAGCGAAATTCCTTCCTTCATTTCTAAGCTTCCCCACTGATCAATGCTTTGATACCATGTGAAAATTCCAATACTGGAATCCTATTGCAGCAACCGGTATTATTTCTTCTAACTGATAAATTAATTATTCAGTTTATTGCTACGGAAACATCGAAATAAACACACTGCAATCTTCACAAATAAAATCGTAGAAAAGAAATAGCGCTGGAACTGAGAAAATACTAGCACACACACATAAAAATTAACATCATTGTTTTTGGACAAACGTCCCCGAAAAAACCCAATGCGGGAAAACCGGTGCAACAGATGAGGGTTTTTTTTATTATGTAGCTTCTGAGTACAATCTATGGATGCCCAAATGGCAATCCAAACAACAAGAAAATCTGGGCGAAATTATCTAAGGGAATTACCCTTCCTCCACAAGCAATCCTGACACAAATTCGCTTCAGAAATTCGTCCTCTTGGACCCTTTGCATCAACCTCTGTGCTTCTCTGCGTAGACCTTATGACGTCTAGCCTTTGAACTGCCTCTAATGAAGTCGTTCTTCCTGTCTCCCCTGAGGAAATCGCTTCTTCGACACTTTGGACCCTCTCCTCGGCCTCTGGAACTGAAACCAAATTTGTCTTCGACAAAGTCGAATTGCTTCTGAAGCAACTGCATAGTCCTTTGCGCTGCCTCACTAGGAATAACTTGGCCCCTTGTTGCTATATCACAGCATTTGGAAAACTTCGTTTGGATCATTGTCTCTGCACTTCACTGACCCTGCTTCAATCTTTGGCTCTCCAACAACTGTTGTTGCTCTCTGGAAATCGATCTGCCAAGAAAATCGAACTGTAGAAGTGTTCTCAAGTGTATTCTGCAAGTGTCCATCGAGTTCCTCTTATAATCCACTATTGGAGCACCAATGACAAAGCTTAAAACTTAATCGATGGCTAGGATCATCTAAGAATCGATCCGTGTGAGTTTCTAGATGATTCTCACCTTGTCTTAATTAATACTGATTAATTAACTATTTTTCCTAACTTTAGACTTAAGAAACATTTAAAAAATTGGTTAATAATCTAATTAAGTCACTTCTATGTGGAATTTCCAGAGACGATTTTTGGGTATTGGAGATCTCATGTATTCTAGCCTCTCCACCAAATTTCGTGGCTAGAACACATTCGACGCTACAAAAACTAACAATCACTATTCTATATAACTTAGAGATTGATTTAGCAAGTATGAATGTTTATGAGCACATAAACATTAACAAGATAAATTCAATGAAATCAACAAGATATCCTGCAAGACAAATTATGATTAGTCCGATGCTTTTAAATATAACTTGCAAGAAATATAAGCTCAAAGCAAAATCACAATACTTGCAAATAAGATATGATTTTCAAGTTACAAGAATAGTGAGTTACAAAACAAGCGTTAGTGAAAAATAGGTCACATACAACTTGGAGATATGAGCAACAATATTTGAAATGGAACTTGCAAGGGAAGAAAACTTGTACTTTAAAAGAGATGCTCTAGTAAGATATAATTCTAAAGAACAATTAACATGAGCACATGAAAATGAATTAACAAGTACAAGAATATGCAAGTAAATGACAACCTCATAATCCAAATTGTACTATAACCAATTGCAAAATGGGAAAATGTTGTTAATGAGTGTGTGAGATCAAGTGGTCTTGGTAAATTTTATTATATGGCTAATTTATGGTTTGACTTCCCCTCAAGTGCTTCAACATGGTAAAGAGTGAGGTGGTTGCAAGAAGGCAAAGTGAGAAGGTTAAGGCCTCATTTATTAGAATAATGCTCTTTAGTGTTTAATGTTCATTCTTATTAACTATTTCTATTTTTATCTTTTTAGCAGTTTCTTAGAAGAAACTGATTGTTTCTATTTCCTAATAGAAACTTGATGTTTCTATTTCTGTAAATATCTTTGTATTCTTATTGAGTTTCATTTTGCTCATGTAATATTCATTCAATTCATTCATTGATTATGGTATCAGAGCTCAGATATTTTTTTCGAAATAATTTTTCATAGTTTGAAAAATTTAGTGCTTCATTTCGAAATTGCTCTTCTGTGGATAATTTTTTTTCTTCAGTTTCTATTAGGGTCACTGTGCGTGGTTTTGGATCTGGGCCATTCCGTGGAAACTGGTGCTTGCAATCGATCGATTGTGGTTGCGTTAAACGTTTCAGCATGCGTACGTTGGTTTTTTCTACGAGATTTCTTGCTACATGCCTACATCGACGCCATTTGATCACATTTTTTCTACTCCACGATTCAGTTTTTCTCAGAATCTGGGTTTAATTCTACACACAGGTTATTTGTTGCAGTCCAGATTCGATTTGCAGTGCGCATTCGTATTACAATGGTAGTCTAACACACCCGCCGCTATCACACTGCCAGTATCACACGACGATAGCAATTTAAAGTTGACGGGCATGCCTGATCTCCACACAATTTTTTTGGAGTGCACGCGGGATTTTTTTAGCGCGAACATTGCGTTCAAGCACGCGAACGTCGACTTCATACGTAGTGGCCATCGTTCGCTCTCGCCAACTCTACTCGTGCTTGCATTCTTGCATCCAAGGTAACTGGCCCTGTTTGGAGAAGTTTCTGAGCAACGCCCTAGTATGTAGTGTGCACCATGGCAGCATTGGAGAGCCAACGAATATTTTCGGATAATCAGCGGAGGTATTTCAATACAACCCGTTTGCCTTCATTCCTACAAGGGACTCGACCACAAGAGAATTGCGAGGTTACACGTTTTAACCTTTTTTACAAACTCAAATTTAGGGAGATTGAATGACAGTTAGGGAAAGTTGTCCTAGATGTCTATCAACTGAATCTATACTTGGAGGTTAATTTTACAGAGATCTAAAATGCAAGTTAGATTCTAAGTAATCAAGTGCTTCAAGTGAGATACAATTGGAAATGAGATGCTTAAGAAATATTCTTAAAATTATCAATAGAAAAATATCATTTCACTTTAAATGATCAAATTATTAATTAGAAATTTGAGCACAAATTATGATATCAAATAATGAAATTAGCTTATGCTAATGATCAATGAAGCAAATAATTTTCCTCAATGAAGCACAAGTAAATGTGATCAAGAAACTTAAGACCACACCAATGAAAATGGCAACTAGATCAAGTATCTAACCAAATTACTCAATAAAATCAAAACAAGCTAATTAAATGATGAGTGATTTAGAACTACCCGCAAATGAAGATTAGAAACTAGATCTAGAAATTAGATAATGCAAGAAAATAAACTAATATAGCAAGTTAGTGATCCATCAACCAAGAAATTCTCCTTCCAAATGAGGAGGTGGGATACCAATGGGAAAAACCCCAAGCTCCCTCAAGAAAATATTTATTTTATTACCATTACAAAGTGAAACTTGTTGAAGAATGTAACTAGTGTCGGTCTTCATATTTGAAGGCTTCTAGGTTTTGTCTTGAGTCATTAGAGTCATTGTCATTTTTATTAGACCCTTGTTGGGCTTTTGTATCATGTAAAAGGAATATTTTTGAGTCAAAGTTTTTTTGACCTCCACACCAAGTCGGCCCTGTCCCCATGAAGTCGGCCTACATTAGGGCAATTCGACCCAAAAAAAGGGTATATAAGGAGAGGCAATTCGTTGTCATATTCACTCAACAAGTTCGATCTTCAAGGAAGAGAGGCAGAAAAAGAGCAAAGTAGATGGAGAAGGACGAACTTTTCTAGGAAGATCTAAATCGAGTTTTTGGGCTATCTCTCACATGTGCGAAGTTTCTGGGCAGTTGTTGGGGCTGAAATTCTGTCTACTGCAGGTCTGAAATTCTGTTGCTAGGGGTCGAAGTTTTGTTGCTAGGGGGCTGAACTTTTGGACTGATGTTGCTGCCGGGGAGCTGTCACTTGGGAGTTTTGTCAAGGATCATCTATTGAAGGGAAGAGCCAACTTGGTGGTTGGAAGAGGTCTTTGTCTAGGTCTAAGAAGTCTAGAAGTGTCTCATCTTGATTTGAATCTATTGAAGGAAGAGTTTTTGATTGGGTTTTCCCCTTGTAGGGGCTTTTGCCATAGTTGAGCACCTACATCTCGTGTCTCGTGTTCTTGTGGTCTTCATATACATATAATTTGGTAATTGCTTGATGAAAGACAAACAAAAAAAGAAATAAAATAAGCCAACATAACTCACAAGTAATTATCAAGAAAGAGGAATCAAACCCTAATTCCTATAAGCATTGATTTCTCAACATGGTTTCAAAGCTAAGGTTGAAGAAGGTTTGAGATGACTTTGTTGGCTTGGAAGAGAAGGTTACTCCCTCTATGGCAAGTTACTTAAAGATGGGATTCAATATCGTGAGAATTGCAGGAAGCTATATTGGAAGGATCATCTACAACCTATCTAGGAAAGTCAAGAGTGAAGGATTCTTGGCTGCACTTAGATGTACTTTTGATGATGACAATCCATGGATCATTACTAGTGGAGCATCAAGACATATGTTAAAATTGGCAACTAGGGCCAAACTCCATGTGGGTCATTTCATTTATGGTAGCTGATATTTTTCTTGGACTCATCTCATCGAGAGGTGTAGGATTGATCTAAAGATCATCTGATTTCGATAAGTATTCATGGAGTTATGAATTTATTTGTGTTATAAGACAATTCGTCAAGGTCGGCCAACAACCAAATAAACCCCACATGTGCTCAACATTTTAGTATAAAAGGAGATGACTTGAGAGTCATTTCACACACACTTCACTCTTGATTTCTCTCCACTTGTTTTGGGTTTTAGTGTGAGAGAAATTTAGGAGGAAGTAACCCTAAGATGCAGAAGGAGAGGAGGCTTAACAATTTGCCCTAGCTGCAGTCCTAGCACAACCCTAGCTTCTACACATAACCTAGAGGATGAGTCAAGAAGGAGGGATACTACAAGCCCTAGACACAACTATAGAGGAGGCCTTAAGAAGCTGTACCTAGCTGCAGTCAAGGAGGGATACTACAAGCCCTAGACACAACTATAGAGGAGGCCTTAACAAGCTATACCTAGCTGCAGTCAAGGAGGGTTACAACATGCCCTAGATACAGTAATGAAGTCAAGCCAACGAGTGGTTGTAGGGACTTTATTCAGGTGACCGAGTGCTGGAAGGAGGGCTGAAGTACCTTGCTGAGGGCTGCCTTAATTTGCGATTGTTCTGGGAAAGAAAATGTAAAGATATCTCTTGTAACAGCTGAGTAAAGGGACCTTTTGTTGTGACTAGGTCGTAGGCCTATAGGTGCTGTTTTGAGGGTCAAACATAGAGCTGTTGGTGCCTCCTCAAACAACAAGGTCACATAACTTGAAGAGGAAAGGAGGGTGTATAAGTTAAGGTGTTTTGGGCATGACTGTTGGGTTGTGGGAGCCCTAACTAGTGACCAAAACATTGCCCATATATGGTTACTTGTGTTGGGTCATTGGAGAGGTCTCTTCATTTATGAGGAATTTCTATATACTATCACAAGAAGTTCTTACCAGCAACTTAGATTACAGTGGGACAACAATGCTAGTAGTACAATGGCATAGTGCAATGATGGCACAACGGGATAGCAACAATAAGGTGACCCATGAAGTTTGAATGCATGCTAATATGATAGTGCAGCAAGATGCATGGGTAGCATAATAGCAACAATGACATGTGGTAGCAATAACACATTGGGACAACAACATGGTACAACAATGCTACATTGGGGTAGCAAGCATGGTGCTGTAAACACATTGGGACAACAACAACAATGCTTCAATGGGACAACAACAAGCATGGTGCTGCAAACAAAATGGGACAACATGAAAAACATGGTGCAACAAGCACATTGGGACAACAATGGTACATGATGCAGTACAGTAATGGGTACAGTCATGATTGGTAAAGCATGATGAGATGCAACATAGTAATGATGGATGCAACATGGTGCAACACAATGAGGTGTAGCAGGATGATGAGGAGCAGCACAATGATAGGTGCCGCATGGTGATGGAGTCACCTAGGAGAATCAGTTGAAGCAACATGTCTTCAACTAAGTTCAGCTACGTCATGTATCATCTACTTAGAGATGATCTATGCTCTTATTTAGATAAGTTGAAGTGTTGATTTCTGTTGTATATGTACTATCTCTCTCTCTGCTGAACTATTGAAGAACATATAAGAAAAATTGATCAAGGGTTTCCCCACATTGGGGTTTGTCCCTGGCTAGCGCCACATCTTGTGTCCTCTTGTCTTGGCTTGTCTTCTGCAATCTATGTTTATGTTCTATCTGCAATTTACTTTAATGCTGATGTGATTGCTAATCTGGAAAAAAATATTGAGGTAACTGTGAAAATTGAAATAAGTTGCTCTAAGCGTAGAACATACCTAAAATTAACAACATATAATGGGATAAATTGGATAACTCCATACTCTATCAAGGGAACAATCATCACATGCAGTGGAGCTAGGAAACAACAACAATTATGCAGTGAGGGGCCTTGGATCTACATAATTGAAGCTGGAAAGTGGAGCAAAGCTACACCTCAACAATATACTCTATGTCCTAGGTTGAAAAAGTATTTACTTTCAATTTCTTGTTTAGAAAATAAAGGAGATAAGGTTGCCTTTGTAGATGGTAAAGTTTTGGTTTGGGGAAAGGGTTCAAGTATTGAAAGGGCAAAAGTTATTAGAGTTCGCGAAGGAAGGCTATGTAGAGTTATAACACTATCTCCTCAAGCCCTAGTTCACATGGAGATCAATCCTATCAAACTATGGCATAGAAGATATGGGCATATTCATTACAAGATAATACCCTCACTTAGTCAAATGGTAAAGGGCATCCCCAACATCAAGGAAGATCGTGAAGGAGTATGTAAGGGATGTGCTTTAGGAAAGAATACAAGGAAACCTTTTACAAGTAGTGATACAAGGTCTAAGGAAATATTAGACCTCATTCATTCCGATGTGTGTGGGCCAATGTCTAACAAATATCTTGGAGGCCATATTTATTATGTGACCTTCATTGATGATCATTCTAGAAAGACATGGTTCTATCTTCTCAAGACAAAGGACAAAGTATTTGAAAAGTTCAAGGAATTTAGATATGAAGTGGAGATCTTAACTGAAAGAAAGATAAAGACTTTAAGATCCGACAATGGTGGGGAATACACTTTAAAAGAATTAATTGCATATTGTAAAGAAGCAGATATTAAGAGGGAGATCATTGTTCCCTATAACCTCGAGCAAAATTGAGTTGTAGAAAAGAAAAATAGAACAATTGAAGAATGTATACGAACTATGATATTTGATCAAGATCTCCCAAAGTTTCTATGGGGAGAAGAAACAATGACAACACTATATAGACAAAATAGAAGTCCCCATAGAATCCTTGATAATATGACACTGGAAGAAGCATTCATAGGAAAGAAGCCATGTGTGGACCATCTCCGAATCTTTGGGTGTCCCATATACATCCATGTTCCAAAAGACAAGCGAAAGAAATTGGATTCTACAAGCATAAAAGAGATCTTTGTTGGTTACAGTTTTTCTTCAAAAGCATATAGAATCTACTTCAAGGAAGGAAGACAAATTGAAGTTAGCAGGGATGTTATATTTCATGAAAATCATGCTTACAAAAGATCTAAGGATATTCCAATCAAATCCGATGACAAAGATATATCACTATTTGAAGAAGAAGAGCACCATGATAAGGCAACTACAAACCAAGAAGAAGAAGGACGAAGTGAGCCTATTCAACCTGTAATCATTCTTGAAACAAAGAAGAGGCCAAACTAGTTAAAAACTACACTTGAAGATGCCAAAGGACATGGAGCTACTAAAGGAACTTTTAGAGAAAGCAAAAGACGAAAGAGATATTTAGGATATGCAACATATATGACCAAATTGATAGAAGCTGAACCCACTGCATTTGAAGAATGTTAAAATCTGAAAGTTCTGTTGAGAAATCTAGGGCATTTGCTTTAGGTGATTTCTCTTCTATTAGTTACTGCTTGTGAATGCTATTTACTTGTTTAGATTATGATCTTCTTCATATTAGATTATTAGTGTTCTTCTTTATCAAATAGTAATCAATGCATGAACATAAATAGACAAGAGACACATCATTTAGGCTATGAGCCAGGGCCAAAACCTCTCACTCTTTGAGAGGAAAACCCACACAAATTCTTCTTATAGAGATTCCAATTAACAAATACCAAGATCAAGACCCTTGACCTATTAGCCACTCCAAGAGCAAGACACTAATTCTCTTGATTGTCTTCTCTTCTTCTTGATTATTCTCTTGCTTTGACATAGTTATCATCAAGACCTTATCACTGTCTCCTCATCAATCTTCTTCTTGTCATATTCTTACTTCTGTAATGGTCATTCTTCGAATTGAGATAGATCCACTACCTCTGACTGTAATGACATCCTTCTTGCTGTGATCGTATTGACCCTTTAACACTGTAGAGGCACGTGGCTTATAATACTGTAATAACACCGAATCTGTGGTCTTCAATATAGTTCTGATTTGAGGCTTCCTCCATAGCATCATAACTTTCTCACAATAGTCTAAAGTGACTGTAATTTGAACTGTACAGATATCTCAGAAATCTGAACCCATTACAATGGCCTTCTATTGAATCCGAACATGTTCTTGCTTTCTTGTAGCTCTCAGAGGAATCCACACATCTTACTGTAATCTACCATTCGAAAATCATAGATGAATCCAAACTATGAACTGAAGATCCGATCCTTCTCTCTGTTTTTACCCATCCGAAAAGTACAGAGAGAGATGCGCAATCTTCTGACTGTGGAATAGGCCAAGGTGGGTATATATAGTAGTCTGTCCGTGTATATGAGCCGACGTGACATCTCTAATAGATGTGTCTTCATATACGCTGTGAGCCGACATGAGTTTTATGCATATTGACGTTGACATCAAGAGGAGCATTAGTGCTTGTCGTTGGAGGGCTTTCTAGACATATTATAGACTCAAATACATTGTTATATCCCCAAGAAGGGTTTCATAGACTATTTGACTTTTAATGACCAATCCTAGGGCTCTCAATGGGAGCCATTTAAAATAAAATCAGTTACTCATGAAACCCATGAAGGCTTACAATAATAATTTTACATTTTTCATTACATCATTTACAAAAGTCACAATTACATGTCATTATGAAGACCGAACCTAGTTACACTTTTCAACAAGTTTTATGTAGAAATTTAAAATTTCTTTGCAAAAACTTGAAAGTTCTATGCAAAAAATTGAATGTACTTGTAGAAAATTGAATGTACTTTGCAGAAAATTGAGTGTATTTTGTAGAAAGTTGAATGTACCTTGCAGAAAACTGAATGTACTTTGCAGAAAATTGAATGAACCTTGTAGAAAATTGAATGTTTTATGCTGTTACAATTACTTAGAATGCAAATTTCTTCTTCACAACTTTTCAGATCAGCAATTGTAGATAGAACATAAACTTAAGGATCATATGAAGACAACCAAACACAAATACGAGACACTGAGAGTTAGGTCCAATGGCTAGAGAAAAACCCAAATGGTTATTCTTCTATTAGATTTCTTCAATTCTTCAACATAGTACAGAGAGAGAAAAAGAGAGAATGAGAATGAATAAAGTCACCAATGTCTGATCAACTTGCAGCTGAAGTGCTCTTGCTTTTTGCTTGAAGACCTCCTCTTCTTGATTAGATATTGTCCTTCACACTTGTTCCAACTCGTTTCTTGCTCTTACTCTTCACTTGCTCTCACACTTCTCTTGCACACGTTCAACACTAAATCTCCTTCTTTACAATGAACATGCTACTCTCAACTCTCACTTGCTCTTGCTTAAATAGATGAGAAAGGAGAGGAGTTACAAAATGAATTCATTCACTGGGCCAATAATAGGAGAATTGAATTCCATGAGGGAGAAGTTACTTGAGGAGAAGCGTAATTCATTCCAAGAATAGAGAGAGAGGTAAACTACTCTTGAGAAGCTGCAATTCGAATTAGGGAGAGAGAAAATGTTACACTTAAACATGAGAGAATATTTGGTAAGAGTTGCAAATTGAATTGAATGAGGGAGTTACAAGTGCATTTAATGAAGAGTTACACTTTTTCCATACATTGAATTAGTGAGGGAGAGTTACATTCTCTGAAGTGTGGAGTTATTATTTTATTCCAAGAGAGAGACTTGATTCGCTAAGTAAGAGATTCTCAATTTAATTTACTTATTCCATGAGAGAATTCGTTTTTATTAATCCATTAAAGGCAAATGATTTTAGACTATTTTATGAATTATAGTATCATAATAATAATACTAGTAAGGATAAAAATATTAATTCTTGACTTGTATAATCGTGATTGATTTGATTTTAAAGTAGATTCCATATGTCAAGATCATCCTTGATCATTTAGACATGTCTTTCTATTTTTTGGAAAGTCACTTCCAAATTGAGATGTGACTTACTATCTTTAGAAAGTCATATTAGAATTGTCATAAATGAAATTTTATTATAGGCGGTTCAAACATAACTGAAAGATATGATTTCTTCTAGGATGAATTCATCCTTGAGCTACCAAATTTTAACACTCTCTCTCAGCTACGAAGGAATTTATTTATGCATCAAAGATCCTTGCTTCCTCTAATCTCTTTCATTCATCTCAGTTTAACTCTGCTCTGTAACATCTATAACAATGAAGTCACAATCTAAAGAAGAATCATCCACTTGACATAAATTTGGAAAGGAATGGATCATCACATTTCACATAGACAAGGATTACACAACCAATTTTCATCTCAAAAAATTAAGTGATAGAACATAGGCATCACATAAACAAGACTCAAACAAGTCACACAGACAAGAATCAAACACAACCAAGTTTTGTCGAGTGGTGGAACACCTACATCCTAGACAAGTCACACAAACAAGTCTCATTACACCTATTTGCCAGATAGGTTGCTCTTCCCACGTCTTAGACTATGGGTTGGATGCATACTGAGGCCTACTCTTGTGGCACACACTACACAAGAGGTCCCTCATCCACATAAGATTTCCGACATTATTCCCTAATCCCGTGAGCTCTGATAGGCGAGAAAGACAACTCAATGTTCTCAATCAATTGTGACCGCTTCTTGGAAGGGTCACGTCCATAAGTCAAAGCTGCTCTTTAAAACCAAGAACTTTCCTTTCGGTAAAGCCTTGGTAAGAATGTCAATGATCTGATCATCAGTGGAGATGTGATGGAGGCTCATTGCTACTCTCCGCATCATATCCCAGATATAGTGATACTTGATCTCAATATGCTTGGACTTGTCATGAAACAAAGATTTTCTGCAAGACGAATCCCACTCTTATTGTCACAATATATAATTGTTGTGTCTGGAACTTGCTCAAATAGTTCCCCAAAACTCTTCCTCAACCAAACTGCCTCACAGCTAGCCATGCTAGCAGCAATGTACTCAACTTCAGTTATACTCAGTGCAACATATTTCTGCTTTCTCCTCATACAAGAGATCATGGCAGGCCCCAAACTAAAGCAACACCCATAAGTGCTCTTTTTATCAACAAAGTTACCAGCCCAATCAATATCAGTATATCCATGAAGTCTTACATTTTTAGCAGTATATTTCAATCCTAGATTGATAGTTTCATGCAAGTATTTGAGTACATCTTTTGCGGCAATCTAGTGGGCATGAAAGGGATCAATCGTATATTGACTTAAAGTGTTTACAACAAATCATACGCTAGGGCTAGTGTTTACCAAAAACATCAAAGCACCAATGAGATGTCTATACTCTGTGGGATTTGCTAGACTAGGTCCTGCAACTTTGCCACATAATTTTTTAAAGTTCATTTTTATAGGAGTATGCATGAACTTACATTCTACCATAGAAAATATTTCAAGAAGTTTAACAACATATTTTCCTCGAGAAAGATAAATTTCACCAGGTCTTTGCTAGACCTCTAGACCCAGAAAGTAATGTATCAAACCACGGTCTTTCATTTCAAATTGATAAGCTAACTCCTTACACTAGAGGATAACAGGTTCCCCTCCTGTCAAGAATAAATCATCAACATACAATACCAAAATCAAAGATATACCTTGGACTGTTTTGAAGTAGAGGTTTGGGTCTGCACTGTTTCTTGTGAAACCAAGCTTTATCAGGTAGCTATTAATGCGACCATACCAAGCTTTTGGAGCTTTCTTTAGCCCATATAAGGCTTGTTTTAGTCTGCATACATGAGTTTCCCTGTCATGCTCTTCAAAGCCTTGTGGCTGTTCCACAAATGCTTCTTATTTAAGGAAGCCATGCAAGAAAGCAATTTTCACGTCCATTTGGTGAAGAGCCCATCCTTGGCTAGCAGCTAAGGCAACAATAGATCAAATATTAGTAATAAGCTACAGGTGTAAAAATCTCATCGTAATCTATTCCCTCTTTCTCAGAGAAACCTCTAGCTACAAATCTAGCCTCGTATTTTTCAATACTGCCATCTGCACCATGTTTAATCTTAAACAACTATTTGGAAGTGACAACAGATTTATCTTTAGGTCTAGAAACCACTTCCCAGACATCATTCTAGATGATGGACTCATATTCTTCAGTGATGAAATCTTTCTAGATTTGTTCTTTTGTAGCTTCTTCAAAGGTGCATGGTTTTGTCTGAATGATGTTGCTCATGGCATCACCATACCCTTGAAACATACTTGATTCTTACTTTCTTTAAATGTTTTTCTTGGGGCAACATGTTGTTCAACATCTTGCAAGGTATCTCGTATCCATAGTGGTCTCCTTTTGGTAGGAGGATCATGTGGTGGAGGATCTAGAGGATCCATGGAACCCAGTGGATTATCAGCAAGGTCATTTTTAGGTTTCGGTTCAGACTCAGATGCAAACTCTTTTTCATTAACAATTTGTCTTTCAGCAATGGTAGGAGGAGGAGAGTCTCTTTTTTTTCTAAGAGCTGCATTTTCATCAAATGTTATGTCTCTGCTAAACTCTATGGTTCTTTGATCAGATACACAAATTCTATAAGCTTTTGAGTTATCACAATAACGAAAAAATGTACATTTCTTACCTGAAGCTTCCAATTTGTTCATTTTCTCCTTGGGACATGGAAGTACACAAGACAACCAAACATTCTCAAATGACTCACCTAAGCACTTTTACTAGTAAAGACTTCTTTAGGAGTATTATTGTCTAAGGTCTGATGAGTTCTATTTTGCACATAAACAACAATATTTGCAGCTTCTCACAAAAACTTTGGTAGTTTTTGATCATGCGGCAGGGCTCTGACTGCTTTCAAAATGGTTCTATTCTTCCTCTCATCCACACCATTTTGTTGTGGATTGTACGACATAATTGTTTCTTTCCTTTTTTCGACATCTTTGCAAAGATCATTAAAATCATTGGAGGTGAACTCTCCCCCATTATCAGATCAGAAAGCTTTGATCAACTTTCCAGTTTGATTTTCAATCAGAGCCTTGAAATCTTTGAACATGTCAAATGATTCC
Organism: Pinus tabuliformis; assembly: GCA_031772625.1. Taxonomy (NCBI): domain Eukaryota; kingdom Viridiplantae; phylum Streptophyta; class Pinopsida; order Pinales; family Pinaceae; genus Pinus; species Pinus tabuliformis. The sequence goes on from CM062808.1 coordinate 520,410,635, forward strand.
CATTTTTTTTCGAAAATAATATCCATGTCTTGCGAGAAAAATCATCAACAGAAATCATGAAATACAAGTAGCCACCAAGAGAAATAACAAGCATAGATCCACATAGATTAGAATGTATGAGTTGAAGTACCTGACTAATTTTTGTTCTACTTGAAGGGAATGGTCCCTTTATATGCTTTCCATTTGCGCATCTTGGGCAAATTCTTTCATGATCCATTCTAATCTCAGGCATTCCAGAAACCATCTTCTTTACATGAGGTAAGGCTTTGTAGTGTAGGTGACCATAACTCACATTGAAGACCGGTATTATGGCCCAGTGCATGAATTGATTTATTATTGACTTTGTAAAACCCTTAACATCTTGATTCAAGAGTGAAGACTTCTTTCATAGTTGAGTTCAAAGGCCAAGTTAAAACTTTTCCATTAATAAAAACAACTTTCATTCCTTTATCTTTTAGAGCGGATATGGATACAATATTTCTTTTTCAAACCAGGTACATACAAAAATTCTTGCAGAAAAATAGATTTGCTATCATCTAATTGAAATGAAATTGAACCATAACCTTTAACTTGGTGAGTAGAATTATTTCCAAGGATAACATTTAAATTAGTTTTCATCTCAACTAGATTAGAGAGTGTTTTTTTGTAACCAGTAAATTGCTTGGAAACACCACTACCATTTAACCACCTATCAAACAAATTTGCAAAAGAAGAATTGGAAAGAGAAGAAACAAGAAAATATTATAATTGAGTTTCCGCTGTATTATTTCTATACCTTGGATTTTTTGTTTTCTTAGGATGACTTTTTCTTTGATTTTCAGAAGTGTCTTTTCTATAATTAGATTTGTTTTTGAATCTACGTGCTCTTCTTCTTTATTTACAATCATGAGCAAAGTGACCATGCTTTTGACAATTAAAACATCAAACTTTTGAGATGTCTAGATTCCCTTTATTTGATTTGAAAACATGTTTCTTTTTATTACCTTTCTCTCTTTTCCTAGGTTGAAAATACATTGGGTTCTCTTTCTTTATGATGTCAAATTCTCCCTTTGGAAATCATTCTGGGCTACTCTTGGATATACTTTCCAGAAGCTCATCAAATGTGGGAATAGTGTTGATATTGCTGATGGTGGTGATAAAAGTATCCCAAACAGGAGAAAGACCTTCAAACGCAATCAAAACCATTTTTTGACGGGTACAATTTCACCCACTGTTAACAATTGATTCTTGATTTTGGTCATTCTCAGAAAGTATGCTTGAACCGTCTCTCCTTTGTTCATCTTGATGTCATTTAGCTGATTCTTCAAGACAATAATTTGGTTCAAGTTACTAATTGCAAACATGCCAATTAGTTTGTCATACATTTGTTTAGCTTTTTCAAACCAGAAACATAAGTAATGAGATGATCGTTAAGAGTATCAAGGATAATTTTTCTAGCTTTTATTTCACTCTTTTTATGTTTGGATTTGACAGTAGTACATGAATTCTTTGGTGGATCAACTATTGTGTCTTAAACATACTCCAAAACTTCGTGTTCTTCAAGAGAGATATCTAGTCTTGCTTTTCATGGACCAAAGTTTGAAGCATTATTGAACTTCTCCTCTATCATGAAGTAGGACGAAGTCATTTTAATCATAAAACTTTGGCAACAAGTGGGGTCTTTTCAGGTGATCTCTGGTCTCCTTGGACTTATCTTCACCAAGGCTCTGATACCATGTTAAAATATGAAAGTTCTATGCATATACATATTTTTTTTTTTTTGCAGAAGCTTAAAAATTTTATGTAGAAAATTGAATGTACTTTGTAGAAAACTTAATGAAACTGAACGTACTCTGCAGAAAGCTGAATGCATTTTGCAAAATACTAAATGTATTTTGCAGAAAGTTGAATGTACTTTGCAGAAAATTGGATGTACCTTGCAAAAAATTGAATGTTCTATGCTGTTACACTTAAAATGCAGAATTTTTTTCTTCACAACTTTTCGGATTAACAATTGTAGATAGAACATAAACTTAAGGCTCATATGAAGACAACCAAACACAAATATAAGAAACTGAAATTTAGTTCCAGTAACCAGGACACAACTCAAATGATTTTTCTTCTATTAGATTTCTTCAATTGTTTAGCGGAGTACAAAGAGAAAGAGAGAATGAGAATGAATAAAGTCACCAATGTTTGATCAACTTGCAGTTGAAGTGCTCTTGCTTTTCGCTGGAAAATCTTCTTCTTCTCTTGATTAGATCTTGTCCTACACACTTGCTTTTACTTTTCCCTTGTTCTCGCACTTCTCTTGCACACACTCAACTCTAACTCTCTTTCTTCACAACGACTCAACTCTCACTTGCTCTTGCTTAAATAGATGAGAAAAGAGAGTTACAAAATGAATTCATTCCTTGTACCAATAATAGGAGAATTGAATTCCATGAGGGAGGAGTTACTTGAGGAGAATTGTAACTCATCCCAAGAATAGAGAGAGAGGTACACTTGTCTTGAGGAGTTACAATTTGAGTTAGGTAGAGAGAATATTTTGTGAGAGTTACAAATCGAATTGAATGAAAGAGTTACACGTGCATTTAATGAGGAGTTACACTTTTGTCATACATTGAATTAGTGAGGGAGAGTTACATTCTCAAGTGTGGAGTTACTATTTTATTTCAAGAGAGGTTCAATTTGCCAAGTAACAGATTCTCAATTTAATTTACTTATTTCATGAGAGAATTCGTTTTTATTAATCCATTAAAGATAAATGACTTTAGACTATTTTATAAATAATAGTATCATAATAATAATAATACTAGTAAGTATAAAAATATTTTATTGACTTGTATAATCATGATTGGTTTGATTTTAGAGTGGATTCCATATGTCGAGATCATTGTTGATCATTTAGACATGACTTTATATTTTTGGAAAGTCACTTCCAAATTGAGATGTGACTTACTATTTTTGGAAATTCATACTAGAATTGTTAGAAATCAAATTTTACTATAGGTGGTTCAAACGAAACATAATTGAAAGATGTTCCGTTTGAACCACCTATAATAAAATTTGATTTCTAATAATTCTAGTATGAATTTCCAAAAATAGTAAGCCACATCTCAATTTGGAAGTGACTTTCCAAAAATAGAAAGTCATGTCTAAATGATCATGGATGATATCAACATATGGAATCCACTTTAAAATCAAATCAATCATGATTATATAAGTCAAGAATTAATATTTTATCCTTACTAGTATTATTATTATTATGATACTATTATTTATAAAATAATATAAAGTCATTCACTTTTAATGGACTAATAGAAACAATTTTTCTCATGAAATAAGTAAATTAAATTGAGAATCTCTCACTTGACAAATTGAACTTTTCTCTTAGAATGAAATAGTAACTCGGTACTTCCAAGAATGTAACTTTGCCTCACTAATTCAATGTATGACAAAAGTGTAACTCCTCATTAAATTCGCTCGTAACTCCCTCATTCAATTCGATTTGTAATTGTCATCAAATTCTCTCTCTCTTCCTAATTCAAATTGTAACTTCTCAAGACAAGTGTACCTCTCTCTCTATTCTTGGGATGAGTTACACTTCTCCTCAAGTAACTCCTCCTTCATGGAATTCAATTTTCCTATTATTTGCTCAAAGAATGAATTCATTTTGTAACTCTCATTTCTCATCTATTTAAGCAAGAGCAAGTGAGAGTTGAGAGTAAGATGTTCATTGTGAAGAAGGAGATATAGACTTGAGTGTGTGCAAGAGGTGTGAGAGAAAGTGAAGAGCAAGAGCAAGAGAAAAGCTGGAGCAAGTGTGTAGGACAAGATTTAATCAAGAGAAGGAGATTTTCTAGCAAATAGCAAGAACACTTTAGCTACAAGTTGATCAAACATTGGTGACTTTATTTATTCTCATTTTCTCTCTCTGTATTTTTTTGAACAATTGAAGAAGAATCATTTGGGTTTTCCCCTTGTGGGTTTTGCCCTGGTCATTGGACTTAACTCTTAGTGTTTCATATTTGTGCTTGAGTGTCTTTATATGACCCTTAATTTTATGTTCTATCTACATTTTCTGTTCTGAAAAGTTGTGGAGAAGAAATCTACATTCTAAGTAATTGTAACAACATAGTACATTCAGTTTTTTGCAAAGTACATTCAATTTCTACAAAGTACATTTAGTTTTTTGCAAAGTACATTCAACTTTATGCAAAGTACATCCAGTTCCATTTAGTTTTTTTGCAAAGTACATTCAATTTTTTGCAAGTACATTCAGTTTTCTACAAGTACATTCAGTTTTCTGCATAGAACTTTCAAGTATCTGCAAAGAATTTTTAAATTTTTGCATAGAACTTTTAGATTTTAACATGGTATCAAAGCCTTGGTGAAAACAAGTTCTAGGAGATCAAAGATCACTTGAGGAGACCCCTTTTGCTGTCAAAGTTTTCTGATTGAGATGGCTTCGTCCTACTTCAAGGTAGAGGAGAAGTTGAATGATGCTTCAAACTTTGGTCCATGGAAAGCAAGGGTAGATATCACTATTGAAGAACACAAAGTTCTGGAGTATGTTGAAAACACAATCGTTGATCCACAAGAGAATGTAATTGTTGCTGTCAAATCCAAATATAAAAGGGGTGAAATCAAAGCTAAAAAAATTATTCTTGATTCTCTTAGAGATCATCTCATTAGTTATGTTTCTAGTTTGAAGAAAGCTAAAGAAATGTATGACAAATTAATTGGCATGTTTGCAATTAGTAATTTGAATCAAATTATTGCCTTGAAGAATCAGTTGAAGGGCATCAAGATGAATAGAGGAGAGACAATTTAGGCATGTTTTCTGAGATTCACTAAAATAAGAAATCAACTGTCAACAGTTGCTGAAGTTGTACCCGACAATGAAATGGTGTTAATTGTGCTTGGAAGCCTTTCTCCCGTTTGGGAGACTTTTATCATCACCAACATCATCATCAACGCTATTCCTACATTTGATGAGCTCTTGGGAAAGTGTATCCAAGAGGAGGCCAGAATGATCTCTAGAGGGAGAATTTCACATTATGAAGGAGAACCTACTACATTTTTAGTGTATGACAAGAGAAAGAAAGGTAATAAAAATAAATATGCTTTCAAATCAAGTAAAGGGAATCTAGACATGTCAAAAATTAGATGCTTTAACTGTAAAAAACATGGTCATTTTGCTCGTGACTGTAAAGAAAGAAGAAGAGCTCCTAAATTCAAAAGCAAACCTGATTATAGAAAATGCTCTTCTGAAAATCAAAGAAAAGGGCATCCTAAGAAAATAAGAAATCCAAGATATAGAAATAATGCAACAAAAACTCAATCATAATATTTTCTTGTTTATGCTCTTTCCAGTTCTTCTTCTGCAGATTCATTTGATAGTTGGTTAATTGATAATGGTGCTTCCAAATATTTTACTGGTTACAAAGAGACACTTCCTAATCTAATTGAGAGGGAGACTAATTTAAATGTTGCCCTTGGAGATAATTCTGCTCACCAAGTTAAAGGTTATGGTTCAGTTTCATTTCAATTAGATGATGACAAATCTATTTCTCTGCAAGAAGTTTTGTATGTACTTGATTTGAAAAAGAATCTTGTATCCATATTTGCTCTAGAAGATAAATGAATGAAAATTGTTTTTATTAATGGAAATGTTTTAACTTTTCCTTTGAACTCAAGTATAAGAGAAGCCTTCACTCTTGAATCAAGATATGAAGGGCTTTACAAAATCAATAGTAAATCCATTCATGCACTGGTCCATGATATCGATCTTCAGTGTGAGCTATGGCACAAAAGATTTGCTCACTTACACTACAAAGCCTTACCTCATGTAAGGAAGATGGTTTTTGGAATGCCTGAGATCATAATGGATCATGAAGGAGTTTGCCTAGGATGTGCAAGTGGAAAACATATGAAGGAACCATTCCCTTCAAGTAGAACAAAAGCTAGTCATGTATTTCAGCTCATACATTTTGATTTATGTTGACCTATGCCTGTTATTTCTCTTGGTGGTATTTGTATTTCATGATTTTTGTTGATGATTTTTCTCACAAGACATGGATATTCTTTTTGAAAAAGAGAGGGGAAGCATTTGACATGTTTAGAGATTTCCAGGCTTTGATTGAAAATCAAACGGGAATGCTGATCAAAGCTTTTCAATCTGATAATGGGGGAGAGTTCACCTCCAATGAGTTTAATGATCTTTGCAGAGACGCTGGAATAAAGAGAGAAACTACTGTGCCCTATCATCCAAAACAAAATGGTTTGGTTGAGAGGAAAAATAGAACCATTATGGAAGCAGTGAGAGCCATGTTGCATGATCAAAAGCTACTGAAGTTTCTGTGGGGAGAAGCTACAAGTATTGTTGTTTATGTGCGAAATATAACTCCTCATTAGGCTTTAGGCAGTAAGACTCCTGAAGAAGTCTTCACTAGTAAAAGGCTTGAGGTGAGTCACTTGAGAATATTTAGTTGTTCTGTGCACTTCCATGTGCCGAAGGAGAAAATGAACAAACTGGAAGCTTCAATTAAGAAATGTACGTTTGTTGGTTATTGTGATAATTCAAAAATTTATAGAATTTATGTACCTGGTCAAAGAACTATTGAGTTTAGAAGAGACGTAACATTTGATGAAGATGCAACTCTTAGAAAAGCAAGAGACTCTCCTCCTGCCATTGCTGAAAGACAAACTGTTAATGAAAAAGAGCCTGCATCTGAGTCTGAGCCAAAACCTGAGAATGAGCTTGTTAATATTCCAATGGGTTCCATGGATTCTCTAGGTCCTCCACTGCATGATCATCCTACCAGAAAGAGAACACTATGGTTGCGAGATACCTTGCAAAATTCTGAACAACATGTGCCCCAAGAGGAACGTTCAGAGAAAATAAGAAGCGGAGTCGGTTTCAAGGGTACGTTGCTGCCATGAGCAACATCATTCAGGCAGAACGATGCACCTTTGAAGAAGTTGCAAAAGAACAAGTCTGGAAAGATGCCATGACTGAAGAATACGAGTCCATCATCCAAAATGATGTCTAGGAAGTGGTTCCTAGGCCTTAAGGTAACTCTGTTGTCACTTCCAAATGGTTGTTTAAGATTAAACATGGTGTAGACGGTAGTATTGAAAAATATAAGGCTAGATTTGTGGTTAGAGGATTCTCTCAAAAAGAGGAAATAGATTATGATGAGATTTTTGCACCTGTAGCTCGATATACTACTATTCGATCTGTTGTTGCCTTAGCTGCAAGTCAGAGATGGACTTTTCACTGAATAAACATGAAAATTGCTTACTTGCATGGCTTTTGAAGAGGTATTTGTGGAACAACAAGGCTTTGAAGAGAATGACGGAAAAAATCATGTATGCAGAGTGCAGAAAGTTTTATATGGGTTAAAGCAAGCTCTAAGAGCTTGGTATGCTCGCATTGATAAAGCTTGGTTTCACAAGAAGCAGTACAAACCCAAACCTCTACTTCAAGACAGTCCAAGGTATACCTTTAATTTTGGTATTGTATGTTGATGATTTATTCTTGACAGGAGGAGAACCTCTTATCCTCCAGTGTAAGAGGGAGTTAACTTCTGAATTTGAAATGAAAGACATTGGTTTTATGCGTTATTTTCTGGGACTAGAGATCTGACAAAGACCTAGTGAAATTTATCTTTCTCAAGGAAATATGTTGTTAAGCTTTTTAATAGATTTTCTATGGTAGAATGTAAGTCCATGCATACTTCTATGGAAATGAACTTTAAGAAATTATGTGGCAAAGTTGCAGGACCCTATCTAACAAATCCCACAGAGTATAGACAACTCATTGGTGCTTTGATGTTTTTGGTAAACACTAGGCTTGATATATTATGCTTTGCTGTAAACACTTGAAGTTAACATATGATTGATCCTTTTCATGCCCACTGGATTGCTGCAAAACATGTACTTAAATACTTGCATGGAACTATAAATCTAGGATTGAAATATACTACTAAAAATTAAGACTTCATGGATATGTTGATGCTGATTGGGCAGGTATCTTTGCTAATAGAAAAAACACTTATGGGTGCTGCTTTAGCTTGGGATTTGCCATGATCTCTTGAATGAGTAGAAAGCGGAAGTCTATTGCACTAAGTACAACTGATGCTGAGTACATTGCTGGTAGCATGGCTAGCTGTGAGGTAGTTTGGCTGAGAAAGATTTTTGGAGAACTATTTGAGCAAGTTCCAGACACAATAGTTATATATTGTGATAATAAGAGCAAGATTCATCTTGTAGAAAATCGTGTGTTTCATGACAAGTCCAAGCACATTGAGATCAAGTATCACTATATCCGGGATATGGTGTAAAGAGGAGCAATGTGTTGAAATTTAGTACCGGAGGACAGGTGGTTTCCTAAGGCTTTGATCTTTGGCCTAGGGAAAAGTGTCCAAAAGAATTTAATTTTTCTCCTAAAGTAACTTTATAATTTTTATAAAGTTAAATCTAATTTGAAAGTGACTTTAAGTGATAAAGTTACTAAGTCTAATTTTAAAGTGACTTTATAAAGTCAATGAAAAATTAGAAAGGAAAAGTGACTTTGGAAATAAATGACTAAGTGGGTCTTTATTAAAGTGGGGTGAATTAAAAAATAGAAAGTGAGATTTAAATGAGCATTTAATCTCAGCCATTGATCTAAATCTATTTCAGCCATTGGATTCAGGGATCACCCAAAAGTCATTTAGGGTTGGGTTAAGGGAGGAAAAGGAGGAAAAGATCATTCATTCTTTCATGAGCAGATTGGGAGAAGGAGAGCAAGAGAGCAAGGGAGATTTCTGGACAAGGAGGAGAAAGAGGCAGCAGTTTGGCACACACACCAAGGCAGCACTTCAGCAAATCCGAACAGCATAAAGAACAAGCAGAAAAAGGCAGTTTTTGTGAGCAAAATAGTGGAAAAAATTATTTTTCAGCACGAATATCGAGGAGGCGATTTTCTGCACTTTTTCCGAGGGCTGTCCGTACAAGTCCGTACGGCCGTCCGTACAGTCCGTACATCCGTACGGTCCGTACAGCTCTTCCAGCATTTTTCAGATTGTCGTTTGGGCTGAAAACAGATAAGTTTTGCTTGCTGGAAATTTCTGTTTTTGCTGAAATTATTTGCTGAAAATTTTCTCTGTAAAAGGCATTTTCCAGAAATAAAGAAGAGCTCTCAAACTGGTTTTCCCCAAGAGTTGTAGGGGGTTTTTCCAGGGTCAAGTTGACCAAAAATCACTGAGTTTAAATGTGTTTTAATGGCTGTTTTAATTGCTGATTTTTTATTTCTGCAATTTCCAGCACTCTGAAAAATTTCCAGAATTTGTGTTTTCAGCAATATTTATTTTTTCAGTCTGTTAAATGTATGGCTATGGGAATGGGCATTTAACTATATGGGAGAAATAAGGTGAAACTGAAAACCGGGGTGGGAAACAGAAAATTTTACACAATGAGGCTCCATCACATCTCCACTAATGATTAGATAACTGACATTCTTACCAAGCCTTTACCGAAAGGGAAGTTCTTGGTTTTTAGAAAGAAGCTTGGACTTATGGATGTGACCCTTCCGGGAGGTGGTCATAGTTGATCGAGAACACTGTGCTGCCTTCCCCCTTGTCAGAGCTCACAGGATTAGGGAATGATGCCAAAAAGTTCCTGAGGATGAGGGACCTCTTGTGTAGTGTGTGCGCAAGAGTAGGCTTCAATATGCATCCGACCCACACTTTGGGACGTGGGAAGAGGCACTTATCTGGCCAATAGGTATAGTGCGACTGGTCTGTGTGACTTGTCTAGGATGCAGGTGTTCCACCACTTGACACTTGGTTGTGTTTTATTCTTATCTGTGTGACTTGTTTGAGTCTTGTCTATGTGATGTTTGTGTTTTACCACCTAATTTTTTTTTTTGAGATGAAAATAGGTTGAGTATATAGTCCTTGTTTATGTGACATGTGATGGTTCTTTCTTTTACAAATTTGTGTCAATTGGGTGATTTTTATTTAAATTGCGTCTTCATTGTTACAGATGTTATCGAAAAGAATTTAACTGAGATGAATGAAAGAGATCAGATGAAGCAAAGATCTTTGATGCAGAAAGAAATTCCTCCCTGGATGAGAGGGAGTGTTAAAATTTGACGGCTCAAAGATGAATTTCTCCTAGAAGAAATCATATCTTTCAATTTCATTTGAACCTCCTATAATAAAATCTCATTTCCAACAATTCTAATATAACTTTCCAAGTAGTAAGTCACATCTCAATTTGGAAGTGACTTTCCAAAAATAGAAAGTCATGTTCAAATGATCAACGATGATCTTGACATATGGAATACACTTTAAAATCAAATCAATCATGATTATATAAGTCAAGAATTAATATTTTTATCGTTACTAGTATTATTATTATTATGATACTATTATTTATAAAGTAGTCTAAAGTCATTCACCTTTAATGGATTAATAAAAACGAATTCTCTCATGAAATAAGTAAATTAAATTGAGAATCTCTTACTTAGCAAATTGAACCTCTCTCTCGGAATAAAATAGTAACTCCACACTTAAGAGAATGTATTTCTCCATCACTAATTCAATGTATGACAAAAGTGTAACTCCTCATCAAATGCACTTGTAACTCTCTCATTCAATTCGATTTGTAACTCTCACCAAATGCTCTCTCTCTCCCTAACTCGAAACTCTTCAAGACAAGTGTACCTCTCTCTCTATTGTTGGGATGAGTTACACTTCTCGTCAAGTAACTCCTCTCTCATGGAATTCAATTCTCCTATTATTGGCTCAAGGAATGAATTCATTATGTAACTCTCTTTTCTCATCCATTTAAGAAAGTGCAAGTGAGAGTTGAGAGTAACATGTTCATTGTGAAGAGAGAGAGCTAGAGTTGAGTGTGTGCAAGAGAAGTGTGAGAGAAAGTGAAGAGTAACAACAAGGGAAGAGCTAGAGCAAGTGTTTAAGACAATATTTAATCAAGAGAAGAAGGAGATTTTTCAGCAAAGAGCAAGAGCACTTCAGCTGCAAGTTGATCAAACATTGGTGACTTTATTCATTGTCATTCTCTCTCTCTTTCTTTGTACTTTGCTGAACAATTGAAGAAATCTAATAGAAGAAGAATCATTTGGGTTTTCTTCTTGTGGGTTTTGCCTTGGTCATTGGACCTAACTCTCAGTGTCTCATATTTGTGCTTGATTGTCTTCATATGATCCTTAAGTTTATGTTCTATCTACAATTGCTGTTATGAAAAAATGTGAAGAAGAAATCTGGATTTTAAGTAATTGTAACAACATAGTACATTCAATTTTCTGCAAAGTACATTCTACTATCTGTAAAGTACATTCAATTTTGTGCTAAGTACATTCAGTTTTCTGCAAAGTACATTCAACTTTCTGCAAAGTACTTTCAGTTCCATTTAGTTTTCTGCAAAGTACATTGAATTTTCTGCAAGTACATTCAGTTTTTTCCATAGAACTTTCAAATTTCTGCAATTTTTTTTTAAATTTCTACATAGAACTTTCAAATTTTAACAAGTTCACATCCAATGATTTTAATAATCTTTGCAAAGGCGCCAGAATAAGAAAGAAACCACCATGTCGTACAATCCACAATAAAATGGTGTGGTTGAGAGGAAGAATAAAACCATTATGAAGTAGTCACAACCATGCTACATGATCAAAAGCTACCAAAATTTATCTGGGAAGAAGCTACAAGTACTGTTGTTTATGTGCAAAACAGAACTCCTCATCAGGCCTTAGACAATAAGACTCCTGAATAAATCTTCACTGGTAAAAGGCCTGAAGTGAGTCATTTGAGAATGTTTGGTTGTCCCATGTAGTTCCATGTGCCAAAAGAGAAAAGGAACAAACCGGAAGCTTCAGGTAAGTAAGGTAGCTTTGTTGGTTATTGTAATAATTCAAAACCTTATAGAATTTATGTACCTAGTAAAAGAAATATATAGTTTAGCAAAGACGTAACATTTGATAAAGATGCAACTCTTAGGAAAGCATGAGACTCTCCTCCTCCTGCCATTGCTGAAAGACAAGTTGTTAATGAAAAATAACCTGCATCTGAGTCTGAGCCGGAACCGGAACCTGAGAATGAGTTTGCTGATAATTCAATGGGTTCCATGGATGCTCTAGAAAGAGACAACTATGGCTGCGAGATACCTTGCAAGACGCTGAACAACTTGCTGCCCCAAGAACGTTAAGAGAAAGTAAGAAGCCAAGTCGGTTTCAAAGGTATGTTGTAGCCATGAGCAACATCATTAAGGCAGAACCATGCACCTTTGAAGAAGTTGCCAAAGAACAAGTCTAGAAGGATGCCATGACTGAAGAATACGAGTTCGTCACCGAAAATGATGTCTGAGAAGTGGTTCCTAGACTTCAAGGTAAATCTGTTGTCACTTCCAAATGGTTGTTTAAGATTAAACATGTTGCAGATGGTAGTATTGAAAAATATAAAACTAGATATGTAGCTAGAGGTTTCTCTTAGAAATAGGGAATAGATTATGATGAGATTTTTGCAACTGTACCTCGATATACTACTATTCTATTTATTGTTGCCTTAATTGCTAGCTAGGGATGGACTCTGTGGATTTTGAGTAGCATCGGATGTGCTCTAGCCTTGAAAATTGATAGAGAGGCTAAGACACATGAGATCTCCAAGACACAGAAATTGTTTGGAGAAATTCCACCCCTACGAGGAGTTATTAAAATAATTAATGTTTTTAATGGGTTCTTAATTCTAAATTTAGGAAAATAAAAATATTAATGTGTATTAATAAAATATGGGTGAGAAAGTTCAAAGTGACGAGGATAAAGCTAGTTCTAATCATAGCCGTTGATTAGGGACTTGATATCGACCATTGATTCGTCAACATAAAAAGTATAAGAGGAGGCTTGAGGGTCAGTTGAAGATACAACAAGAGAGATCAGTCAGTTTGATTTTTTGGGGAGAGGTTTGTTGAGGAAATCGAGCCAGTGATCAGTTGCAGTGAGGGGCAGTTCGGCAAGAGGCTGAAGAATACATAATAGAGAGGTAGCGCAGTGCTGGGAGAGATAGTGCAGGCCCTAGAAGAGCTAATGTTGAGGGCCGTAGAGGTTGATGCAGAAGTCGTAGAGGGCTTCAGAGGCAGCGCTGGGGAGATTCTGTGGGGCAGACTTGGAGCAAATTAGCATATTCTGAGCCGGGATAGGGTGATGCAGCTTTTGGAGGAGTGACGCAGTTCCTAAGTAGTGGTTGGAGCAGGTTTCGCTGTCCAACATAGGGAACAACCAGAGTCACTGTGGGGTTTGATCATCTGATTGCTGATTTGCCGGAATATCTGTCTCCGGATAGAGGTACTACTGTCGAGGATATTCTCTGTTGGGTGAGCCATTTTTGGAACCCTTGTTGTATTCACGAAATCTTTAATAATACAAACCCTCTATATGTTGCATCGGTTTTCCCGAATTGGGTTTTTTCGGGGACAATTTTCCAAAAATAACGGTCTCCCTTGTGTTATTGTCTTAGTTTATTTCAGTGCATGATCTCTATATTTGTGGAGGTTGCAATAATGTTTTTTTGGATGTTTATGCAATTAAATAACTTTTTAATGTAAAGAACAAGTCAGAGATTGTAAACTAGTAATTGCAGTAGGGGTTTTTGATGTGTTAGATTCAAGTTCACATGGTATCAGAGCGATTGCAGATCATAGGCCACTGAAGACACCAATTGAGAAATCTAAGAATTTGTAGCAGAGAAGTAGTTATTCGGAGAGATAGCGCTGTTGTAGAGCTGAAGAGGCAAGAGGATGAGTGACGCAGTGCAGAGAGTGACGCAAAGGCTCACGCAGTGCCTGCATCAACATTCTGGGGCCGGAAGAGAAAGATGCAGTAGCTAGGAGGAGCCCACACAGTAGCTGTGTCAACCATTAGGGCTAGCGCAGAGGCAGGGGAGGGCAGAACAGGGTCGCGTAGAGCCACGTAATCTTTCTGAGCCAGAAAGGATTGACACAATTGGCCAGGAGGAGCAGATTTGGCCCACACAGAGATTGCACAGAGCCTGAAGGGCTCAGATTCTTTGAGTTGTCGGGGCTAAGGAAGCTGTGAAAATTTTGATTTGTGGAGCTAGTGGGACAGTTTTTCTGTCGGTGCAAAACAATATCTAAGGACACTGAACAAAGGTAGAGGGAAGCACTATCTCGAAAAATTTCTAGCCAAGAAATCTAGATCTAGGTTGCAGCGACAAAGGAGGATTAGAGAAGAGTGATTCGACAATTGGCCAGAGGATTTCCGAGAGGGAAATCAGGACTCAGAGGGAGTCTAGAGAAGAGGAGCAGAGATGGCAGTGAACGGATTGAGGGATCAAGATAGATTGGATGAGGCTTCCAATTTTTTCATTTAGAAGGTTAGGATCCTAACAATCTTGGATAAACATCGCATCAAGGACTATGCCTTGAAAACAGTAGCTGTCCCAATTGACCCTGATGCAAATGAGAAGTATGAGAAGGCCTAGGTGAAGGCAAAATGCATGATCCTAGACGGGGTCAAGGATCATGTAATAGAACATATTGCTGAGAAGAATACAACAAGGGAAATATGGCAGACGCTGACCGCCTTATACCAGGGCTCTTTTGTGCAGCAAAAGATGTTATTGGAGAATCCACTGAGGTCATATCAGATACAGAAAGGAGAGGAGGTAGATCCATTCCTTCTTAGGTTGTAAGGAATTCACGACCAACTTACTTTTGTGGGGTCTACACTGGATCCAGAGTTCATGGTTAGGACTTCCTTGAATTCACTCTCCAAGGAGTAGGAGACATTTGTCAAAAGCATTTTGGGTAGAGCGACTCTCCCCAGTTGGGAGGAGATGTGGACAACTCTTTGATAGGAAGAGCTCAGGAGATTGACCAAGGCAGGGAGTATCGATAAGGGAGTTCGAATTAAGGAGGAGGAGGAGGAGGATGCAACTTTCACATTAACGGAACAATAGGGGGTACAGAAGAGGAAGAAGAAAGACATCTCCAAGGTCAAGTGTTTCAGCTGTGGGGAGCTGGGACATTATGCCTCTCAGTGCCTTAGGAAGAAAGGCAAGGGAGAAGCTTTCAACTCAAAGGTTGCTCCAACAAAGGAGGAGAAGGATGTCGAGACTGATGACGATTGTGCCATGAGTGCTCATGCGCCTCTAGAGAAGAGGTGGGGAGACATAGAGCTGTAGTCGAGAGGACTAAAGAAGAGGGGCAGGATCCTTGAGGTGCCCAAACTGTTGGATCACATTCGGCTACGAGAGCCCTTAAAGACAGTAGCATGATGACAAATGTCGGTGGAGCAAGGTGCGATGGAGCGACAAGGCAGTGCTAGAGTGCAAAAATTTGTAGCAGTGCAGTGGAGGTTGCAACAGTGCGAGAGGCACAAAAGAGGTTGCAACAACGCAGTGGCAATAGGGGGAACACAAGATAGCAGCAGAGGTGGCTTCAGCATCACGAGGCTTCCAGACTGACCAGGATGTTAGTATTTGGGTGAAGTCAGTTACTTACTTCTCGGTAACTGAGTTGCAGTGCAACAGTTAGCAGTGACAGTGCTATGGGCAACATGATGCAACATGTTGAGACGTAGCTACAGTACAGATGTAGTAGTGGCAATGGCAGTGTCATGGGCAGCAATACAAGAAGCAACAGTGCAGTGGATGTGGGGCAGCAGGCCAAGCATCAACACAGAGGACTGATGCAGAGGATCAATGTGTTGCTTCTATGGCGAAGCATTGTTAGAGCACATTCCTCGCTAAGAGGGAGTGTTGATTTTGGGTAGCATTGGATGTGCTCTAGCCTTGAAAATTGATGGAGATGCTAAGGCACATGAGATCTCCAAGACTCAGAAATAATTTGGAGAAATTCCACTCGGATGAGGAGTTATTAAAATAATTAATATTTTTAATGGGTTCCTAACTTTAAACTTAGGAAAATAAAAATATTAATGTGTATTAATAAAATATGGGTGAGAAAGTTCTAAGTGACAAGGGTCAAGTTAGTTATAATCTTAGCTGTTGATTACTGAATTAATCTCGGCTGTTGATTCGTCAACAAAAAATGTATAAGAGGAGGCTTGAGGGTCAGTTGAAGATACACTAAGAGAGATGAGTCAGTTCAATTTTTTGGGGTGAGGTTTGTTGAGGAAATTGAGCAAGTGATCAGTTGCAGTGGGGCATTTCGGTAGGAGGCCGAAGAATACATAGCAGAGAGGCAACGCAGTGCTGGGAGAGATAGTGCAGGCCCCAGAAGGGCTGACGCAGAGGTCGTAGGAGTTGACGTAGAGGACACAGAGAGCCATAGAGGCTGACACAGAAGCCGTAGAGGCTGACGCAGAAGTCGTAGAGGGCTTCAGAGGCAGTGCTAGGGAGATTCCGTGGGGCAAACTAGAAGCAGATCAGCAGATTCTGAGCTGGGATAGGGTGACGCAGCCCCTGGAGGAGTGATGCTGTTCCTGAGCAGTGCTTGGAGCAGCTTTCACTGTCCAGTATAGGGAATAGCCGAAGTCACTGTGGGGTTTGATAGTCAGATTTGCCGAAATATCTGTCTCTGGATAGAGGTACTACTGCCAAGGATATTCTCTGTTGGGTGAGCCATTTATGGCACCCTAGTTGTATTCACGTAATTTGTTTAATAATACAAACTCTCTATATGCTGCACCGGTTTTCCCGAATTGGGTTTTTCTTAGGACGATTGTCCAAAAATAACGATGTCCCTTGTGTTATTGTCTCAGTTTATTTCAGTGTATGATCTATATATTTGTGAATGCCGCAATAGTGTTTACTTCGATGTTTATGTAATTAAATAATTTATTAATGTAAAGAACAAGTAGGAGACTGTAAACCAGTAATTGCAGTAGGGGTTTTTGATGTGTTAGATTCAGGAATTTTCACAGACTCTTCACCAAATGGACATGAAAACTGCTTTCTTGCATGGCTTCCTCAAGGAAGTGGTATTTTTGGAACAACCACAAGGTTTTGAAGAGTATGACAAGGAAACTTGTGCATGTAGACTGAAGAAAGCCTTATATGGGCTGAAGCAAGCTCCAAGGGCTTGGTATGCTCGCATTGATAACTACTTGATAAAGCTTGGTTTCATAAGAAGCAGCGCGGACTCAAACCTCTACTTCAAGATAATCCAAGGTATAGTTTTGATTTTGGTATTGTATGTTGATGATTTATTCTTGATAGGAGGAGAACCTCTTATCCTCTAGTGTAAGAGGGAGTTACCTTCTGAATTTGAAATGAAAGACCTTGGTTTGATGCATAACTTTCTGGGTCTAGAGGTCTGGCATATACCTGATGAAATTTATCTTTCTCAAGGAAAATATGTTGTTAAGTTTCTTGAAAGATTTGTTGTGGTAAAATGTAAGTCCATGCATACTCCTTTGGAAAGGAACTTTAAGAAATTATGTGGCAAAGTTGTAGGACCTAGTCTGGCAAATCCCATAGTGTATAGACAACTCATTGGTGCTTTGATTTTTTGGTAAACACTAGGCCTGACATATGCTTTGTTGTAAACACTTTAAGTCAACATATGATTGATTCCTTTCATGGCCATTGGATTGATGCAAAACATGTACTTAGATACTTGCATGGAACTATCAATCTAGGATTGATATACGCTGCGAAAAATGTAAGACTTCATGGATATGCTGATGTTGATTGGGCTGGTAACTCTGCTGATAGAAAGAGCACTTCTGGGTGCTGCTTTAGCTTGGGATCTACCATGATCTCTTTGATGAGCAGAAAGCAACTGTCTATTGCATTGAGTACAACTGAAGCTGAGTACATTATTGCTAGCATGGCTAGCTCAAGGTTACCTGGGAGCAGGAGTGAAAGCGGGGAGCGGGGAGTGGGAGTGGGAGTGGGGAGCGACATTTTCAAACGCTCTTGGTTTGGGAACAAATTTTTATAATTTTGATGCATATATGTCAACAAAAGCATGTAGAATGATGAATTAGATATAAAAAAGATAAAAACACGGATTGAACCATATAACATCAATCATCTAGAAGTTATAATCCTCATCAACCAAGTCCACAAGTTAGTAACATACAACATATCGAGTCTCATGATTCATCAATCTTAAAGTTTCAAGCTTTCAAAATTCAATATATAACATTTATCATCATTGATCATTAAGGTTGTACTTTTAACCATTACAACAAAGAATATCTGACATGAAATGAAATGTTTCAACTTTCAACTTTCATGAAGCATCATATAATATATTCATAATAAACTTAAAACTACTAATGAGCTATAATTGCCAAGTTCCAACTTCAAACTTCAAAGTTAAATTGTCATATATTGTTTACAAAAAATATCATAATAAATATGAAAGAGTCAACAATTATAAAAACTACTAGAAACTAGAAAAGATAAGTAAAACTATTGTCTACTGCTCGCTCTTGTGGCCACGAGAAATTTCTAATTTCTTAGAAGGTCGTCGTGGTCTACTACCACTGGGAGTCTTTATCTTTGTTATTGTGGGCTATCATGTTCAAAGTCACCCTTTGATCTTTTAGATTCATATTGGGCTTCCTCCTCTTCCCTTATGTATTTGGCTCTTTGTTGTGCTGTCACACTTACACAAGTTTTGATTCCTACTTGTCTACCTCCATCCCATGGCATTTTCCCACCAAGGTGCTCTTTGCCACGGGTGTATGGACCTGTGTAAGTTTTTTTGCAATGGAGACATGTAAATTTAGTGGTTCCACCCCTTTTCCCTGCTTCAGGCCTAGAAATATATTTCCACATTGGGGTTTGGTTTGCTTTCATTTTTGTGCCCTTATCATCTCCACTCTCCTCTTCCTCCTTACCAAGGTACTTGTTAATTTTAGGTATGTTCAATGCTAAGAGTAATTTATTTCAATTTTCACAGTGAGTTCAATATCTTTTCCAGATTAGTAATCACATCAACATTAAAGTAAACTGCAGATAGAATATAAACATAAATAGCAGAAAACAAGCCAAGACAAGAGGACACAGGATGTGGCGCTAGCCAGGGACAAACCCCAATGTGGCGAAACCCTTGATCAATTCTTCTTATATGTTCTTCAATAGTTCACCAGAGGGAGAGAGTACATTTACAACAGAAGTCAACACTTTGACTTATCTAGATAAGGGAATAGATCATCTCTAAGAAGATGATACATGAGATCAGTTGAAGACATGCTGCTTCCACTGACTCTCCAAGGTGACTCCTTCACCTATCATTGCACTGCATCTCATTGTCACGCTGCAATTCACTGCACCATGCTGCACCCATCATCACAAAACTGGACCTTATGACCATGTTGTACACATCATATTGCTACACTTTATGCTGCATTGTTGTCCTAGTGTTTAGCACTGTTGTACCTTGTGCCACTACAACACCATGCTGTCACCCATGTGCTTGCTGCACCATTGCTGTTTAGTGTACTTGCTGCACCAAGTACCATACTACTGTCCCAATGTGCTTGCAACACTATGCTTGCTGCACCTTGTTGTTGTTGCTGTCTCATGTACCATACTATCACATCACCATGAACTTGCTGCACTAAATACTAGTTGTCCCATGTATCTCTACTACACAAAGTCACAATGTCATTGATCATTGTGCTATCCCAACAAGCTGCTGTCCCATCATTGTGCTGTTCAATGAGTTTGCAGCACCATGTACCTTCGCTGCCATGTCACAATGTCATTGTTGTCCATGCATCTTTGCAGCACTATGTAGCCTTGCTGTCCATGCATCTTTGCAGCACTTACGCAGCCTTGCTGTCCATACATCTTTGCAGCACTATCTATTCTTGCTGTCCATGCATCTTTGCAACACTTATGTAGCCTTGTTGTCCATCCATCTTTGCAACACTATCTAGCCTTGCTATCCATGCATCTTTGCAGCACTATCTAGCCTCACTGCTTGCCTTTCCAGCTCTAAACCGTACCTAGAAATAGCGTTTAGGGCTGCCTTTAGGACAATATTTAGGGTTGCCTTAGAACAACGTTTAGGGATGCCTTTAGGACAGCGTTAGGGCTGCCTTAGAACAACGTTTAGGGCTACCTTTAGGACAGCATTTAGGGCTGCCTTAGAACAACTTTTAGGGCTGCCTTTAAGACAACACTTACGGCTGCCTTAGAACAACGTTTAGGGCTGCCTTTTGGACAATATTAGGGTTGCCTTAGAACAACGTTTAGGGCTGCCTCTAGGACAACATTTAGGGCTGCCTCTAGGACAACGTTAGAGCTGCCTTAGAACAACATTTAGGGCTGCCTTTCTTTGCTGTGGCTATGGTTGCCTTTCTTTGCTGCGGCTAGGGCAGCCTCTTTTCCTCCAACATCTAGGGCTTCCACTCCTACATTTCTCTTCCACTAAAACCCAAGGCAAGTGGAGAGAAATCAAGATAGAAGTGTGTGTAGAAATGACTATCAAGTCATCTCCTTTTATACTAAAACGTTGAGCACATGTGAGGTTTATTTGGTTGCTGTCCGACCTTGACGAATTGTCTTATAACACAAATAAATTCATAACTCCATGAATACTTATCGGAATCGGATGATCTTTAGATCAATCATACACCTCACCCACATGGAGTTTGGCCCTAGTTTCCAATTTTAACACTCCTCAACTAGGGAGAACTCCATTCGCTAATCCATTTGTCCGACTATACTATCTATGCCATCAGTGCCCTGCACTGCTCTGCTCTACTTTGCTCTGCTCTACTGAGCTCTGTTCGGTTATGCTTTGTTGAGCTCTACTCTGCTGAACCATGAAGAAGAAGAATTGATCGAGAATGTCTCATACCATTCTCTACTGACCCGAAGCTAGTTCCATATGAAGAAAGTGTGTCATACCACTCTTACTGACCCGAAGTTAGTTTCATTGATCCCAGATCAATATCACAAGAGAGTGTCTCAGACCACTCATACTGATCCCAGATCAGTTTCATTGATCCCAGATCAATGGAGGTCATCCTAACATAGGGAGTACGGTAGATACAACGATGCATCCATCAATAGTACTACTAATGGTCCCTAACCCCATTTCCCTACTCATTAATCAGATGAGAGGTACTTCCCATGAGTCCCAGACTGCATGGGTAGGATGCCTCGACAAGAGAACTAATCATCCTGTCCACAGGAGAACGAATCATCCTGTCCCCCAGTTTCCACAGGAGAACTAATCATCTCGACCCACAGGAGAACTAATCATGCTGTTCCATAGTCGCCATGGGAGAACTAATCATCCCGGCCCACAGGAGAACTAATCATCTTATTCCACAGTCGCCACGAGATATCACAAGGAAGGCTGAGCCATTCACCTTGTACACATCGCACCATTAGGGGAGGGTGAGTTGCCCTATGGTTGCGTGTTGCTCCAGTGAGTACCCCAAGCCCCTTGGAGCTCCCAAAGCTCAATGCATGCAACATGCAGGACCCTTATAAGAAGGTCTCTCAACGACTCCAAGTCGTTCGGGAAAGTCACAGATTTGACCTTTCCCTGGGGCTTTGACAAAAAGTCTGCGACTTGTACATCAGTCTCAATGCGATGGAGCCTCCTTGCTCATCGAATTACCATACCCAGATAAGGTAGTATCTGATGTCTATCTGCACGAGCAATCATCGAATACAGGATTCCTCAACAATCGAATCCCCCCTTGGTTGTTACAGAGGATCACAGTGGTATTCATCATGTGTACAAACAACTCACTGAAGACCACAACCACAGCTTCATACGAGAACATACTCATAGCTATGTATTCGGTCTCGGCAGTGCTTATAGAAAGCGACTTCTGCTTCTTGCTCATCCATGATATCAAAGCAGAATCCAAAGAGAACCAGCTCTGAGAAGTGCTCTAGTGATCCTCCACATTGCCTGCCCAGTTAGCATTCGAATAATCATGCAGCGTCATATTTTCGACAGTGTATCTCAATCCATGAGAGATTGTGCCCCGAAGATAACTCAGAAGATTCTTGGCACCAATCCAGCGAGGCTCAATCAAACATGAGCTCACCATGCTAACTGAAAAACATATATCCGAACAGAAGTTCACCAAGAACATCAATGCGAATGAGTTTATGAAACTCAGAGGCATTTCCCAAATCTGGTTCGGCGTCACTACCATATAACTTCTGAAAGTTAAGATCCACGAGTTAGTCACGGGCTTGCAGTTTACTATTCCACATCCGGAATCCAACTCCCTCTTACCTCTGCAAATGAGAGGGTCTGCACCTGTCAGAAAGAGGTCGTCCTCAGAAGGTGCCGGTGTGAGAGGTCTATCATCCACAACCTTCGAGTAATGGTTTGGATTAGTTTCATTCCTAGTGAATCTCAGCTTCATTAGACAACTATCAATCCTCTCATACTACGCCTGGGATGTTTTGCTTCAAGCCATAGAAGGCTTTCTTCCACCTGTATACATGAGATTCCCGATCATGAATCTCAAACTCCTCGGGTTGTTCCAAACCTATGGAATTGCTACATGAGGGGAATGGTCCCCTTGTAAGATTTTCCTTTGGTACATCTCAGACATGTACCTTCATGCTCTTTTTGAATTCAGGTATCCTTGTCAACATTTGACTCACATCGGGTAGGGCCCCATAATAAGTAGACCTCCAATGCTATAGATGAGATGTGACAACTGACATGGTCCCCAATGGACCATCCTGCAACTTGATACAAATTTCCAACCCTGAACCCATGAGTAAAAGAATTATAAAAAATTCTATTTTCAAACACGTACCTTTCCATCAATGAATGCCACCCTGAAACCTTTGACTTCCATTGCCGAAATGGACACCAGGTTCTTCTTGCGATCAGGTACATAAAGAGATTCTCGTAAATGAATCAAGTTACCCTCATTCAATCTAGGGGTAACATTCCCTACACCCTTTTCGGGATAGGTGGCATCGACTCCAAGTATAATCCCATAATTGTTTCCATCTCTACTAAATTAGAGAGATCACCCTTCTATTTGATGAAGTGCCTTGAAGCACTACAATCAATAAGCTAGATTCTCAAAGAATCTGAAGGAGAGGGCCAATACAAGATAACACTTCTTTATCTTATCAGAAACAACATTTGATTCTTCATACCTGGGGTTCCTTGCTTTCTTGAAGAGTCGCTTGTTTACTTGATGACCTGCATTACCTGTCATTCCTCTGATTATTGAAGATGTCCTTGGAATGATTGGTATCTTCATTAAGTGATGTGTCCCTACCATTCAGACACTCCTTCGCATAATGACCAGACTTATTACTACCAAGGCATTTGCCTTTCCTTCCACCCTTAGATCTGAACTTCCCAATGAAGTGATCTTTAGGTAGGCCATCAAAAGCTTCCGCTACGCCATTCTGATAATATTCTCTGCTTCGACTTCACCCTACGTGAATTTGAAGAGGGATGAGGAATCCACTGATCCTTTAGTCCTTTCCCAACTGTCTTTGGTGATTGTTTTTTCACTCTTGCTTGGGCTTTGTCTTCACCTCAGCTTCGATACCATGTTAATTTTAGGTATGTTCTATGCTAGGAGCAATTTATTTCAATTTTCACAGTTAGCTCATTATCTTTTCCAGATTAGCAATCACATCAACATTAAAGTAAACTATAGATAGAACATAAACATAAATCACAGAAGACAAACCAAGACAAGAGGACATAGGATGTGGCGCTGGCCAGGGATAAACCGCAATGTGGGGAAACCCTTGATCAATTCTTCTTATATGTTCTTGAATAGTTCAACAGAGAGAGAGAGAGATAGTACATTTACAACAGAAGTCAACACTTTGACTTATCTAGATAAGGGAATAGATCATCTCTAAGAAGATGATACATGAGATCAATTGAAGACATGTTGCTTCAATTGATTCTCCAAGGTGACTCCTTCACCTATCATTGTGCTACATCTCGTCATCACGCTGCACCTCAATGCACCATGCTGCACCCATCATCACAACGCTGGACTTTATGACCATGTTGTACACATCATACCGCTGCACCTTATGCTGCATTGTTGTTCCAGTGTTTAGCATTGTTGTACCTTGTGCCACTGCAACACCATGCTGTCACCCATGTGCTTGCTGCACCATTGCTGCTTAGTGTACTTGCTGCACCAAGTACCATACTGTGGTCCCAATGTGCTTGCGACACTATGCTTGCTGCACCTTGTTGTTGCTGTCCCATATACCATACTATTGTAGCACCATGAACTTGTTGCACTAAATACTAGTTTTCCCATGTATTTCTGCTGCACAATGTCACAATGTCATTGATCATTGTGCTGTCCCATCATTATGCTGTCCAATGTGTTTGCAGCACCATGTACCTTTGCTGCCATGTCACATTGTCATTGCTGTCCATGCATCTTTGCAGCACTATGTAGCCTTGTTGTCCATGCATCTTTGCAACACTTAGGTAGCTTTGTTGTCCATGCATCTTTGCAGCACTATCTAGCCTTGCTGTCCATCCATCTTTGTAGCACTATCTAGCCTTGCTGCTTGCCTTTCTAGCTCTAAACTGTACCTAGAAACAACGTTTAGGGCTGCCTTTAGGACAACATTTAGGGCTGCCTTAGAACAACGTTTAGGGCTGCCTTTAGGACAGGTTAGGGCTGCCTTAGAACAACGTTTAGGGCTGCCTTTAGGACAACATTTAGGGCTGCCTTAGAACAATGTTTAGGGCTGCCTTTTGTACAACGTTAGGGCTGCCTTAGAACAACGTTTAGGGCTGCCTTTAGGACAGCATTTAGGGCTGCCTTTAGGACAGCATTTAGGGCTGCCTTAGAACAATGTTTAGGTCTGCCTTTAGGACAACATTAGGGCTGCCTTAGAACAACGTTTAGGGCTGCCTTTCTTTGTTGTGGCTAGGGCAGCCTCTTTTCCTCCAACATCTAGAGCTTCCACTCCTAGATTTCTCTTCGACTAAAACCCAAGACAAGTGGAGAGAAATCAAGATCAAAGTGTGTAGAAATGACTATCAAGTCATCTCCTTTTATACTAAAATGTTGAGCACATGTGAGGTTTATTTGGTTGCTGGCCGACCTTGACGAATTGTCTTATAACACAAATAAATTCATAACTCCATGAATACATCAACCCTCCTTTTTCTACTGTCCAACACCATAATAACAAAAAAGTAACCAACATCAAGAGAATGCCAAGCCATATAGCCATGATGTTTGAAGTTTTGATTCCTTGAAGTTTTGAACTTTGGCGGAGTTATAGTTTTTTGCCTCCAATAAAATGGAGGAATGGGAATGGGAAAGAGAGAGAACATTTTCTTTTAACAATGAACATATGAAAAATATAAATTCCAGATTAGAGTCAGGATCCTACCTCTTTGGCCTTCAATCCCATGCTCCAATCTTCCTTGCAAGCTCCTCAAGCTCCCACACAATCCTCTCAATCTTTCTCTCAATCTTCCTCCTCAACTCAAGCTCCAATTCCAAAATCCATCTCTTGCTCTCTCAATATGCAAATGTTGAATAATGGGATGGTAGGAGGACCTTTTATTTATTTTGGGCCTTCCCCTCCCTCCCTTGCCTGCTGTGCGACCCGCGAAATTAGGCCGTGGGGAGCGAACGAGAGAGGGGAGGGAGCGAATGCTCCCTGGCCACTCCCTTGTTTGCTCCTGAAAAATAGGGAGCAATATTTTTTTAAAGGGTTTGTGCTCCCAAGATGACTCCTTGTCTGCTCTCGAACGGAGTGTGTTTCGGGAGTGTGTTCCGGGGGGGGGGGGGGGGGGGAGGCTCTCTCCCGTAAGCCTGGGCTAGCTGTGAGGCAGTTTGGCTAAGAAAGCTTTTTGGGGAACTATTTGAGCAAGTTCTAGGCACAATGATTATATATTGTGACAATAAGAGTGGGATTTGTCTTGCAAAAAATCTTGTGTTTCATGAGAAGTCCAAGCATATTGAGATCAAGTATCACTAGATCCAAAATAGGTGCAGAGCGGAGTAGTGAGGCTCCATCACATCTCCACTGATGATCAAATCGAGGTTACTTGGGAGCGAGAGCGAGAGCGACAGTTTCAAAAGCTCCTGGTTTGGGAGCGAATATATATATATATATATTGATGCATGTATGTCAACAAAAGCATGTCGAATGACGAATTAGATATAAAAAGCATAAAAAACATAGATTGAACCATATAACGTCAATCATCTATAAGTTATAATCTTCATCAACCGCGTCCACAAGTTAGTAATATACAACATATTGAGTTTCATGATTCATCAATCTTAAAGTTTCAAGCTTTCAAAAGTCAATATATAACATTTATCATCATTGATCACCAAGGTTAAAAGCTAAGTATAACCATTACAACAAAGAATATCTCACATGAAATGAATTGAAACAACTTTCAACTTTCACGAAGCATCATATTCATAATTCATTACCAATGAGTTATAATTTTCAACTTCAAAGTTCAAACTTAAATTGTCATATATTGCTTACAAAAATAATCATAATAAATATGAAAGAGTCAATCGTTATTAAAACTACTAGAAACTAGAAAAGACAAGTAAATATATTATCTATTGCTAATTCTTGGGCCTCTTGCCACGAGAAATGTCTAATTTTTGAGTAGATTGTGGTACTGGTGGTCTTCTAAGAGTCTCTTACCGCATAGCCGCATGACTAGAAGCAGAGGGCACATGCCCTCCACGTGAGGATGTAGATGGAGGCGGCGGTAGCAAAGGAACAATAAATGGAACTCGAGCACTGGCACTACTTCTGGATGGTGGGGACGACATGGTTGTTGCTTCATCATCATCTCTCAAAAGTTCTGCTTGCAATTCTTCAAGATGTATAGTGCCATCCTCCAAACTATTGTCCTCTGGGTGGTTGTCCCAAATTTTATATATTGGATCCTCATGAGCCTGATCACAATAATGACTCAACAACCTCAAGTTTTAATGCACATAAACCAAACTTTCTGCCCGATTTTCATTGAGTCTGTTTCTTCTCACATTATGTATGAAGCTATAGGTGCTCCAACACCTCTCTGCAGAAGAAGTATTTACAACCTGTGAGAGAACTTTTTTTGCCAATTTTGGTAAAAGTCCCATGTTGCCATATGCTTCCCATCATGTGAGAGCATCAAATCGGTCTCTATCTTCCGTTGCATGCAAAGAACCAAACAAACCAGTGCAACTGAAGTATCTGCCTAATTCAAGACGTAGATTAGCACACTCCTCCTTATCAGGGACTAGCTTGCCTAATGCTTTCATATATCCCTCTTGTACCTCTGGATTTGTATGGGGTTTGGACCTAACCCCACCCCCAGGTGCAGGTTTTCCCAACCAAGATGGAGAGTAGTATTTTGGCATAAGAATATACGCCAAGGCATGTAGTGGAACATTAATTTTATTCCCCCATGTACACACACAATTGTGAATCAATGTGTACAAGTTGGGATCATTTTCCTGAACAATATCTTTTATTTGCCCCAACATGCTATCCATCTGCTCATGTGCCTCTCCAATCACTGGTTTATCTATATCTGCAAAACGAATCATGCTATAAATGGGCTTGCTGAATTGCTATACTTCCTCACACATGCCCAAAACAGACCATCAAGAGTGGTCCCCTCCTCTCGTTCAAAACCTTGCTTGTCAACTGCATTTGTAGCCCTATCCTTTAATACTTGCCAGTGTTGACTTGATATCATGCTAGCCAATGACTCTCTTACCTTCAAAAGGCACATGAAGGTGAGGTAATAGCTAGCAAATCTAGTCTTCGCAATCTTCAATAGCTCCAATCTTGAGTGACTGTGGAAAAGCCCATGGGTATTTCTATGATTTGTGATAAATTTTATCATTTGTTTGCCTCTCTTGTACAAATCACCAATGCATTTGTATTGTTGGTTTTTTTTCTTAATAATATCATGCATCAAAAGGTTCATTGTGTGAACCAAACACCCAGACCAAAATATTTTGGGGTATTTATCCTCAATAATTGCTCTAGCTGCCTTACAATTAGTAGCATTAATAGTGATGGCTTGGATGAAATTGTATGGCCCAATACGTTCAATTGTTTAAAGTAATGGTTCTGCAATGTTGTTGTCGGTCTTGAACTTCTTTAAGTAGTCATACATTGAAAGGAAGATGACACCACTAACAGACAAAATAAGAACACTTATCAATGGCTTGCCTTTTACATTTGTCCATCCATCAAATACAATGGACACCCCATGCTCAATCCAAGAATTTGTCATTTTACTCAAAGAATGTGATATTTTTGCTTTTTCATGATCAAGTTCTATGGTTCTAGCCTTGTCATACCTAGGGATCTTGCATCCTTTGGGGGCATCATTTATGGGAGAAACCATTTCATGCCAATAAGGTGAGTGAAGAACATTGAATGGTATCCTACATGCATAGAGAAACTGGTAAATTTTTGAATTCACATCATTCCTACAACCTTTGTCAAGGAAATCTGATATCATTCTACTCCTTAAAGAGATGTTTGTTCCTGTGCCTCCATATCCACTGCCATGGGAAGATGCTGATGGAGTTCTTTGTGCATGTTGATGTGATTGCGGGTTATATTCAAAGAAACCCTTTGACTTTTTAGATTTGTATTGGGCTTCCTCCTCTTCCCTTATGTATTTGGCTCTTTTTGTTGGATGACACACTTAGACAAGCTTTGGTTCCTATTTGTTTATCTCCATCCCATAGCCTTTTTCCATAGAGGTGCCTTCTGGCATGGGTGTATGAACTTGTGTAAATGTTGTTGCAATGTTTGCATGTAAATTTAGTGGTTCCACCCCTTTTCCCATGCTTCAGACCTAGTAACATATTTCCACAATGGGGTTTGGTCTTCTTTAGTTTTTGGGGCCTCATCATCTCCACTCTCTTCCTCCTCACCAAGGTACTCCTCTCTAGGGTTTTCATCAAATCCACTATAAACCACTTCTTCATTCTCTTCATCATGATCAACCCTCCTACTCTCCAACACCATAATAACAAAAAAAACCAACAAGAAGAAAATGCCAAGCCATATAGCCATGATGTTTGAAGTTTTGAGTCTGCAAAAAATGGATGAATGGGAATGAGAAATAGAGAATTTTATTTATTTATTTAGCAATGAACATATAAAAAACAAAAATGCTAGATTAGAGTGTAGATCCTACCTCTTTGGCCTTCAATCCCAAGCTCCAATCTCCCTTGCAAGCTCCTCAAGCTCCTCCAAGCTCCTCTCTCTTGCTCTCTCCAAGCTCCTCTCTCTTGCTCTCTCTAAGCTCCAAACTCTCTCTTACTCTCTCCAACTTGACAAATGGGTAAATAATGGAAGGGGACAGGGCCTTTCTAACCTTTTCCCCCCTCCACTAACCTCTCTTTCCTCTCCCTCTCCATCTGCCGGCTGACACTCCCTCTTCCCCGCGCGGTTTTTTTTAAGCACTGACGAGAGCGATTTTTTAAGAGGGGGAGTGGTTGGGAGTGATTGCTCCCCGATCGCTCCCCTTCTTAAAAAATCACTCTTGGAGTGGTCATGAAGCGAATGCTCCTAACCGCTCCCTCTCTATTTGGAATCCTATGGTTTGAGTCTATTATCAAACATCCAAAACTGGGGGTCCCACTTTTAATTTTTAATGTTAAAAATTTAAAAGAATGTAATTATAAGATAAATATCAACATTTACTTTAAGAATTTAATATTAAAAGTTAAATACAATTTTAAAGGTTGCAGCAACTGAAAATGACCAAAAAGTTTAATTTTAGAGACAAGTTGGCTCATTGATTTCGCAGGCCCTGCAATGACTCAGCAAGTCTTGGTTTGACTCTAAGTGGGTTTTGGGCAAGTTTGATGGTTTTGGGCTCATCAACTGAGGTCTGGGCCAGGCCTAGGGAGCCTGGGTAAAACCAATGTTTTAAAACTCCGACTCCGACTCCGACTTTGACTCCGCCGAGGGTCGACTTCGATTCGGTATCGACTCGGCCGACTCGATTTCAATGACTAGGTCGTTGTAAAAAATACATTAAATATTTTTTATTATTATAAAAAAACATAATTTTAAAGATTTTCGTTCATGTTTCCAAATACATAGCATTAGAATATAGATAGAAGACAACATATGATCAAAGTAGGCTCATGAATATATCCATTATATCAAAATGGAACCCAGTGCACTATCCAATACATACATGATGATGATATAGAGATTAAAACAAAAACACATAACCAAGGAGGCTAGAAATGGCCTCTACAACAAAAGTAAACTATGACCAGTACCACTGGCTACTGCTAGTGGAGCCAAGATCATCTAGCTCAACCTTTGGATCAGAGTCAGACAGGCCAACCCATCACTCCTCCTCATCATCATCTCCAACTACAACAGTAGAAGCGGTAGGACTAGTAGGCTGTGCAGCAACTGCAAGTTGAGATAGACGAGATATGCGCTTTTATCGTGGCTGAGGAGAGGAAGCGCTTGCAATTGGAGGACTTGGGGCTGGCCCTAAGGCTGGTACAAGTGGATCAGGATCTGCATTCAACTAAACATTTCGAGTGATGCCACTATCAGTAAATCATAATCGAGATCCGCATCAGAATCAAACTCCGCTGGATGACTCTCCACTACCCAATCTGATGTTGGATCAATGTCTTTCAACACAATGGGATCTAAATCAGGTCTTTTGTTCAGCAATTGGTTGCGTCTGAGTCGGAGGTTGTATTGGACATAGACTAGATCATTTAACCGTTTTTGATCCAAACGGTTTCTCTTCTTGGTGTGAATCCTCTCAAAGACAGACCAATTGCGCTCACACCTAGTAGCACTACAAGTTTGACTCAAAATATGAATTGCAAACTTTTGCAATTCAGGACAATGGCTACCAAAATCCTCCCCCCATTGTGCTGCAAAAAACATAGGGGTGTAATGAGTTAGCTCAACAAAATTACAAATTATATCCAACTTTCAAATTATAAACGATTTAACAAAATAATTATTAAGAATTTGAAGATTGAAATTTTGTTTACTTGGCTCATCTGCTTCCCTTGCAATCTTTGCTAGCTTCTTCCCCAAGGTACCTGCGACTTTCTTGAAGGTTGCGACCTGTCAGTGTATTTCTAGCTAATCACACTCCAATGGGATCATGTGATCGTTGCAATCAATCAATCCATCTCTAACCTCCCCTTTCAAAGCTCTTGCCGCCAGAGCTTTATAGTGATACTGTGGGTTCAAAAAATACCCAACGACATGTATAGGGCAATGGAGTTGATTGTTCCATCTTTCATCAATGATTATCCAAATGGGCCCTTACTTAGCCACTTTATCCTTGTATGCCCTCTTTATTTGCTCCTTTGCTTGATCCATAGCCTCATAAATGAAGCCCATAACCAATCTTTCTCCATCCACCAACCACAACACCTTAACTAGTGGCTCAGCAAGCTTCACAATCTTTACTACCTTTCTCCAAAACATTTCTTCATTAACTTTCTTTTTCAATTCTTTGCCTCTCTGTTTGTGAGACCACCGACTTTGATTCCATTCTTCACTGGAAAATATATTTTTCAAGTTTCTATGTTGTGAAAGCATAGATTGCAATGTCAAAAAATGAGTAGCAAATCTAGTGATGACAGGCCTAATAATATCCCTGCCCCCTGTGTGTCTCCTCATAAGGCTCAAAATCCATGAATGTTTGTAGATAAATTTTGTTATGCTTTTGGCATGATCTCTAATTTTTTGACCCAATCTAATTTGCCAATGTCGTCAAGCATGATGTCTATGCAATGTGCAGCACATGGGGTCCAAAAGATGGTTCTGTGTTTTTCCTCTAATAGTTTACCAGCAAGAACATAGTTAGAGGCATTATCTGTGATGACTTGAACAACATTAGCCACCCCCACCTCCTCAACAACCTCATCCAATAGCTGAAACACAAATTATCCATCTTTTACCTTATCAAATGCATCAATTGATTTTAGAAACATCGTTCCCTGTGGGCAGAAGATAAGAAAGTTTATGATGGTACGGTTCCTTTGATCAATCCATCCATCTGACATGATGGTACATCCTGTTCTTGCCCATGAGTCCTTGAAATATTTCAAATACTCATTAATGGAGGCAATTTCTTTCTGCAAATGATACCCCCTTATCTCATGCATAATAGGGCCTTTGAAGCCTTTTCCAGCAGCATGTATAACATCAAACATATGCTCATAATATGGTGAACGGGAAGCATTGAAGGGGATATCAGCATCATACCACCATCTACATATGTAATCACAAACAGTCTCCCTCAATTCTTTCTTCCAATGGTCATCTAAAGTGGGCTGCAAAGTTCTACTAGCTTGAGGACCATGTGCATCTGATGGAGAGGAGGGTGTGACAATGAAATAACTTTTGATATTCATATCACCCTTCTTTTTCATTTTACCCTTACCCTTTTCTTCAATAGACTCCAAAGAGGGAGGAACATATTGGAAGGGGTTGGATGCATCAGTACAAGGGATAGAGGAAGAACCCTCAAAATCAAAATGGGGGTTGGTAGCCAACATTTTTTGTATACTCGTCTTCCTCCCAATTTCAGCCTCTAACTCTTTTTGCCTAGCCTTTTCTTCTTTAAACTTCTCAAAGTTGGCTAACAAATCCTTCCTAATCTCCCCAATTTCCGGTGATTCACATGGAGTAATGTGGCCTCTAATCCCTGCCAAGTGTTGTTTCAGCCTATTAATGCCCCCAAGACCTTCTTTAATTTTTCTATGACAAAATTTGCAATGCATTTGACTATCAACCATTTCAACATATGCCCAAGTAGCATTTTTCACTCTACGTGCCATTTTTTCACTTGGAAATCAAAGGAAAAAACTCTGAAAATGAAAACAAAAAAAATAACATTGATTCAATGTTCATTTTTTTCACAAAAAACACTATTTTCAATTTCCAGATTTGCACAAAAAAATAAATAAGCAAAAACTGATTTTTACAAGTGAAAAAAAATACCTCTAGGCACAAGCTGCCTCAAGGTTGCTCCAACAAACCAACTCCTCAATGCTGTTCCAATGGCTGCCCAAGAAGCTTCTCACTCTTGCTACAATGCTTGCCCAAGACTCCTCACTGTTGTTCCAAAAACAAACTCCACAACTCCTCACAAACTCTCACTCAAATTCTCACTCAAATGCAATGAGATGGCTGTGAGGAAATGAGGGGTTGGGTGGGTTTTATAGGGTTTAGGAGAGGGGAATGTACCCCAAAGAACCTAAAAGCAAGTTAGAAATGGGTTTGGGGTCCCCAAAAAACAATTTAAAAAAAAAACCGCGTTGTTTTGGCTTTTTCGGGCCGCTGTCACCAAGCCGGCTGAGTCGTTAGACAACTCGATCGGCTTGGTAATAACTTGGTCGGCCATTCTGTGTTCAAAGGCCGAGTCGACCGATGGGGGTGTGACTCGGACAAACTCGGCCGAGTCGGTTTCGATCCGGCCGTTTTTCAAAACAGTGGGTAAAACTGACTCATTTTGGTCATAGGTTGGTTAGAACCAACATGTTGTGGGTGGACTTGGAAGGTCATGTTAGTATGGTTCATGCCATTGTGACTAACAATGTTGATGTTGCAAGCAGCAAGACTATGCCTAGTATATAGCCTTGGGCTGTTTTAACTAATCTTGATAGCACTTTCATTTTGGGTATGCAGTTTATTTATGGACAAAGCAGTCTTTCCATAGTTTAGAAACATCTAGTTTGTTCGACCTTTCCTTGTCTACGAGTGCGCTTGTAAGTTATGGTCAAGGTATATGGATCAGAACTTGTAACAAAAGAAAAAGTAGAGCAGACTTTGTTCAGATGACTTGTTTGATTATATGGACGTTTTAATGTCTGCGTAAAGATCCAAGGAACCAACCATAGTTACAAACTTAAATAGTTAACAAAACATTATTCAAGCATGTTAACTAAAAATATTGAAAAACCATATTACCTTCTGAGAGACCATTTATAGAAAAGTTATGCTTTATGCTACTCCACAGAAAGCTTGGGAAAACGAGGTTTCAAAGAAGTAATAAAATTATAAAACATTATAAAATACATCATGATTTGTAGTTACTGAGAAAAATATATTGAATATAATTTAAATATACCCAAGTCAAAGAATAGTTAAAACACATGCACTTGACCGGTGTGTCTTTGGTAATAATGGAACTTGGAAGTAATGAAGGATGTTCTTGTTCAAGTCACGTATTTGTCGTCTTGGCTACTGTTCCTTTATAATAATTATTTATTATTTGAACAAAAGAGTGCCTGTCTAATCTTCAAAGTCATTATAAATTTCTGTTCAATCTGAGAACTAGGTTTCAATTAAAAACCCGTAACATATAAATTGTAACCTAAAGCTCTTTTGTATATCTTGAGAACACAGTCGGAAGCGTCATCTGAGAGGGAACGGGAGCTGTTACAATACATGGCTGAATTGCAAGCCAGGTTCTTGAATTAATTACTAGAATTTGCATTCTAAAAGATTTTTGATGTTTGATGTTTCAGTTCTTTGACAGATAGAATTGTACATTCTAATAAAAATAATTTCATTTCAGGGCCTCAAATCTTGTAGATGAGATACAAAATTTGAAGATGAAAAATATCCAGGTTTGTAGCTATTATTCAATTTATTGTTAATGTGTTATTAAGATTTTTCTCGTGAAGTTGAGTCTTGTATTTAATGGTGCTATTATTAAATTTATTGTTAGTGTGTTATTAAGATTTTTCTTGTGAAGTTGAGTCTTGTATTTAATGGTGTTTATCATGGACTTCAGAAGCCAGATGTTAAAATTTGTGTGGCTTTTGCAACAGTTAGAACAACAATTGAATACCACTGGGAACACAGATGATAAGCAGACCAGAATAAGTGAGGCATCTCATGATCTTGTTGAACAGTGCTCTTTTACCTTCAACAACTAAGTTTGTGATGCATTAGCTTCTAGCATTTAATGGCAAAATTCTATTAAGTGGTTGCCAAAATCATGGTTCAGTTGTAATATTATGTGGATAGCATGTCATAAATCCCATTCATTTGGGAGTTCAAAGCATGCTTCTCTGTAATGAACTCACAATTGTTCCATTTGATCACAGCTTGCAACTGGACTGAGACTCAAGAGTAAATTCAGTGTATGCGGCTACATTTCAGAGTACCAAAGAGCTTTTGGTATAAGTCTTAATCTTTGATCCTTCCACCACATTCTTTAGTTTGGGATCTGTATCGGCAGAAAAGTCCCCCTGGTTTCTCTGATCCAAAATATTCTTTGAGACTTTGTGTCCCCCACTTGAAATTCGGAGGATTTCCATGATTCAACCTATCCTCGGAAACCTTTTGTAAGTATTTGAGTTGAACCCTCAAGTTACCAATCAATGCATCAGCCATACTTAAGACCCTCATGGCAAAGTATAATTTTGTCCACTATTGAGATTTCCAGGATCTTTTATGGCTTTGTTCTACATTAGAATCTTATGGTCCAGTAGCAATGGTTGGCTGCAGATCACAAAATTCTCAAGCATTGAGCAATGTAAATGTTGATGTGTTGGCGACACTCAGTCCAAATGTGTACCTTCCACTTATTAGGTGCTCGGGTTCTAGCATATCTTAGAGGAAATATACTTGCAACTTTCAGCCAGCCAGTGGAGTGACTGTTTTGATTCAGAAACATTAACATTCACCGCCTCAATAATAAAATCAAGCCTCTTATGAGCCATTTGGCATCTAGAATTTATATTTAATTTGGAACATATTTCATATTTTACAAAAGTTAGTATTATGATTCCCATGGTTAGAACATGTTCTGCTATTCTTTGGGCTTATGGAGGTGCAAATACCTTGAGCTTCAATTTGCACCCAAGCTGAGCATTTCTATCAAGTTTGAATTAAGCGGTATTGATTGCCCTTCTTCAGGAACTAAGTGGTATTGATTGTCCTTCTTCAGGAACTAAGCTCTGACAAGTACAGTGCAATTGATTTCATTTTAATTCCAATGGAAAATAGCGGCAAATGATTTTATTCTTCCACTTGCAGATGAAACCTTAGTAGTGTTATTTCAGATCCCGAGTGTTCGAGATAATAGGAAAGGGCACTGTTAATATAACGTTAAATGACTCCTGCTCTTATTTGATCTATATGTCCGCTTACACGTCAAATATTGGACCAAACCCTTTGAACACAGGTAACCAGGTTTACCGAAAAATGGATATAAATCTGTTGTATACTTGATAATGATCACACCAACTATTGATAGGATACATCAAAATTGATCTCCAAAATGTATATCCTCTACACACCATCTGCTCTGGCAGTTCACTCTAGTAAAGGATGTATTTATGTTTTTACTGATTGGAGACTCTGATTCTTTAACCTTTTACTATTTTTGGTGGAGTTTTTGTAGTTATTTATTAAGATAAGATAGTACATTGTACAGTGAGTGAAATTTTCTCAAGAACATCCAAAGAAAGAGTAACAATTAATAAAAAAACATATAAAACCACATTTATAGAAAACCTACGAAAAGGAAGGGGAATTGGAATTAAAACTTGGAATGTATTATAGGAAAAAATATAAGGCAGAAAAATATTACTAGCTGCCCCAATTATATCTATATGCTAGGTCACATGTTTCACATTCATTCATTTTGGAATATCATGAAAACAATGAAATTTGTAAACAAAAACGTGTCAGGGAAAAATTATGATGTCAAGTTTAAAAATAAAAATATATAATATACGTTAGGAAATCACATAATTTTAAAAATAAAAATATATAATATATGTCAGTAAATTACATAATTTTTTTTTTTGAAGTATATAACATATTTACAATATTGAATATATTAAATGTTAATTCTAATTAAAATATAATATTGATAGTATAAATATTAGATATTATTTTTTTGGGATTCAAGTGCCTTAAGTAAGTCATTCATCTATAAATATAAATTATTCTTAATATAATATTATTAGTTACAATAATTATAAGTAGATATATAGGAGTAATTGATATATTATAATTATCAAAATTGAGTATATATATATATTTTGGTTCACGGTCTTGGAGATCGGTGACTGCTATGTCCATGAAATATTTGTACTAGGTAGATCTACCTGAAAGGATCACTTTCTTCTGGCTCAACTACAGAGTCTGACTATGAGAATGTTGAGAGAATTGAACTTATAACCTCTCAATAGCAAAGGTTCTTTAACCACGAGGACTCGACCAACTAAGCTAACCCTCTGGACTAAGCGGAGTATATAACTTATGTAAAAATACAAATGGATTAAATGAATATGTGTAACTTCTACAAGAGGGCATTATGCATGTAGGCAAACAAAATTAGACAATTTGAGGACAAGGTAATACATAGATGCATTGGGAGTCCAAGACAATTATTCTCGTAACTCTGGTTCGTAAGGACAAAAATATCTGGCGGGCAAGGCTGGTAAGGCTAGTCACTCTCTTGCTGACCATAGATAGAGATAAAGATGGTAAGCCTTATGACATAAAGTTGTTGGTAAGACACAACAACCCAATCATTGAGACCCTAAATACAGTTTGTAATATATATGTTGTCCAACAAACCCTCTATGTTGGCTTGTGTAGCTAGATCATTGCTGGTAGAAGGATCCCTTTTCCCTAGACGAGGAGCGTTGATTGATCGATATCAATTGCCCCAAGTTGGTGTCGTGGTATTTAAACAAACATTCCATCCTTAAGCCACTATTGCAGTTCACAACCAATATGGCACATAACAAATTTAGAGGGCATTCATTCAATAGAGGGCATATTCAAACGTGAAACAAATTCATTGGTATCTGATTGGACAACCATTCCAACTAGAGGAATAATCATGTTGCAGCGAGTGATGTAGCATTAATGTTCATTTTAGCACATTGACATTTGTTGAATTTTAACAAATTTAATCCCCTAATTTTAAATTCACTGATTTTTGAATTTCATATATGAAATTTGGTGAACTATGTGACCTAACCTATAGGCTAAGTTGCACTGAAATGGATACGAGAATGGATACAGATACGGGTTTTGAAACGGATATGACAAATTTTCAAAATATGAGGATACGATACGACAAGGAAATGTCATATCTATATATATATATATATATAATATATATTTCATATTACCATTCATCTTTTAGAATCTAGAATCTATATCTAAAAATGCAGTCATCGTCATGAATTCAACATAAACAAATCATCATCATCATCGTCAATTTAGCATAAACATTGTCATCATCATTAGTGATTATTATAACATTCAACATATTATCATCATCATTAATAATGTAATCAGAAATGCAACAACCTTTGTGCTTTCGGGTCCAACTCCTTCAGAGAACGTGTCATGCATGGCAGATGATATTTATCTTCCTTGCATGACAATTAAAAGGCCCATGGGATCATTGGGATATTCCATCAAGACCTATTTGAACATTTCAATCTTCTCAATGTCAGCTTGGTCTCGTGACTATATGTAGGAACAAGATTGGCTAGAGAAGATTTGTTATATTGGAGGGATTTATGAAATCAAGAGCAAAATCAATGACAATTAACAAACCTTAACCAAAATGAAAATTAATCGCTCAAATAAATCACTTTACGAAGACATTCATCAAACCCCTTTATTTTCAGTTTTGAACATCTATCTTTTTCTTAGTAAGAATCTTTGATAAATATATGGAGTGTCGTTGTTTCTATAGATTTAGAAAATATTTTATGAGACTGTTTATAGTGAGTTTATTTGCAAATATGATTTCTTCATTTTTATTATTTATTTATGGCTATACAAATTTTCAAGCTTTTTAACATTTTAAGGGTGGATTCTGATCACAATTTTTGTGGATCCGTTTCCGAATCCAAAAAAATTTAAATCCCTTGGAAACGTATCCAATTCCAAATCTAAAGTTTCCGATTCTTTGAAATGGCACAAAAATGTTTTTACAACGTTTCAGACAAGAATCGTATCCGTTTATGTATCAGAAATGGGGATCCGCATTTTCGGAAAATTCTTCAGGAGTTTCCAGTAACTTAGCCTATAGGGTGTAAAAAAACCAAGAAACAATGTGCTTTACTACATGGAAACCCATTGTCCTATTATCCATGTTCCTTAGTTGTTTATTTGTTTTGTTTCACTTTTTGTAATTGTAGGTTCGGTTTTGAGATTGATGGATGAAATGATTACCTGATTAACTTATGTAATGTTGCATTGTCTTCTTTTGGGTCTTCTTTCCCAAATGCAATTTTTTTTTGCTTTGGATATCATTAGGAGGTTCTCCTCTAATTGTTTCTTGATGTTTTTCATATGTTTTATGTCTTAATCGACCTACTACATTCAAATTTCTTTCTATCCCAATTGGGCCTTCTATTTTTTCATCTCTTGACTATTTGGAATCCATTACATTCCACTTCTAAGAAGTATATTGATGTATCACTTTTTCTACTTGTTTTATTAGATTTAGAAAAGATATCATGAAATGAATTGCAACATCATGTTGTATTTGTGTTGTATAATGTTTGGGGTCATTGCATGTCATCACATTCTAGGATAACCTTATCCAATAGTTTGCCACTCAATTCCATTTCCACACACATTCCTTTATAGGAGATGAATTTTTGATTTTCACTTTGCTAACGTGGATAATTCTCCATAGGGAGTTTCTAACCTTTTTTGACATGTTCTTTGAAGTGAATGTTAATTAGAATCCTAACCTAGATAGGGATTGAGGATGTTGTCATGGTTATTGGGTTGTGTTGGTGAAGTTGTCATTGATGACAAAGGGTGTTGAAGGAACCTTCCTATGTTGATCATTGTGTAATATGAAGCAGTTGCTTGTATGCATCCACCTAAAGTTTAAATACGAAGCACTTGCTTATCCAAATAGTTCAGTTCTTGGTCAGACGTTCATTGATAGAATGTTCAATTTAGTTTGATTGTCCAATGAGTGATGCAAAATAGAGATATGGCCTTTGGGATTTATATAAAAAGATATTCATTATTAGAGGTATTTATCATTGATATTGTTATGTATTGTTGTCCCTATGTATGTATTGTTGATTAGGTAAAGTTGTGAGTGAGTATGAAGCTTGTCAGAGGTATGGATTTGCCACAAGTGCAGGCGCTGTGATGTAAATACTTAAATATGTTGGAAATACTCGAAGATGTTATGATGTAGATCCTTGGAATTTCTTAGTCCTTGGCTTATGCAATCATTATAGTGGTCAATATAAATTATTTTGTTTCAATATTAAAAATATGAAAAATGTGAAATGAATAGCTAGGACACCGAGTGCCAAACTTTCATTTTAGATTCTTGCATTGAATATTGACAGTCAACAAGCTAAGTATATAGAAAGATGTGCTTTTGGATGGAAAAATAGTTGGTTAGTGAGTTGATTGAGTTGTATGAGAGACCTAGTTTGTGAATTATCTAACAAAGAGAGAAAGAGAATGAGGAGCAACTGTGAAGCATGATTGAGGAAGAGGACACAGAGACAAAATACAAAACATAGACAAAGGGATGACAATATTCATAACTAAAGACTAGGCAAACCAACATATTAAAACTTTCATGTATTAGGGGATTCATGTCTCCTTTTAGGTAGTAGCCTAAAAACCAATAGGTTAGAGCCTTTAAGTGGAAGTTGGTGCTTCCAACAAGTTGTAGCTTGTAGAAGAGAATCGAGGTAGAGGCCTCTTGTAGGTAGAAGTTTATAGAAATTACTTTAATATGAGTGTTTACTTCTAGTAAGTTGTAGCTTGCAAAATAGAAGAGAGTTTGGATCCTCCTGTAGGTGGGTGCCTACAAACGCTAATTTAAAAAGGGTGTGGGTGCTTGCTTTATACTACAACAACAAATTTCACGATTTTTCCTTTTATGAGTTTCCTCTTACATCTTGTTGAAAATGTAACTAGTGCCAATCTTCATAATGTAATACAATTCTATCATTTATGTACTTATTTTATTAATTTATTACGTTCATTATTATTATTTCATTTCTTGTCAAAGCATGTTCTTCATGCTTGTAGGGTTATTTGAGTAAAAATGAAAATTTGTCATGAGTCAAACAAATGTACTTGAGTCAAAGTCCCATTTGGACTTGTATGAAAAAGGAAAAATATTTTTCTGAGTCAAAAGGGTCAAAATGTCACCACAAGACCAAGTCGACCCTCCTTGGATAAGTTGGTCCTAGGGGAGCTATTCGACCTCTTGGATGTGTATATATTGAGGGTAACTCGACCACTTTGTAGATCAATCATTAATTCATCATTCATAATCAATTTATGTGCCAAGACAAGAAGAAAAACCAACGAAGTCAAAGGAGAGAGGAGGTCAAAGGAAAGAGAAGATTATTGGATTTCTGCGCTAATTTTGTTCACACGTGTGATTTCTTCTGTGGTTTTCTGAGGCTGCCATGTTGAAAAGTGTAACTAGGTTTAGTCTTCATAATGACATGTAATTGTGATTTTACGTAAAAAGATGTAAAGAAGAAAACTAAAATATTGTAATGCTTGCATCATGGGTTTCATGAGCAAGAGATTTTATTTTTGAGTCAAGGCTCCCATTGTGAGCCTTTAGGAATTTTTTCATCTAGTCATAAAAGAATAAAAGAGTCATTGCCATGTAATGAAGTTGTGTTATACATTGTATAGAGTCACACTTGTCCATGTAAAGTATTCCTCCAAGACCTTGTCACTAGCCCTCTTCAAGTCGACCTACAACGAATGGAGTTACCTAGAATATGATGACAACTCTCCTCCTTATGATCATGTCGACCTAAAGGACATGAGGCAACATGTATATATAGCCACACTCGACCTCACTTAGGAGAAAGAAATTCAGTGAAGAAGAGCCTCCAAACATAATTTCGAAGAAAGGATTAGAAGAGAAGAGCGGAGGACAAAGTAAAAGGTAGCAAAGGGAGAGAATCTTATGGGTCTTTGATTTGGGTTACATACTCTCTCACGTGCGAAAGAAGAAGGATCGAATGCATAGAGATAAGATCGAAGAACTAGTTGCTGCAATGAGGTGACATTGTTTGGGTATAGGATCTCGTAGAAGGAAGCCGAGGAGAAGTGTTATAGGTCTCTCTTTTGAAGAGACTAATCAAGGAGCATAGACTATCTTAGGATTTCTGAAATAGGGTTAACCTAAGAGATTGAGATTCTCTAGGGAAGTTGAGAGTAGTGTGGAAGAGTAGAGACTGAGATTCTCTAGGGTAGTGGAGAGGAGCGATGTGGAAGAGTATAGACCGAGATTCTCTAGAACAAGTCGAGGAGAGAAGTTCAAGATCTAGAAGAAGCCGAGGAGGGAAGTTCGAGATCTAGAAGAAGTCGAGAAAGGGAAGAGGTAGAACATCAAGGCTAGTGATAAGGGTCTTTGGAGGACACTAGAGTCGAGGGTCTTTTTCATGGTCTTGGTATTCGTCAATTGAAGATCTATAAAAATAATTTCTTATTAGGTTTTCCTCTCAAAGAGATAGGTTTTGACCCTGGCTAACAGGCCTACATACTGTGTCTCTTATCTTCTATTGTTTATTTGGTAATTGTCTTGATGAAAAGAACACATTTTTAATATAACGAAGAGAATATCATAATACAAGAATTAAAAGCATATCACAAGCAATTATCAAGAATAGAAATCTCCTAATCATTAATGCCCTAGATTTCTCAACATGTCATAGGGTCAAAATTTCAGGGATTGACCAGAATTTAGAGATTAAACCAACTTTGACTTTTGTTGACTATGACTTGTTGAAGATGGCTTGGAAGAGGGTTAACTTGGGTCTTTGAGGCAATCTTGGTCTTGGTCTTGGGTCTTGGATACCTCA
Organism: Pinus tabuliformis; assembly: GCA_031772625.1. Lineage (NCBI taxonomy): Eukaryota > Viridiplantae > Streptophyta > Pinopsida > Pinales > Pinaceae > Pinus > Pinus tabuliformis. Next base: position 520,453,434 of record CM062808.1, read on the forward strand.
CTTTGATCTGATTTTGTAAGAAGAGGATTTCCTTGGGTTTTTCCCCTTGTGGGGTTTTGCCCTGACTTGGAGCCTACATCTTTGTGTTCTTTGTCTCTTGTGATATTCATGTTTTATATTTGGTAATTTCTTGATGAAAAGAAATATAATAAAAGAAATAAAAAACCAACAAAGTTTCACAAGTAATTATTAAGTAAGAGAAATCAACTCTAATATACTAACATATTGATTTCTCAACATATCTGGTGTCTACATGTGTTACTTTGATGTGTTGATTCTTATGTTGTGTTTGAATGTTGTTTATATATTAAATTTTCTATTCATATCATGTATTTCTACTCATCTACCAGTTCAGATAAGTATTAAAATACAATTAAAAATTATAGATTAATGACCATGAATGCATTACACTGATTCACTGCTCTTAGGTTTTCAACAATTGGTATTAGAGTTGGTTCCTTATGTATTAACTTAACTATTGGAAGGTATACTTGGTTGAATCATGGATCCTCAAGTGTTCCTGTGCTCAATGTTGCAAACTTACAGGATTGGAGAGAGAAGGTAAAATATGAAATAATTGCTTATGGATTTGATGTTCGGAAGCTAGTATGTGATGGATATAATAAAGATTCCCCCTCAAATCAAGAACAACAATGGAATGCCTAGGCTAAATGTGCAATTTGCAACAATCTTCATAATCTAGACCTTGAGATGGTAATAGATCTCAAATCTACAAAAGAAATGTGAGACATGTGGCAAGTCATGCATGAAAGAGATTCCATAGCAATAGTGGAGAAAAAGAGAAGAAAAAGAGGAAAAAGGCATCTCAAAAAGAAAATTTTCAGTCGAAAGAGATCCATTATTCTAGTGTGAAAGTACCTGATTGTCACAAGGAGAAGTCAGTTGAGGACCAATCCAAGCTTGACTCATCCTTGGTTGAAATAGAAAGAATTACACTTGAAAACAAATATCAAAAGAAATTGTCGTAGATATGTGGTGAGAAAGAGCATGAGTTCAAAGAAGAAATCATTAGCTTGAGGACACAGTTGGAAGAAGCGAGGAGAGTTGAAGAGGTAATCAACAACCAACTAAAGGAAAGAGAGAAACAATGTGAAAAATTAGAAACAAGGTTGTATCCATGAGAAATAACTTAGAAAAGAGCAGTAGCTCAAAGGCAATCACAAAAGATAATGAAGAAACACCAAAAAGACATGTAGGAGAGAAAACCAACATGATTGGCAAGGAAACAAACAAGAGCAAGCGACATAACCAACAACAAAGGAATGAGTCAAAGAAAGTGTCCTGTGCAAGAACGCCATCTGCTCCTAGAGATGAATTGAGCAAATCTGCAAGGTTCCAAATGAGGTCCTCTGCCCCCCTAATGAAGAGTGTTGAATGTTAATTCTGCAATAACTTTGGACATATAGCAGTTGATTATAGGCACAACGAAATTAAGGTTCATCAGCAAAAGATGCAGCAAAAACACAAGTACTCTCATGCAAGCAATTAAATAAGATCGTTCCCTATAAGAAGATCATCTATTATTAGATACACAAATTCTTTTTATGGCTACTATTATTCATGCGATGCTTTTATCCATAAGGTTATTGATTGCAAATACTATGCAAAGAAGAGTATGAGTTCATTGAATGTAAAGGGAAAGTCATATGAGGATAACAACATGAGAAGGCACAAGCCTTTTCCCCCTTTTCTTGATCACATAAGATGCTATATATGTGAAAATTTTGGCCACATAGCCAAAGATTGCAAGTTGCCTAGTTCCCTAACGCAAACGAGACAAATGGAGGAGAACAATCAAAGGAGATTATACATGAAAGAAAAAGGAGATACACAGATCATAAAATAACCCACTAAAGTTTGGAAAAGTAAGAAAGAACAAAAAATGAATTCAATCAAAAATTGAAGTCAACATGGCGTTAATGGGAGCTACTCAAAGAAATAAAGGCACCCATGAGCAAAGAAGTATCCAATCAATGTTTAGTGTGAAGCACCTCAGGGGGAGAGTAGCCCCAAAGTGTTCCTTGAAGGCTATTGAAGCTCGAAATGGTTGAAGAAACAATCTAAGGCCACCATGCAAATTGAAGCATTGAATATGTAATGAAAATGTTTGTGTAAGCTTGAATCTAAACACAAGAACATGTCCTTAAACAAAAGAAAAAGAATTGAGAAGTGTTGATAATGATTTGCATGATAAAATACAAAAATAAAAAATGGTGTTGTTTAGTGCCCTAATACTGAATTATTGGAGAAATGGTTGATCATGAAAGCTTCTTCAAAACCAAATTAGAGACATTGTTTTTGGTCAAGAATTCAATAGGAAGCTTGAATTTTTTGACTATTATCGACAGTGGTATTGGCATGAAAAAATCTAATCTTGTGAATAACTTGAGAACCATTGCAAGATATGACACCAAAGAGTTTATGGAAGCCTTTGCAACCGGTGCCAATGTTAGCGTGATTGGTCAGTGTGATGTGGATTTCTAATTTTCATGTTTGGTTGTCATCACCAAACACAATGACAATGTTCTTGTGAATCTTAGGTTGGCTTATCGATTATTTTTAAAAAGATACAGTTGAGGATGTACTTGGTAGAGGAACCATGATCACATTGTTGTTCAAGAATGATAAGTTGGAAGACCACGAGGAAAGGAATTTGAAGGACCTTTTTAAGAAAAAGTTAGAATTTATCAGCTATCTTATATCTCCTTGGATTGAGAAGACTATAGAAAAGGAAGAATATCTAGAATTTTACAAGAAGTTTGACAAGTGACTGAAGAGCATCTGATAATGAAACATTTATTTGTTGAAAGACAACTTAAGTTCAAGGTTGTTCTCTCTATTCCAAGGAGGGAACTCTTTGATCTCTTTGATACCTAGAAGAAGTTAAATAACATCAAACTCTATGTTATGCGTGTATTCATCATTAACAACTGTGAAGAGTTTGTCTTGAAATATCTTAGCTTTGTTAAATGTTAGGTCGCTATATTACTAGTGTATCCCCTTATTGTTATTGTTAGTGTAGCCCCCTTATTGTTATTTTTGTGCCTATGTAACTCCATTGAAGCCCACTATTGTTATTGCTATGCTATTACATAACTATTGTTATGAAGGCTCTGATTATATTGTGACCCCTTAGACTCCTATATATACCAAGGAGGTTTTTTCATTTTTATAATCCAAAGAATTGTTCATTTATGTGATGTAAAGGAGGTTTCCCCCTTGAAGAGGCTAATTTTCAAGTTGTTGATATATTTTTTCTTTTATTTTGTGATCTGGCTACATAACATTTGGTATTAGAGTTTTGGATTCTAGGGTTTCATTGCTTCAAACATGTCATCTTGGTATTTTCACTATAAGTTTTTTTCTATGAGGCTTCATAAGCTAAAATTTCGACCACATGGAGCCAGAATCTTTGTGAACTTCACATAAACATTTTAGATCTTGGTTCACTATATTTTTCTGAGATATGGTCCGAAGAAGTTAGGTATTTTCCATGCTCTAGAATTCAGTCTCAAACATGTGACTTAGGGAAAATCGTCATAAATTTGTCTACGAGCATCAAACTTGTTTTGTAAAAAGTTGCTGAAAGTGCACATATTGTAGTTTGTCGTGTATCATTTCCAGGGCCGAAGGTTGAAAAAGTGACACGTGGAATTTTGTTCAAGTTCACTTTACTGAACTGGTCCATAATCAAGTCATCATGGGAGATTGGTCATAACTTTACCTTGAGGAATCCAATCTTGATCTGACTTGTGTTGTTGGAAATAAGACTCAGGGGGTTATCATAGGACAAAATTTCATACCTTGGAGATCTAAAATTACAAAGATACAACAGTTTTAATATTGATCTCCTAAAAGCAAGGAAAATGCGTGTATTTAAAAAAAAATTGTTTGAAGTTATTCAAGGAGCATAGTGAAACATATAAATCATTATTTGGTCACAATATGCCTAAAAAAAAAATGGATATGCCTAGTAAGGAAAAATAAATCTCTAGTATGACACATGAAAAAGAGGAAGAAATGCAAAATGATATATCAAAATTACGAAACCAAGCGCAACAAATTTCGCTCTCGCAAAGAGTAACAAAAAATGAACTGCAAACTAAGATGGATGGTTTGAAGAATGACTTAAAATCTGACATGGAAGCAATGATGAATGTCAAGATGGAAGGTCTGAAGGATAGTTTAAAAATAAATATAAAAAGGGACCTGAAATGTTTGAAGGAAGGTTTGACAAATTTGCTACAAGAAATGCTTCCTAGTGGTGACAAGATACTCCATGAAAATCATGATGAGGACAAAAGGAATACGAATTATGATTTTAGAGACTCCAATAGTGGGTTGAAGACTAACCACATTCCAAATATTGATATGAGGAAGTTTGATGGCAAGGATTTGGTAACATGGATACTACAAATGGAGCAATTCTTTGATCTACATGATGTGCCGAACACACAAAAGGTACACATTACATCTTTATATTTAGAACAAAATTAGTTTGTGTGGTATCAATGGCTTTGTTCTCATAAATCAATTGTCACTTGGACAAATTTTATGGAAGAATTGGTAACAAATTATCATGATACAAATAGAAATACCTTCTTTAGCTAAATAATAAATCTCAAACAAAAGGGTTCAGTGGAGGAGCACATCGAAGAATTACAAAGATTGAATATCAAGGTAAATGATATTCCAAAGGAGCATAGGATTTCCATAGGGACTTTAAAGGATAACATTCAACATGAGGTTTACCTTTGGGAACTTGATTCATTGGAGAAGACATTCAAGGTGGAAAGAAAATTTGGAAACAAAATTATGGCAACAAGGAAGTCTACCACTCACAATTATAAATATGGAAGTGTTGCTACTCCTAGCCTCCCAAAACCCATAAGGTTGATACCACAACAACTGGAGGAAAAAAGAGCAAAAGAGATTTTTTATTGTTGTGATAGAAAATACACTAAGGGTCATAAGTGTGCTGAGAAGAAATTATTTTACATAGATTGTGAAGAGGAGGAAGAAAAGGAACAAGAAACATCAAAATAAGAGGATATACAGTAGGAACCAACCCGATAGAAAGAATAAATGACTCCATCCATATCTTGCAATGCATTGGTAGGAATTTCCACTCAAACTATCAAGATAAAATGATATATCAAGAAGAAAAATGTAATAATGATGATCGATTTTGGTAGTACCCATAATTTTATTCATTGTAAGATAGCCAAGGAATTGAATTTGTTTCTATATCCAACACCAGAGTGTCAAGTGATGGTTGCAAATAGAGGAATTATAAATTACTTAAGGAAGTTCCATAATATCAATTTAACCATGGATAATGTGTATTGAATAGTCCAATTCTTTCCATTCCAATGATTGGTGTTGATGTTGTATTAGGAGTCCAATGCTTATAATCTTTGGGGGCGATAACTTTTATTTTTCAAGAACTTTTCTTAAAATTTTCCCGAGAAGGAAAGGAAATTTAATTAAGGGGCATCACACAGAAATCAGGGAAGATAATAAAATATAATGGCATGCCAAATCTTTTAAATAAAGAACAACGAGGCATAATTGCACAATTATGCTCATTAGATGTTCAAACATCAAAATCATCTATTTCTCCAAATCTCCAAAGAATCTTCGACAATCATTCCAAGGATTTTGAGATTCCCAAAGGCCTCCCAACTATTCATGATCATGATCATGATCATGCTATTCACTTGATTTTAGGAAGTGTTCCTCCAAATATCAGAACTTACATATATCCTTATACCCAAAAGTGAAAGTGAACATATGGTTGCAGAAATGCTATAGGCAGGTATAATTCAACCTAGCCAAAATCCATTCTACACTGTAGTAGTATTGGTATACAAGAAGGATGGGTCATGGTGTATGTGTCCTGATTCTAGGGAGTTCAACAAGCTCACTACTAAAGATAAGTTTCCCATTCCTGTCATTGGTGAATTTTTTGATGAATTATATGGAGAAATTTACTTCACCAAGATGGATCTTCGTTCAAGATACTATCAAATTAGAATGAAGGTTGAAGACATTTCGAAAACAACATTTAGAACTCATGAAGTCTTGAATTTTTGGTCATGCCTTTTTGCCTTATTATTGCACCTTCCACATTTGAAGGTTTGATGAATTCCATTTTTAAAGCCTTCCTTAGAAAATTTGTATTAACATTTTTTGATGATATACTAATCTACAACAAGTCTAGGAAGGATCATGTTCAACATGTTGACAGGGTGCTCAAATTATTGGAGGAGAAACAATTGTATGAAAAAACCTCCAAATGTTTCTTCGAGGTACAAGAGGTGGAATATTTGGGTTAAGACTTTGAAATAATCTACAAAAAAGGGAAGCAAAATGTTGCTGCAGATGCACTCTCAAGAAGGCATGAGGACATGGAAGCATTTCTCTATGCCATTTCTATTATCTAACATGACTGGATAACTAAAGCAAGGGAGGAATGGAATGATGAAGTGTGGACACTCATTAAAAAATTGCAGCAAGATCCAAGTACATCTGATAGTTTATCTGGAAAAATGATTCATTATGGTACAAAGACTGCTTATATCCATGTAATAATTCCCAACTCAAACAAAAGATTCTTTTGGAATTGCACCCCTTTCCTTTAGGAGGGCACTTAGGTTTTTTAAAAATTTACCATTGGGCCAAGAAATAATTTTTTTGGGATGGCCTTAAATCTGATATTCAAAAGTTTGCGGAAAAATGTTTGGTTTGCCAACAAAATAAAGTTGAGAAAATTAATACCCCAGGTCTGTTACAACCTTAAGCCATTCCAAGTCAATGTTGGGAGGAGGTCCCAATGGATTTTATCACAGGTTTACCCAAGTCCAAAGGAAAGAGTGTCATCACGGTGGTAGTTGATAGACTTATCAAGTATGCACAATTAATGCATTATCTCATCATTTTAAAGCTAGTTTAGTTGCTAATGCATTTATGGAAACAATTCAATATCTACATGGAAACCCAAAGATTACTGTAAGTGATAAAGGTTCAATTTTCATAGGAAATTTTTGGACGAAATTATTTTCCTGTCTTGGTACTCAATGAGCTCATAGCTCATCCTATCATCCTAAATCTGATGGGAAAACTAAGATAATGAACAAAGGTTTGGAAGAATATCTTCATTGCTTTGTATATGATAAACAAAAACAATGGGTAAAATGGATACCTCCAACTGAATAGTGGTATAACACTTCCTTCCATACTGCAACAAAAATGACCCCATTTATGACACTTTATGGATATCATCCACAACCCATCACATCATCTTTAAGAGAAAATTCAAAGGTTCAAGCAGTGGAAGATCACATCAAGTATCAACAACAAGTTCGGCTACTCTTAAAGGATAACTTCACTCTAGCGCAAAATCGAATGAAACATCAGGGAGATCAACATCGCAGTGAAAGAAGTTTTGAAATAGGTAACTGGTTATTTTAACGACTACAACCATACATACAAATGTCCCTCAAGAAAGCTAAGAAGGATAATAAATGATCACTAAAGTACTATGGTCCTTACAAGGTGTTACAAAAGATTGGTACTATGCATACAGATTGGAGTTGCCTACATCTTCAAGAGTATACCCAGTTTTCCATTTTTCATGCTTAAATAAGGTTATCAGTGACAAGCTCCTAGTTCAAACACTATTTCCAGAACTTGACGAGGAAGGAAAATTCATATTGGAGCCTAAAGCAATCACAAAAACAAGAACCCGATATCTACAAAATCGATCAAATTCAAAGTATCTCATTAAGTGGAAGATCCTTAACTGTTGAAGGTAACTCCACATGGGAGGATGATAATTTTATATAGAAGCATCCAAAACTACTCAATTGTTGAGGGAACCACTTTTTTTGAAGGAGAGGGGCATGCTAGGTCCCTATAATACTAGTGTTGAAGGAGAGGGGCATGCTATTGTTATTGTTAGTGTAGCCCCCTTATTGTTATTCTTCTTTCCTTACATTGTTATTGTTATGTAGGCTCTGATTATATTGTGACCCCTTAGACACTTATATATACCAAGGAGTTATATTAATTTGTATTATCCAAGAATTGTTCATTTATGTGATGTAAAGGAGGTTGCCCGCCCCCCGAAGATGATAATTTTCAAGTCGTTGATCTATCTTTTCTTCTGTTTTGTGATCTGGTTGCATAACATTAAGGTTGTAGTGGACTATAAAGACCATCTTTTAAATAGTTCTCACTAGTCTCTCCAACAAAACAAAATATTAAATGACTTTTTCAAGAAGTGTGAGGAGTTGTTCTTCGAAATTGTTGAAAACAAACAAAATTCTAGTAGATAGATCTAAATCGAAGCTACTATTCTAATAAATTAAATAATCAAAAGACAATAAAAAATGGTCCCATGCCGAGGGAACAACATGCATATAAACAACACAAGGGTGAATGGGAAAAACACCAATTGAAATCAACAATTCAACTACCACTCACACAGAGGAAGCTATCGAAGGTTCAAATAGAATGTTAGCTTATACAATTGCAAATATGTAAGAATTTAGAAGTAAGAGAGGCATTATTGAATATAAGTCATAGACTGTGGGTCTTCAATAGTGCGGATTTTCAGTAAACAAGATCGTAATGTAAGGTCCCTAATAATAATAATAAATAAATAAATAATATAATATAATATTAAAATATAAGTAAATAAATAATAAGTAATAAATAAAATATAATAATAGTAAATAAATAATAAACAATAAAGAAAAATAACAATAGTAAATAATAAATAAAAGATAATAATAGTAAATAAATAATAAATAATGAAAAGAATATGATAATAATAAATAAACAAAATAGTAAATAATAAAGTGAGGTTCTAAATAAATATATATAAAAGTAAACTATAAAAATAGTAAGTATAAGTAAAGTTAACAAAAAATAAAAAGGAATAAAATAAGAAAAATTTAAATTAAGAGAAATATTAAAAGTAAAATTTAAAATAAAGAAATAAAAGTTGGCATGTAGACACATGAAATGTATGCATGTGGATCCCCTTTCCATTTTTGGAAGCGTTTGGTCGATTTAATGGACAATGAGGAGAATGCGATTCATCCATTCCTTCATCCATTCTCTTGGGAGAAAAGTGTTAGGAGACCATGGATTCCCAGACAGTAGTACATTGATTGAGGGGTCGGGGTGACCAACTGTAGAAAGATTATGTGCGATTGAGTCTATAGTTGGGTGGAGAGTCATCCCCCAAAACTTTGTTGCGGTTAGAAAGATTCAATAACGTTCAACTCTTAAATTACAAGTAAGCAATATCATCGCTACAGGGAAATCGTCTCTACTCGTGTTTTTCAGAAAATTCTATGCTAATTAATTGAATAGTTTGTATGTTGATTGTTAATTGCATATTTAATATAATTAGTTGCATATTTAATTTTGAAATTGTTACATATGGTATCAAAGTAAGTTCCAACCCATTAAAACAACTGAGATTTATTTAATATAAAATTATATATATTAAAATACAAAATTAGAAATTCCCTTCCTATTAATAAAATGCATATGGAATGAATTACAAAACTGCCAAACAACTGAGTTTCTATTAACTAAAACTCACCCTTTATTAATATATATTTTCCATTTTTTATTCAAAAATATGTGTAAACTAACTTGCTAAATTATTAGTGTTTCGGATTGCCATCCAAAGACACTGTTAGTTAACGCAAACAAACTACATATATTAAACTACAACTATAGACTGTTGGTTAACGCAAACAAACTACATATATTAAACTACAAAGATAACTTTTACATTAAGAGTTGAGGCACTTATTGGTGTGGGAATGTACAATATATCTATAATAATGATTTGGTTATAGTAGAAGTGCTCACGTTACAAAACTTTTTATACCATCATTAAAATAATTTTTGCAATGGAATTTAGAGAAAACTTTAATAGCTTTGCACTATATCTATCATGATTCCAGTAAAGACAAAAATAGGATTATCATATGAAAAAATTAGCCACCAAATATTTGAGCTCATTCTGGGGAAAATACACTTCATGTTAAGAAAATAGCAAATATGCACTAATCATGGTAATAGGAATACAAGGGTTTATTTTGTTAAATGGAAAGGTAGAAGTGTATTAATTGTTATTTAATGGGGTAACGGTTTATTTCGATGTAGTAAGGATAATTTTAATGTGTTAGTTTGATGAGGCAAACTAATATTGTTTTGTTAGTAAAATGTATGAGTTTAATATTTTGAGAATTCAACATGTTTTTAATGTAGTTTAATATTAAGGAATTATATTTTTTTTGGGATGTTTATGTAATTTTTGTATTATGGTTTATAAAAAAATTGAATTATTGAAGTGTTAAGACCTCTGGTTGCGGGTGCGACGGGCGCCGGGCGGGCGATCGTGCACGGGCGCGGGCGGGCGCGCGGGCGCACGACGGGCGCGTGCCGAACGAGCTTGCGACGATAGTGCGACAAAACTTACGACAAGAATGCGACGATAGTGTGACGAAAGGCGAACACATGCAAAAACAACTAAGTATGAAAACGACATTTATATGCGTTGGAGGTATAACTTAAGCAGCCACAAGCCGACTTAAGAAGATGCGTTGTGGGCATAAGTTATGAACATATGGGGGTCGGCCATGAGGCTACACACCCCTTCACAAACCTACGTGAGGATGGGTATAAATACATGGACGTGGAGCTCATTTTGACAATGCACTTCGCTTGAAGACTCTCGCATAAAGACAAGGGTAAAAAGGTGCGAAGTCTTAGAATAATATGCGCACTTCTCATGCGCATAAGGATTAAGGACTTTGTAAAGTTTGTCTTATGTGAACAGTGGACAAGGGTGCATGGGTTAAGGAAGTTCTAGTGTGCAGTTTTATGCAGGATTTGGTAGGAAGGTTGAGTGGCTCGGGTGAGCACTCCTTCTTATGCAAAGGTGCAGAAAATGATGTATAAGGCTGTTCTATGCTTGTTGTAAAATTATTCTAAGTGTTGGCTTGAAGTTTTTCAAGCACACTTGTATTGTAAAATTGAAGAAGCTATTATAATATACTGTTGGGCAGACTTTCTGGGAGTTGCCCCTCCCGTTGTACTTGATTATTGCAATTGTTATTCTCGGTTAATTGTACATGAATGATGAATAAGAATGGTCTTCATTAAAGTATAAAGTATATTGCTTTTACTCGGTTGCAAAATATAAGTTAAGTATGTTTATGTTGGAAAAAGGCGTAGTCCATAAACGTTAGTATTGTTAAAAAGAAAGCGTTAGGTGGTGCCGCACCTCGCTACAAGCGGTTGGAAGATCACCGCAGGTGTAGGGGCGTGACAGTTGGTATCAGAGCCAGGTTTGCTCGTGACGAAGTACAGGTTTGAAGCTGATGAGTTGGGTTGCTCATGACAGTGGACAACAAGGCATGACAAGTTTGGGTAAAGGTGAAAGGAAGCTCTTGCTTACCTTGGACAGGTTGAAAAGGTTGAAGGAAGAGAAGCCCTGAATCCGTGAAGATCTTGAAGCCTTGGAAAAGAATGTTGAGGAAGAGCTTCTTCGACTCGGTTGGACAATGGAGCAAGGTGAAGTTGCAGATTGTGACAACAAGGAAGAGGAAGTCGTGATAGTTGATGATGTTGCAGACATGACTACGATGGAGGATGAGCTTGAGGCTGATCAAGTCGAACCAGGATCGTGCAGTTTGTCAACATGTATGGATGAGGTCACTCACATGGAGGAGCCTCATGATGATGAAGTAAGTGATGATACTTGTGTTTCATTGGGGCATTTGGGAGATGGACCGTGTGCAGGAAAGGGCAAAGTCAGTTTGCCAAGGCAAGGGAGCATCTTACCATGGATGTCTATGATGGAACCTTGTATGGGGAAGCAAGGATTGTCGATTGTTGCAGGACTTGTTGGGGTTACTTGTGACCTTGTGATAGAAGGTGCAATGGCCCGTGACAAGGGTGGAACTTGATGATCGTTGTGAAGGATTGGGTCATGCTTTAGCCACATGAAGAATCGGTTAAGTGCCCGGCATGACTCATGAACAAAAAAGGAGGGCACACGCTTGTGATGTTTTGGGTGGACTTCTCATGGCCGAGACCAAGAGATAGTCTTGATGGACACTTTGGTGGAGGAGCTATGTTGAAGAGGCTCATGACATGATGATATGATGAGATGGTTGGGTGACCGAGTTCACTAAACCGAAGATCGAAGACTTGGATGAGATGGCCAGATGTTGTGATGTGTCTACTTGGTTGGGCTACATGGGCAGCTTAGTCATGGACATTAGGTTGGAGACTTGAAGGCATGGAGCATGGCAGACCTATGCAAGGACATTGTGTGGAAGCACTTGTAGAGATGTCAAGGGACATCCAAAGAGGAGTGCTAGGGCAGGAATGTTATGCGGGAGGACTTGCTAGTGTGACATGGGGACTTGAGGATGGCACATTGCAGATGATGAAGAGGACTTCATGGACCTGAATGGGGCACATCAAGAGTGATAAGATTGGAGACTTGAGGATGGCACATTGCAGATGATGAAGAGGACTTCATGGACCTGAATGGGGCACATCGAGAGTTGATTGAAGACTTGGATGGACTTGTGAGCAGCTATGGAGCATTCCTACTACATGGGGATGGGTTATGGAGATCATGAGGACATGAGATTGTTGTGACTTTTAGAGACTTCATGTATGGTGGACTTAAAGGTCTAATGCATTGAGGAGCTGAGGTCAGATGACTTTGATGTAGTATGAGATGCATAAAGTGCATGGACATGGCTTGGGAGGACTTGATGTAGAGGATCGATAAGAGGCACTTTGAGGTGATGAAGTTACAATGATGATGATGATGCTTTGGTGATACACTTGAGCATGGGTTGAGCCGAGACTCAACGACTTTCTATACATGGGAGCTGATTTGATCGAGGATCATGGACAGCACATGGATAGATGAGACAAGGACATACTTGTTTCTATGGAGACTTGTGGATGGCACATTGCAGATGATGGAGAGGACTTCATGGACCTGAATGGGGCACATCAAGAGTTGGTTTGATGAGATGATCTCTTCATATGGGGGAGACACACACATGGGCAACATGTTGCAGATGAGATGAGGACTACTTCATGGACCTGAGCATGGCTTACACTTATATGGAGATGGATTCTTGATCGAGTTGAGGATGTGACAGGATGTTTTGAGAAACAACTGATGATGGCATGAGGATGTTCACTCTCATGGTTTGAGCGTGCAGTTGGACCGGCCACCCGACTAGTTCAAGACATGAGGACATGTAGTGAGCAGAGATGTGTTGGCATCATGTTGGAGTATCATGGCAGCAGTTCACATGAGGACACATGATGAGGACAGGAGGTCAGTGAATCATGGATTGAGATGACATCCGGTATATGACATATTGTTGAGATGAAATGTTGGCACATAGTTGAGGTGTGTTAACATATCATGGGCAGTTTTGCACATGGTGATGATGACATTGACACATTGTTGCGGTAAACATGTAGCTTGGGTTGGAGGGACTGAACCTTCCATGATGAAGAGCAGCATGGTGAGATTGTGGCAAAGTGGGCAATGATCATGGACATCCGAAATGAGAAATGGTGGAGACAGTTGCTCTACATATGTTGCAGTGATGTTTGCTTTATGTGGAGGAGTCAACATCATGGATGATAATATGTTGTCGAGGACGACAACGATTTCAGGTGGAGGAGAATGTTAAGACCTCCGGTTGCGGGTGCGACGGGCGCCGGGCGGGCGATCGTGCACGGGCGCGGGCGGGCGCGCGGGCGCACGACGGGCGCGTGCCGAACGAGCTTGCGACGATAGTGCGACAAAACTTACGACAAGAATGCGACGATAGTGTGACGAAAGGCGAACACATGCAAAAACGACTAAGTATGAAAACGACATTTATATGCGTTGGAGGTATAACTTAAGCAGCCACAAGCCGACTTAAGAAGATGCGTTGTGGGCATAAGTTATGAACATATGGGGGTCGGCCATGAGGCTACACACCCCTTCACAAACCTACGTGAGGATGGGTATAAATACATGGACGTGGAGCTCATTTTGACAACGCACTTCGCTTGAAGACTCTCGCATAAAGACAAGGGTAAAAAGGTGCGAAGTCTTAGAATAATATGCGCACTTCTCATGCGCATAAGGATTAAGGACTTTGTAAAGTTTGTCTTATGTGAACAGTGGACAAGGGTGCATGGGTTAAGGAAGTTCTAGCGTGCAGTTTTATGCAGGATTTGGTAGGAAGGTTGAGTGGCTCGGGTGAGCACTCCTTCTTATGCAAAGGTGCAGAAAATGATGTATAAGGCTGTTCTATGCCTGTTGTAAAATTATTCTAAGTGTTGGCTTGAAGTTTGTCAAGCACACTTGTATTGTAAAATTGAAGAAGCTGTTATAATATACTGTTGGGCAGACTTTCTGGGAGTTGCCCCTCCCGTTGTACTTGATTATTGCAATTGTTGTTCTCGGTTAATTGTACATGAATGATGAATAAGAATGGTCTTCATTAAAGTATAAAGGATATTGCTTTTACTCGGTTGCAAAATATAAGTTAAGTATGTTTATGTTGGAAAAAGGCGTAGTCCATAAACGTTAGTATTGTTAAAAAGAAAGCGTTCGGTGGTGCCGCACCTCGCTACAAGCGGTTGGAAGATCACCGCAGGTGTAGGGGCGTGACAGTAATTTTTTTTTTGGGGATGTTTATGTAATTTTTGTATTATGGTTTATAAAAAAATTGAATTATTGAAGGATTATAATATTTTTTTTTTTTTATAATTATTGAATAATTATTTTATAAGTTTTTATAAAATTATTGAATGATTATTGATCACCTTATTATATGATCATAATGCGTCGCAATGTGCCATTTTTGGGTAAGTGTGAAAGTCCTTTGGAAGTGATTTGGAATTCAACTTGGTTTGCTACAGGGGAATCATGGCTCCTAAGCATCAAAGAGAAACCCAAGTCACCCTTGAGGTGGAAACCCCACCTCCAGCCATTGCAGAGATTGAAACCCGAACTAAGAAAGCCATATTTTGTTCCCAAGGTCAAGGTCAAAGAAATTATCAAGGCCAAGGAAGGGAGTTGGAACAAAAATAGAGACAAGACAAATTCTTAGTTCAATGACAGAGATCGAAAAACAAACCTTGATATTACGAAAGAATTCCAAAAATGCAAATTACCAGTGTTCACAGGTCAAGATGGGGGTTCAATAGCAGAAGCTTGGGTAATCAGTGTCAAGAGAGCACTTAGCTTTAAGGCATATACTTCAGGGGAAAAGGCTCAAATAACAATGAGTCTACTAAAAGGAGAAGCTTTATTATGGTGGGTAAATGAAGAAACTAAGATGTAAGTCACCCCATTGCAAGTTACTTGGGAAATGTTTTAGGAAGCCTTTAGAACTAGGTACTTATCAGAGGAATACAAACACCAACAAATAGGGGCTTTCCATGCAGTGCGATAGAATGGTAGATCTATCGAAGACTATGAAGTTGAATTCTATGCATTGGTCCATCATGTGGACTATATGGAAGATGATAAACGTCAATATGAAAGATTCTTGCATGGGAGAAAGTTTCCATGTGGAAACCCACCACTATGGAAACAACCACTAGTTTGGCCAAACAAGTCTAGAGGATGATAAATATGAAAAGGCAAATGGTGGCTGATGAAAATATAGAGAAGGAATCCCCCAAGGAGGGTGTAAGCAGAAAATGGGGACACCAATATGAATCCCAAGGAAGACTAAACAAGGTTGATAGGATTGTTAGTGCACCCTCTGGGTTGCCTCTAGAAGAACATAGGGTCCAACCCTACTTAAAAATAACTAGTGGTCTAGCTAGAGGAGTTGGTGGCCAAGGACAAGGACATATAGGCGATCAAGGTAAATTCAAATATTGGGAATGTGGGGGTCCACATTACAGAAGGGATTGTCCGAAGTATCAAGCTGGGTTGAGACAACAAGGACACCAAGAAAAAGGAGAAAAACCACAAACCCAACATCAAATTCATGCCATTGTAAACCATCATCAGGATGAACACCAAGCCACTGTTTTGGAGTTCACAAATTTCCAAGTAGGGAGTCCTTTCGGTCGAACCATTTTGTGTACTGGACTGCTAGGTTCATGGACTTAGGAATCATGAGCTGAGAAAGTTAAGGTCCAATGGGACCAATAATGCCCATGGTCAACTACTTGGGAAGATGTAGATGTTATTTTTCATGACTTTCCTTATTTATTTGATTAAATTATGTCATGAACTAGATAGGATTGCATAACTTAGCTTAGATAGATACTTTTGTGGAGTGTCTAAATCATGCCTTATTGTTTAAATTTTTTGATACATCTAAATCATACACTATGATTTCAGTTAATTTTTATGTCAACATAAGGCTATTGAAGTATAATGTTGAGAAGAGGGTTCATGATATGATGGTACGTGGTAATTGGACATAGTTTTGATGAGGGGATAATGATGCACATGTGGTTCTTCTTTATTTATTTATTTTGTTATGATAATGATGTTGTATGCTCATGATGGGTATGATATGCATACTAGATTATGATGCTATGATATGAGCTTATATTGACATGTGGTTAGCTTATCATGCGGTGTCATGATATGTCTTTGATGCTGATATGTTGATGTTATAACTTATGAGGTTGTTTTATGTGGTAATGGTATGCAAATTTTATGACATGCATGAGCATGCCGTTCATTATTAGTCTGAATGTGGTGACTAACAATGCTGTTATGTTTTCATGATGACATGCAATATTTGACATGTAGATTATCTTCTATCATACTATGATTATAACTAATGCATTGGTTGCATGTTGAGATGTGACGATTGACAGGAAATCCACAAATTGGTTGAGAGGGTCGGTTTATTTAATGATCTCATGGGAGCTTATACTTGCGAGGGAGAATATGTAACACCATATGGGCTAGGGACAAACTCAATCAACACTACATATGCCAATGGTTCCTTTGTCTTGTATAGCTCTTAATAGATAACTCTTGAGGGGCTATAGGACCATGTTGAGGAGGCCAAGTGCCTGATATTGTAAGCCAAGTGCTTGATAATGGATTGGGATGCCGAATTCTGGTGGGCTTGTAAGGAATTTGATGCTTGGGGATGTGAACCTTTGTGAGTGTGGAGGGAGTGGGCCAACCTTTCGAGACGCCTAGAGTACTATTGCATGGAGTACTGAGCTAGGTGCCTTGCCTTGGGGAAGATGAGGTTTTAGCTAGGCACGAGCCTTGGGCTATGGTACAAACTGATGAGGCTTTATCTATGGTTCCAAAAGTTAGGAAAAATGACATATATTCCTTTGTATTTATCGGGTATTGTGAAAACTTTCGATGACTACTGGTTATACTATTTCAACAGAGGGTGTATGGTAAATATGAAGCAATAAATAACTAAATAAAATAAAATGTTAAATGATTCAACTTAAGTTCAGGATGAAGTTCCTTAAAGAGGGGGAGTATGTAATGCCCCTCCTAATAATAGTAGTAATAATAATAAATAAAATAATATATAATATTAAAATATAAGTAAATAAATATTAAACAATAAAGAAAAGATAATAATAGTAAATAATAAGAGAAGACTAATAGTAAATAAATAATATATAATGAAGAGAATATAATAATAATAAATAAATAAAATAGTAAATAATAAACTGGGGTTATATATATATATATATATATATATATATATATATATATATATATAAGTAAAGTTTTTTTTTTTTCACTTACTGGTTCACGGATACCCGGGTCAGTGGGTAGCCGCTACGTCCAGGGTTTCAAACACTGAGTGGACGCCACCCGAAGGGCATCAACACCCCTCGGCCTATTTACTGACCTAACCCCAAGAGCTTTCGGGATTCGACCCTGTGACCTCCCATTGGCGAAGCACTTGATTTGACCGATTGAGCTAACTCTTGGGGTTATATATAAGTAAAGTTAACAAAATGTAAAAAAGAATAAAATAAGGAGTTAAATTAAGAGAAATATTAAATTAAGTAAAACTTAAAATGAAGAAATAAAAGTTGGCATGTTGACACATGGAATGTGTGCATGTGGATCCTCTTTCCATTTTTGGAACCGTTTGGTCTATTTAATGGACGATGAGGAGGATGATATTCATCCATTCCTTCATCCATTCTCTTGGGAGAAAAGTGTCATGAGACAAACAATTCTCTGGCAGTAGTACGTTGATTAAGGGCTCAAAGGTGGCCAACTGTAGAAATATTATGTGCAATTGAGCCTATAGTTGGATGGAGAGTCGTCCCAAAAAATTTGTTTTGGTTAGCAGGATTCAATAGTGTTCAACTCTTAAATTACAAGTAAGCAATATAGTCGCTACAGGTAAGTAATCTCTACTGGTGATTTTTTGAAAATTCTATGCTAGTTAGTTGAAAAGTTTGTGTGTTGATTATTAATTATATATTTGATATAATTAGTTGCATATTTAATTTTTAGGGTTGTTACATGTAATGCACCTTCAATAGTATGACTTGGCCAGTGGAAACATAAATTAACAAGTGACATTGCAGAGAACATTACAAAGACAATGAAAATGCCAATATCTGGATGTGTGCATTATGTGCTATGCCAAAACCTGAAGTGGACCTATGCAATTTTACACTAATTTTGAATATGTTGAGAATGTTACATGAACCGTTATACACTTTGAATCGACCTAAGACATACATTACCACACTCTTACATAGAATGAGGCCAAATGTGGATACCCAAAGACGAAGCAGTTACAAATTAGAGGAATTGTATACCTATAACATGCAAACCGATAAGGGATGCGTTAAATTCCTGAACAATTATAATAGCCATATATAAGTTATGAATATGCCACACTGTCACTAAACCTTAAGAGAACCTAAAATTAACTGCGAACTATACAACAACTACAGGTCAGAGTGTAGAACTATTACAAAGAGGGTGAATATATAGTAAGAGAATATCAATTCCCATGCACAGGTACAAATCTGACATAGACCAAGAGGAAAATAGGAGGAACAACAAATAAAATATTTAATCCTATTGCAGATCTGAACTGAAAGTCACATAGGAGGAAATTTGAGCTATGGAAAAATTTGAAATTATAAACAGATAGGAAGAAAGTTCCATGTCAAAGAAGGACAATGGAAACGAATGGGAGGTATACAAAAAGAATGTCCAGCCTCTTAAGGAAGGCCAAAAGGTCAAATTGCTCAACTAAGCTCTCAAGGCTCAACAATGCAGGTCATTTAAGAAATCCTTCCTAGACAAGCACAAGAAGTTGATCTAAGCTATTGATGATTACAGTGGCAATGATCCTCTAAAGCCATGTATCAAGTGCATACAATGGGTTTGGGAATCTTTTCCTTTTAGGGGAATCAGTTGGGATTGTTAGTAATATGTCAACAATGTGTATGTAGTTTTTTGAATGATCTATTAAAGAGAAAAATGAATCTATTTTATGTTTTGATTCTCTCTTTCAAATCCGTTGCCCCAGTTGTTTCATTGTGTCGACTCAAAGAAACCATCTTCACAAGTTTTTTTTTTCTTTTTTTTCTTTTGACAGGGACCATGGTTGATATTTCAAGAAGTTGGGTATGAATGCATTGTTGCACCCAAGCTACCTATACTGGGAAGAGGGAAGTGTTAATAACGAGTGTGCTTCCATATTTGAACAATGTCTTGCATCTCATATATATTTATGGGATTGGTGAATATGGTACAACTATAGAAACAAATGCACTCGCCGAACATTGCATTCATGAAAAATTTGTGATAAACACCATGCTTTTCACAAGGAAATATATGAGTGGTTTGAATTAAGTTTCGATAAGTTTGGTCGTACATCAACATCTCAATAGATATAAGTATGTTAGGAGAAAATTTTCAAAATATTTGGGAGAGAAATTGGTTTTCCGAGAATTCAATGCAGCAAGTTTATTATGATACATGTAGTCACTTTTTATCAGATGTGGCTACGATGATGCACAGGGTGATTAGTGTGAAAGTCGTAGTAAATTGTTGAATCTAATAGAACTTTTAAAACCTAGTGCAAGAAAATTCATTATATACACACTTATTCTTTAACATGCTATACAAAAGATTGGGAAAATTGGTGAAAAAATCCAGAAAATGTGGAGTTTTTTAAATTTATGGGGAAGGACATTGTCCCATTCCATACGGTCAAGTTTCCTTCTACAATCCTTGTAATAGGTGAAAATTGGACTTTGATGAAGAAAATTAATGTTACCAAATACTTAAATTATAAAGCAAGTAAATTTTCTAAAAGAAAAGGGATAGGTGTGTTTGATAATGATGTTTAGGACCATAATAAGGAACCCATTTCCATTAATGTCAAAGGGGGAGGTAAGGAGAAATGAT
The DNA here is from genome assembly GCA_031772625.1 of Pinus tabuliformis. Taxonomy (NCBI): domain Eukaryota; kingdom Viridiplantae; phylum Streptophyta; class Pinopsida; order Pinales; family Pinaceae; genus Pinus; species Pinus tabuliformis. The sequence continues at coordinate 520,473,928 of CM062808.1, forward strand.
TCGTAGGGAGGAAAAAGGAGAAATGATTCTCATAACAAAAGGGGGAGGACCAAATTGGTATTTCAGTCAATGCCAAAGGGGGAGATTGTTTGCGAAGTTGTCATTGATGGAAAAGGGTGTTGAAGGAACCTTCATGTGTTCATAATTATATATTATGAAACAATTGCTTGTAAGCATCCATACATTTCAATTCCTGCTTAGATGTTCATTGAAAGTATGCTCAATTTAGTTTGAATTTCCATTCAGTGATGTTGAACAAAGTTATGGCCTTAGAGATTGATATTAAAAGGTATTCAATATCTGAGGTATTTATCATTGATATTGTTGAGAAATATTTATTGCTGTCCCTATGTAGGTATTTCTGATCATGTAAATCCGTGAGTGAATATGAAGCTTGTCAGAGTTATGGTCTTGCAACAAGTGTAGATGTTGTGATGTAAATACTTGAAGATATTGTGATGTAAATACTTGAAGATATTGTGATGTAATTCCTTGGATTTTCTTAGTCCTTGGCTTATGAAATTATTGCAATGGATGATATTAATTTTTTAATATTGTTTAGAGGATCATTATTTTTGTTTCGATATTCAAAATATAAAAAATGTGAAACGAATAGTTGGAACACAAAGGGTCATCCTTTCATTTCAGATTCTTGCATGGAGTACTAACATGCAACAAGCTAAGTATATAAAATATGTGCTTTTGGATGGTAGAGTAGTTGGGTAGATAGTAAATTGAGTTGTAAGAGAGTCCTAGTTCATGAAATAACTAGAAAAGAGAGAAAGAGGAAGATGAGTAGATTTGAAGCAGAATTGAGGAAGAGGAGGTAGAGATAGATTATAAAACATATACAAATATATGGAAGTATTCAAAATTAAAGACTAGTTAAAACAGCATATTAAAAATTTCATATATAAGGGGATTGGTGTCTCCTTTAAGGTATTTGCTCGAAAAATAATAGGTTGGAGCCTGTAAGTGGAAGTGGGTGCTTCCAACAAGTTGTATACTGCAGAAGAAAATCAAGGTAGAAACCTCTTGTAGGTAGAAGCCTACACAAAATTGTTGTAAATGAGAGTGGGTACCTACAAAAGTTTATGTAGAAAGGGAATGGGTGGTTGCTTTGCATCACAACAAAAAGTTTGTGGTTTTTCCCTTTATGGGTTTCCACTTATATCTGGGGTCTGCATGTGTTTCTTTTATGTGCTAACTCTTATGCTGTGTTTGAACATTGTTTATATGTTAAATATGCTATGCATATGATATACTGCTGCTCATTTAATAGTTCAGATAACTATAAAAAATAAAAGTAAAATTTGTAGATTGATGATCATGAATGCACTATACTAATTCACACCCCTCGAACCCCCCCCCCCCCCACCCCCCCCAAACCCCCCCTGCCCACCCCCCCTGTATATTCAAGTTTCCAACATGTCGAATTTTAGGAGTTAGGGTTTATGGACAAGATTAAATAATCCCATAAAAAATGGCCTCTCCTATTGTTATTTTCTTATATTTAACTTTGTCAAAATATATAGAAAAACATTTTCAACACAAAATTATAAATGAGTTCTTGTTCCAATTTTCACTTATCCAATCAATGAGGGTGATACGCGTTGAACAACATATGTTGGTCCAACATAAAAAAGTTCTCTTGAATCCTTTGATGTTATCTCGAATACATGTACATGAGAATTACAAAACCAAAGCATGTTCTATTTGTTCTTTTATAAAAAATATTATATGCGAGGGATATATGTTTTGGACATTATTGTTAGACTTAATTGCATCCCTAAACAGCAATCCTGGAGAAGCATTCTTGTTTAGTGCTAGTGGATGTGAGTTAACACATTGGTAACATGATACTTGTGAATTTGCAATAAGATATTTTTAATGTATTTCCTTTTTTGGGAGATAGGGACATATTTACATGAAATACTAGTACCTAGAACAAAAGCATTGAAAGTAGTGCTGGATTTCATTGTTGATGAGAACTTGTGAGATATGTTCAACCTTTCCCAATAGGAGGCAATTAAATATCATTGAATAGAGAAGATGAAGAGTTCCCTTGAAGATAAAAAAACAATCAATTTAAACTATAGAAACCTAAATGGGAGTTAGAGAACTTAAACTAATAATTTTTTTTTTACTTGTATATATGGATCCTTATTTAAAACACCAAACTAGACAAACATTTATCCAAACTTGTGACACCCCCTGTGTTTTGATTTTTGAAGACATGACTATTTTTGGACTATTGAATTACTGTTGAACTTAATGGCTATGGAATTACTTGATTATGTAATTAATTTTTGTTTTGATGAATAAATGATTTTGTTTAGGAATAAACGAGAAGGACACATGAGTACTAGAGAATTTTTTCTATTCTAGAAAAACTGTTAAGTGGTCAAAGTCCACATAGTGGATCTTCCCAAATGTTCTCCTAAAAATCCCAGGAGAAAATTGTTAATTTAAGAATAGCATAATGGGAGTGAAATATTATGCTAAGAACTTAGCTGGAGAGTATTTCTAAGTTTGGTGAAAACAAAAAGGAAATCACATCAGGAGAGAAATGTGTGCTTTAAAGGAATTTTTTTTTTTTTACTTAATTGAATTAAAAAGCTTAGGTAATTAAGGGGTGCATACCCTACAAGTAAGACACTGCTAAGGAAAAATATGCTTGGAATAACTATAAGAAAACCACTAAGGAACATAAAAGAAGTTATTATTCCTGGATGAAAGAAGTTTGAGCTTAGGGGGAATTACCAGTTTCAATTCGTTGGTTGGGAGGAACATGCTTTCTCATAGATTATTATGAATTGCATGCTCTCTCACTCTCTTGCACATTGTGATTTTATGATTTTATGATGAATTATATATATTTGTTAATGTTAATTGCTATTATGAATTATGTTAAAATAGTAGAATTATATAAGGAATTTATGATGGTGATTAGATAGAGATAATTATTATGAACAAAATAGTATATGCCCATGTGTTACAATGATATAGTTATTACAACATGGTTAAAATTTTAACTTAGGCTAATCTAATTGATTATATTATAGTGCATGTGTGAGACTATATATATATATTTTGTATGCTTGGTAGATCCTTCCATTTTCATTAAAATATAAGCAAATTACATCCACATATGAATTGTTAGGTGGCCTCAACTTGCCCAAAGGGAAACCAATTCTGTTGGTCACCTAACAACATGATAAGCCATTCAGTAGCAAAAAACAATAAGTCTTTCTACCCAAGCTATATAGGTATGTATATATTTACCTTATCCAAATACTATTTGCCTATGAACATATAAAACATAATTCTAAAAATTAAAAGCTACTCGTATATATACTAATAAAAATTGAAACCATCTAGTAGCCTACTCTCCTCCCTTGACAGATGCAGATTCTACCAATGTCAGGTCCTTAAAATTGGAACCTGATAGTACTGTCTTCGAAATAAGGAAAGGAAGGTGATCCTCAATTCTACATAGGCGTCCATCTTGTTTTTGCAGTTGGAACTAAAGTTGATGGAAATCCTAATTATAGTTGGGGAAGTCCTGTACCGCTTTCGCCATACTCACTGAAATCTGCTCTAGGGCCTTTTCCCAGGAGATCTTTCATGTTCCAATACAAATATAAAGCCTGTTTAAACTGGGTAACTCACCCGCGGGTATGCTTGAGGTTCGAAACCATCACCCGCTAGTCCTCCACATTAATATCTGTCGAGTCCACCTGGCGGTTCAGATTAGCTTCCCACTCCTTAATTAAATGCCTAATTTCCCCTTGGTCCCTTCATGATAAGTAGTGGCCTCATTTTTTATGATGCTGGCTATCAGTTTGTGGCCCCTTGTTTTTCTGCCCGAGGAGTTGGGCTATTCCTCCTGCATAGTCACCTAGTTCTCCTGTCGTGCCCCTAGCATTCATAGCCTACGCCATTGCTTCAAGCTCACAATGCCCAATGAAAAGATGGGTGTGTTGAGTTTCCTATACAGGTGGTAGTCTGAGCCCAAAAGCCTTTCGCTTTCAGGTGACCCTACTGCCCCGCACACCTGCCATGGGAGAAGGAAACAATAATTTCCATGATAAAAAACATTGAACCTTTGCTGGTCTTATCCCATACACCCCATCCTTGCCAACCATCCCACATAAGAACTTAGCTTACACACCCCATAACCAATTTTCATAGTAGCCAGAAGAAGAATCTAAAAGACCACCATGAACCACAAAATTAGTGTAATCCGTGAACCGAGACCGTTCTATACCTTCGACTGTAACCCCGTGGAAAATTCCACATGGGCCAAGGACATGAGACTTAGCAAGATAGACAGTGGGAATATTATAGTTCCGAGACCAATAGTCGTGCAGGGGGTAAAGCTTCCAACCAACACCATGAATTACAATAAAAAGAAGCCTAGAGACAGAGTTGAAGATGACCCAACCCCAAACCCCATGATTTGTTGACACCTAATCTTCATGATTGGGGGAATTTGTAAATAAATAAACCAGGAATGTGAACAGTCATCGGGAGATGAACTGAACAATCACTCCTAATGTATATAAAAATAAACTACCTATGGAATAATCAAACGAATCAATTTTTCTACCTTTGGAGAGTTACTGCCTGGCCTGACATGGTATCAGAGCCAGTTCTAAAAATAGTTGTAACTCCCTTCATTTTTTGCCACTGCCTCTGTCCTGAGCGCTGCTCTGCCTCTGTCCTGAAATAGTTTGCCACTGCCTCTGTCCTGAGCGCTGCTCTGCCTCTGTCCATTGCCTGACCAGACATAGCACTGCTCTGCCTCTGTCCATGGCCTGACATGCCCAGATATGCGTTGGTGCCTGTAACGGTAAGAGGGCCGTGAGCTTTGATCACATCAAAAACAACAGTGCTAATCGCTTCGGTTTCTTTGCAAAATACCTCACTGTTGTGGCAAACATTTTTTCGCCACTCTGAATGAGGATTCCCCCAGTGCTCGTACAAAGCCGGAGAGAGCAAAGGTTGTGAACTGGCCCGTGTATATCCCGTTCTCGTCCAGGTGCCCGATATTTAATTGCACCGATGCATGGTCCTTTGAAGTTATCAGCCGATTAGTTGCAGAGCATTTCCTTGGAATGTAAAGATCGATATTCTGTCCTTCTTCATTCTGCATGTTGATGGCGTCTCTCTGCCTCACCGGTGGTGAATCGTGATTTATGTAACGAGTTGTAGCTGCTTGAAGATTTGAAGCGGATGAGGAAGAAGGCGATGTGACAGGCTGCAACGATGGTTTCGACTCGCCAGCTAGAAACGAGTTATTTGATGATCCTAATAGAGGCAGAGAAGTCGATTGGATGGTGGTAAGAAACTGGCGAAGATTGACATCATCTTTTAAGCTGTAAGAATACCCTTCAAACCCAATGTCGACATTCTCTCCAATGCAAAAATGAGAAAATGCGGTAAAACTCTAAATCACTCCTAATGTAAAACCATAAATCTCTGCACTCGCCAGCTAGGATTTATTCTGCCTCCAGCATTTTGGTCCTTACCAGTTTGGGCCTCCTTTTGCGGTTTCGACACATAGTCGCTGCGATTCTGGGGAGTTCCTTTGGCCTAGATTTTTGGGGTAAAATTTTGGGTATTGTGGTTTGCTCACACTATTGAATATTGTGCATACACATTGATGCAATGAAATTATATGTAATATGGAATATAGTTAGTGCAACTTTATGAGTTGTGATGGGTATGCGTTGATATTAAATGCCCATGACATGGTATGCTGGATGCTTTTATCTAACATTAGAGGGATTTGAAGAAAATATAGTGCATAAAGTTGTAGCGTAAGGAAGAGATTTGAAATCCTTTGAGAATGCCTTTTTGAGTACAATTTCATTGTACATCAGTAGAAGTTTTTTTATCAGCAGAAGTTTTTTATCAACAGAAGTTTCTTATCAGCAGAAGTTTTTTATCAGCAGAAGTTTTTTTTTTATCAGCAGAAGTATTTTTTACAGAATGCATTCAATCATCTCTATGGTAGGAATAGTTCTCACTGGCAAGGAGAACTATCCTGAATGGTCCCGGATGATAAAACACACCCTCATCTTCAATGAGTTGTGGAAAGGAGTGTGTGTCGGAGAAGGAGACAATGACCCAGTGCAGCCTACATCAGACAAAGAGCTCGTCATTTGGGAAAACAAGAACAGCAAAGCCTATGCATTAATTGCAGCATCTGTAAATGAAGAGGTGAGTCGCCATTTTTATCATATTCAACTGACTTTGAAGCTTTACAAAAGCTGAAAGAACTCTATGACTCACATTCTGCACTTGAAGTTGTTCAGCTCATGATTAAACTCTTCGCTCTTGAACTGAAAAATAATGATCCTCTTGCTCTTGCATCTGAAGTAAAGTCTATAATGCATGATATCAAATCCACTAAGGTTGAGCTGGATATCCCTCTTATTGCTTTTCTCAAGGCACTCTATCCTACTTACTCGAATTATCTTGAGTCTTTACAAGCAAATGGAAATCTTAAAGATATAACCTTTGACTCTCTTGTGAAAATGTTTGCTGAAAGAGAGAAATCCTTTGGAAAGAAGACAGCCCCTGAATCTTCTGAAGGGACTGTGTGCCTTGCTCATAAAGAAAAGCATCCTGCTCAAGATTCTACAAGAGGAAGAGGTGGACGAAGAGGAAGAGGAAGATACTTCAAAGGCAGGGGGGGCAGACATTCTCAAGGAGAAAAGGCAGATCTGCATTGCATTCACTGCAAACGAAATGGATCACATGATGCTTCTACATGCAAGCTACCATGGGACAAAATTGAGCAGAAAAGAAACCAGCAGAAAGGTAAAACTGATGATACAGACAAAGGTAAAGCACTTGAATCCGCTCACTATATTGAGGCACAATGTAACATTGGAGTAAATGAAGATTTGTTTAATGCTTCACTTGCTTCTTCGAAAAATGATTGGTTGCTTGATTCAGGAGCAACTTGTCATATGACTCATAGAAAAGATTTTTTTTAAGATTTCCCTAACAATGTTGATGGAGCAGTATACTTTGCAGATCAGTCAAAAATCAAGCCATCAGGGCTTGGCACAATCAGGCTTAAATTGCCTGGTCTTCCAGACTTTCTTCTGGATCATGTTCTATATCTCCCACAGCTCAAGAGAAACTTGCTGTCCTTGGTCTACATCCGCCAGCAAGGTCACTCCATTCATATGTTTGATGGCAAGCTTGAGGTAAGAAAAGCATTTGACCACTCACTTGTCATGAGGGGAATAGAAGAAGAAAGGCTTCTCAAACTGCAAGGAACCTCTGCTCATGCACAACATTTCTCATATATTTCTCATCATGAAGAAGGTACACTTCCATCAAGTTTATTATGGCATGCTAGATTTGGACATTTAAACTATGACAGTCTCCGCTTATTGAAGAAAAATGGTGTTGCTGGTTTGCCTACAATTCCTAGGAAACATAAGCAATGTGATGCTTGCATTCTAGGAAAGCATAACAAACAGTCTTTTCATGATTCACATTCAAGAGCACATAGGAAGCTTGAACTCATTCATTCAGATTTATGTGGTCTAGTGCCTGTACCTTCTGCAAATGGAAATAAATATATCATGACATTTATTGATGATTACACCAGAATGTGTTGGGTTTATTTATTGAAGAACAAATCTGATGCCTTTCATACATTCAAGAATTTTCATAAATGGATTGAAAATGATGCACAATCTCATATTGGGTCTATTTGCACTGATAATGGAAAAGAATATACATCAAATGAATTTGAAAACTATCTTCGCCAACATGGGATCAAACATCAAACAACTGTGCCTTATAATCCCCAACAGAATGGTGTAGCTGAAAGAATGAATAGAACAATCTTGAATATGGTACGATCCATGCTTTTCTTCAAAAATGTAAAGATAATGTTTTGGGCTGATGCTGTTCTATGTGCTGCATATATAAAGAATAGATGTCCATCTAATGCTATAAGAAACAAGACTCCTTATGAATTGTGGTATGGACATGTTCCTTCGGTAAAACATCTCAGGATCTTTGGTTCCACCTGTTATGCTTTGATACCAAAGGTACATAGAAACAAACTTGGTGCTAGAAGTCGTAAGTGTATCTTCCTGGGGTATTCAAACACCTTCAAAGCATACCATCTCTATGATGAAGTAAATAAAAAGTTTGTTGTATCTAGAGATGTAATTTTTCTTGAATCATCCAAATCTGACAATGTTGTTGAGCGGCAACTTGATCGCTTGGATAGATTTGCAAAAACGAAATCATTTCAAGAGTTTGATAATCAGATTCCACATCTTAAAGGGGGGATTCCTATACTAGAACAACATGTGGAATCTTCTTCTGAAGAACAATCTCCTCTGCATGAAACTCCAACAATGGATGATGCTTTAAGTGATGTAATTGATAGAAATGTGAGACTCAATCTTGATTCAGTCCCAACTCAATCAACAGAGCAGCCTGGACCATCTCAGAAAGGTCCCCCAAAGTGGCTGACAAAGACACTTGAAAGTGTTCATCCTGATGAAATTGGAAAAACAGGAACCAGAAATTCAAACCGACAAAATGGAGGTGACGTAGATGACTCTAATTCACCTGTTGATATGGATGTTACTTATGATTGTGAATTGAACTTGTCTACAGATTTTGAACCAACTTCCTTCAAAGAAGCTTCTTCTCATGATGAATGGAAAGAAGCGATGCAAAAGGAGTATGATGCCCTCATAAAGAATGGCACTTGGAAGCTGGTTGATCCTCCATTTGGAACCAAACCAATTGGCTACAAGTGGGTCTACAAGAACAAGTACAAAGCTGATGGCTCACTTGACAAGCACAAAGCTAGGCTTGTGGCAAAAGGTTTTGCACAAAAGGAAGGGGTTGATTATGAGGAAACTTTTGCCCCACAGCAAAATGGGCCACCATCTGGACACTCTTTGCACTAGCAACTCAGAACGGTTGGAAAGTCCATCAAATGGATGTAAAAACTGCATTCTTGAATGGAGATCTAAAAGAGAATGTTTTTATGTCCCAGCCTGAAGGATTTGATGTGAAAGGACATGAACATAAAGTATGCAAACTTGTGAAGTCCTTGTATGGCCTCAAACAAGCACCACGAGCCTGGTATGAAAAACTAACTGAGCATCTTCTGAAACTCAACTTCAATCATTTTGATCTTGATGATGCAACTTTATTTGTCAAGAAAGTTGGCAAAATAGTTGTGTATCTTGTGGTATATGTAGATGATCTTTTAATGACAGGGAACAATGAAAGCTACATTGCATCCATAAAGAAGGAATTGGGGAAAAGTTTTGAAATGACTGATTTGGGCTATGTTCATTACTATCTTGGCATTGAAGTAACCCAACATCCAAAATCCATATTTCTTTCTCAAAAGAAATACATAGGAGATTTGTTAAACAGATTTGGCATGACAGAGTGCAATCCTCTTTCTACTCCAATGGAACAAAACTTAAAGCTCACATCTATTGAAGGAAAGGAATTTGAGGATGCAACAAAGTATAGACAACTTGTAGGAAGTCTCATCTACCTCACTACTATCAGACCAGGCATTTCATTTACTGTTGGAATCCTCTCCAGGTTCATGCAAAAGCCTTGTGAGGGACATTGGTCTACTGCAAAAAGAGTTCTAAGGTACTTGAAGGGAACTCAAGACCTTGGAATCAAGTATACACAGGTGGACGACTTCAGCTTGATTGGATACTCTGATTTAGACTTCGATGGAGACAAAGAAACTGGGGTATCTACTTCAGGATATGCTATGAGTCTTGGATCAGGAGCTGTCTCCTGGAGATCACACAAACAATCAGTTCCAACAGATTCCACAACAGAAGCAGAATACGTGGCAGCTGTTGAAGCAACGAAAGAAATTGTGTGGCTCAGGAAAATTATTGAAGATTTGCAGGTAAAACAAGTACAATCAACTCCACTCATGATTGATAACACCTCTGCAATAAAGTTGGCCAAGAATCCAAAGTTCCATGATCGAACAAAGCATATCAATACTAAATATCATCTGATTCGACATCATGTTGAGGCCAAAACAATCCATCTCCGTCATTGTTCCACAAATGAGCAAATTGCAGACATCTTCACCAAAGCACTTGGAAAGGAAAAGCTTGAACGATTCAGAATGATGCTTGGACTCACCAACATCCCTTCAGATTAAGGGGGGGAATGTTGACACCTAATATTCATGATTGGGGGAATTTGTAAATAAATAAATCAGGAATGTGAATAGTCATTAGGAGATGAACTGAACAATCACTCCTAATGTATATAACAATAACCTACCTATGGAATAATCAGACAAATAAGTTTTTCTACCTTTGGAGAGTTACTGCCTGGCCTGACATGATTATCAAACCAAACTAGATAGAGGCAAGCCCAGGGGCTGGCGACAAAGACATGCATCCCATATAACCCCACCCGAGATAAAGTAATTTCGAAACGAACCAACACAAAGGCCATACCAGTCAACATGACATACTGCATCAAGGATACAAGCACTGATGGCTTCCAGAAACCCCAATTTCTCCCACTCACAGGAAATTCAACCTCATGCAGACCCAAATCCCATAAATAATCAATTGATGCATGGAGGAGGGAGAGGAAAAACACTTAACATACCAGATTACACTCGCCCAAAGAAGATTAGTACACCACCTTTCTTGGAGTTATGATGTTCCTCTGCACTCGACGTCACCCTTCTACACTGATTTCCCCTAAACACTGAATTGGCTAACAATCCTCACAAAGCACTTGACACCAAGCAATACCACATACACAATTCCACTGCCACCTCCTGCGGGCAGGGAAAATTTTAATAACCCCCCCTAAATTTACATGTATAATAAATGGGCGAATCTCCATGGTATATAGGAAAAATGGAAGGCGATTTTATCAATAATATGATATGTATATATAATTTTTTGGCGAATCTCTCACCAGGCATGGCAAATATTTTACTTAATTATAAAATCTTGTGTTTATTGAATACATAAATGAAATCATTGCATTTCTTTAAAATATCTTTTGAAATCAAAATTACCGAAATTACATATGGATAAGCTAGTGGGTGTAGGATAAAATTTACCCGTGCCATTCACAGAAAGCATGAGAAAAAACCTAATACTATATATAAAACCAAGAAAAATTCAAATTCATCACTTCTAGGGACCTCGTAGCCACCCTGACAATACACAAGTATGTTCCTGTTTGCAATTAGAAAAGTTACCCAAATTACAATCTGTTTACTCCAGCATATGTTGGAAAGTTATAGAAGGATGACTAGTGCAATCAATCCATTCCTTTTAGCCCTAGATTTGTTTCAGTTTAAAACAGAAGTATACAAATATACTTGTCCAATGTCTATGCTTTAACCATTCACCTTAAGATGTTTTTACAATATAATTTCCTAAGTCTATTTAATATCTTCATTATCATAAAAGCCAACTTATATCCATCTTAACTCCACATCTACCACTCTTAGGGGGATGAAATCTATTTATCCCTCTGAGCACCTGGTAGACCCAGAATTAAGATGGATCTAAGATGATAGAATTTCCCCTTTAAATAGTCTATGCTCACATGAATACCATGGTATTACGATGGGTCAATACCATGGGTTATCATAAACCTGGAGCTTAAAAATTACTATTAGTAATTTATAAAAATTAATAAAATTAATAGTTGATTTTTATTTTATTTTTTATTTTAACCAAGCTAAAATGTTTAACATACATTAAATTACAACATCCATTTTTACTCTTGATCGGATCAAATATTTTTTCACTCTATGCTAGTTTGCATATCACGATATTTGCATATCACGATATTTGATACCTCTCAGGGGTTAGTAGATCCAGAGTAAAGATGGATCTATGCTGGTTTAATTCCCCCATTTAAATAGGCTACATTCTAGGTGAATACCATGGGTCAATACCATGTGCCATTTTTATTTTTATTAATACTAATATTAGGGTTAATAATGTTTTTTTGCATGGTATTAATAACAATCTAGTCCATGGTATTTGTCCCATAGTATTTTGCCCATAGGTTTCACCTAAATATAATGCATTTTTTGAGTGTTCGTAAATATAAGGTGACTTATGGAGTAAATATAAAAAAATGTTTTATTTGTTTACCATACCTTTTGAGTAAGTATAAAAAGACATTTTATTTATTTACCATACCTCCACTTTACTTATATTTTTATTTGTTTACACCCTTGCATGTATATAAGCTGACTTATGGAGTAAATATAAAAAATGTTTTATTTATTTACCATACCTCTCATTTATTTATATTTTTATTAATTTACCATACCTCTTTTATAAATATGGTATTTGGGCCTTTGGCCCATAGGATTCACTTAAATAAAACCTATTCTTGAAAATGGGCGAATGGATTCACTTAAATAAAACCTATTCTTGAAAATGGGCAAATGGATTCACTTAAATAAAACCTATTCTTGAAAATGGGCGAATGGAAGGTTGTAACTCCTAATTTCAAGGGCTAAATTTACCTTTTTTACCCTCTCCCTTAAAATAAGGTGGGCTATTTGAGGTGATTTGCAAAAATGTACTATGATACAAAATATTCGCCCACTAAAAATTTAAAACCCCTTAATTTCGCCAAAGGGCGAACATTCGCCCCTAAAATTTTCTATGCCTGCGGGGGTATTTACCTCTTATATACAAGGAACCACCACACCTATTGCCTCACTTGTATGCAAGGAACCACCACACCTATTACCTTGAGCATGTGGAGGGTGGTGGGTTTGTGCCTTGATGTCCTTTGAATTTAGAATATATTGATGAGAGTATCGTCCAACTCACACCTTGATCGGGGGTCTGGTCAGATGTTTGGAGACTTTGAGAGCTGTGTCTCCTATCTTGTTTGAGGATCGCTTCTAGGGAGTTGAACTGACCATCCGTAGAATGAGGTGGCCAAGTTAACTCGAGAGGGTCATTTCGACGAGCACATCCCCAATTTGCAAGGAAATCTTTAGCTCTATTTCCATCTCGCCTGACATAGTTAGTGATAGTATAATCATAATATTGAAGAAGTTTGCCTATCTTTTGAACTAATCTTGTAGTTCTCCAGCTGTGACTGAGCTTATCCCATTTAGCCCCTTGGCTCATTCTTTTGATTGTGTTGATTACTAGTTTGGAATCTGCTTCCACCATAATGTTCCTATACCCTAGTTTGATAGCCTTGAGTAGGCCTTGATGAGCAGCTACAAATTCTTCTTCATTATTACTCGCATAACCACAATGATTGGCATATATTAGACGAGTTTTTGTCCCAGAGTCTTGGAAGAGGCCTCCTAGTCATGCAAGACCCGGGTTACCTTTCGAGGCTCCATCAAAACTCAGCTTGATGAATCCCTCTAGGGGTGCAATGAAGTGATTTAGTGAATCCACTCCCCTTGTGATGAGTTTCTATGAATTTGGGGAAATCATCGAAGGTGAGAGGTTCAGATGTTGAAGGATTATAGCCTCATGAGGTGTCACTTACCAGTCGTCAAGATGACATTTCTCAACTAAGATTGTTTCTCGGATGTTTTGGATGATCCCTTCCCAAATAAATTCCCGGGGAAGAGGATTATTCTTAAAGATTCTACGGTTCCTTTCCTTCTGTATATCCCATAACGTTACCCCCAGGACAAGCCCCCAAGATCTGTTGAGGATTGGGATGGAAAAAATCCCTGTTCGCCATAGGAGAATAGTTTCTCGAATGATTAGATGGTCTCTATCCATTCTTCCAAAAAGGTCCTCCACCTGGTGCCATTTTTTCTCTGAAAAGGGGTAGGAATTTAACAGATGTTCCAAATCCTCATTTTGGTGTTTACAGAGGATATAATATGAAGGTCCACAGGTACCCCTTTTTTGAAGTTGGTCCTAGGTAAGAATTCTACCCTTGCAAACAAGCCAAATAAATTAAGCCACTTTCGGCCACCATCCTCCATTCCATATCTTTTTCCAAATGAGATTGTGTTGCCCCTGGTCCCTTCCTGCCCTGAGGCCATAAGCCTCCTTAATGGTAAAATTTCCCTTTATAGTATATCCCCATTGTACTCTCTGTCTAGATGATTCCATTGTTCCAAATCTGAGTCCTGAGGCCAATTCGGGCACTCCTTCCATTTCCTCCATCCACCATTAGACGAATCTTCTTTCCAATACTGATCCACCATATGGAAATTCTTTCCAGTTGTATATAGAAAGAGGTCACTTAGATCCTGTCTCCTAAATAATTTATCTCTTTGTTTCCGGGAGTCCTGTTAGAACAAGGATATTTTCCCATTTCTGATCTCCCAAAAGACATGCTACTGGATGAGGTCTCTGTTTTGCACTGCCATATTCCATATTGCAGATCCTTTAGGGGGATCGAAATATCTAAGGATATATTCAGTACGAGATGGCATGTTATATTTACGTGTCCATATTTGTTTCCAAAGACCGGGACCGCCTCTTAGCTAGCGCCACTAGAGTTTGTCTCCCATTATTTGAATCAGAGTATAGGAGTCATGGAGACCCAAACCTCCTTCCATATTAGGCTTAGTTACTAGTGCCCATTTCTTTACTTGCTAATCTCCTCCCCATAATTTTTAAAAGTTTCCACCATCTTTGTACAAAAGGTTTTTGGGCCTGCCATACTTGAGAGCTGGTAGATTGGTAGAGTGGAGAAGGATTTGAGAGGGACCATGCGGCCAGCCTAATTAAGGAATCTAAAGGCTTAACTTCTGATTTTCACATTGATTTTTTGAAGCAGAGGTTGCCAGCAAGATGTTTTTAAGGAATTCAATGATAGAGGTATTCCTAGATATTTGGAGGGGAGAGAACTAATGCCAAAACCTAGAACCTGGGCTAGATAGGCCTGAATGGTCATCGGGGTGTTGAAAAATAAAATGAAATATTTGTCATTATTTATCATAGTCCTTGAAGCATCCATAAAGGCTTGGAGGATCTCTTTTATGCGACAATCTTCCCATAATGAAACATGTCAGAAGAAAATGATATCATCCATGAATTGCTGATGAGTGATAGGGAGGTCATTTCCCCACAATCTCAGACCACTAATATGAGAATCCCTAGCTTTTAAATTTAGACATCAGCCCAAACCTTCAGCCACGAGGATGAAAATGAAGGGAGAGATGGGATCGCCTTGGCGCAGGCCACACGAGGGGTTAAAGGTTCAAGTGGGGGATTCGTTAAGTAGGATGGAGTACACAGGGGAGGAAACCATAGCGGAGACCCAATTAATCCATCTCTAGTCAAACCCATAAGACTTAAGGATGATAGTGAGGTAGTCCTAATTTAGGTGATCATATGCTTTAGAGAGGTCCAATTTAATCATCATTCCAGGGAGTTTACGATGCTTCAGGGAGTGCACAATCTCCTGGGAGGTGACAAATCCATCAAGGATAAGGCGACCTTCAACAAAACCTATTTTCTTAGGGGATATAAGGTTTGGGAGTAGGGGTTTGAGGAATTTGACTATAACAGTGGCTATGATATTGTAGATGACATTACAGAGCATAATGGGTCTACAACCTTGGGGTCTTCAGATTTGGACAATTTAGGAATTAAAGCAATGAAAGTATAATTTAGGCTCAGACGTAACTTTTTGTTGCATAGAGATTCTTTTACCACCTCCAAGGTATCTTTCACTATGAAGCTCGAGGAAGCTTGGAAAATTCCGCCATAAATCCATCTGGTCTAGGGGCCTTGTTTTTTGCCATTCCTTTGAAAATCTCCTCAATTTCTTCCAACATTACTACCCTCATGAGGGTAAGGTTCTGGTCCCTTGAGATAAGGTGAGGGATGTTTCGGGTAATCCTCTAAATGGCCTCTGCTTGGTCTTGAGCCAATTTAGAGAGGAGGGATTTGAATGTTGGAAATACTGGGGGGCGGAGTGAATCCGTATTCCTTAGCAATTAACACTTTTAAATATTTTTAGAGTATTAGTTAATCTTCAATTATTATTAATGTTTATCTAGTAATAAAAATAAAAAATAAAAGAAAGTAGGCACAACAATTTTAGGTGGAAAGTGTCCTCCGGGTCAAAAACCACCGAACGCTTTTATAATAAATTCTTTAATCTTCAGCCTCAACTTAAATGAAAGTTACAACTTCCTAGAATTATAGAAAATAATTCTTCTCCAGCTCCCACTAGAAGGGCGCCCCAACGCCTTGGTTTGCTCAGTAGTCAACTAAATGGATGCCCCAACATCCTAGACCAACTTATCATCCTATAGTGTTCACAGAATCCAACCTGTAGGTGACTTCATACATCTGCCTAGCACTTCCTTGCCACCCTATAATGACCAGAAATGAAACAATAGTGTGGACTCTTGTACCAAGGACAATGATCCACAATACAATATAATTTACAATGATTTTCTTGTACTTGACCAATTACCCAATCACACTATGACCTACAACCTAACCATGACATCATCCAACAATAACTCCTATACCTTTCCCAACGATGCCTCTTCAACTCTAGGCATATTGACCTTTTTACAATAATCACTCTTTTACAATTTTACAATGATTATCTTTTACAATACTGACTCTTGATAAGAACTGATGCTTGGCATGACGACTTCTTGGATAACTTGTAGCTACTGAGGTATTGTTGTGCTTTCTTCAAGTAATGGTACTTTGGCACTGCATGTCCTTCTAGTATGTGTGCGAGTTGTCTTGAATTTTCCTCCTTCCTACACATGCATTAATGAAAAAGACCCAAACCAATAGACAAACAAAATATTTGCATCAAAATTCAAATGCAAACACTAATCATACATACCTTGTTGTAGTAGACTTACCCTTGACTATTGATGTGTGGTCCTTACTGCAGTGATCCTTGAATGCATACTTTTTCTTGCCTTCTAGGAGCTTGATATTGAATCTGTTGTATCTATGTAATTTCAGATCTCCAAGGTTTGAATTTTTTTCTTGTGGTATCCCTATGAGTCCTCTTTCCAACCCCACAACTCTGATCGACATTGGATTCTTTAAGAAAGAGTTATTCCTAATCTCCCACAATGACTTGATTATAGACTTGTTCAATAGAGCGAACTTGTATGAAGTACCACGTGTCACTGTTTCGACCTTTAGCCCTGAAAACGATACCCATTAAACTAAAATCCATCTTCTTTCTATCACTATTTACAAAATTTGAATCAAATTCTCAGAGAGAAAGTTATGATGATTTTCCCAAGGTCACCTGTTTGATATGGAATTCAGGAGCCTGCAAACACCCTAAGTTACTCAGATCATATCTCCGAATATATAGTGAAAGAAGATTTGAAATTTAGTCACGTGGTTCATCACAATTTTGGCTCAAATGGGTTTTAATTTTAGCTTCTTAGGCTTTGTAGAAATTTTTTTATAGCGAAAATGACACGATGGCCTGTTTGAAGCAACGAGATCCTAGAATCCAAGACTCTACACTTGCTTCATACCAGACCTTCAAATTTGATCATAATTTTGTGCCCTAACCAGAACTCAAGGAAACCTTAAACTCCCTGCAATAGATTCTGTGTTAGAAGCTCATAAAGCCTGAAAAATTATAGAGGTCTTCTCACAAGATAGTTCGTTGAAAAGTGCTTGCTAGAGGAGGATATGAGGGTCATTATTTATAGAAATGTCTTGAGTTGAGAGGGTCCTCAACAAGTGAAAATTGAAGGGGATTTAGGAGCATAAAAAATTATTAATTATTGACTATTCAATGACCACAACCAATGATGAGTACCATGCCACAACCCCCTGGGTTTTTAGCCCACTGATTGGGATTACTAACTTCCAACATGAATAAGTCTCAAACCGTGAAGAACTACGTGGCGTGCCATATATCAATGCAAACATATCGATGAGTAGAATCCATATACAAGATCCTTGACTCAGAATATGATGATTTTTCAAGTCAAAATTCCCAAGCAAGATCAGGTTAGCCTTTGGTGCTCCTTGGTTTGACATCAATGCACCACTGATCAACAATTGAAATGGTTCACGACCAGGTCCTCCATTTCCTCATGCTGAACCAATCAATTCCCTACTACATCATTTAGCATGTAGATCTGGTTGTTCTGTTGGTGTCGGATCATGGCTTTGTGGAATAACCACATGTTGCGTTCTCCTTCACGCAACCATCTGACCCTAGATTTCTGCTTCCATAATATCTCTTCCTGTTTTCTTCTTTCCTCTATTTGATTGATTAGTTGTCCCTCCTCTTTCACAAGATCATTAGATCTTCCGTACTAGATGATATTCTATTGGATTTCCTACATTTTGTTGGTTAACTGGTGTATGTCTTTCATGATGTGTCTAGAGTCTTCTTGGTTCCATTCCTTGATCTTTTTCTTAATCTCCTTTAACTTTAGCTAAAAGGTATGCATGTGATTCCTTCCTTGCTCTTCACTACCTTTCTACCAGTCTTCAATTTTCTTCATGAGATTGGGGTTCCTTAGCTAGAAGGCTTCAAATCTAAAGGGGTGGTTCTTGGGTCCCATTTTTAAATCAATCTCAAGGCGGATTGGCCAATGGTATGATCCCATGCATGGGAGGATCGAAGTCTCAAAGAAGATATCCCTGATGATCACTTGCTCCAAAATCAGGAACCGATCTAAACATGATGCTATTTTGTTAGATCCTCCCCTTTTGTTGTTCTAGGTATAGACTCCATTGTTCGCTAGCAGATCCACAAGGTGTAGATCAAAAATGAGATCACTGAATGCTTCCATGTCAACCTTTGTTCAACGAATTCCTCCCTTCTTCTCTTCCAGTGATGAGATCATGTTAAAGTCTCCACCTACTATCCAAAGATCATCTCGATACCCTTGTCTCAGTGTTGTGAGGTTTTGGAGGAAAATCCCTTTTTCTCCTGGAATGCGAGGCCCATAGACTCAATAGGACCTAATCTATGGATCAAATATGGAAAAATTTTCCGGAGAGGATTCTTGGGAGGCTAACCCAATCCTCAAATATTATTTTAGTATGGTTCCATAGGATAGCCATGCTTGCAACACTACCTTTGGCATACTAAGAAACTACTTCATACTGAGACTTGAAATTATTCATAATTTCCTTTAACTTTTCTTCTGCAATCTTAGTTTCTTTGATCACCATAATACTGAGCTTATCACTTATCACATTTTCCTTCAGAGATATTTTTTTACCTTTTCTGTTGAGGCCTCTTACATTCCAAGATGTAATAATAATTTTCAGGGGTTTGTTAAGTTGGTGGAAAACTATTGACAACGACACCACCCTTCCAAAGTTCACCAACATTTCTGCTACATCTATATGGACTCATTCATATTATTTCTCTTGCGCTTCTTCCCTCCTTTACCTTGAGATACCTATTCCGCACCCTGACTTACTTGAGAACCCAGATGCTCAGGTTGGTCTGAAGTGATCAACCCTTGCTTTGCTTTGTACTGTTGAAAGGTTTCTTTGTATATTTGTTTCTGGTCCTCTAGTATGAATCATTTGTCTAAATTCCTCCATCCATTCAACAGCCTTTGCATGACCTGTTCTTTTGTGCTTAAATCCTCCTTTTGGCTATCGATCTCCATGTTAACCTAATCAATGGGTTGCATAGTGGTTTCTTTGTCTTGGGTTTCCTCTTTTGCCTTTCTCTTTCCATTATTCCAGTTCTTCTATGGGGTTTGGTGATTTTCAAGGCCTGAAATTTAATTATGGACCTTCATACCCTCTTCCTCCTCCTTAAGGATGTCATATCTATTTTTTTCGCAATCCTTTGTTGGGTGGTGGTTGGATGGTTGTTTGCAGATTTATTTGGTTTCGTTTCCTCCTTTGAACTTCCTGGAAACCCTCTGTATCCTGTTTTTTTTTGGCCTGACTATTTGTGCTAGGAGTTTCTTGAGGTTCAAAATGATTCAGAGGGCACTCATGAAATAGGTTCCCATACTCATGGCATCTATGACATCTAAAAGGAATATGCTCATAGTCAAGGGGTTGTTTCCATACCTCATCATGGTATTCTAGCTCAATGAATTCAGTTAGAGGCTCCATTATATTCATGTAAACACAGATCTTAGCATAGGAGGTGTACCTCCTTCGTTGTGTGGAGTCTGCAACCTTGACAAAGCTTCCAATGGAGTTTCTAATCCCTTCCAAGATGTCTAGATCCTAAAAGTCTACTTGTAGAGCGAATAGTCTAACCCATACTAATGCTGCCAAGAATTTCTCCTAGTGAAGGTTATAACATTCTTCCCAGTGTCGCATAAAAAGTCCTCCATTGTTGAAAAAGAATGGTCCATTTTAAAAAATCCTTTCCTTATCCTCCAGACTGGTGAAAATCACCGTAAAGAAACCTTTAGCCCCCAACTTCAGCTCAATATGGCCTGTTGGCTGCCATTTATTCTGAGTTCACTTGACCAAGTCCCTTTCAATTGGCCAAACCTTGGTGAATTTTCATATTAATGCATGATCTTTCATATACTTCCTGAATGTCTCTAGTTTGTTGCTGGGTATGACAGATCACAATTTTTTGATAGCCCACAGAAGGCACTGCTCACTCAAGCGAGCTTACCACTGAGCACCAAGGACTGGAGGACCTTTACCATTGCCGCCATAATTACCTGTAGACTTTGCGCCTTGGAGACTTGTTTCGATAGCTATGATATTTCAGTAGGAGGGGATCTCTCCCCCCCCGAGAAAATGCACTCATTCCTCTGTCAGAACATTAGGATGAGGTGGGTTCAAGTGAAGGATAACACCGCAACTGTGGATCTGTTGTAGAGAAGGCAAGGTTTTTCGTACAAAATCCTTAGCTGAGATCACATGCTAGCAATTATGGATGTCTTAGGATATATATATATATATATATATATAACTTGCCAAGTTATATTCTGAGTTTGGGGGGATTCTAACTTAGCTCTTGAAAGGAGAATCTAAATGACTAGATTCTCAGAATATCTAATATAAAGAGGAATAAGGTTAACCCTTAATTGTTGAATTCATATATCAAAATTTGAATTAAAACTGAAATAAATAAGTTAGGACTTCCTCCTTAGGAGTGAGTTGGAAAATTATTAAGTGGGAAGTGTTGAGAGTTCTTGTAGATGAATATGGAAAATAAGTTCAGAAAAGGAAACATGGAATAATTTTAATATTCTTGTATACAATTAAGATTAATATTGTTTGTGAGTTTGGTCAAGTCCGTTGATTAACAGGGGAAAAAGTATACTAAATTTCTTAAACTAGCAACAATCTTCTCTTAGTAAATTATATCAGTTTAGATACTTTAACAAAGCTTTCACCGAATAGATAGTAAGATAAAGTATGTATACATAATCATAAGTAGCATATATACACATGAATTTTTATATAGATAGGTAAATATTAAATGTTACAAAGAATCCCTATCATAGATAAAGGGACTAATAGAAAGGAGTAAATACTAGAGATTATCCGGGGCAACCTCTATATATAAAAAGTATAAGAAATATCTTATTAAATACATTAAGTTACAAATTCAATATATATGTACTTGAAACGAAAAAAAGCTTATTGTCTTACTAAAATTAATTTAAATTACAAAGGAAATTTATGTGCATTTATAATGGTAAAATTCCCAACAAAGATTAACAATGAGGGAGTATAAATTTAGGATAAGTAATATAAGAAACGTTAAGGTCGAGCCAATACAAATTGAGGACAAGTCAATCCTTTAAATTCTATTAAATATGGAAGTAGAGATTTATATTATGCAGAAAATAGACTGAAAGAGAAGAACCCATGTTAGGTATGGGCTTCATATTAGCTTTAAAAATAATTTGTTGGTTAATTACTTACAACGAGCACAAGTAAGTATATATGAGAAATATGATTAGAGTAATGATGAAAAATCTATAAAACAACAATAGAGCACAATTGCATACAAACAATATAAAGATAACATTAAAATATGAGTTTACTATCCACACATTGCAAAATCAAACATAGTATAAAACTATGTTATGAGAAAATAAACATATGGTAATTGCATATCAACCCAACAATTAAAAGAGAAGCATATATACAATCACAAGGTCTATAAGGACCTAATCAATTTAGAATTAGATAAGTGAATAGGCACTCAGTTGTATATACGTTATACATGGGTTAAAAAACATATTTTTCATTAAGCCTAAAATCGCTTTGAAGGAAGAACATGATTTTGTTCAAAACAAGATAACCCATAATATATAGGCTTTGTACCTTTGCCAGAAAACCATAGATCGATACTTCTCAAGAATATAAATGAGAGGCATTCAATTAAGCGAATATGATTGATCAGTAAGGAAGAGAAGGAAGCCAACTTAGTCTTGATTGTCAAGGAAAATAGACAAAGACAAAAATGTTTGGTGTGAATGCACTCCATCAAATCCATTCTATATCAGAATAAAAAATGTGGAATTAAACCGAGAATAAAAGAGCATGGGTATAAAATGAAAACAAATGATAAATTTAATAGAAAATGAACCCAAAGTATATACCTGGAAGGTTGAATGTGTTCGATCCAATGCGAGTACCATCAGAAGTCCAAGAAGAAATCTAAGTTAGCATAATATCTTGAAAGAAAATGAGTAATTATTTTTTAGGAGTAAAGAATACCATACCGAGTTAACAAATTGTGCAACAAAATTATAAGTCATAATACTTGATAGAATCATTTGAAAGGATAGAGTAAAAATAATGACAGAACTAGGGTTTAATAATTAATTACCCTAGGTTCGGGTGACAACCCTAAAAATAGGGTAATTATATCTCTGCGAAAAGTATATGAATCAAATCATCTACATGATGGAGGTGATTAAAAAGAATTAAGATAGGATTTCAATACTAAAAAGGGCATGGTCATGACTAAAATACAAGAAATTTTTAAGAAATAACATTTGGGGTTTCAAGGATAAAACCCTATGTCGAAATGGGACCTTAACCTTGTAGTGACAGTGGGCCAAATGCAAATTTGAATCAAGAATAAAAATTACCAAGGATACCATGGAGAAATAACGAAGGAAATGGTAGATCTAAGTGAGGGTTACACTAAATTCCTATACGTAGTGAAAATTGTGAGTGAACGATAAATAAGCCTTAACCTAAAATGGGTAGAGAATTAAGTAATAACTAGTGGCAGAGGTGATTCATCTTGAAGAGTTGCACAGGAAAGCAAGTTACTGACGATGGATCACAGTAAGGAAAAATCGACATCGTTCTAAGTAAAGTACCATTTATTTCTACATTTTTTCTATTGGAAGAAAATGCACAAGTTAGAAAACAAAATAAAGGAATGAGGCGAGTTGAAGTACCAAAATTCCGAACCACTAGAATTAAAGAAAATAATGTTACCTCTCTATCAAATATTTCAACATGAATTCACTTTTAGTGTAAACATGTCCAATCACAGAGAAGGTAAGCGTTAGACCTATGGAATAGGGTTCATGTGGCAAGAAATCCCTTAAACACCTAGCAAAGTTGAGTGACACTTTGATAGCATAACACCAAACAAAAATGAATGAAAAGAAAACTGAGTTAGGGTTTCTTGAAATTATCAAAACCCATTTTTACTATCCATCGCCAAATTTAGAAAAAGAAACCATGCCATCGATTTGTAAAGTACGCTTAGCAAGTGAAGTCATGTGAGGCACATGGGCTAGTAAATATGTGGCCTATCTAATATGAAGCCATGTGCAATTATATGGCCTACTCTATTACCAATGTGACTATGTGGTGGGGTGGATTAAATCATATATTCATAAGTCTAGGAACTTGGAAATGATAAATATATATATATATATATATATATATATATATATATATCTATGGTCAAATGAAATAGGATTGAGGGTTGTTGTAGCGGCTACAACCACCCTCCAAAATTTTTCCTTAGCTTTATTTTGGAGCCTCCCTACCAACCTTTCACAGCACCTTGTCTTGATTAGTCAAGTACATAAGCTTCAGTGTTTTTCTCGAACCAAGACAGCCTTTCATTCAAATCTTGATGCATTCCCCTCACAGGACGATCACCTGGACTTGTTCCAGCTGTAGGTTGAGCAGCTCCCCCAAGAAATTGCACAATTCTAGAGCGAAACCAGGCTTTCCTCCAGAAATTGCGCAATTCTAAAGGGCAACCAGCCTTTCCTCCAGAAATTGCGCAATTCTATATGGCAGCCTCCTAGGCTCCATAATTGCGCAATCTTGCTAGTTAGGCTTCACCTAGAAAATTGTGTAATCCTTCCCAGCGATATAGTGGTGATTATTGCCGCCTGTCATGCGGGTGACTCATGTTCGATCCCAGAGAACGATGCGAAAAAGTGATGAGCCTAGGTATTGCAACAAGAATGCTGCAACTCCCATGGCTACCTGCTTTAATTATCAACCCGGGGTTTGTACAAACTTGGAGGTGACAGTGCTATACGCAAAATTAAAAGTGAAGGTTCTGCCTGTTTTCACTGCTCATCTGGCAAGAGACCCCAGGGTTTCCAAGCCAGACTTCTATAGGGTCAGAAGAAGCTTAATTATTTGATGGAAGAATAGAAAATCTATTCTAAGAGAGAGCTACTCTACTATAGTAATGAAGAAAACAACATGTAGTGCTAAACCACACCATAACCTAACTAACCATTTAAACAACTATGCTAAACAGAATTGCTAAATAGAAGAAGCTTAATTATTTGATGGAGGAAGAGAAAATCTATTCTAAGAGAGCTACTCTACTGCAGTAATGAATAAAACAACATGTAATGCTAAACCACACCATAACCTAACTAACCATCTAAACAACTGTGCTAAACAGAATTTCTAAATCAACAATAACCTAATGCTGCTATCTAAGTTGTAGAGGTAAAGAGCATTAAACTATACTAAGGTGTAAGAAAAGGTACTAAACAAATTCTGTTTTCAATCGGAAGAGCAGTCGGAGATCGAAATTGGTTAAAGGAGGACGTAAGGACGCAATAGTGCATAGGGACTGTTGGATCGATCAACGAACAAAAGATGGACGACAAAGATCTTATCGTAGGGGCTTAAGTGAATAGATGGATGAACATGGTTAACGAACAGGATGAATGATAGAGATCTTATTGCAGGCGATTTAGTGAATAGGTGAATGAACAGGGTAATGAAGCAGATGAACGGTGAAGATCTTATTGCGAGGAATTAAGTGAATGGATGGACAAACAGGGTAACGAAGCAGATGAACGATGGAGATCATATCGCGAGGAATTAAGTGAATGGATGGACGAACAGGATTAATCGGCAGATGAATGGCAGAGATCTTATTGCAAAAGAAACGTGCAGAAATGATGGTGCGGGTTTTTGGAGGCAATAAGCAGTTTCTTGTGCACCCTCAAAGCTGTAAGATGTATTTTGAAATTTGACACAATTAGCCTAACTGGGTGACACTTAGCACGGGAAAACCACTTTTCTCGCATGCTCTTGGGCAGATAATGGCTATGTAAGAATCCACTTGAGATTGCACGATACCCATCGGATCAGGCTAGACAGATCGGCGGTGGAGATTGGGGCACATAAAGCATTGAGGTGACATGATAGCCGTTGGATTAAGATACATATCAACGGTGGAGATTAGAGTGCATAAAGTAGGTGGAAGACTTCTCTTATGATGGGTGTTGGGTAAAATAATGAATCAGATGGTGATTGGTAAGGTTTGTTGTGGATCGGGTGGTGAGGAAATGGTGCATGAAGAACATTCTAAAGGAGGTTTCAAATGAAAATGACAGAAAAAATAGTGAGGGTGAGGGTGAACCGAGAGTGAGGGAAAACGATGACAATGAAATGAAACAAGTAACTGCATCAAACAAAAAACTCCAAAGCGCATGTGAGAACTAGAAACATGTGTTTTTAGGGTTGCTAAAAGGTCTCTTCCTCAAGTCATGGTCCCAGAGGGAGGAGGCGAGGCCGAGACACCTATGGAGAACCTTATGGTGATCTTTTTCTCCTATCTAACCTGCTAATTGAAAAAAAACACAAATGGAAGTAAACTAAAGCACAATCGATCTACTCTACACTATTGTAATGGAAATTCAGCTACTTAAGAAAATGAACAGAAAACCAAGAAGCTATGTTATACTGCTGTAATGGAAATGTAACTACTTAAGCAAATGAATAGAAAACCAAGAAGCTACTTAAGAAAATGAACAAAACTAGAAATCTATGCTAGCATACATGTACAATAAAGAGGAGATTTGGCTGCTCGGGTTGGGCCCTAACCCAAGAGGTTCAGCCCTCTGAGTTAGCTCAGTGCTGGCTCAAAACAGAACTCATATTTATTATAAAAACCATGGATTACATCAAAAACTGTCACAAGTCTTGCAGCTCAGAAATAAAGTAGAGTTTTACAATAAAAATCTGAATCCTACTGAGGTCCTAAGCCTCTCTACTTATACATCTAAAGTCTCCAATGACTTCCTGTTACACTAAAAAATGTCACCTTGACTACTTACAGTTAGTATGGCTCAAATCAACAGTCATGCTACCCTCTTAGGCAAGTCTATGCCTCTGTTATCCATCTCAAACTCAAAGAAGAGAGAAAGTCTTGTAAAAACTATGTTTATCTCTGGGGTCGCAGGTTCTCTCAAGCCTTACCTGCGGGGACGCTGACCATGTTCACAAAAGCTGCGTCCATGGACGCTCTGTATGTTAAGGGACAGGTGCGTCCTTCTGTAAAAGGCAAAA
This sequence comes from Pinus tabuliformis, assembly GCA_031772625.1. Taxonomy (NCBI): domain Eukaryota; kingdom Viridiplantae; phylum Streptophyta; class Pinopsida; order Pinales; family Pinaceae; genus Pinus; species Pinus tabuliformis. The sequence goes on from CM062808.1 coordinate 520,500,681, forward strand.
TGCGCGAGTTTCATCTTAAAAAAGTTACTTGTGGTTACTTCTAGAACATTCTAGAGGTCGGTTTGATGAAATGGATGTGCCTCCAGTTGGTTCATGTATCTCTATTAAGAGGGAACTTATCCCATCAATAAGGGAGCTATCCCACCCATAGAGGGGGATGATCCCATTGATAGTGGACCTGAATAACCTCTTTACAGCACTATAAATAAAGACATTGAGCCAGAGGGAGAAGAGGTTGGAGCTATACATTTTCTTTGGGTAAATGCTGCAGGATTTAGGTCTTCCATTAGAGCCTTTGTGAGGAGAGATTGTCTTTACTTGATTCTACTTGGAAGAGGGTGAGCTTTGTCAAAGTAGAGGAAAACCCTTGATGGACCCTGGGAGGAACTTGCACAACACCAAGGCCAGGTTGTAAGAGTTTCTTTGTTTCGTTATTAATACAAACTGGTTTATTTTTCTCAATAGCTTGTGTTAATGAGTTATTTCATGTGTTCCTTGGTCTGCATGTTGAATATATGTTTTATTATATGAAATACAAGTGCTTGGTAATTGTTTGATTGTTTGTGGTTGCAGGAATTGACTTGAAGGAGGAGCTCATCCGGATCGTCAAGAACGGACTTCAACAACAGCGTTTTGGAATAAGGTAAGCCTAAACACTTGTAGTTTTCATGTTGTAAAAGGTGTATTTAGAGAAAGATCACTCCATTTTGTCTTGTTTGTCATTAGAATGTCTTAGACTTCTAGGAAGGTCAGCTGTGTCCGCACCCTTGACCAATTCCGTGTGACACTTCCTTCCCATTAGGGAGGCTGGCTCCCCACTCAAGATAAACTCATTTTTATCACTTTTACTTTCTCAACTATCTTTTTGTCCTCATGATTTGGCTATTTGCACTCCGAGCTGATGGAGGAATATTCAAATGGAGGGGTGGTAAATGAGGAGGATTTTCCTCCTATAATTCGTCTCCCTTGTCCCATTCAATTTTTGACCAAGGTCTTTGCCACAGTTCCTTGCTTTTATCCTTTATTCCTGCATTACATGCACATTAGACCAAAAAGCAAAATATCCAACTCTAACTCATCTCATAAACAAAATATAATCAAAAGCATGCAATAAGTTGTGACAATAGTTGGTTTGACTAAGCTAGGAGCTGAATTAAGGCCAATTAAGGCCCATATAGTTACCCAATGATGAGGCTCATCATCACCCCCCTACTGAAAGTGTTTCTCATCCTCTGAGCAACTTAGTCAATGTCCATGTCCTTCATGGCTTTGGTAGCCTCTCTAACATCCCATGCTTCTGTTGTGGTCTCTTCTTCTTGTTTATAGAAGCCTGCTTTCCTTTCTACTTCTTCCCACTGCCTCTTTTCTTCATCTTCTTTTCTCCCTTCTAGAATCCCTAGGAGTAGTGGTGGACTGAGTTTTAGGCCTATCCAGTTGACCTTCAACCTTTGCATTGATTGCTTATACATAGGTGTCTTATTGAGTGCCTCTCTCAACCTTTGAGGGGAGTGATATTCTCTGATCTTCAAGCTGTGTGGTAGTGTTTTCCATCTCCTTTAGCAGGCATGTATATTATCATCTCTTAGCAGCCTAAAAATATCCTCAAAATGTGAAATTGCTTGCTCTTGGGTAGTAAGATATCTAGGTGCTCGCTGAGGATCATTTTCAATTAGATTATGGGTGCTGGTTAGGGCCATGCGATTTGATTGTTCAGCTTTGATGAAAAGATTTTCATTTTGCTCTCTGGCTAATATTCTTTTCATCTCTGCAGCCCTTGACATATAATGGTTCATCGATTATGCCAAAGCCATTAATTGTAGATCTCCTAGCTCTGCATTAGGGTCCCAAATATTCATGTCCATGAGGGCCATGTTGTACAAGTAAAACTCAGCCATTTTGGCCCTATCCTCTAGTGCACTTTGATAACAAAGATCAATAAACTATAGGAAGTCTTGAAATGGCATGGTTCCCCTTTGTGTTAGTGTTTTAATCTGAAATTGCAGCCATTATTCTTTGAGGTAAAGAGCATAAGATTTAGCTGACATCCTACATTGGATGGCCTCCAAGGAGAGGTTGGCCATACATGCTAGTTGGTTTTCCTTTTCCTGCAGCTGTCCTCTCAGGGACCTCTAGAGACACCCTAGTTGACTCCTCCTTGTGTTCTTCCCCTTCTGTTTCAGTGCCTTCTTTCTCTCTGACAGAAGGACTAACATCATAGATGAGGGTTTTGATGTCATCCTTTGCTGGTAAGTCTCTGAAGACTGACCATTTTATAGGGATATCGAGGTTTTGGAGGGCATCCTTAATGAGGATTCTGATCAAAGCATGGTGAGCCAATTTTTTGGAATTACCTTCCTTTACTTTTTTGCTGGAGTCTATGAGTGATTGCATCAAGAAATAGGGTATGCTGAGTCTTTGGTGAACTGGTGTTTCTACCCCAAATCTTAGCTCTTCAAGCACCCTAAACTGGTAGCCATAAACAAAACTATATCTACCCTCATAAGAGATATATTTGATGATTTGGTAGCCTACCTCACTCCATGGGTATGTCAGACTGTCCCTGCTTACTCAATTTTTATCCTCTGTGGGTTCTTCACCTTTTAAAAAGAATTTCCTTTTTTCCACCTAACTGCCTGCTTTGTCTTCTTTTCTCCATGCAATTCCTAGGGGAAGTGTGGTGACCCTACTGATGAAATATGGGGTGAGATCTATAGTGAGCCCTCTAACTATAATAGTGGCATGGATTCTACTATGTGGAGTGAGGGAATGAGCAAATTCTTGAGAAAACAAAGTTTCTTGTGTATGTAATTCACTAGCTTTTTAGAGGACTTCTAGTTCATTTTCTTGTAAACGGGGATGGATTTTTAGATCCTACTTATTTAGAATGGTGGCAATGGACAATTATCTTGATATTCCCTCTTGAACCCCTCTTTGCCTATCCTGTAGACTGCCTCTGTGTATCCTGTAGACTGCTCCTGTAGACTATTCTTGTAGGAATTCTCTTGCAGAACGATGGATCCTTTCTTCTAGTGGGTGGCCAGATTTATGAGAGCTACTTGAATGAGGGAGTTTCAAGGAGGTGGAATGCATGAATGCATGAAAACAATGTTTTGTTTTCCTTTATAGCACCTCATCATTCCCACTCCTTGTAATCGGCTCCCACAGTTGTTAAATCCATAGTTAACCACTTCTTGTCCTACTCCTCCTCTGTTCTTTGAGTTGACTGCAACCATGTGTGAGAGGACACCCTGATTTGTATGTGATGACTGAACGAAGGTGGCCAAGTTACCAGGCCACCTTTTCACTTACAAACCAACTACCTTGTAACCTTTACAACTTTTGATCAAATGATGCATGTGAGTGAGTGAGTGGGATACTTGTGGTCTCGATGCCATGCTGCAGTTTGTTGAGCTGCGTTGTTCATTTTTTGCATGGTCATTCTTCTTCTTCCTCTGCTGCTTGCTAATGGTTTATTGGCTTTTGCAGGTGTCTGTGACTGAAGATCTGATGCTGCTGCTTTTGTGGAGCTCCTGGATCATCCTAGTGAAGACTTTGTAGCTGTGATTGATATTCTGAATTGAAGCAATGAAGTGAAAAACAATGGAATTGATGGAGGGATGCATGGTAAGGAGTGGAGGAGATGAATATATGTGAGGCAGGGTTCCCTTTAGATCTTCTCTTTTCTCCTTGATTGTCTTTCTCATCCACCTGCAAATAACAATTATGTCTATTTTCTTTTATTATTATATTTTTTTTGAAAAACACCTAGGTTGCCTCAGAGAGGTTTTCACCCTAAATATGTGCCTTGGGTGCCTCAAGGAAGGTTTTCACCCAGGCACATTCTTACTCTTTTTCATTTTTTCTCATCCTTGGGCTGCCTCATGAGGTTTTCAACCCAAAGATGGAGCTCAGGAGCCTCATGGAGGTTTTCACCTGAATCCTTATTCTTTTTTTTTTTCTCTCTCTCTCTCTATTTTTTTCTTTTTCTTTTTCAGTGCCTTGATGAGGGAGGAGCTGGAACTTGCTCCACCATCATCACTGTCTTATTGATATTGTCAATGAACTCTTGTTTTGATAAAGGCCTCTTGTACATTTTCAATCGGTGTTCATTAACAAGAAATGGAATGGCTTCTTCATCTATAGTTCTGATTTGCACTGAACCATTATCATGGCATCTTTCCACCACATAAGGTCCGAGCAATCTTGTCCTTAGATTTCCCTTGAAGTCTTTATACCTAGAATCATATAAAAATGCCCAATCTCCCTCTTGAAATTGCTTCTCCTTAATATGTTTGTCATGCTAGATATTCCTCTAAAGCTAAACTATATCTGTATGTAGGAGGGCATGCATTCTGAATTCATCCAAGCCATTCAAATAGAACAATCTTTCTTCCTATGCATGATTGAGATCCAAATCTAGTTGGGTTGCCATCCTCAATGTGTTATATTCAAACTCAATGGACATCAAAGCCTTTTTCCCATAGACCATCTCATAGGGTGTAAATCCAGTGGTGGTCTTCCATGTTCTATTATAGGCCCAGGTGGCCTCAACTAGTCTCTCTGCCCAATCCTTCCTGCTGATACTTGCTACCTTGGTTAAGATATTCTCCAGTGCCCTATTGGTCACCTCCACTTTCCCATTAGCTTGTGGATGATAAGGAGTGGGGGTCCTATGCTTGATTTCGTGATGGCTGAGCAGTTCTTAAATCATGTTGGAGGTAAACTGGCTGCCTTGGTTTGTGACTAGATCTCTATGGTACCCAAATTTGTAGAATACATTCTCCCTTAGGAAATCAACCATCTTCTCTTTTTTTGCTGCCTTAATCACCTTGGTTTCAGCCCACTTAGTCAAATAATCAGTGCACACAATAATGTACTGCTTTTGCTTTGAAGGAGGGTTGATAGGCCCAATGAAGTCCATGCCCCACTTATTGTAGGTTTTAACCCTGTACAAAAATTACCTGCATACGAATTCTAAAACACATAAAATAAAAAATGTGAGAGCATAACACATAAAACACATATACATATAGATTTTCCCCTGGATCCAAAAACTGGGATTACCAGCTTGATTTTTCATTATGTTCCTTTCAATGCTATAATACATATTTATACATGCTGAAGCATCCAATACCATGGACCAAAAACCATCGCGTCCAAAACCATGGACCGAAAACCATCGCGTCCAAAACCATGTGCGAAAAACATGCAAAAAACCATTGGTAGGTCCGCCCAACCTAACATAGGGTCGAAAACCAAAATTTTCCGGGGCGCTGCTCCAGACCCCATAGAGTGGGGTTACTTGTACCCCTCAAACCCCCTGTGACTCCCCTCACTTCGCAATCGTCACAACGAAGGGGGGGCTTCGCCCCCCCTCTAACCCCTCGGTTAACTACGTGGGCTAGTTGTGGAAAAAATATAACACAACCCAACATTATCCCACTTGTTGTTTTCTTTCCACATGGGGCCACAAGAGAGCTTAGTAATTTATCCAACCCTGCAATGCCCATTGTTTCTCTACACCAAGAGAACTTCTCAGAGCTTACATATTTTGTCAATGCATCTGCAGTATTCTTCGAAGTGTCCACCTTTACTAGCAACACCTTTTTGTCTTCTATCATATCCCTTACAAAGTGATACTGAACATCAATGTGCTTTGTATTTGAATGATATGTAGGGTTCTTTGCTAAGAAAATTACACTTTGGCTGTCACAGTCTATCCTTATAGCTCCCTATACTAACCCCATACTTGAACACAATCTCTACAACCAAACTGCTTCCTTTCTTGCATGAGTGGCTTCCATGTATTCTGCCTCTGTAGTTGATAGTGCCACTACAGATTGTTTCTTACTCATCCAACTGATTGCACCTCCAAATAGGTTAAACACATACCCACTTGTAGATCTTCTCTGATCTAGATCTCCAGCCCAGTCTACATCAACAAAGCCATGAATATCTAACACTCTGTCCAATCCTAATCTTCCTTGGTAGCACAAACCATAATCACTGGTGCCACGCAAATACTTGAAAACCCACTTCACTGCTGTTCAGTGCTCCTTCCCTGGTTTTGACATAAACCTGCTCAATACTCTCACTGCATGTGCAATGTCTGGTCTAGTACAAACCATCGAATACATCAGGCTACCGATTGCACTTGCATATGGAACATGGGACATGTTCTATTCCTCTTCTTGTGTCTCAGGACACTGTTCAATAGATAACTTTACACCTACAAGAATAGGAACCTTCACCGATTTACTATCCTGCATATTAAACCTCTGCAATATTATCTCAACATACTTCCTCTGGTTTAACCAGAGCTTCCTCTTTTCCTGATCTCTTTTAATTTCCATGCCCAAAATATAGTTTGCAACACCAAGATCTTACATGTCGAATTTGGAGGACAATTGGGTCTTCAAATCTTGGATAATTTATTTGTCATTTCCAACCAGAAAAATATCATCCACATACAAGACTAGATAAATAACATGGTCACCAATTAATTTAATATACACAAAGTGATCTGCTTTACTTCTGGTGAAGCCAAGTCCCCATATAAATGTATCAAATTTCTGATACCACATCCTTGGTGACTGTTTTAACCCATACAAAGACTTCTTTAACTTTCATACCAGTTCTTTCTTACCCTTCACTGCAAAGCCTTCAGGTTGCTTCATGTAGATCTCCTCTTCCAGATCCCTGTGAAGAAACGTTGTCTTCACATCCATCTGTTCTACCTCAAAATCAAAAGCAGCAACAACAGATAAAAGTAATATAATAGCAGCTACCTTGGCAATAGGAGAAAAAATATCACCAAAATCAATTCCCGACACCCGGGAATAACCTTTTTCTACCCACTGAGCTTTGTATTTCTCCACCTTTCCTTCTGCATTTGTCTTCTTCTTGAACACCCATTTGCTACCAATTGGTTTCCTTCCAGCCGGCAACTCCACCAGATCCCAAGCCTCATTTTTGTGCAAAGATGCCATTTCATCAACCATGTCCTCTTTGCGGAGTTTTCCATCCTCTGAATCTACTTCTTCCTTCACAGCTCTGGGATCATCATCAGTGATAGATAAAGCAAAATTTGAAGAGAAAGCAGATGGAATATACCTTTCTGGCTACCTTCTTTCTTGAATTGATCTTCTCACACTTGGAGTTTGTGGCTCTTCATCTTCTGATTCCTCCTTTGCTGTAGAGTCTGATTCTTCCTCCTTTAGCTCAAACTCTATCTTCTCAGGTTCCTTTTTTAGGACTTCATGTTTAATGACATCTTTCACCTCTTTGAACACCACATCTTGGCTGTACACAACCTTCCTTGTTACTGGGTTCCAAAGCTTATAACCCTTTAAACCATCCTTATACCCAATAAAGATGCACTTTTCAGATTTACTATCCAACTTGGTTTTTTTCTCCTTTGGAACATGTACATATGCATCACATCCAAATACCCTCAGATGTGAAAGAGAGGGTTTCTTACCAGTCCATACCTCTTGTGGAATTTTATCCTCCAACGCTGATGAAGGTGATCTATTGACTAGGTAACATGCTATCTCCACTGCCTCTGCCCAGAATTCCAGTCCTAACCTGGCACCACTGAGCATGCTTCTTGCCCTTTCCATCAACGTCTTGTTTATTCTTTCTACAACTCCATTTTTATGAGGTGTATATGGAGTAGTCTTCTGCCATGCTATACCACACTTCTTATATAATTCTTGATATTCCTTAATGCAAAACTCTCCACTGTTACCTATCCTCAACACCTTTATCTTCTTTTCTGTCTAGTTTTCCACCAGAGCCTTGAATTGTTTAAACCTGTCAAAGACTTCAGATTTCTTCTTAAGGAAATATATCCATGTATTCCTTGAGAAGTCATCTATAAATGATACATAGTACACAGACTTACCCAGTGATGGAACCTTTACAGGTCCAAACACATCACTTTGCACAAGCTCTAATATATGTTTCACCCTCTTACCACTAGAGGGGAAACTCACCCGATTCTACTTCCCATATACGCAATTTTCACAGAAATCAAAATCCAGAGAGCTATTACTCATACCTTCTACCATACCTTTACCATGAAGTATTCGAAGGCCCTTATCTCCAATATGTCCAAGCCTTTGATTCCACAACATGGTCTTCTCTCTAGAGACTACTAGATTTTTTGCTCCACTTTTAGGAACCAAAGAACTGTTGCACCCAACAACAACAATGCTACCTTGCAGCTTGTATAGAGTTCCAATCCGAACTCCCTGCATCAATACTAGTTCTCCTCGAACCATCTTGCAGGTATCCTTCTCGAACACTGTTTTTACACCTGCATCATCTAGCTCGCTTACAAAAATCAGATTTCTGGCTAATGCAGGAATATGTTGAACACCCGGAAGTGTTCTAACCCTTCCACCTTGCAACTTTAACTTTACTTTTCCACGACCAATGATTCTAGCCTTCCTATCATCCCCTAAGAAGACATCACCACCATCATATTTCTCATACTCGCAGAACCACTCTCTATGGGGAGTGGAGTGAAAGGATGCACCTAAGTCAATCAACCATGCCTCATGATTTACATGTATACTTGAAGAAGCCAAGTACACATCTCCACCTTCATTTGAGGTGGTTTTCGCCTCTGCAGAAGGAGTATCATCAGATTCCTTTCCTTTATCAGGAGCTTTAGATTTGCAGTCCCTTTTGTAGTTCCCTTCCTTTCTACATTTCCAGCACACCACCTTTACAGGTTTTCCTGGAGATTTAGATCTCCCTCTAGATTTAGATCTCCCATTCGATAACTTATTTTTGTTTCTCTTCTGGGACCGTCCTCATACAGACAAGGCATCACCATTTTGGCTCTCCATATTTTTTCGTCTCATCTCCTTCATCAGAAAGGATGAGACTATTTCGTCAAACTACAAGGAAGTTGCATTGCTACCTATTGCAATAACCAGACTATTCCATGAATCTCGTAGAGAACACAACAAACTAATGCACTTATCTTCATCTGAAATTTTAATATCAACAGAAACTAACTGACTTACCACAGTATTAAATGCGTTCAGATGCTTTGTCACCCAGTCTCCATCTTTCATCCTCAGGTTATACAACCTTTTTCATAGGAACAATTTATTCACTAGAGACTTAGCTTGGTACAAAGTCCCTAACTTGTACCACAAAGCCTTTGTTGTACCTTCCCTTGATACATTCAGCAATACTGAATCTGAGACACACAATCGTATTGTGCTCTTTGCCTTCCGATCCAACTTATTCCATTATTCATCGGACACTCTTGTTGGTTTAGTACCTGGATCTAAAGCAATCCACTGATCTTTATCCATCAACAAATCCTCCATCTTGAGTTTCCACAACTCAAAACTCTGACCATTAAATTTCTCTATCTCTATCTTTCCACTGCTTGCCATCTTCTTTTTCCACTAGAATCGATCTCGCAGATCTCCCATTGAACAAGGTCTACACAGGCCCAAGCGAAACCCCTCAACAAAAAATGTATCCCCTTGAATCCAAAACAAATCTGATACCAAATATAGGTTTTAACCCCGTACATAAATTACCTGCATATGAATTCTAAAACACATAAAATAAAAAAATGTGAGATCATAACACATAAAACACATATACACAGAGATTTTCCCCTGGATCCCAAAATGGGACTACTAGCTTGATTTTTCATTATGTTCCTTTCAATGTTACAATACATATTTATACATGCCGAGGCATCTAATACCATAGACCAAAAACCATCGCGTCCAAAACCATGGACCTAAAACCACCGCATCCAAAACCATGGACCGAAAACCATTGTGTCCAAAACCATGTGCAAAAAACATGCACAAAACCATAGGTAGGTCTGCCCAACCTAACATAGGGTCCAAAACCAAAATTTTCTGGGGCGCTGCCCCAGACCCCATAGAGTGGGGTTACTTGTACCCCTCAAACCCCCTATGACTCCCCTCGCTACACAATCGGCACAATGAAGGGGGGGCTCCGCCCCCCTTCTAACCCCCCTGTTAACTACGTGGGCTAGTCGTGGAAAGAATATAAGACAACCCAACACTTGTCAAATGGCTTGAAAGTCACTTGAGGTTGTAGGGGCATTTCATTTTGTGGAGTAGGCTTCCCATCGTTTGGCACTGATCACACTGACTAATGTACTTTTTCACATCCTGATGAAGAGTAGGCCAATAATAGCCTGCTTGAAATACTTTGAATGCTGTCCTCTTTGCTGTAAAGTGACCACCACAAGGCCCATCATGATAGGTTAGAAGGATGTGAAAGACTTCCTCTTCCATTACACACCTTCTAAAGATTTTATCTAGGCCAAGTTTGAATAGATTGCCCCAAATCCAGGTGAAGGGGGGCACTTTTCCTGACTATCTTGCTCTTTTCTTTGGAGGGCAAGTTTGGTGGGAACTGTGCTGATACCAAATAGTTTTCTGTATCAGAAAACCATGGGGAGAGAACTGAAATAGCAAACAAATGCTCATCTGGTAACTGGTCATCCACCATTCCTTCTTCACCTGCAGGAAAATTCATCCTAGATAGAAAGTTTGCAACAAAATTTTCCTTACCAGGCTTATGAACAATAGTTAGATCAAACTGCTGTAATAAAAGAAACCATCTTATAATTCTAGCATTCACATCTAGTTTATTCATTAACTATTTGATTGTAGCATGGTCAGTATGCACAAATGTTTGAGAGCCTGTAATGTAATGCCTAAATTTGTTTAATTAATGCACAATAGCCAGGAGTTCCTTTTCGGTCACAGTATAATTTAGCTCATCCTTTGACAATTTCTTACTGGTAAAATAGATGGCATAGGGCAATTTCTCCTCTTCGTGACCTAAGGCTACTCCTATGGCTTTGTGTGAAGCATCAACATGAATATGAAAAGGGAGGGCCCAGTTTGGGCCACGAAGAATTGGTGCAGTGGTTAACTTACCCTTTAGAATGTCTAAGGCCTCTTGATAGCTCTTTGACAATATAAACTTAGAATCTTTGGCCAATGACCCAAACAAAGGAGAGGCTAACTTGCTGAAGTCCTTTACGAACCTTCGGTAGTATCTAGCTAACCCTAAGAAACTCCTGACATCTCTTTGCTTTTGTGGAGGTGGGACCCTTTGTATGATTGCTATTTTGTTTAGGTCCACCTGCAGTCCTTGCTGAGATATTGAATGACCTAGCATAGTCGCTTCAGTCATTAAGAATTCACATTTTTCTGGGTTGAGAGACAAGTTCATTTCAATGCATTTGTGTAATACTTTACCTAGGTTAGTCAGGGCTTCTTGAAAATCACAACCATAAGGTGTAAATTAATCCATATATATTTCCACTACATCATGTACTAATTCAGGAAAAGTACTCAAGTCTGCTCTCTGGAAAGTGGCAGGAGCATTGCATAGGCGAAAATGAAGGACCCTATAGGAGAAAGTACCCCAATGACAGGTGAATGTGGTCTTATCCTAGTCTACACCTCCTCCAAGGTCCTATGCATCTCAGTATCATTCCCATCGAGCCAACCAGTCATTTAAACCTTATGTTCAACCACAACATCAGTGGAATACCCCACTCCAGGGGTGGAGGTCCCAATTCAACAATGTTCCAGCCCTATTGCCTCCACCACCTACCCAACCACAACTCCTGCACTCTGCTCCACCCAAGCAACCCCAAATGCCTGCCCAACCAAATCCGAACCCAAACAATAGGCAGGCTCAACAAGTATGCGATGCCAAAAAGTGACGAGCCTACGTATTGCAACAAGGATGTTGCAACTCCTAGGGCTACTAGCTTTACTTATCAACCCGGGGTTCGTTCAAACTTGGAGGTGACAGTGCTATATGCACAAGTAAAAGTGAAGGTCCTGCCTATTTTCACTGCTCATCTAGAAAGAGATCCTAGGATTTCCAAGACAGACTTATATAGGGCCAGAAGAGGCTTAATTCTTTGATGGAAGAAGAGAAAATCTATTCTAAGAGAGAGCTACTCTACTACAGTAGTGAAGAAAACAACAAGTAATGCTAAACCACACCATAACCTAACTAACCATCTAAACACTATGCTAAACAGAATTGCTAAATCAACATTAACCTAATGCTGCTATCTAAGTTGCAGAGGTAAAGAGCATTAAACTATACTAAGGTGTAAGCAAAGGAACTAAACTAAATCTGTTTTCAAGTGGAAGAGCAGTCGAAGATCGAAATTGGTGAAAGGAGGAAGTAAGGATGCAATAGTGCATAGGGACTATTGGATCGATCAATGAATAGAATATGGATGGTGAAGATCTTATCGTAGAGGCTTAAGTGAATAGATGGATGAATAGGGTTAACAAACAATATGAACGACAAAGATCTTATCACAGACGATTTAGTGATTAGGTGAACAAATGGGGTAACGAAGCAGATGAACGACGAAGATCTTATCGCAAGGAATTAAGTGAATGGATGGACGAACAGGGTAATGAAGCAGATGAACGATGGAGATCTTATCATAAGGAATTAAGTGAATGGATGGAGGAACATGATTAATTGGTAGATGAAAGACGAAGATATTATTGCGAAAGAAACGTGCGGAAATGATGGAGCAGGTTTTCAAAGGCAGTAAGCAGTTTCTCATGCGCCCTCAAAGTTGTAAGCTATATTTCGAAATTTGATGCGATTAGCCTAACTGGGTGACATGTAGCATGGGAAAACCACTTTTCTTACATGCTCTCGGGTAGATAACGGCCATGCAAGAATCCATGCGATATTGCGCAATACCTGTCGGATCAGGCTAGATAGATTTACGGTGGAGATTGGGGCACATAAAGTATTGAGGTGACGCAATAACTGTTGGATCAAGAGACATATTGATGGTGGAGATTAGAGCGCATAAAGTAGGTGGAAGAATTTTCTCGCGATGGCCGTTGGGTAAACTAATGAATCAGAAAGTGATTGGTCAGGTTTGTTGTGGATCGAACAGTAAGGGACCGATGCATGAAGAACGTGTTGAAGGAGGTTTCAAATGAAAATGACAGAAAAACCAGTGATGGTGAGGGTGGACCGAGAGTGAGGGAAAATGATGATAATGAAATGAAATAAGTAACTGCATCAAACAACAAACTCCAAAGCTCATGTGAGAACTAGAAACCTATGTTTTTGGGGTTTCTTAAAGGTCTCTTCCTTAGGTCATGGTCCCAGAGGGAAGAGGCGAGGCTGAGACACCTGTGGACAACCTTTTGGTGATCTTTTTCTCCTAGTTGACTTGCTAATTGAAAAAAAACACAAATGGAAGTAAAATAAAGAAAAACTAATCTACTCGACACCACTGTAATGGGAATGCAGCTACTTAAGAAAATGAACAAAATAATAGGAAGCTATGCTATACTGCCCTAATGGAAATGCATCTACTTAAGAAAATGAACAGAAAACCAGGAAGTTACTTAAGAAAATGAACAGAACCAAAAATCTATGCTAGCATACATGTACATTAAAGAGGAGCTTTGGCTGTTTGGGTTGGGCCCTAACCCAAGAGCTTCAGCCCTCTGAGTTAACTCAGTGCTGGCTCAAAACAGAACTCATCTTTATTATAAAAACCATGGATTACATAAAAAACTGTCACAAGTCTTGCAACTCAGAAATAAAGTAGAGTTTCACAATAAAAATCTGAATCCTATTGAGGTCCTAAGCCTCTCTACTTATACATCTGAAGTCTCCAATGACTTCCTTCCCATTAGGGAGGCTTGGCTTCTCACTCAAGATAAACTGGTTTTTGTCACTTTCACTTGCTCGATTGTCTTTTAGTCCTCATGATTTGGCTATTTCCACTCCAAGCTGATGGAGGAATATTCGAATGGAGGGGAAGTAAATGAGGAGGATTTACCTCTTGTAATTCATCTCCCTTGTCCCATTCAAGTTTTTTCCAAGGTCTTTGCCACAGTTCCTTGCTTTTACCCTTTTAACCTTTATTCCTGCATTACATGCACATTATACCACAAAGCAAAATATCCAACTTTAACTCATCACATAAACAAAATATAATCAAAAGTATGTAATAAGTTGTGAGAATAGTTGGTTTGACTAAGCTAGGAGGTGAATTAAGGCCAATTAAGGCCCATGTAATTACCCAATGATAAGGCTCATCACTTCGTTTTGGAGCCTCCCTACCAACCTTTCACACAACCTTGTCTTGATTCGTCAAGTACACAAGCTTCAATTTTTTTCTTGCACCAAGACAACTTGTTGGTCAAATCTTGATGTATTTCCCTCACAGGATGATCACCCGGACTTGGTCTAGCTGCAGGCTGAGCATCTCCCCCAAGAAATTGCGCAATTCTAGAGGGAAGCTAGCTTTTCTTCCAAAAATTGCGCAATTCTGTATGGCAGCCTGCTGGGCTCCAGAATTGCACAATCCTGCAAGGTAGGCTTCACCTAGAAAACTGCGTAATCCTTCCTAGTAGGCCTGCTCAGCCAAGGAATTGTGCAATACTGGGTAGCAGTTAGCTTCTCAGTCCAGAATTTGGGAAAATCTCTTGGGAAGCTAGCCCAGCTCCCATCCAGAAATGCACATTTTCTCCCAGTAGTTGAGCAACCTCAAGCATGAGTAGTTGGGTTGACCAGTTCCACCCGGGACCAAGGAAACTTGATTTGCATTCATGACTTGATCTTTCTTGGAATAGAAAAAGGAAACATGCAAAAAGAATCCCTTGATTCAGAGAGATATTTTTAGTAGCCAAAGGTTACATGCAAAGTTCGTTTTAGAAACTTTCCTCCAAGTGTCAATTTTTCCTAGATTAGTAGCATGTGCATCATAAGCCCAAACTTATTTATTCGACGCATCAGATCTCATTCTTTCACATCGATCTTGGAGCTCTAACATCCCACAACACATCCACGACTCTTTGAAAAATATGACTCAGCTATTCACGGGTAAGTTGTCTCAACTTGTCTTTTTTCAGCATTTCTATCGGTTTTTGTGTTTTTGCTTGTGTGAGTGCTATTTTCTTGATTTCTTTGAACACTTTCTATCATTTAAATGCATACTATCTTGTAATAGCACTGTTTCAGTTTTTGTTGCTATCTCGCTGTTGTCACATGCATGAAACTGTTTTGCACGAGCGGTCGCCGATTCGGCAACTCGCTTCACCCACATGCATGTTGATCTGTTTACTGAGTATTTCATTTAATGTTTGAATGCATGATAAATCACTTCTAGTTTCACTTAGTGTCACCATGCATTCACTTTCATATTTTCTTTTAGTTTCCCGTCGGCAGGTCTGGGCAGCCTTGGCTCAGACTCAGCCTCACGTAGACAGCATTGCACAATTTGGAGAAGGAAGGCTCTGTCTTCCTCTCCATAAATGCGCATTTCTACTGAAGCACTTTCCCCCAGGAATGATTTGCGTATTTATGAGGGATAGTGACTATTGGCCTAGAAAATTGGGCTATGCAGTCCTTGAGCCTATAGTCATTTCCAGTTGGAATTGTGCATTGCACAATCCCAACAATCAACTTGTATTGCTCATTGTGAAAATCCAATAGCTAGTCAGCCTCCATAGACAGTCGAAACTACCTTTTGCGTAATTTTGGCAGCCAGTCATCCAGCCTCCTAGAAAAAATTGCGCAATCTTTGCCTATCATTCCCCAGGTATGTGTTATGTCATCCCCCGAATTGGATTTGGTTTTCGCTGACATATTTCTTGCCATGCATTTTTCTTTGTCTCCAGATATTTCAGGTGTTCATCTACCTCTTAGTAGTATAGGGTCAATGGCCTCCAAGAAAGCAGGATCAAAGGACACTAACAGAGGTGAACTTGGAGCAGCAGTTGAGTAGGTGTCTGCATGTCTACCGATCTATGAAGATACCAAACTGTTTCTAGACAAGGACATCAAGATGAAATGGAAATATGTAAATGAAGAATTTGCAGGCACTTTTGGGGAGGACCTTGAAGACCGTCAGGTGTATGTGAACATTCATAAGTTCAACTTGTACCAGATTGCATGTAGATACCCCACGTTCCCATGCATGGACATGATACACTGGATCGTCTCGCACACTTATCCCGAGATGATGGCTTTGAGAAGTGTTAGTGAGATGAAGCTTGACACCTTCTGGACACATGATTACGATGAGATGTATCAGATGTCCAAGCCCATGACTATCATGGAGGCTCCTTTTAGCTTACCCAACAGTAAAGCCAACTCCAGAGACATTTTGATGAACTGGGTAAACGAGCCAACTAGATTTAGGATGACACCCAACTAGATTTATAAGATGAAGATACTGCAGAAGGTGTATCAATACTTGGTCATATTTGAATGTCGATTGTATGGCCAAGAAAGCATGGAAACCTGCCCACAAAGTTGAGTGATCGCGCTTGACAAACTGACCATGGAGGGAAAACCATGCAACTGGTCCAGCATGTTGGCTCATCAGCTGAAGGAATAGGTAATAGAGACTCGACAGTTACCTGGAGGTATGCAAGAAAATATCTACATGTTCGCCTACATCTTAGATGCCATCTTTTCTCGACAAGAGTTCCCGGGCTTGGAGTGGGCATGGTCACTGATAGAGACTGCTATGAACACATATTGTAGGCTATTGTCTGAATGTAGCTTTAGAGGAGTAATCAAATGATTGTCCTATCATTTTGTCACCCGAGTTTACAAGATGATATTCGAACAAGATCCACCCTCCATGTTGAAGGAAGCAATGGAGGCACTAATAGACATGGCTGATTGGTATGCCTCACCATATGACACCTTCATATGAATGTTCAACGTGGATAATCCTCTGCATGTTCTACTGAAGTTTGCCTTGGACATACTCGTCATGCATGAAGTAGCATATCACATCTCAATAGGCTTGACAACTAGACTACACTAGAAGAAGGCCCCTTGGCTCGTACTTCCTTTGCAGTTTGGGTTATATGAGATCCAGAGTTTCAAGCAAGTGGATGTCGAAGCAGAATAGATGAAGAAGTATCCATTCAACCTCGAAGTTACAATCTGTATGAACCACATTGTATTGTGAAAGATCACTGCACGAGAGTATAGTTCAACTAGATCCATGGGGCATTTCATTGTTTAGAAGAGGACCCATGGAGATATTGCTATAGTTTCTCCAGACCTAATGAATAGGTCGGCTTCTCTATGGAGTGGTTAGCTAAGTAACATGAAGCAGCATCCTGGAGGGCACCGACACTAGCGGAAGTAGCAGCAGAGGCAAGCATACCAGTGTGCAACAAGGGAAAGAGGAAGATTGTCAATCGCATGGAGGAAGAACAAAGCTGCAACTTCTGAGAAGATCCACTGGTATAGAAAGCAACTATGGCTATAGAGGCAAATAGGCAATAGCATGACAAGCGAAGCACGCAAAGGCAGAGGGATAAGAGAAGAATGGAGGAAGCAAAAAAGGAGTTGCATGAGTTGAAGGAGCAACTCTGGAAGGAAAATAGTTGTGAAAACAGGAGAGGGAAGCACAATAGCAACAGGTACAATAGGGGGCGCACATGTGCAAATAGATGAAACAACGCCCATACATATAGTGGATTCATTAGAACAACTAGCACTAGGAAGATAGGGTGAACCATCGCAGGAGCAGGATTTCACTTGTGAGATAGAACAAGCACTTCAACAATTGGATACAGATATGGAGAAATGGGAATTGGAACATGACATCGACCTTATGCCTCACTACCAAGAGGTTGACTTACCTGCTTCACCGCATCAAAATGATGAGAAAGTCTCAAGTGACCGAGGAGACACTGATATCCTCGGAGATAAGCCAGAAGAAGAGATACAATATCGTAGAGTGTCGACTTAGGATGATCATAAATCTCCTGTGCAATTTTAGGAAAGATTGATCATGTCTGACGTGAACAAACATCCAACAACCTTGGCCGATGCAACTAGATGGTATGTCGAAGCCACTAGCTCAAGTGTTCACTTTCTGATAGCTGAAAATGAGCAAATGGACAAGGAACTCCAGAGGACCAAGAAAGAAGGAGAGTTGGTGACAACAGCTGCCTGAGCTGAACTGAAGAAGGAAATACTAGATGAAGTATTTTCCCTTGACATAGTTATGCGAGTGTTGTACTCCAAGTTTGGCACTATGTATAAGGCAGTCATCCATCTCAATGGATGGCAAAAACAATGTGCTAGAAGAGCATGTATCTTGAAAAACTTGCATGCTGATGTTGATTACATGAAAACATGGACGATGAGATATAAGGGAGACCCGCTTCACTTGCCTAGATGATGAAGGCTAGTGTAGTTGAGCTGAAGGCACGTATCCGAAGTCAGATCTGGAACTAGGAAGACCTCCCACAACTCATCACTAGTATACAAGCTTCCCATGCACATGTGTTCAAGAGTATAGATGTTGTGGTGCACGCACATGTGATCCCATCTTTTGGGACTCTCACCTAGGTGAAGACAAAGGCACAAGTCTCACTAGATCTTGACTCATACATCGACGAGGTGATGCACATTGCCACTAGCCCAGACTTTCCCATCAGTGAAGACATCATGCACAGGTATGTTGCTAGTTCCGCCACATTGAGGACAAAGCAAATGCTTAAATATGAGTTGGACACAAGATCCCAATCAGTGTACCCAGATGCTATAAAGGCAAGAGTCAGGTTCCAGAAATATGTCAACTTAGAGCACATGGACACCATCGCGAACTATCGATATTGGCATTAGTATGTTACTGTTGATTAGTGCGAGGATGTTGAGGAGTTGGAATTATATGGTTGTCTAATTCATAGTGATGTCTAGCATGGCTTGCTTAAGCTATTTCTCTCACATGGGTACATATGCACTGTAATGTAACGTCATGTCAAGTGTAAGTCAAGTGTCGATAGTTGGATGTAACAATCATAGAGTAGATGAAGAGTCATGAGGGTAGATAAATTGTCACAAAGGGGAATGTCAAGGGTCACCCCACCCTTTGCTATAAATAGTTCCTCATAAATCATTGTATAGGCTTTTGGTCAGCCAAGCTTTCGATAAGACTATCTTGGAGATATGTTGAACAGTATTGTAACGATCTAATACATATCTTTGGGGGAGCAGGTGGTTATGGTCGTAACGTTTCACTATCATAACTAGTGGTTGGACATGGATGTATTGTATGACTGGAACTTACACTTCTTAATATAACAAGAGCCAACACATTTCATGCATATGTTGTATTGTATTCTATGCTATCTGGTTTACTCTAAATGATATATGTATTGGTTTGCTTATGCATGCATGTATAACTATCTGTGTATGTATGTATGAATCTTTCTAAAATGTGATGTTGGTTTAACCATCACTTTGGATTGCTTGCTAACTTACCTTGAATTTTTTTATGCATCTTTGCTCGTGTGTTCCCTTATTAACTACGTGCTATCATAGGTTTCCAAGGGGCACACTCATCTCAACCCCTATGTGTTAAAACCTCTCATGCACCTTCCTTGGCTCACTACAGCCGTCGCACCCTTGATACTAACAGAGTTATCTTACTTGCCTCTGTGCGAAATCGCGGTCAAGGCATTACCGTATGACCCACTGCTGGGACTCCTACACCAAATGGTCTGAGGTCTAATTGGGACTTCTTACTGGGGAGATCCCCTGACATGTTGGTGGGTCCAGCACCATCAACATTTCTGGCACTAGAAGGAGGGCTAGATGACAAGCTGTGTCCTCTCATATTTTTTTGAACCTTTTCATATCTCTCATGGATTCATGCACTCTTCTCCTTCCGCGATGTTTTTCGAATCATGAACATGTCACCATCATGAGGGAGTTTTTCGATCACTTGTCCACTTACACGTATGATGGTGAAGGCGAAGTGGCCTGACTTGAGTTCTTACATGACTTTCTTTCCATGCTTCATGAGGAAGATGGATGTACCGACGAACAGGCCATCTTACTGCTTGCATACACACTTTGTGAATCTCCACTTCGGTGATTGTGCAGCCTACTACTGACAGTGTATACTCACTTGAGCACTTCTATGATCTCATTGAAGACGCTTTCTATCATTTTGAGCCAAACCATCTTGACCAAAAACTATTACAACAACGGAAGGCTCCGCATGAATCGATTATGTATTTTTGGTAGTGCTTCCGTGACTTGGAGTTTCAAGCTCCGAAGAGCCAGATGAAATTTTTCTATCTTTAGGACCGGTTCAAGTATTTTGTTAAGAAATCTGCTTGGCCCAATAAGAATTTTGAAATCAAGCCTCGCTCAACATTCTTCATTGATGGAGCTGCACTATCCCATATAGATGCGGTCACTGTCACAAGTGACTGTCCGCCATCCCCTCATCAAACAACTCCACCACTGCAGAGTGATGTTGAGGATCATGCTCACACACTTGTTCAGCTGTCACATCCTCCCAACATCACTACGCTTAATTTTCGCACAGATTTAGTTGTGAGTCCATCGAGTTTTCATATGAATTTTGTTCCAAAACCTCTGTCTTCGCACTCGAATATTCCTCCAAATGATACTGTCTCGTGTTCTTCCATTCAGGACTCTACACTTGTTGTGAATGAGGAACAAGCCACTTACGGAGTTGGTGTTGCACAACCAACATGCATTGTCATTCATGATGAATATGAGTGGGAGCTTCAGCATCAAAACTCGATGAAGGATGATTCCCTTTCATACGAGCCCCCTCTATTCTTTCCTGACATATTTGGTGAACCTGCCATCCATGATTTCACATGTGTATCTTCATCCAAGGACACACCCATTGTTGATCACTCACATGACACAACGGATGTCAGTCCGTCATTCGACAATGGAGAGGATAAGTTATTCATTGAAAATTTGCTGGATCTTTCATCTGTCTTTTTTGGAAACTCAGAGGATGATTCTTTCCGCTTTTCATCTACACCTCTATTTAATTCATCAGATCATGAGGATGCCGATGAAATCATTTATTTTTCTAATCGTGGTTGTCATGATCCATTTACCCCTATATTTGATCACAATCATGATCCTATCACAGTTTATTTTTCAAAGCCACTGGTCTATGATGATCTATCTGACGATGAAGTTGAAACACCCAAGACTGTCGAGGCACTTCAACCCACGCTGATGGTTATGTTAGGTCCTCGATCTCTTGGGGTTAGTCTCACTTCCTATCAGGAAACTATTCAATCACCCAAGGCTCCTCATCACTCATCTATATGCATTGAAGATAAATCTCACACACAAATCATACTTCCTCCACTCGAACTACACGATCCTATCGCTCATGCATTGGAGGAACCTTACATTACAAGCACACATGCATGACGCAAGTTGTCTTTATTTCTTTTGTTTGCTTGCATGTTATAGTCAAGAGTGTGCATATGCTTCAAAGATGCACGCAATGTCACACAACACCATGATAAGTCCACAAACTACTTGTCATGCGCTTACACTCACTTATGTCCTATGGGCACTTTGAAACATGAAGCGTGTTTGTCTTCATTGTTATATCTTTCTTGCTTCTTGGTTCGCACAAATGGGTTGATCACGGACCAAGCCTTCACCAACATGGGTCAACCAATGCGCCGGTGGTTGCATTGGAAATATCACTTCATGTGATCGGGCCCATGCATCATTAGTTTAGGAGTAGGAGTAGTGTTTGCTTTCAGTTTGTTTGCTTGCATGCTTGTTTGCTTCCTTGCTTTGTTTGTTTGTTTCTTTTCTTTCTTGTTTTCTTACTCACTTTGCTTTCACTTTTTCTTCTGCTCCTGATTTGATTTTTTGTTTGCCAGTTCACTTTTTTTGTTCGTAGGCTAGTTTCTCTTGAAACAAGATGGGTAAAGTACAAGAGGCCTTGTGCAACTATCACTACTTGGTTATCTGTCACCTTGCCTATGTACAAAGATCATGTTACTTGTATTCCATGATATGTCGAAGGATAATATGTATTGTTCGAAGTGAACCTTGGTGAAAACACAACACTTGCATGCTAACTAGTGTCACCTACTCTAGTCGGTTGTTTTTGGGTTAACCCTTGTTAACTCAGTCAAGTAGAGTAAGGTGAGGAGGAAAACCTTAACCGACACGTTAGAGGTATAATAAACTACTTCTCTGCTAGAACAACCTCTTCTACTCTCAATAAGTCGGGATCCCTCTTCTGCCTCTGAAATGAATAAGTGCTATGTATAGTTGAAAATATGAAAAATGCAAAAATGAAAAAAAAATGAAAAAAGAAAATAAGGCGAAAGAAGAGAAAGGATTCTTGCGTAGAGAGGTGATGCAAGAAACTCCACCGGGGTACTGACCAGGCTCATTGGAAACGGAGCCATGCTTGTGTTCCTATGTGACTCCACCAGGGTATTGTTCAAGCCTTCTGGCAGTGAAGCAACACCAGAGATGAAACTATGAATCTGATTACTATACTGCTTGTGCAACAATATATCCTTCAACCCCAATCAAAACAATTGTGTTGCCTTGGCTTGGAATGTGTGTTAATCAACCAAGAGCCTGGTAGATGCTACATCTTACAATCAAGCCAGTGTGAAACCAAGATGAGCTGAGAACTGAAAAATACTTCTGGAGGTTTTAGACTTAATTTTTCACGAAAAAGGTCCATTTAAAGAGCTAGAGTTCTACCAGTGTGTCACCAAGTGCTGTAGTGGCTACAACCACCCTCCAAAATTTTTCCTTAGCTTCATTTTGGAGCCTTCCTACAAACCTTGCACAACACCTTGTCTTGATTCGTCAAGTTCACTAGCTTCAGTGTTTTTCTTGCACCAAGACAACATGTCAATCAAAGCTTGATGCATTCCCCTCACAGGCTGATCACCCGGACTTGGTCCAGTTGTAGGCTGAGAAGCTCCCCCAAGAAATTGCGAAATACTAGAGGGCAACGAGCCTTTGCTCCAGAAATTGTGCAATTCTATCTGGAAGCTTGCAGAGCTCCAAAATTGCGCTATCCTTCCAGTCAAGCTTCACCCAAAAAACTGTGCAATCCTTCCCAACAGGCCTGCTCAACCCAAGAATTGCGCAATGCTGGGAAATAGTCAGCTACTTTGCCCAAAAATTGCACAAATATCTTGGGTAGCTAGCCCAAATCCCATCCAGAAATGCACATTTTCTCCCAGCAGTTGAGCAACCTCATGCATGAGTAGTTGGGTTGACCAGTTCCACCCGGGACCAAGGAAACTTGACTTTCATGCATGGCTTGATTTTTCCTGGAATAGCAAAAGGAAACATGCAAAAATCATCCCTTGATTCAGGGAGCTATTTTTAGTAGCTATAGGTTACATGCAAAGTTTGTTTTAGAAAATTTCCTCCAAGTGTCGCTTTTCCTAGATTTGTGGCATGCGCGTCATGAGCTCAAAGTTATTTATTTGATGCATCTGAGCTCATTCTTTCACATCGATCTTGGAGCTCTAACATCCCACAACACATCTAGGACTCTTCGACACATTCGGTTTAGCTATTCACAGGTAAGTGGTCTCAACTTTTCTTTTTCAAAATTTCTATCGTTTTTTGTGTTTTTTCTTGTGTGAGTGTTGTTTGATTGATTTATTGAATGCTTATTGTCGTTTATATGCACACTAGCTTGTATTAGCACCATTTCAGTTTTCATTGTCATCTCACTTTTGTCACATGCATGAAACTGTTTTGCACGAGCGGTCACTGATTCGGCGAATCGCTTCATCCACATGAATGTTGATCTATTTACTAAGTCTTTCATTTAATGTTTGCATGCATGATCAATTGCTTCTTCTTTCAGTTAGTGTCACCATGCATTCACTTTCATATTTTCTTTCAGTTGCCCGTTGATGGGTCTGGGAAACCTTGGCTCAGACTCTGTCTCACATAGAAAGAATTGCGAAATATGGAGAAGGAAGGCTCTGTCTTCCTCTCAAAAAATGTGCATTTTTTCCCAGGAACTTTCCCCCAGGACTAATTTGTGCATTTCTAAGGGACAGTGACTACTGGCCCAAAAAATTGTGGAATGCAGTCCCTAAGCCTGCAGTCATTGTCAGATGGAATTGCGTATTGTGCAATCCTGGTAGTCAACATTCAGCCTAGATTGTACATTATCGAAATCCAGTAGCCAGTCAGCTGCCCGAGACTACCTTTTGTACAATTCAAGTAGCTAGTCACCCATCCTCGTAGAAAAAAATTCATAATTTTTGCCTATCATTCCGCAGGTATGTGTTATGTCATCCCCTGAATTTTCTTTGGTTTTCACTGATAGATTTATTTCCATGCATGTTTCTTTGTCTCCATATATTTCAGGTGTTCATCCACCTCTTAGCAGTACAAGATCAGTGGCCTCCAAGAGAGCAGGATCAAAGGACACTAATGGAAGTGCAACTGGAGCAACAATTGAGAAGGTATCCGCATGTCTACTGATATATGGAAATCAAGATGAAATGGAAATAGGTCAATGAAGAATTTGCAGGCACTTTTTGGGAAGACCTCGAATACTGTAAGGTGTATGTGAACATTCACAAGTCTGGTTTGTACCGAATTGCATGTAGATACCCCACGTTCCCATGTGTGACGATGATACACTGGATCGTCTCACACACTGATCCTGAGATGATGGATCTGAGCAGTGTCAGCGGGACGAAGCTTGCCACCTTCTGGGCTCAGGATTATGATGAGATGTATCGGATGTTGAAGCCTGTGACTATTATGGAGACTCCTTTCAGCTTACCCAACAACAACGCCAACTCCAAAGACATTCTCAAGAACTCGGTAAAGGAGCCCGCTATATTCAGGATGACACTCAACTAGATCTATAAGAGGAAGATAGTGTGGAAAGAATATCAATACTTGGTCATATTTGCATGTTGGCTGCATGGCCAAAAAAGCACGGAAACCTTCCCACAGAGTTGGGTGATCATGCTGGACCAACTAGCTAGAGAGGGAAAACCATGCAACTGGTCCAGCATGTTGGCTCATCAGCTGAAGGAACAGGTAACGAAGGCTCGATAGTCACTCGGAGGTATGCAAGAAGAGATCCACATATCCACCTACATCTTAGATGAAATTTGTGCTCGACAATAGTTCATAGAATTGGAGTGGGCATGGTCACAAGCAACGACTTCTATGAACACATATTGTAAGTTGTTATCTGAATGCAGCTTCAGAGGAGTAATCACATGGTTGTCCGATCATTTTGTCACCCTAGTTTACAAGATGATATTTGAACATGATCCACCCTGCATGTTGAAGGAAGCAATGGAGGCACTGATAGACATTGCTGATTGGTATGCCTCATCGTTCGGCACCTTCATACGAATGTTTAGTGTAGAGAAGCCTCCGCATGTTCTACAAAGTTTTCCTTGGACATACTTGCCATGCAGGAAGTAACATATCACATCTCGATAGGATTGATAACTAGGCTACATCGGGAGAAGAAGGCCCCTATCGAAGTAGAACATATGAAGAAGTATCCATTTGACATTTAAAGTTACAATCTGTATGATCCACATTGTATTGTGAAAGATCACTGCACAAGAGTACAATTCAACTAGATCCAAGGGGCATTTCATTGGGCGGAGGAGTACCCATGGAGATATTTCTATAGTTTCTCTAGATCCAATAAACGGTCAGCTTCGTTGTGGAGTGGTTAGCGAAGCAACATGAAGCATCATCTCGAAGGGCACCAACACCAGCAACAGTAGTAGCAGAGGCAAGCATATCAGATCACGACAAGGGAAAGAGGAAGATTGTCGATCACAATGAGGAAGAATAAAGTTTCAAGTTATGAGCAAATCGACTAGTAGAGAAAGTAGTTATGGCTATAGAGGCAAAGAGACAAGATCGTGACAAGCGAATCGTGCAAAGGCAGAGGGATAAGAGAAGAATGGAGGAAGTAGAGAAGGAGTTGCATGAGTTGAAGGAGCAACTCCAGAAGGAACAAGAGTTGTGAAAAAAAGAGAGGGAAGTGCAGAAGCAAAAGGTACAGTAGGGGTGCAACATGTGCAAACAGATGAAACAATGCCCGTACAAGTAGTGGATTCATCAGAAAAGCTAGCATCATATAGACAGGGTGAACCATAGGAGGAGTAGGACTTCGCTCATGAGATAGAACAAGCACTTTAACAGTTGGATACGGATATGGAGCAACAAGAATTGGAATAGGATATCGACCTTATGCCTCACTACCAAGAGGTCGACTTACCTGCTTCACCACATATAGATGATGAGAAAGTCTCAAGTGACTAAGGAGGCACTGAGATCCTTGGAGATCAACTATAAGAAGAGATGCACAACATCTCATTTGACGAATCTCAACATAGAGTTGTGCAGTCTCATAGAGCGTCGACTCCGGATGATCATACATCTCCTGTACAAATTGAGGAATGAGTGATTGTGTTTGACGTGCACAAACATCCAACATCCTTGGCCGATGCAACTAGTGTATTATGAAACCACTAGCTCAAGTGATCACTTTCTCATAGTTGAAAATGAGTGAATGGATAAGGAACTTTAGATAGCCAAGCAAGGAGGAGAGTTGGTGACAACGTCCAGCCGAGCTGAACTGAAGAAGAAAATACTATATGAAGTATTATCCCTTGACACAGTTATGTGAGCGTTGTACTCCAAGTTTGGCACCATGCATAAGGTAGTCTTCCATCTTAACGGATGGCAGCAACGATGTGTTATAAGAGCACGTATATTGAAAAACTTGCATGCTGCTGTTGATTACATGTAAACATGGACGATGAGATACAAGGGAGCCCCACTTCACTTGCCTAGATGATGAAGGCCAATGCGGTTGAGTTGAAGGCACGTATTCGGAGTCAGATCCAGAACTATGAAGAGCTTTCGTAGTTCATCACTAGTATACAGGATTCCCATGCACATGTGTTCAAGAGTATGGATGTTGTGGTGCATGCACATGCAATCCCATCTATTAGGACTCTCACCCAGGTGAAGAGAAAGGCACAAGTCTGACTAGAGCTTGAACTGTAATTCGACGAGTTGATGCGCATTGCCACCAGCCCAGACTTACCCATTAGTGTAGACATCATGCATAAGTATGTTGCTGGTCCGGCCACATTGAGGACAATGTTGCACATGCTTACAGATGAGTTGGACAGAGGAGCCGAGTAGTGTACCGGGATGCTATGGAGGAAAGAGTCAGGTTCCAGAAAGATGTCACCTTGGAGCACACGGACACCATCACAAACTACTGATCTTGGCATCAGTATGTTACTGTTGATCAACGTGAGGATGTTGAGGAGTTGGACTTCCATGGTTTTCTAAGTCATAGTGATGTCTAACATGGCTTGCTTAAGCCATTTCTCTCACATGGGTACATGTGCATTGTAATGTAATGTCATGTCAAGTGTAAGTCAAGTGTTAATAGCTAGATGTAATAGTCATAGAGTAGATGAAGAGTCTTGAGGGTAGATGAACTATCACAAAGGGGAATGTCAAGGGTCACCCCTCCCTTTGCTATAAATAGTCCCTCATAACTCATTGTATAGGATTTTGGTCAGCCAAGATTCCGATAAGATTATCTTGGATAGATCTTGGAAAATATTGTAATGAGCCTTGGCTTCTCCACTATGCAGAGCTAGTACATCTCTTTGAAGGAGAAGACGGTTGTGGCTGTAACGTTCCGCTATCAAAACTAGTGGTTGGACATGGATGTATTGTATGACTGGAACTTACACTTCTTAATATAACAAAGGCCAACACATTTCATGCATATGTTGTATTGTATTCTATGCTATTTGGTTTACTCTAAATGATATATGTATTGGTTTGCTTATGCATGCATGTATATCTATATGTGTATGTATGTATGAATGTTTCTAAAATGTGCGGTTGGTTTAACCATCACTTTGGATTGCTTGCTAACTTTCCTTCCACGTTGTGATGCATCTTTGCTCGTGTGTTCCATTCTTAACTACATGCTATCACAGGTTTCCAAGGGGCACACTCATCTCAACCCCCGTGTGTTAGAACGTCTCTACACCTTCCTTGGCTCACTATAACGGTCACACCCTTGCTACTAAAAAAGTTATTTTACTTGCCTCTATGAGAAATTGTGGTCAAGGCATTATCGTACGACCCACTGCTGGGACTCTTACACCAAACGGATTGAGTTCTAATTGGGACTTCTTATCAGGGAGATCCCCTGACATGTTGGCGGGTCCAACACTGTCAACAAGGGTATAGAGCCCTAGTGCCATTGCATTTGCATTAGGGCCAATGAAATTGATGTGTATTAGCCTAGTGAAACATTAATGGGGTAATGTTAATTAAATAAATGATCTATATTATATTGTTGGAGTGAGTTGTAGTATACCTTGACAAGGGTTCAATAATGATATATATATATATATATATATATATATATATCATTATTGAACCCTTGTCAAGGTATACTATATCTCACTCCATCAATATATTATAAATCATTTAGTTAACTAACATTACCCCATTAATGTTTCACTAGGCTTATACACATCTATTACATTGGCCCTTATGCAAATACAATGGCACTAGGGCTCTACAATCAGAATCCTAGTTCATTTAACCATATATATATATATATATATTATGATCAAATGAACTATGATTGAGGGTTTAGAGCCCTAGTCACATTGTATTTGCATAAGGGACAATGTAACCTATGTGTATAAGCCTAGTGAAACATTAACGGGGTAATGTTAATTAACTAAGTGATTTATATTATATTGCTGGAGTGAGTTGTAGTATACCTTGACAAGGGTTCAATATATATATATATATATATATTTTGATATCTAGTGGAATTGGTAACGGCGGTGGTATTGTACTTGTGTTACATGGGGTCGAATCCCACCGACTTCCACTATAACATCTAGGAAGAACCGCCCAGCCCACAAGAATGACCCTCAGGTTAAGACGAGACTTAAACCCGTGACCTGCACAGCAGCACGAACGACTTAGTAGACCGTCCGCTGGCCATGAGACCAAACCCCTGCGAGCAGTTCAATATATATATATCATGAAGTATAACTCATGTAATAATGTTGAAGGAAGATAGTTGAGGTATTGTGAAAATGAATCTAAGCACAGAGTCCCCATCTTAATGTCATATGACGACAATACACAGATCTTGTTTCCATGCTATATAGTCATATGTAAGGTAATGGAAATCACTGTGGCCTATCCAATGTGAAGCCATGTGCAATCAGATGGTCCACTCTATTACCCGTGTGCCTATGTGGTAGGGAGGATTAAATAATATATTCATAAGTCTAGGACCTTGGTGTGTATATATATATATATATATATATATATATATATATATATATATATGTATGTATGTATGTATATGGTGAAATGAATATATGGTTAAATGAACTATGTTTGAGGGTGCAAAGCCCTAGTGCCATTGTATTTTCATAAGGGCCAATGTAACCTATGTGTATAAGCCTAGTGAAACATTAATGGGTTAATTAACTAAATAATTTATATTATATTGCTGGAGTGAGTTGCATTATGCCTTGACAAGGGTTATATATATATATATATATATATAAATACATCATGAAGCCTAACTCATGCAATAGTGTTGAAGGAAGACAATAGAGGTACTCCGAAATCAAATCTAAGCACAAGGTCCCTATTTTAATGTCATAGGATGAAAATACAAAGATCTTGTTTCTATGCTATGTAGTCATATGTAAGGTAATGGAAATCAATCTCTATGTATCAATTTAATAATTTAACCAAAAGGATTGGGTGGTAACGTACAACATTCAATTATAGTATTTGAAAATGATACCTCCATTCTTTTCCCTAGGGAGAAATCGTAATTTTATATTATATATAAAGAAAATTACATGTTGTAGATGCCAGAGTGGCATATGCAAAAGTTGGGCCCATGGCCGTCAAATAAGTTTAGTACAAAAAACCATAATAGGGTGGATTGTAAGTAGTGCTGTAAAAAATATATACATCATAGGTTTGTATCATATATACATCATATGTCTGTAGCAAAAAACTGTGTCAAAAAACTACAAAATTAGGGCCTGTTGGCCCTCATATAGTGCTGGTCTATATACGAACGATGGTAATACTGGAAATTCTCATTCCCCTACTGTTCCTTTATGATCCAGATGCCCCTGGGCTGGACCGTCGCCTCCTTGGATAATTTGTCGGCAACTTGGTTGCGTTCCCTGTAAATATGTTGGCAAGAAATAAATTCAAATTGTGATTTGAAATACAATGCCTCATCCAAAATATTATTGAGTGAATGCATATGACAAGTGGATGCATTTTTGAACCAGTTTATTATGATTTTTGAGTCCCCAAATATTTGTATATGTTTGTAGTCATGTGCTAGTGCAAAGTGGAGTAGGTGATGGAGCGTGATTAATTCAGCAAAATTATTTGTGCCTGTGCCCAGTCCCATTTGGATATGGAAGGTGTGATTTTCAGATTTGTGCAGCAAGATGCCCCCACCACAACCCTATTCCTGAGCCGTGCCATCAAAATAGGCCCAAGATATACCACGGTTAATGATCTCAACAGTCACTGTATGAACCAGGGCTATGTTATCGTCCTTAGGAATGTCATGGAAAGCAGATAAAATTTGGGTGATGGCCAAAGGCCAGTTGATGGCCATGTCTCGAAAGATGACCACATTTCGAAGTAGTCATATAGACCAACAAAAAATTAGTGGGATACATAGTTTTTTTTTATTCATGGTTCCCAATCTCCAATGGTTCTATGCATTCACAATGTGAGTCTTGGCCCATCAGGCATTAATAGCAAGTGTTGTGAGGACCTGATTCCATAACTCAATAACCGAGCCACTGAGAAGGAAAAGGTGGTCGTTTGATTCTTTCTCCTGATTGCATAAGACACATCTGGAAGGACCATGGTATGACTTGTGCATGAGATTGATTCCGGTAGGAGTTTTGTTCTTTAAGATGTTCCACATGAGTAGTTTGGTTTGAGGCAGGGCTTTGAGTTTCCAAATAAAATGCCACCAATCAATGAGTACAGGAGGAGTAAGTGCATCTTGTATAAAATGGTAACCATCTTTTGGTGTATATAGACCGTGCCCAACATGTAGCCAAATGAGTTCATCTGTCCCTTTCGTGCCCAATGACGACTCTCCTATTACTTTTATAGTTTTTGTATAGAATTTCATAAAACTGATTTCATATTTGAGCTCCTCTTGAAAAATCACTCAATTTCAAAAAACAAATGGGTCGAATTGGAGTTCGGATGTGGGAGATATCATTGATTTAAAATCAACTTATTTTTCAGAACTTTTTTGATGGCGAAACAATTGCAGCACGAATCTGAGATTCCAGAGTGTCAAGATAAAGAGTTCCAACACATGGGAAGATGCAAAATCTTCATTTTGTTTCCAAAAATAGGTTATAATAAATTTTATGAGCTATATTGACTGAGTTATGTCCATTTTAATTCTGGAGCAACATTCAGGGTAGGTTTTGTTTGGAAACGTGCCCTCCCACCCTGCTTTAGTAGGCACCTACTTCACATTCATCAGTTTTAGCATAGCAGCATCTGACTTGGGTTATTTCGAGATGTGCCCTCCCACCCCAGGCTATGTAGGAACCTGCTACTTCATCAACAATCAACATCACGGTTATGGGTCAACCACACAAAATCCTTGTCATCGAAATCCATTTGCTAGGCCACACACTGTTAGTATCACAGTTGGTCACAAGCATTACAGGGTATCTCTATCCTCAGACCTTTGTTTTTCATGGTTATGGGTCATCCACAAACCCACACTTCATCGAAGTCCATTTTCTAGGCCACTCATTATTAGTATCACAGTTGGTCACAAGCATTACAGGGTATCTCTATCCTCAGATGTTCAGTCATCATGGTTATGGTTCATCCACAAACCCACACTTCATCGAAGTCCATTTGCTAGGATGAACAATGTCTATATCATAGTTGGTCACAAGAATTACAGGGTATCTCTATCCTCGGATCTTCGTTCATCATGGTTATGGGTTAACCACATAAAACCATTCTCTTCAGTGGCTCTTCATATTCAACAAATGTTTCGCAGGCGGGAATTTCACCCAATGGGGACCATTGCTTCTTAAGGCAGGAGGAATGATCTGAATGGAAAATGGCATCAACCCATGGTATTCATCCACCCATGGAATTTACCCATGGTCTAGTAAGTGACATCCACCCATGGTATTTATCCACCTATGGTATGGTAAGTGGCATCCACCCATGGTATTTACTCATGGAATTGTGACATCCACCCATTGTATTCATTCACCCATGGAATTGACCCGTGGTATTGTAACCGAAAAAAGCTATAAGTAACAAGTTGCATTTTGCAAAACCATAGTTTTTCCACCACAATGTAGCTTTTACAATTATTCTTCGTTTTAATACAAAATTTCTTTGTGGTTTTGTTTATTGGGCATTATCCTCTTTTTATTTTGGCATTTCAATTTTCAGATCTTAGGGGCCATCCCCCCAAGATCCATTTCAATTTTTTAGATCTTGGGGGCCTCCCCCCAAGATCCGGATCAGACAAGAAGTCATTGAAAGACAAGTTAGAGCAACTTACTCAAGAAGTATCCAAGTCTCAAGATGTAAGAATCCAGGTTGAAGATAAGGGAACTAATGCTGACCCAATCAATATCACAACTCAAGACAAGAAGATTGAAGGCCAAAATAAAGATGACTTAGAAAATGAGGAATGTTTATGTTGCAAAAATCATAACCAAAATCTGCTCAAATAGATTAAAAAATTCAAGGACAATAAAAAATCATTGACGAATAGGTTCGAAAAAATTGTCACAAAAGAAGCATCAAAATAGCTAGATGTGGTAGTCCAAGTTGGGGAATAAGAAACAAACATTGACTCCACTACTATCACAGTTCAGGAAAATCCCAATCCTACTGAAGTAAAGACATACTCAGAAGTTTCCGTTCAAACAAAAGACACCCCAAATTAGGGTTCAATAGTCAAGTCAACAACAACAATGCATCACAAAAATCAGGAAAATACCATAAAAATGTTTAAGGAAGTTAAAACAAGAAAAAATCCTTATCTACATCTGAATCACAAGAGTAGACACCCTAATCAATCTACAAGTCTATATCACGCAGAACATAAACAAAAAAGTTATGTTCCGAAGAATACTTAAGTGAGCTCAATCTAGTCATACGATAACCATTCACTACACATCTGCAAGGATAAGAATATTTCCCAGAAAATTAATCTAGGATGATTTGATCCATTTTCAATATGATAGTTATGTTTATCGCTCAGAACATCATATCACCTTGTATCGACAAAGATGAATGCTCAGAAATGAGAAGAGATTGTGAATGACATAAGAGATTTGATCCTTCATCAGTAAGCTTTGAGGACAAATATTTTTGAAGGGGAAGGCAATGTAAAAAACTAAATTTATATAAAAAATAATCACAAAGAATGTAAAAAAACAAAAAATAAGATTAATGATTAATTAGTTAGCAATTAATGAAAAGGTATGTCCCTAAAGGACATAACCATTAGTGAAGAGGTACCTACCTAGATTATATATAAGTAGGCCCTCACATCATTGTAAATCATCCTACATCAATTCTTTTATACAATATACAATTTACAATTACTGTCTTATAATGGATGTATTTGTCTACGAAGTATTTTAAATATATCCTCTGCGTATTACCTTTTGGTCATTACACATTCTTGGTAAAATTGGTATTTATTTTAGGATAGCATGCATTGTTGTTTACTTTAGAAGGGACTTGATTTTTCATAACATCATAGAGAGAAGCATGTGATAGTAGCATATGTAGAGTTTACTTGGTTAATATTTCTTTGCAGAAATATCTAATATTTAAGAATAGATAGATATATAGATAGACCATTTTTCATATTGATCATCTAGGAATTATCTAAAATTATGTTAGAGGTAGTCATCTTTCTTAGTTAGATCATTATGATCCTGGAAGAACCATCATTATGGAAAGGTTCTTGGGAGAAGCACTGCGATGAAGTTAGTATACATTCCATGTAATGTGGAAATAACACTGGTAAAGGGATAAATGAATACAATGGGTCAGGATGCATACTCATTACAAGTCTTATAGCTAGATGATGGAATAAGAAGCATATGAAGGCACATTGAAAGTGACTCTTGGATAAGATTCACGTGAATAGAATCTTGAAACATGCTTCTTGTGATTGTAAGATGTTTAAAAGGGAAAAATCAACTTACTTAAGGATGTATAAGGAATTAAGACTTTCTCTAGAATATGTAAAATAATCATTAACATCTAGTATAATATCTTGAAGGAAAAGTTATAAATTGGAAATCAAGTTCGATCCTTGGGCACTCTGCTGCATGAAAGAAGATTCAAGTAGAGATGGACTTGTTGACGATGCTGGACCTACCAACATGTAAGGGGATCTCTCCGGCAAGAAGTCCCAATTATGTTGGGTTGTATTATATTCTTTCCACAACTAGGCTATGTAGTTAACCGGGGGTTAGAGCGGGGGCAGAGCCCCACCTTCATTGCACCGATTATGCAGCAAGGGGGTCACAGGGGGGTTTGAGGGGGGCGAGCAGCGCCTCGGGGAAATTTTTTTTGGACCCTTTATTAGGTTGGGCAGACCTACCTATGGTTTTGTGCATGTTTTTCACACATGGTTTTGGATGCGATGGTTTTTGGTCCATGGTTTTGGACAGGATGGTTTTCGGTCCATGGTATTAGATGCTTTGGCATGTATAAATATGTATTGTAACATTGAAAGAAACAATAATGAAAATCAAGCTGGTAGTCCCGATTTTGCGATCCAGGGTAAAATCTTTGTGTATATGTGTTTTATGTGTTATGCTCTCGTATTTTTTATTTTCTATTCTTAGAATTCGTACGCAGGTAATTTTTGTATGAAGTTAAAACCTACATTTGGCATCAAACCTGTTTTGGCTTCAAGGGGATGCCTTTGTTGCTGAGGGGTTTCGCTCAGGCCTGTGGTAGATCCTGTTTAGTGGGACATCTGCGGGATCGATTTTGGTGGTGAAAGAAGATGGCAAGCAGTGGAAAGATAGAGATCGAGAAATTTAATGGTGGGAGTTTTGAATTGTGGAAACTCAAGATGGAGGATCTATTTATGGATAAAGATCAGTGGATCACAATATATCCAGGTATTAAATCAACGAGAGTGTTCGATGAAGAATGGAAGAAGTTGGATCAGAAGGCAAAGAGAACAATATGATTGTGAGTCTCAGATTCAGTATTGCTGAATGTATCAGGGGAAGCTATGGCTAAGGCTTTGTGGGACAAGTTAGGGACTTTGTACCAATCTAAGTCTCTGGTGAATAAATTGTTCCTACGGAAAAAGCCGTATAACTTGATGATGAAAGATGGAGACTCAGTGACAGAGCATCTGAACGCATTTAATACTGTGGTAAGTCAGTTATTATTTGTTGATATTAAAATTTCAGATGAAGATAAGAGCATTAGCTTGTTGTGTTCTCTACCAAATTCATGGGATAGTCTAGTTATTGCAAGAGGTAGCAATGCAACTACCTTGCAGTTGGATGAAATAGTCTCATCCTTGCTGATGGAGGAGATGAGACGAAAAATTATGAACATCCATAATGGTGATGCCTTGTCTGTACGAGGACAGTCCTAGAATAGAAACAAAAATAAGTCGTTGAGTGGAAGATCTAAATCTAGAGGGAGATCTAAATCTCCAGGAAAACCTGTAAAGGTAGTTTGTTTGAAATGCGGAAAGGAAGGGCACTACAAAAGGGAATGTAAATCTAAAGCTCCTGACAAAGGGAAGGGATCTCATGATTCTCCTTCTACAGAGGCAAAAACCACCTTAGATGAAGGTGGGGATGTGTACTTGGCTTCTTCAAGTACACATTTAGATCATGAGGCATGGTTGATTGACTCAGGTGCATCCTTTCACTTCACTTCCCATAAAGAGTGGTTCTGCGAGTATGAGAAATACGATAGTTGTGATGTCTTCTTAGGGGATGATAGGAAGGCTAGCATCCTTGGTCACGAAGAAGTAAAGTTGAAGTTGCAAGGTGGAAGGTTTAGAACACTTTTGGGTGTTCCGCATATTCTTGCATTGGGCAGAAATTTGATTTCTATAAGCAAGCTGGATGATGCAGGTGTAAAAACAGTGTTCGAGAAGGATACTTGCAAGATGGTTCGGGGAGCAATGGTATTGATGCAGGGATTTCGGATTGGAACTCTGTACAAGATGCAAGGTAACACTGTTGTTGATAGGTGCAATAGTTCTATGGTTCTTGAAAGTGGAGCAGAAAATCTAGTGGTCTCTGGAGAGAAGACCATGCTGTGGCATCAAAGGCTTGGACATATTGGAGAGAAGGGCCTTTGAATAATTCATGGTAAAGGTATGGTAGAAGGTATGAGCAATAACTCTCTCGATTTTGATTTCTACGAAAATTGTGTACATGGGAAGAAGAATCAGGTAAGTTTCCCCTCTGGTGGTAAGAGGGCGAAACAAATATTAGAGCTTGTGCACAGTGATGTGTTTGGTCCTGTGAAGGTTCCATCACTTGGTAAGTCTTTGTACTATGTATCATTTATAAATGACTTCTCAAGGAATGCATGGATATATTTCCTTAAGAAGAAATATGAAGTCTTTGATAGGTTTAAAGAATTTAGGGCTCTCGTGGAAAACCAGATGGAGAAGAAGATAAAGGTGTTGAGGACAAATAATGGTGGAGAGTTTTGTAGTAAGGAATTTGAAGAATTCTGTAAGAAGTGCGGTATAGCATGACATAAAACTACTCCATAGACACTTGAGAAAATGGAGTTGTAGAAAGAATGAACAAGATGTTGATGGGAAGGGCAAGAAGCATGCTGAGTGGTGCTGGGTTAGGACAAGAATTCTAGGCAGAGGTAGTGGATATAGCATGTTACCTGGTCAACATATCACCTTCATCAACGTTGGAGGATAAGACTCCACAAGAGGTATGGACTGGTAAGAAACCCTCTCTTTCACATCTGAAGATATTTGGATGTGATGAATATGTACATGTTCCAAAGGAGAAAATAACCAAGTTGGATAGTAAATATGAAAAGTGCATCTTTATTGGGTATAAAGATGGTTTAAATGGTTATAAGCTTTGGAACCTAGTAACAAGGAAGGTTGTGTAAAGCTGAGATGTGGTGTTTAGAGAGGTGAAAGATGTTATTAAACATGAAGTCGCATCAAAGGAACTTGAGAAGATAGAGTTTGAGATAAAGGAGCAAGAATTAGACTCTACAGCAGATGA
Organism: Pinus tabuliformis; assembly: GCA_031772625.1. Lineage (NCBI taxonomy): Eukaryota > Viridiplantae > Streptophyta > Pinopsida > Pinales > Pinaceae > Pinus > Pinus tabuliformis. The sequence goes on from CM062808.1 coordinate 520,537,928, forward strand.
GGAATCAGAAGATGAAGAGCCACAAAATATGGGTGTGAGAAGATCAGTTCGAGAAAGAAAGAAGCTAAAAAGGTATAGTCCATTTGCTTTCTGTTCAAATTTTTCTTTATTTATTACTGATGATGATCCCAGAACTGTAAAGGAAGCAATAGATTCAGAGGATGGAAAACTCTAGAAAGAGGCCATGGTTGATGAAATGGCATCTTTGCACAAAAATGAGGTTTGGGATCTGGTGGAGTTGCCGGATGGAAGGAAACCCGTTGGTAGCAAATGGATGTTCAAGAAGAAGACAAATGCAGAAGGAAAGGTGGAGAAATACAAAGCTCGGTTGGTAGAAAAAGGTTATTCCTAGGTGATGGGAATTGATTTTTGTGATATTTTTTCTCCTGTTGCCAAGGTAGCTTCTATTAGATTACTTCTATATGTTGCTGTTGCTTTTGATTTTGAGGTAGAATAGATGGATGTGAAGACAACATTTCTTCACGGGGATTTGGAAGAGGAGATCTACATGAAGCAACTTGAAGGTTTTGTGGTGAAGAGTAAGAAAGAACAGGTATGCAAGTTAAAGAAGTCTCTATATGGGTTAAAACAGTCACCAAGGATGTGGTGTTAGAAATTTGATACATTTATATGGGGACTTGGCTTCACTAGAAGAAAAGCAAATCATTGTGTGTATTTTAAATTAGTTGGTGACTGTGTTATTTTTCTGGTCTTGTATGTGGATGATAAGTTGCTAGTTGGAAATGACAAAGAAATTATATAGGATTTGAAGACCCAATTGTCCTCCAAATTTGAAATGAAAGATCTAGGTGCTACAAACTATATTTTGGGCATGGAAATTAAAAGAGATCGGGTACAGAGGAAGCTCTAGTTAAACCAGAGGAAGTATGTCGAGACAATACTGCAAAGGTTTAATATGCAGGATAATAAACCAGTGAAGGTTCCTATTCTTGTAGGTTTGAAGCTATCTTCTAAACAGTGTCCCAAGACACAAGAAGAGGAAGAGGACATGTCCCATGTTCCATATGCAAGTGCAGTCAGTAGCCTAATGTATGAAATGGTCTGTACTAGACCAGAAATTGCACATGCAGTGGGAGTATTGAGAAGGTTTATGTCAAAACCAGGAAAGGAGCATTGGATAGCAGTGAAGCGAGTTTTTAGGTATTTGCGTGGAACTAGTGATTAGGTTTGTTCTACCAAGGAAGACTAGGATTGGACAGAGTGTTGGATATTCATGGATTTGTTGATGCAGACTCGATTGGAGATCTGGATCAGAGAAGATCTACATGTGGGTATGTGTTTAACTTATTTGGAGGTGCAGTCAGTTGGATGAGTAAGAAACAATCTGTAGTGGCACTATCAACTATAGAGGTAGAATACATGGTAGCCACTCATGCAAGCAAGGAAGCAGTTTGGTTGCAGAGATTGTGTTCAAGTATGGGGTTAGTGTAGGGAGCTATAAGGATAGACTGTGACAGCCAAAGTGCAATTTTCTTGGCAAAGAACCCTGCTTATCATTCAAAGACAAAACACATTGATGTTCAATATCACTTTGTGAGGGATATGATAGAAGACAAAAAGGTGTTGCTGGTAAAGGTGGACACTTTGAAGAATACTGTAGATGCATTGACAAATTCTGTGAGCTCTAAAAAGTTCTCTTGGTGTAGAGAAACAATGGGTGTTGCAGGGCTAGATAAATGACTAAGCTCTCCTGTGGCCCCCTGTGGAAAGAAAACAACAAGTGGGAAAATGTTGGGTTGTGTTATATTATTTCCACGACTAGCCTACGTAGTTAACCGGGGGCGTCACAGGGGGTTTGAGGGGGGGTAGGTAGCCCCCCTTTATGGGGTCTGGGGCAGCACCCCAGGGAATTTTTTTTTGGACCCTATATTAGGTTGGGCGGACCTACCTATGGTTTTTTGCATGGTTTTTGCACATGGTTTTGGATGCGATGGTTTTCGATCCATGGTTTTGGACACAATGGTTTTTGGTCCATGGTATTGAATGCTTCGGCATGTATAAATATGTATTGTAACATTGAAAGGAAAAATAATGAAAAATCAAGCTGGTAGTCTCGGTTTTGGCATCCAAGGGAAAATCTTTGTGTATATGTGTTATGATCTCGCATTGTTTATTTTCTGTTCTTAGAATTCGTATGCAGGTAATTTTTGTACGGGGTTAAAACCTACATGACCTTAGACCATTTGGTGTAGGAGTCCCAACAGTGGGTCGTAAAGCAATGCCTTGACCATGATGTCCCACAGAGGCAAGTAAGATAACTCTTTCAGTAGCAAGGGTGTGACTGATGGAGTGAGTCAAGAAAGGTGTATGAGAAGTTCTAACACATAAGCGGGCAATGAGGGTGAAGGTGAGTTCCAGGTTGAAACGGATCAATCCCAACTTGGCTATGAACACAAAACACAAAAGGACATGCAAAACTTCTGGCATAGTAGTCCACTCAGATGTGGCAGTCACATCATACAAGGTAAGATAACATGTACACCACTCATGGATCAGCTTGAGACAAGTTTGACGATTGTTACAACAAGGTTCATGTGAAAGGGTTGTTTGATGTCCGACAGAGCAGTTCACATGGACGGCGACACCACTAACAACATATACAACACATTAACAACAAGATTCATATAATTGCATACAAATCAGTTCATACAAAAATACATAAGCTAAACAACATATATCATTGAGGCAATTGGAGCAGTCCAACTACAATAACAACATATGCATGAAAATGTGCTGGCTCTTATTATATAAAAGGTGTAATTTGCAATCATACAATACATCCATGTAAACCAGCTAGCCCCAACAGTGAAATGTTACAGCCACATCTGCCTGCTCCTCCAAAGAGATGAACTAGCTTAGTGCAGTGGAGAAGCCAAAGTGCATTACAATACTGTCCAAGATCTTTCCGAGATAGTTTGATCGGAAGCTTGGTTGACCAAAATCCCCTGACAATGAGCTATGAGGGACTATTTATAGCAAAGGGTGGGGTGACCCTTGACATTCCCCTTTGTGATAGTTCAACTACCCTCACGAATCTTCACCTACTCTATGACTGTTACATCCAACAATTGACACTTGACTTACACTTGACATGACTCAACATTACAATGCACATGTACTCATGTGAGACAACATGGCTTGAGAAAGCCTTGCATGACATCACTGACACTTGGTCTGCTGTGATGAGACCAACTCTTTGACATGTTTGTGATGGTGAAGGTGGTGAGCTGATGTCAAGCTTGGTCATCTGTGATGGTGTGCATGCACCTCATGGTGACATCTTGTTCAAGCAAACTCTTGCCTCCATTGCAACCTGTGCATTGGTTTGGCCCCATCATCCAACTCGTATACTAACATGCACATGGTCTTCTTGGGTACGGCTGAATCGGCAACACAGTGATGCATAGTGCCCGTGCTGATCTTCAAGTGTGTGCTGGTGGGAATGCACATCAACTTTCCAAAGTACATGTTTAGCCCCAGTTGGACTTGCTTCTTGTCTTCACCTTGGTGAGTGTGTTGAATGGGTTGGATTGCATGTGTGTGCTCAACGACATGCATGCTGCTGAATCCCTTGCATGTGATCAACAACACTGCTCACCATGTCTACTCTGTGTTATCTGTTGGGATGGATTCTTAACTTGTATGGGCACATTTTCATCCGTGAGTGCATGTTGCGACCACTACTATTCCTGTTCCTGCTGCAACTCATTTGTCTGTCTGTACAGCTTCATATTCTTCCTGAGTTTCTGCTTCACCACATGCAACTCCTTCTTTGTTCTATCTTCTATGTTCTCGCAATCTTCATGTTGCACCGTCACTTCATAGCTGGAGTCTCCAAAGTTGCTTTCATCATTAGTGGACCTGCTTGAGCTTGCAACCTTGTTCCGCCTCTGTGTTTTCAAAAACCCTCCTCTTGAATTTGTTGCATTTTCTATGATGTCTTTAGCTATTGTTCATGATGCTGCTCATTGTGATGCTGTTGTTGTCATATCTTGATGCCCTTTTCTACGGACAACTTGATGTCTTCATGGGTAGGCAAGTCCATGGACACTTGATCGACTACATCCCCAAGTGTGCTCTGAATGGTTTCTTCGTCTCTACTCTCTTGGAAACCATTGTACCTATACTGCTAAGAGGTAGATGAACATCTGGGATATCTGGAGACATGGAAACACTCATGGAAAGCAATCTATCAGTCAAAAACCAAAGTGAACATGAGAACTGAATTGCAACATACTTGTGTGCATGGTCATGAAGGTTGTGTAATTTCGGTGAGGAGGTCGAGACACCAACTGCCATGACTGCACAAGGCACAATCTAGGCTATTGGGAGACTAGCTGATTGCTGGAACTGCGCAATGCACTGTCCATTCTGGCTGATGACTGCTCGGATTGTGTAATGCACAATTTCGGCTGGGAAGGACTGCTGGCCTAGGGACATATTTATGCAGTTTCTTGGGACAAGCAGCCACTGTCCTCTAGAAATGCGCAAATTAGTCCTGGAGGCTAGTGCTGGGAAAGAATGCGTAAATCTAGAGAGGAAGGTGAGCCTTCCTTCCCTGGATTGTGCAATGCAGCCTTGGTGAAGGAAAAGTCTAGGCCAAGGTTGGCTTGACTTGCCCATAGGCAACGGAAAGCAACTAAGATAGTAAATGCATGGAGACACTAAGTGATAATATAAGTGATCGACAATGCATGCGAAACATGAATGAATAATTTAGTAAACAAATCAACATGCATGTGGGTGAGGCAGTTCGCCAGTTGGGCGAATGTCTGTGCAAAACAGTTTCATGCATGTGACAGTAGTGAGATAACAATGAAAATTGAAACATAGCTAGGACAAACTAGTATACATGTAAACGATAGCAAGAGTTCAAAGAAATCAAGCAAACAATACTCCCACAAGAAAAAACATAGAAAGTGATAGAAATGTAGCGCAAGGCATGGGAAGCGAGATTGCCCCAAAATAAGTGAGCTGAATGTGCCGAATGCTCCTAGATGTGATGTGGGATGTCAATGCTACAAGGTTGATTTGAGGAATGAGTTCTGTAGTGTCTGGTTGATGAGTTTTGATAACATCGAGGTTGTGACACACATGCCACAAATGTAGGGGAAACGACACTTGGTGGGAGGTTTCTGAATTGATCTTTGCATGTAACCTCCAAATGCTAAACATAGATCCCTGAAACAAGGGATGCCTTTGCATGCTACCTTGGGAGAAGCAACACATGCATGCAAGCCTATTTTCCTCGGTCCCGGAGGGAACTGGTCAACTCAGCTGCACATGCAAGAGGCTGTTCGACTACTTGAAGGAAATGCACATTACTAGTTGGGATATGGGCTATTTGCCCAAGATATTTGTGCAATTTATAGGTAGAGCAGCTGAATGCTACCAACATTGTGCAAATTCTGGGCTAAGCAGCCCTGCTTGGGAAAATTGCGCAATTCTTGCTAGGATTGTTGACTGGTAGGATTGCACAATCTTGGAGGCCAACAAGCTGCTAGACAGGATTGTGCAATTTTTGGAGGGAAGGCTGGTTTCCCTCTATAAATGCACAATTTTCTACGGGAAGCTGCTAAGCCTATCACTGGACCATGTCTAGGTGAACAACCTGTGAGGGGAATGGATCAAGCTGTGATCGATAGGTTGCCTTTGTGCAAGAAAGACATTGAAGCTTGTGAACTTGATGAAGCAAGGCAAGTTGCTGCGAAGGTTGGAAGGGAGGTTCCAAAATGAAGCTAAGGAAAAATTTGGAGGATGGTTGTAGCCACTACAACACTTGGCGACACATTGGTAGAACTCCAGCTCTCTGAATGGACCTTGTTCATGAAAAGAAAGTCTAACGCCTCCGGAAGTATTGTTTAGCTCTCAGCTCCTCTTGGTTTCCACAGTAGCTTGATTGTAAGATGTAGCATATACCAAGATCTTGGTCGATTGACATACAATCCAATCCAATGCAACACAATTGTTTCGATTGGGGTTGAGGGGTATATAGGTGCACAATCAGTATAGTCGTTAGAGTCTAAGTTTTATCTCTGGTGTTGCTCCACTACCAATGGGCCTGGATAGTACCCTGGTGGAGTCACATAGGAACACAAGCATGGCTCCGCTGCCAGTGAGCCTAGTCAGTACCCCAATAGAGTTACTTGCATCACCTCCCTATGTAGGAAGCCTTTCTCTTCTTTCGCCTGATTCATTTTTCATTTTTTCAATTTTTTTTTTCACATTTTTCATTTTTGTAACTGTGCCTAGCACTTGTTCATTTTAGAGGTGGAAGAGGGATCCCAACTTATTGAGAGCCGATGAGGTTGTTCCTCTAGAGAATTAGGTTATTATACCTCTAACGTGCCTGTTAAGGTTTTCCCCCTCACCTTACTCTACTTGACTGAGCTGACAAGGGTTAAACCAAAAACAACCGACTAGAGTAGGTGACACTAGTTAGAGTGAAAGCATTGTGTTTTCACCAAGGTTCACTTTGAACATTATGTATTTTCCATCGACATACCATGGAATGAAAGTAACAAGTTCTCCATACAGAAGCAGGATGATAGATAACCAAGAAGTGATAGCAGCACAAGGTCTCTTGTACTTTACCCAGCTTGCTTCAAGAGTCATACATGGTTTCATGCGAAACTATCCTATGAAACGAAATAAGCGAACTAACAAACAATAAAGCAAAAGTAGAAGCAAAAGTGAAAGAAAAGAAAGTAAGAAAACAAGGAAGCAGACAAAAAAACAAACAAGGAAAGTAAGCAAACAAGCTTGCAAGCAAACAAATCAAAATAAAACTCCTACTCCTAAGCTAACAGTGCATGGGTCATCTCACGTGAAGTGATACTTCTAATGCAACCACTGACACGTTGGTTGACCCATATTGGTGAAGGCATGGTTCACAAACAAGACAACTGTGCGAACCAGAAAACAAGAAAGATATAGTAGTGAAGGCAAACACACTTCGAGCTTACAAGTGACCACAAAACAAAGATGAGTGAAAGAGCATGACATGCATTCTATGGTGCTGCCATGATGTTGTGCTACACTGCGTGCATATGTTGAGTGTATGCATTCTCTTGACTGTGACATGCAAGCAAATGTGAGAAAGGTAGACAACTTGTGTTCTGCATGTGTGCTTGCTGTGTAAGATTCATCCAATGCATGAGTGATGGGATTGTGTAGTTCGAGTGGAGGAAGCGAAATCTAGGTGTTTGGTTGGTCTTCAATGCAAAGTAGAGAGTGATGAGGAGCCTTGAGTGTTTCAACAATTTCCTGACTGGAAGTGAAACCAACCTCAGGACAACAAGGGCCTAACATAACCATCAGCTCATGCTGAAGTGCCTCAATAGTCTGGGGGGTTTCGGCTTCTTTGATGGATAGATCATTGTAGACCAATGTCATGGATAAATGAACAATGGTTGAATCGACATCGTGATCGAATGAGGAAGTGAATAGATCACGACAACTAAGATCATAAAATTCAAGATGCTTATCGACATCCTCATGATTTGATGAATTGGGTAGAGGGGTAGATGAGAAGCAAAGATGTTCACCCTCTTTGTGTTCAAGAAAGATAGATGACAGATTGAATGGATTTTTCGAGGAAGATGTGTCCTCTCGACACTGTAATGAAGGACTAACATCCGAGATGCCATGTGAATGATCAGAAGTTGAAGCATCCAGAAATGAGTTTTCACAGGGGAAATTAGCAGTGGCAGAATCACAAGGGATGTTAGGACGAAGCAGATGAGGCGCGGTTGGAAGGGATACATCATTCATCGTGTTCTCTTCTTTCGATTCCTGCACACACTCATCATGAATGATGGCACAGGTTGGATACATAACACCAACTCCGTCGAGAACTTGATCCTTGTTCACAGTAGGTGAGGAGTCTAGAATTGGAGAACACAAAACAATACAATCCAGAGGATCACCACAATGCGACGACTAAGGTTGAGGGAAAGAGTCCACGTGACAACAGACAGGCTTGCTAGCCAAACCCACACAAATCTTAAGAGTAGGTGAGGTGGGAGGATGGGACACTTCAATAGAGGTGTGTGCATGATCTCCCACATCACTTCGCAGTGGTGGAGTTGTTTGATGAGGTGAAGGCAGACAACGCTTATGACAAAAACTATGCCTGCCTGATTACGCAGCTCCATCACTGAAGTGTGCTGAGCAGGGTTCAGATATGTGAAGAACATACTCAAATCTTCCATCATGAAATTCCCAATAAATATCATCTTCCAGGAATCAATATGAAAGATTACAAAAGCGTGTGTGAAACTGTTCAACAGATTCATTGGGTGCTTTTTGTATTTTCAGAATACTTTGTTGAGTGCTTTTTGGTCATAGTGATTGAAAGCACAGTTTATCTTTGTGACTAGATGAGCAAGAGAATGAATGGATTTTTTGGGCAGTGTGGCACACCAGTGCATTGGGTTCCCTTGAAGTGTGTAGATGAACAATGCGTAGCTCATGTATTCTTCCAAGAATCCATGTCTTTCGCATGAGCCTACAATGCTGACCGCGTGCCTTACCAAGGCTACGTAGCCTGCACCATCAAAAGTTTTATGAGACAAGTTATCTGATAGTTGTTCCGAGATGATGAAAGCATTTCCGTAAGACATACATTTTGGAAGAGAAGCTCAGTAGTGAACCATGATAGATGTGTAGAGATTCAAAATAGATGTGAGGACTCAGCTTGTCATCTGGCCCTCCTTCTAGCGCCAAAATGTTGGCAGTGTGTTGTAGTGGCTACAACCACCCTCCAAACTTACACAATACTTTGTCTTGCTTTGTCAAGTACTCAAGCTTCAGTGCTTTCCTCACACAAAGGTAGCCTGTCGATCATAGTTGATCCATTTCTCTCATAGGCTGCTCATCTAGACTTGGTCCAGCTATACGCTGAGCAACTTCCTAGTGAAATTTTCACATTTATGGAGGGTAACCAACCTTCCCTCCAGGAATTGTGCAATCCCCTCTGACAGTCTACTGTTGGGCTCCAAGATTGCGCAATCTTGCCAGCCAGCCCTCCCAGCAGGATTTGTGTATTTTTTCCTAGCAGCAGCTTGTTCAACCCAATATTTGCATAAATTTGGCCAGAAGTCAGTCGTTGGGCCTAGAAATTGCAGAATCCCCTTGGGCAATCAACCCAGCTCACAGTCAGGAATACGATTTTTTCCTGAATAGTTGAGCAGTTGCATGCATGAACAATCCAGTTGACCAGTTCCACCCGAGACCAAGGCAACTTGACTTTCATGCATGCATGACTTGATCTTCTTGTAATAGTAAGAGACAACATGCAAAAGGTATCCCATGATTGAGGGAGTTATTTTTGGCAGTCGGGGGTTACATGCAAAGTTGTATTAGGATTTTCCCTCCAACTGTCGCTTTTTCCTAGATTTGTGGCATGTGTGTCATAAGGCCAAAATTATTTATTTGACGCATCAAAGCTCATTCATTCACATCAATCTTGGAGCTCTGACATCCCACAACACATCCAGGAATCTTCGACACATCCAGCTTGGCTATTCATGGGTAAGTGGCCTCAACTTGTCTTTTTCAACATTTCTATTGCTTTTTGTGTATTTGCTTGTGTGAGTGTTGTTTTCTTGTTTTCTTTGAACGCCTGCTATCATTTACATGTATTTTAGCTTGTTCTAGCTCTGTTTTAGTTTTGGTTGCTATCTCACTGTTTTCGCATGCATGACACTATTTTGCATGGACGTTCGCCCAATCGACGAACGACCTCACCCACATGCATGTTGATCTATTCGCTGAATCTTCCATTCATGTTTTCATGCACTGTTTATCATTGCTGCTACCACTTAGTGTTGCCATGCATTTCATTGACTTACTTGCTTTTAGTTGCCTGTCGGCAAGTCGGGCCAACCTTGGCTCGGGCTCTGCCCCCTAGTAAGATAGTATTGCACAATATGGGGAAGGAAGGCTCACATGCCTCTCCAAATTTGTGCATTCTTGCCCAAAACTAGCCTCTTGGACTGAATTGTGCATTTCTGGAGGTCAGTGGTTGCTTGGCCCTAAAATTTGCACAAATCTGCCCCTAAGCCAGCAACCTTTCCCAGCTAGAATTGAGCATTGCATAATCCCAGCAGCCAACTGCCCAAGTGGATTGCATATTTCGTAGATCCAATAGCTAGTCCATTCTCCCAGATAGCCCATAATTCCTTTTGCGCAGTTCTGGTAGCCTGTCACTCAGCGTCCCAGTGAAATTTGCGCAATCTTGCTCATCAGTTTCCCAGCTTCTTCCCTAGATTTGCTTTTTTTCATTGACATATTTCTTGCCATGCATGTTGCTTGTTTCCAGATCATTCAGGTGTTCATCTATCTCAATGGCTTATAAGAGAGCAGGATCTTAGTACACTGATGGTATTGCAGCCGGAGCAGCAATCGAGTAGGTGTCCTATAGTATGCCGATCTACTAAGATACGAAGCTGTATCTAGACAAGGAAATCAAACTAAAGTGGCAAGAGGTGAATGGGACATTCGCAGGTACTTTTGGGGAAGACCCTCAAGACCGTCAAGTGTACATGAACATCCATAATTCTGGCTAGTACTAGATTGCATGCAGATACTCTGCATTCCCATGTGTAGATATGATTCACTGGATCGTGTCTCACACTGACCTCGAGATGATGACCTTGAGCAGTGTTAGTGGGATGAAGCTTGCAACCTTCTGGGCACGAGACTACGATGAGATGTATCAGATGAACAAGCCCATGAATTTCATGACTCATCCATTTAGCTTGCCCAATAATAGAGGTCACTCTAGAGAGATCCTAAAGGATTGGGTAAAGGAGCTAGCTTGTTTCAGGATGACACCCAACTAGGTCTATAAGACAAATATATTGAGGAAGGCATGCCAATACTTGGTAATATTCACATGTCGACTGAGTGGCCAAGAAAACATTGAGACCTTCCCTCAGAGTTGGGTGGTCACGCTACACCAACCAGCTAGAGAAGGAAGACCATGTAACTGATTCAACATACTGGCTCACTAGCTAAAGGAGAAAGTCATGAAGGCTCGACAGTTGCCCGAAGGCATGCATGAAGAGATTTACATGTCCACGTACATTTTAGATGCGGTCTATGCTCGACATGAATTCCTAGGCATGGAGTGAGCATGGTCACTGACAACGACTATTGTGAACATGTATTTCAAGTTATGATTTGAGTGCAGCTTCAAAGGGGTGATCATACTGCTGTCCGACCATTTTTTCACCCCAGTGTACAGGTTGATATTCGAACAGGATCCACCCTACATGTTAGAGGAAACAATGAAGGCATTGTTAGGCATTTTAGATTGGTATGTCTCACCATCCAACACGTTCATTCAAGTGTTTAGCGTGGAGAAGCCTCTACATGTTTTACCAAAGTTTGCTTTGGATGTGCTTTTAATGCAAGAAGTAGTGTATCATATCTCAGCAGGATTGACAGTTAGACTACAGCAGAAGAAGAAGGCACCTTGGCCCACTCTTCCATTGTGGGTTGGGTTATATGAGATCCCGAGCATCAAGAAAGTGGATGTTGAAGCTGAATAGATGAAGAAGTATCTGTTCAACCTCCAAAGCTTCAACCCATACGACCCACATTGCATTGTAAAGGATCACTACTTGAGAGTTCAGTTCAACTCGATCCACGAGGAATTTCATTGGGCCAAGGAAGACTCATGGAGGTACTGCTACAATTCCTCCAAACCTAATGAATAGGTTAGTTTTTCCATTGAGTGGTTAGCACATTAGCATGAAGTAGCATCACAGAGACCACCAATAGTAGTAGCAATAGCAGAGGCATCAGAGCCCAACATGCTTATGCATGACAAAGGGAGGAGAAAGATTTTCGACTGCATGGAGGAGGAACAAAGCTACAATTTCCGAGAAGATCCACTTGTAGAACAAGTAGCTAAGGCTATTCAGGAAAAGAGGCAACAATGTGATAGGCATATCACATGAAGACAGAGGGAGAAGAAGAGAATGGAAGAAGCAAAGAAGGAGTTGCATGAGCTGAGGGAGCAACTTTGGAGAGAACAAGAATTGCGCCAACAAGAGAGTGAAACGTAGCAGTAGAAGAAACTGTAGGGGGTGCATCATGTGCAGACAGACAAAGCAGTGCCCATATAGGTAGTTGAAACTTTTAAACAGTCAACATCAAGAAAACAGGGTGAGCCCTCGTAGGGGGAAGAATTTTCTCATGAGATAGAATAGGCTCTTGAACAATTATATGCAGACATGGAGCAATAGGAGTTGGAACAGGATACTGATCTCATGCCTCACCACAAAGAGGTCGACTCGCCCACTTCAATGCATCCAGATGATGATAAAGTCTCGAATGACCAAGGAGTCACTGAGATCCTTGGTGGTCATTCGGAAGCAAAAATGCGCAATAGACCCTTTGATGAATCTCGACATAGAGTTGTGCAGCCTAACAGAGTACCAACTTCGGAGGACCGAACATCCCTTGCACAAGTTGAAGAATAAGTGATCATGACCGATGTGCACAAGGACCTAGCTTCTTTGGCTGATGTAACTAGAGTGTATGCCGAAGCCACTAGCTCCAGTGTTTGTTTCCTCATAGCTGAGAATGAGCGAATGTTGAAGGAACTACAAGTGGCCAAGCAGGAAGGAGACTTGGTGACAATGTCCGCCCAAGCTAAACTGAAGAAGGCAATACTAGATGAAGTATTGTCCTTGGACACAGTCATGCTAGCATTGTACTCCAAGTTTGGTACTGTGCATCAAGTAGTTGTTCATCTTCACAGATGGCAGCATTGATGTGTGAGAAGAGATTGCATCTTGAAGAACATACATTCCACCATTGACAACATGCAAGCATGGATGATGAAGTACAAGGGAGACCTACTTCATTTGCCAAAGATGATGAGGGCCAATGCGGTTGAGATGCAAGCACGTATCTGAATTCAAATCCAGAACTACGAGGACCTACCACAACTCATCACTCGCACACAAGGTTCCCATGCACAAGTATTCAAGAGCATGGAGGTTATGGTTCACACACATGCAATTCCATCACTTGGGACTCTCACCCAAGCAAAGACCAAGAAGCAAGTCCAAGAGGAGCTTGACTCATACTTTGACGAGTTGATGTGCATCACCACCAGTCCAGAATTTCCTATATGTGTAGACATCATGCGCAAGTACGATGCTGGTCTAACCACATTGAGGAAAATGATGCACATGATTTCAGATGAGTTGGAAAGAGAAGCCTGAGCAGTGTACCCGGATTCTATAGAGACAAGGTTTGGGTTTGAGACGGACGTCACAAAGGAACACATGGACACTATCAGAGACTACCAATCTTGGCACCAATATGTTACTGTTGATAAGCATGAGGATGTCGAGTAGTTGGACTTCTATAGTTGTCTATGTCAGAGTGGTGTCTAGTTTAGCTTGTTCAACCCATTGTTCACATGGGTACATGTGCATTGTAATGTTGAGTCATGTCAAGTGTAAGTCAAGTGTCAAGAGTGAATGTAACAGTCATAGAGTAGGTGAAGAGTCATGAGGGTAGTTTAATGGAGACAAAGGGGAATGTCAAGGGTCACCCCACCCTTTGCTATAAATAGTCCCTCATAACTCATTGTAGAGGATTTTAGTCAGCCAAGCTTCTATTAAGACTATCTTGAAGAAGACTTGGATAGTATTGTAACGTGCCTTGGCTTCTCCATTGCACAGAGCTTGTATATATCTTTGGAGGAGCAGGCGGATGTGGCTGTAACGTTCCACTATTGGGGCTAGCAAGTTTACATGGTGTATTGTATGATTGTAACTTACACTTCTTTAATAATAAGAGCCAACACATTTTTATGCATATGTTGTTATTGTAGTTGGACTGGTCCGATTGCCTTAATGATATATGTTGTTTAACTTACGTACTTGTGTATGAACTGATTTTTATGCAATTATATGAATCTTTTTGTTAATGTGTTGCATATCTTGTTCATGTTGTCACCGTCCGTGTCGACTGCTTTGTCGGAAACCAGACAGACTTTCCTCATGAACTTCACTATATCAATTGTCACACTCATCTCAGACTAATCCGTGAGTGCTGTTCATGTTATCTTACCTTGTATGTTGTGACTATCGCATCCGAGTGGACTGCTCCACCAGAAGCTGTGCATGTCCTTTGTGTGGTGTGTTCCTAGTTGAGTTGGGACTGATCCCTTTCAACCTGGAACTCACCTTCACCTTCCTCTCCCTTCGAAGTGTTGGAACCTATCATACACATTCCTTGACTCTCTGCATCAGTCACACCCTTGCTACTGACAGAGTTATCTTACTTGCCTCTGTGTGACATCGCGGTCAAGGCATTACCTTATGACCCACTGCTGGGAATCCTACACCAAATGGTCCGAGGTCTAATTGGGACTTCTTACCGAGGATATCCCCTTGACATGTTGGTGGGGCCAACACCGTCAACATGGTGCTTGAACCACCAACATGTAAGGGGATCTCCCTCGTAAGAAGTCCCTATTAGACCTCATACCGTTTAGTGTAGGAGTCCGAGAAATGGGTCATAAAACAATGCCTTGACCACGATGTCGCACAGATGCAAGTAAGATAACTCTGTTAGTAGCAAGGGTGTGACTGATGTAGTGAGTCAAGGAAACTGTATGAGAGGTTCTATCACATAAGGGGGAAATGAGGGTGAAGGTGAGTTCCAAGTTGAAAGGGATCAGTCCCAACTCAGCTAGGAACACACAACACAAAAGAACATGCACAAGTTCTAGTGGAGCAGTCCACTCGGATGTGGTAGTCACATCATACAAGGTAAGATAACACGTAAAACACTCACGGATCAGTCCAAGATGAGTGTGATGGTTGTTACAACAAGGTTCATGTGAAAAGTCTATCTGATGTCTGGCAGAGCAGTTGACATGGACGGTGACAAAATTAACAACATATACAACACATTAACAACAAGATTCATATAATTGCATACAAATTAGTTCATACAGAAATACGTAATTTAAACAACATATATCATTAAGGAAACTAGAGAAGTCCAACTACAATAACAACATATGCATGAAAATGTGTTGGCTCTTATTATATAAAAAGTGTAAGTTCCAATCATACAATACATCCATGTAAACTTGCTAGCCCCAACAATGAAACGTTACAACGACATCCACCTGCTCCTCCAAAGAGATGAACTAGCCCCGTGCAGTGGAGAAGCCAAAGCACGTTACAATACTATCCAAGCTCTTTCTAAGATAGTCTTATTAGAAGTTTGGCTGACCAAAAGACTTACAATGAGTTATGAGGGACTATTTATAGCAAAGGGTGGGGTGACCCTTGACATTCCCCTTTATGACAGTTCAACTACCCTCATGACTCTTCACCTACTCTATGACTGTTACATCCAACCATTGACACTTGACTTACACTTTACATGACTCAACATTACAATGCACATGTACTCATGTGAGACAACCTGGCTTGAGCAAGCCTTGGAAAGACATCACTGACACTCGGTCCGCTATGATGAGACCAAATATTTGACATGCTTGTGATGGTGAAGGTGGTGAGCTGATGCCAAGCTTGGTTGTCCATGATGGCGAGCATGCACCTCATGGTAACATCTTGCTGAAGTGAACTCTTGCCTCCATTGCAATCGGTGCATTGGTTCAGTCCCTTAATCCAACTCATCTACTAACATGCACATGGTATTCTTGGGTACGGTTGAATTGACAACATACTGATGCATAGTGTCTGTGTTGATCTTAAAGTGTGTGCTAGTGGTTATGTGCATCAACTTGCCGAAGTACATGTTCAGCCCTAATTGGACTTGCTTCTTTTCTTCACCTTGGTGAGTGTGTTGAATGGGTTGGATTGCATGTGTGTTCTCAATGACACGCATGCTATTGAATCTCTTTCATGTGATCAAAAACACTACTCACCATGTCTGCTCTATGTCAGCTGCTGGGATGGATTCTTAACTTGTACTAGCACAATTTCACCTGTGAGTGCATGTTGCACCCGCTGTTGTTCCTGTTCCTGTTGCAACTCATTCCTATGTCTATGCAGCTTCATGTTCTTCCTGAGTTGCTGCTTCATCACATGCAACTCCTTCTTTGTTCCATCTTCACATCACGTTGTCAATTCATAGCTGGAGTCTCCAAAGTTTCTTTCATCATCAACGGACCTGCTTGAGCTTGCAACCTTGTTCTGCCTTCGTGTTGTTAACAACCCTCCTCTTGCATTCGTTGCATTTGGTATGCTATCTTCAACTGCTGCTCATGATGCTTCTTGCTATGATGCTTCTGTTGTCATATATTGATGTCCTTTTGTAAGGATAACTTGATGTCTTTGTGAGTAGGCAAGTCCATGGACACTAGATCCACTGCATCCCCAAGTGTGCTTTGAACGGTGTCTTCATCTCTGCTCTCCTGGAAACCATTTTCCCTATACTAATGAGAGGCAGATGAACACCTGGGATATTTAGAGACATGGAAACACTCATGGAAAGCAATTTGTCAGTCGAAAACTAAAATGAACATGAGAACTGACTTGACACATACCTCGATGCATAATCATGAAGGTTGTGTAATTTTGGCCGAGAGGTTGGGAGATTGACTGCCAGGATTACACAAGGCATAGTCTAAGCTGTTGGGAGACTGGCTAACTATTGGAACTGCGTAATGCACTGTCTAGTCTGGCTGTTGACTACTGGGATTACGCAATGCACAATTCCAAATGGGAAGGACTACTAGCCGAGGGAAAAATTTGTGCAATTTCTTGGGCCAAGCAGCCACTATCCTTTAGAAATGTGAAAAATAGTCCTGGAGGCCAGTGCTGGGTAGGAATGCAAAAATTTGGAGAGGAAGGTGAGACTTCCTTCCCCATATTGCGCAATGCAGCCTTGGGGAAGGTAGAGTTCGGGCCAAGGTTGGCCCAAATTACTAATGGGCAACTGAAAGCAACTAAGACAGTAAATGCATGGCGACACTAAGTGATAGCAGAAGCGATTGAAAGTGCATGAGAAACATGAACAAATGATTCAATAAACAAATCAACATGCATGTGGGTGAGGCAGTTCACTGGTTGGGCGAACTTCCGTGCAGAATAGTTTTATCCATGCGACAGTAGTGAGATAGAAACGAAATCTGAAACAAAGCTAGGACAAGCTAGTATACATTTAAATGACAACAAGCGTTCAAGGAAATCAAGCAAACAATACTCCCACAAGTGAAAACACAAAAAGTGATAGAAATGCACCATAAGGCATGGGAAGCGAGCTTACCCTAAAAAAACTGAGCTGAATGTGTCGACTGCTCCTAGATGTTATGTGGGATGTTAGAGATACAAGGTTGATGTGAGGAATGAGCTCTACAATGTCCATTTGATTCGTTTTGATAACATCGAGGTTGGGACGCGCATTCCGCAAATCTAGGGGAAGCGACACTTAGTGGGAGTTTTCTAAATTGGTCCTTACATGTAACCTCCAAATGCTAAACATAGATCCTTGAAACAAGGGATGCCTTAACATGTTGCCTTGGGACAAGCAGCCCATGCATGCAAGGTCCCAGAGGGAACCAGTCAATTAAGTTTCACTTGTAAGAGGTTGTTTGACTGCTTGAAGGAAATGTGCATTTCTGGCTAGGAGCTGCGTTGACTGCTCAGGAGATTTGCAATTTCTAGGCAGAGTAGCTGACTGCTACCCAAATTTTCGTAAATTCTAAGCTGAGTAACCCTGCTGGGGAAAATTTCACAATTCTTGCTGGGAGTGTTGACTAGAAGGATTGCGGAATCCTGGAGCCCATCAGGCTGCCAGGCATGATTGCACAATTTCTAGAGGGAAGGATGGTTTCCCTCTAGAAATGCACAATTTTCTAGGGGAAGCTTCTTAGTCTGTAGCTGAACCAAGTCCAGGTGAACAACCTATGAGGGGAATGGATCAAGTGGTGATCAACAGGTTGCCTTTGTGCAAGAAAGACACTGAAGCTTGTGAACTTGACTAAGTAAGGAAAGATGCTGTGAAGGTTGGAAGGGAGGCTCCAAAACAAAGCTAAGGAAAAATTTGGAGGGTGGTTGTAGCCGCTGCAATAGGACCATAAGGATGTTGATATTTGGATGAGAAGGTGATCATAAGGAGGTAATTTTATTTTTAAGTACTGTTGATAATTTGATTAACATATTATTTTTCTACCTAGAAGGATGTTGTAGGAATATATGATGACAATTGAGGCAAGTTTAACTCTATAGATGGAAATGTATGAAGAATGTTGAGAGAACCTCAACATTTGGTGCCTAGAAACTATGAAGTCAAGATGTGTCCATCTTGGGATTGAAAGTTAGAAATGTGAAAGATAACTTGAAGGTCAAAGGATATCACTTTCATGAGGAAGCTACGATCAACTTGAAGTTTGGAAAGGGTCAATGGAAATCCCTCATCTATGATGTCAAAGATGAAAGTGGTAAGCAAGAACAATGACCTAGATCCTTTCATAAGATTGAAAAGTGAATATGGATTCATGATACCTCAAAAGGAAATAATCTCGATACAATGAGATGTAGATAAAATAGGGAGCAAGGAAACTATGGAGAACTAGTAGTTGATACTCTTATGAAGACAAGCTATACGGCTTGTGGTTTTGACTTCCCAAATAGAAAGGAAGTCTGGAATCTCCTCTAGATTTGAGAGGGAGAAAAGGAGTCTCCTTAGGTAGGATCAAGGATATATTCCCTACGTGAGGGGGAATCAGGATATCCTCTTTGGGTGAGAGGGAGTGATGTTGAAAATCATATGTGCATCAGGTGATGAAGAGAGAATGATGGAGGATTAGATAAGCATGAATGGTTTCCTTTAGGATGTAAAATCCAAGAAAGGAAACGTATAGACACTCTTTGAGGATAAGACATGTATCCAAGAGAAGAGTGGTTGAGGAGGACCAATATTCTTTGACGACTCGAGATTGGAGATCAAAGATAATAATAGTGCTAAAATGACACACCTTGTGAACATCAATATGGGGTATGTGCCTTGTAGACGTAGTGAAGTATCATACGTAAAGCCTCCCATCATGATTATCTCAAATGAAGTTGATCTTGTCAAGTTCGGCCTTAGAGACAGTGCTGGTAATAATAATGATGATGCTTACAATTTGTCTTATCAATCCAAATCTTCTTATGAGAACTCTTCAGTTTGAGAATGATCTTGTACTGGTTGTACAATTATGAATACCTCCCTAGTGAAGAGGGAGTGTTGAAAATGAAACTAGTTTCAGTCTTCATAATTGTTGTACTCATTTTAATATGTATCCGATGTAACAAACAAAAGAAGAAAATAAAAAGTTATTATTATTAAAGCATGGATTTCATGCTCATTAATGATGGTATTATAGGTAAAAGCATATTCTTTGTGCTTAGGGTTTGTTAGGTCTTAGGATTTATTTTCGTGAGTCAAAGGATTCAACATCATGTTTATAAGGACCTTTCAGGAAAAATGTAATTGGAGAAAGAATTTATTATGAGTTTATAAAATCTTGGAAACTCCAAAAGTACAAGTCGACCTTGATAGTTTCAATTCAACCTAATGGAGTGAATTCGACCCCTTGGAAAGGCTATATAAAGGAGAAATTCAACCTCATTTAGTATCCACTCACTTAATAAGTTCAATCTCTAAAGAAGGAATTGGATCCATAGTTGCGAAGCTAGAAAAAGGAAGAGCAAAGGTATAGGAGAAGAAAGAAGGATGAAAAATATTGTTTTTTTTGGCTCTATCTCTCTCACACATGCAAATTTTTAGGGTTTCTGGTGCTTTAGGCAGAGGATGGAGTTGCATATATGAGTTACAACATGACGAAGTGGAGTATCTTGTACCTAGAGGGAATAATACTCTATCTTGACCTCATTAAACTTAACATAAGATATCTTGCTTCAGGAAGGTCTTAGGAGGAAGTTGGATTAGGGTTTTTGTAGAAGCTACAAGGCCAAAATTTCAGGGTCAAAATTGGAGGACGAGTTCCAGTATTGAAGCTGACAGGTCGAAGTTATAGTTTGAATATGGTTGATGTAGAAAAAAGAAAGGAATTGTTGAAGGGATGACTTGGTACTTGAAGAATGAAATGGTTTAGAGTTTGGGTCTTTGTATCTCATTTTGAAGTTTATTCTATAAGAAGATAAGAGTTTACTAGGTTTTCCTCTTGGAGTGATTTTCCCTGGCTGAGAGCCTAATTTGTGTGTCCTCTATTGTTACTATTTAATTCTTGATATTTTTTTGATAAAATATCTAAATAAAGAACCAAATAAGATTAACTAAAGTTCACAAGCAAATATTAAGGTAAAGGAAAATCAAAATTAATAAGCTTCCACTTTGCATTTTCCAACTCTAGTCATCTTTATTACTATATTGTTTTTCTTAATAAATCTAAAAGTTTGTCTAGATACACAACTGCTAGCCATCGTTATTCCAAAATTACAAAAAGAAAATCAAATAAATTTAAAAATCCCCAAAAATGGTAAGTTAACATGGCAAGCTAGAGAAATCATCTTGAGTGTGAAGATTCTAATTTGGGCATTTGTGATTTTTTGAACCTATGTGAGCAATTGGCCTTATGTTCTTATGTTAAATAACTCAATAGATTTTATTTAACAATAGAAAATTATTTATTTGAACATTGCATCAATCATACAATAGTTGAGAAATGAATAGTGGAAGAAATAAAAGACATACATACGATTTCTCCAAATAATTTTTTCATTCCTTTGATCAAAGCTTACAAGGTGACCTTTGTAGCCTAATTAAACTCAAAACCTATATGGTAATTAAATCACTTATATTTAATGTTGTATAGCCTATGCATATGTAAATGAAATCTACAATAGTGTTACAACTTGTATAACATGTTGATCTCTTATTGATCTCTTATGTAGATTTGTTCCTCTTCTTTTTCATGGATTCTTCCTATCAACCCTCTTTCTCTCTTCTCATGTGTATGGTTTGTTTACTATATTTTCCTATTTAATATTTGAGAGAAAATAACCAATATATTCAATCCTAACCGCTACCTATCACAATCATGAGATGTATGACTAACATTAAGTCATTATCTAAGTCACTAATTTTCAAAAAATTCTAGAAAATTTGTTTAAATTCCCAAGACTAGTTGAATTCAAAGAATTATACTTCTCTTTTATTTTTTAAAATGAATTTACAAGATAGAGTTAGTGATCACCTTTTCATAGTGGCCACCAAAGAAATGTCTCAATCCAATTGCAACAGGTTCATAATAAACATGCACAAGAAGTTATTTCTCAAGATTCATTTCTCAACACTTTGTCTTAAACTCGAGGAATGAATTCCAGACCAATGGAATTTTCTTTGAATGCTTGTAATGAACCTTGTGCCTTAAAAATGATAAGAAACCAATAATTATAGTTCTATTCGAGGGGGAAACCTCCTTTTACAATGAATACAATTTATAAGACCATATTTGATGATTTTAGTACTATGTCTCCTTAGTGTCTATATATATATATATATATATATATATATATATATATATATATATATAGGAGACAAAGGGTATAATTATGATAAAATGGGACCATGAGAGGTTCTAGCCTACATAACAATAACAAAATAGAAATTTAATCACTGTATATAGGTCTTAATAAGGGTTTTTAGGGTTAACATGGGGCTTATATAGGGATTAACATTCCCCTCCCTTGCAAAGAAGTGTTGTCCTCAACACTTGACTATATGAGGGTGTTTCTACATGAACAACTCATTTTCTCGTATTGCTTCTTCCACTAGTAGGTTCGTCCATTTGATAAGGTATTCAATAATTTCTTGATTTATCAACTACTTAGTCCTTGTTTTTATTCCAGTATTATTTTTCCTTATTCATTAATATTTGGTAGAATAGTTTGGACTAGGATCTTGTCATTAATTAGTTTCTTTAAGATAGAACATGGAAGGATTGATGAGATGTGAAGATGGACTCGGAAACTCCAATTATAAGCCACACTCTAAATTCGCTACAACACCTTATAGGGTTCATAATACCTCAGTGCTAATTTATTTTCCTTCCTTTTATGTTTGAGGGACATTTTTTATATGGTTGTAGTCTCACAAATAACTAATCCCCCACTTCATTTTCCCTTTCACTACGATGTTGATCTTATTGTTGTTTCATATGATTTTGTCCCATAGCCAAGTCTTCCTTCAACAATTTGAGAAACTCTTGTTGGTGCCGTATGTGGTCCTTTACTGCTTGAGCCTTTATAATCCCTTTCAAGGGTGATGTGTTGGATGGATAACGATATCCATAAAGTGCCATAAATGGTGAAATTTTTTGATGAGGTATATAAGGATGTGTTGTAGCACCATTCCGCCAAGGGCAACCATTTGACCCCTTATGTTTGTTTATCAAATGAAAAGAAACATAAATATCCTTATAAATATTTATTCACAATCTTCATTTTCCCATGAGATTGAGGATGGTAAGATAAGATGTGAGCCAAATGAGTACTAAAATAAGAAAATAATTTAGTCCAAAAGTTTCTAGTGAAATTGGATATCGATAACTTACAATAATTTATGGTATTTCCTGTAGCTTTTAGAATATTTCCATATATTATTCCACCATTGTACTTTCTTTAAAAGGTCAAGAAAGAGAGAAAAATTGGGATGCTTTTCCATTTGAACTACCACTACCATAATGAAACTCTTTCCTTTAGATTTTGGTAAACTTGTAATATCAATTGAAGCTTATTCCAAATGTTGGATTGGTGTGGCTAATTGTTAAAGGAGCCCTATGGTCTTGATTTCTTCTCCCTTATTTTGTTGGGACACCACATATTCCACCACATACTTTTGTGCATTTGCTGTAATAACTTCCCAATAAAAATATTTCTTGATCCTACAGTATATATTCAAGAACCCCTAATGTACTCCTATAGGAGAAGTGTATAATTATATAAGGAAATTCTATTTAAGTTTTGAATTATTACATAAGCAATATTGATACCATAACAAATTTTTTTTTCACATAATTTTTTCTATTGCATTAGGGTCCTGTTGATGCCCCAAAAATCGTTTTATCAACATTGGGGGATAACCACCCAGTCCGGACCTTAATACAACTCCTTTTCCGTTTGGAATGGTGGCTTTGACTGGATATAATGGGACCAGTTTCCCAATAATGAATAAAAGGGGATGGATGAGTGATTGATTTCTAATAAATGATAATAAATGGATGACCTAATCTATCAGCAAAAATATAAATAACTATTCTATCCCGTGAGGCTTCTATTCTTTGAAGTGAAACGTTTGATAATCTCTGTTCATTGATAGGCATATAGATGGCTCTAAGCAATAAACATGGATATTCCTTTACTTAATGATTACTTTGTTCAAATAGTTGAACAAAGTGATTAACACATTGTTACACCTATCTTTTTATATTACCGATACATGTATGATTAAAAGGAAAGCATGATGTAAACATCCAGTAGTGGAAAGTATAAAGAATGCTGTTAAAACACATGCATACATCTGATAATAGCAAGAGCGATCAAACAACAATTCACATAAAAGGAATGAACTCAGACATATATAATAGTACCATATGAGCTGAAAATCACTCCCAATATAAATCGCTATTTGGATTCCTTCTTTCGACGCAGAAACATTTTTAAACAAAGGCAGTAGTGCACATTCACATAAAAGCTTCTTTATGAAAATTGGAATAATTGGCCTAGTCTTTATAAAAGAATATGCCTGAAGTACAGTAGTGAAACTTCAGGTTTAAGTCATATACAAAAACTTACGACCCTTTCTAAATACATGAAAGGGTCTATAAATACTTGATTAAAACTAACTAACTATGAAACTAAAATCCTATTTAATTGGTACAACTTGATTCTGAATATCTTCCTCACAGCAATCTGGCAATCGGCAGCATGATTCATCACTTAGGCTGTTTGCCTTTAGACCTGAGCTGGCATATTGCAAGCATTGGTTCCACTTCTGGTGGTCGGTTGAGACGAGAATTGAGTTGGGCAACATAGGTGACATCTTGTATATCGGGAATGATACACCCGATTGCATCTGTGAGGCACTTGAGGGTGGATCTCTGGCTGTATGGTTTGACTAAGAACAGCCAATAGGTGTCCCATGTCAAACTGTTAATTCCTGCGATTAATCTCCCATTTTTCTCCAGCTCTTGATAACATGACTGCTCCAATGTTTTAGCCGATAGCAATTTACCTGGGGTACATTGAGAAATCATGTTAGATAAGTAGAGAGTATCATTAATCAATTCAACCAAATTACTTGTGGTTAATTTGCATCTTGAAACTGCTCTCTCTGCTTTCATTAACTGGGACTGCCACTCCATAAATAATATCTCTTTATGCGATTCTAGGATTTTTGGCAAATTAGCTGCCTGTCCCTCATCAGTGTCTTGCCACTCAAGAAAATTAGTCAAAGTCTCATCGGCCTGCTCCAAGTCTGTTCTAGCATCAGCTGATTTATCACTTATTGATGCTGTTAAGTCACATAAAGGTTCTGCTTGGGCGATTTGTTGACATAACAGCCTTATCTGTGTTACCAATGCCTTGTTTATCTGTAATGCCTCTGCTATGAATTCAGCTGGCTGTGGAAGATTCTTGGTTTTCTCTATTTGGGCTGATAGTTGAGAAATTTGCTCATCTTTCGACTTCAGCATTTGTTCATTCATTGCTTTTAGTTTTGCCAATGCTTCTGACAGCTCTTTCTGCTTTTGAACTGCACTCAAATCAATTCTCTGTTTCTCTTCCTGCAATTGTTTATTCAATTGATTATTTATTTGTTGCTGTGTAAACAATTGCCGTTCTGCTTGATCTGCCTTCTGCTGTGCCTCCAATAGTTGTGCTTGTAGCAAAATGATTTCCTGGTCTTTTCCTTTTAATAGATTACTCACCTCTGATGCCTTGTCTATGGTGGCTACCGAATAGGCTCCAGCATATTGGGACAATTTTATTAGGTCATTAGAGGGATCAAACTCCTCCTTCCGAACCACGTTTCCTGTCACTGTTTGTTCAGGGAATAGGGAAGGTTGATCAGTCCTTCTCCTTTTCCGCTGTCGTTTTACTATAGCCTTGTGCTTTGGGCTGTAAAAGACATCTAAGGGAGGAATTTCTTCTACTTGCAAAACAATCTGATCGGAGGGATCCTTAGGAATTATCTCTATTCCTGTAGAACTGGGTAGGCCGCTGGTTCCACTTGGAACCTGTTTAGATGTTGTCTCCTGTGTGTCAGCCGCTTTTGATGTTTCGGCTTCCTTCGAGCTCTCAAGATTGCTTATGATTGAGTCGAATTACTGCCATTCCTGGAGCAATTTTGGGTCAATCTGGGCATCTACATTCACCTCTGTGCTACTCTGTTCCTGCTCTTTTCTCTGGGTTTCCTCTTGCTCTTTTGCATGGGTTTCCTCTTGCTCTTTTGCATGCACTTCCTCCTGCTCTTTTGATGTAGCAGGAGGTTCCTTAGTGAGTCGCTGCTCAGGCTCACTTGATTCTGTCATTGGGGTCGTTGCTAACAGATCTAGAGGCAGAGTTTGCAACCTCTGTTCTCTAAGTCTGTTAAATTCAACTAACCCGTTATCCTGATATTCCATTCTGGCCAGCGATTTAACTTGGGATATTGACTCGGCTGAGGAGAACAGGTCATCGAACATATCTTCTTTATGATCAAATTTAGTTAATTTTGCCTGTTCAAGTGCATTGTAGGCGACTTTGTTTGGATCGAATCGCCTATTAGGAAGAGTTGCTAGACTTAGTGCCTTGATTTTATCAGCTTCTTTCTCTGCATGTTTAAAGTCATGCAGAGCGTAGACACCGCATCTTAGAGGAAAAGGAGGCCAAACCTGCTTCTTTTTGCTCTTTAGAGTTTGTGTAACTCCTTCGGATGTAATCTGATAGGCTACCTCCCGGGCTAATAGTTTATCGGGTATGTACAAAGGGAGGACATGAGGGTTGGCTTGGCTGCCGAAAACTCTTACATAGGTGAATTTTTCTTCTCCGAACCATCTTCCTATGGATGTCAAGTCAATCCCCGCTTGGTAGGAAATCTTAGGAGCAGGTTTATCAAAAATGGAATAGTGAATGGGTAACATAAAACCATTGCAGATTTGATATAGATGGTGCTTATAGTGAGCTTTCCATAACTTCTGATGGTATAAATGAATGGGCATGGGGTGTTGTGGAGTCCATCTCCATCCAAGCACAAGAAATTCAGAATTAAAACACAGGGTGTCCAAGATATAGGCACTATAGTAGAATGGGGGAATAAACCTTTCAGTAATGCGGGATTTGCTTCTAAACTCAAGGATTGTGGTTGCTAGCTTATCAGACAGTATAGTTGCCCAATCCATTATTTCACTATTACATGCTGCCTCCATCAAAGGAACCATTTCTATAGTGAAGTTTGCGGAATCATTCAACCCCCACAACCTACACATCATTACTCCAGCATAACAATAAGGGGAACACAAAGAATCGACAGAGTACTTACCTGAAGAATCGTGCTTGTGTTTCACTGGGTTTTGCCTCCAATCCATTATAGGTTCTGATTCAATATCATTTTCATTTCTGAACTTTTCCAAAAATGCTTTGTTGTACTTCTTCTCCGGTGCAGGCAAATGATACATTTGCCTCAAATCATCAGGTTGAAACGAGCCGAAGACTCTCCCATCCATGGTGCTGAATGTTCTGTTGGTGATTGGGATTTCTTCAATTGCCCATCTCACCACATCTGTATATGGGAGAATTTGTTCTCGGGCTGCTATCCGATGAAGGTAAGAGTCAGCTAGATCCTTAAGGGTAGCATCAGACTTTCGGGTCGTGTCTGCTGTGGCTTGCACTGTTGTTACCTCAGGCTCCTCAGCCTCAATCAGATTGTAGATATTTAGCGAAGTAGTTTTACCGAGTCCTAAACATGTGGTGTCTGATATTGGTCCCTTTTTGCTTTGTCCAGGATCAACAATGTGTTGTCCTGTAACTGCTGAAGCGGAAGCTGTTCCAGTTTTCTTCGATTTCTTCCCCATTCTGCTTAAATTTACTGCTTCGGAAGAGCTCTACACAGGAGAGAAAATGAACGTAATGCAGAGAATTGGTGGTGCAAACCAAATATGAACGAGATATATTAATCAATGCATAATGGAGGATTAACTTAAGGTGGTCGCGGATACAATCTGTGAAGAGATTTTAGACTGACTATCTCATTAAATGGCCGTTTAAACCTGTCAATCCTTTAAATGCTCATCATATCGTTTATTGGCCGAATGATTCATTCAAGCGTGGCTTTGATGTTTTGGCGGTTGAGCGTAAGTGAATCGCTATCGGGAAGATAAGGCCTTTAATACTAATTAACCGTAATATCCCGGCTTTATCAATCCTTTTTGAAATCCACGCTTTTAGCTTTATCGCAATCGGCCATCGGGGGAAAGCTTAAGTTGTTATATTGGTTCCTTTCGGAATCCCCGATTGCCGATAGCGATATCGCCAATTCGCATCGGGAGTTTTAACTGAGGGCTTTGAAAAGCATGCATGGTACATCTCCGATCGCCGATAGCGATATCGCATCGCATCGGAGCGAAAGGGGCTTTTGTTATGATAGCTTGTCATTACCGATATCCGATAGCCTTTTGTGCATTGTCGCGTCGGAGAAAATCAATGGGTCTTTTAAGTCATGCCTCCCTTGTCATTGCGATATGCGACCTTGCGATCGCTTTATCGCATTGATAAAAGATTACTCATTTATATGTTATAAGACCGATTAATTGGTTTATCAAAAAGGTTTTATAATGTTTTTATTTTGTTTCGGACCTTTTTGAATAATAATAAGTTGATACCACTTTAAATAAAAAGGGACCCATTTCATATTATAGTTTTGAGAATAAAATTTGTATGAAATGGGGGGGTTGTTGTAGAGCACAACAATTGGCGATTCGCTGGAAGAAACAGTTATCTCTGAAAAGTACTGAAATACTTAAACTTTCTCTAAATAGGAATCTCATCAAAGAGGAAAATTCTAATATAACTAGGTATACATGCATTCCAAATAAAATAAAACTATCTTTGCCAATTTCCTCTCTTGTTTAAAATTAGATACATTCTAAGTTTTAAATTGGCCTCTATTGGTTGATAATGATAAAATGGAAAACCTTTCCAAATCAACTTTTAGAATTGACTCGTCTGTCATAGGTAGAGCTTCTGCTGCCAGCAAACGTTCATAGTTTCGATAGGGATACCTTTTAACCATATTACTGTCCATTATCCCATCCACTTCAGAGTATGATTAACAGAATGAATTCAAAACATGCTTTCATATTTTGTATTTCTTTTACTTTTCTGTTATTTTGTAAGATAAAAAGTCATTGTCCTGGTTTGGTGGCCAGATGAGTGACAATGCCATTCACTGGTAGTAATCTAACCGAACAAGTTGGCTCGTGATGAGACCCCTTGTCTTATAATTTTAAGCCATTACCCTATTTTGGTATGCAGTGTTGGTAATGTTGGTTAGACTATTTCCCGATGATCATGGTAAGCAGGCTTGTAATAAGACCTCTTATCTTTTATATCAAATATTTTAGAATTACACTCTGAGTAATTACAGACTTCGATGAATGGGATGGACAATTTTCTCCTTAAGAGAGAACGGATGACATGGTAAGAGTTGAAGATGCTGAAATTGGATTAGTTTTTGTTTTGATATTGATAACCTTTTTTGTGACCAATTTGAAAACATAAAATGATTTACAATACTTCTAAATCTTGAGAAGAGTTCACAAAAATTGAAATGCGGTTTCAGAATGCAATTATACCTAATTTCCTAGAAATTGTCCTTTTTGTCTAAGGCTTCTATTATTTTAAAAGTAAATATCAACACTACTTCTCTTGAGCAACTTTTTCATACAGCAAAGGTCAATGGAAGATACCTTACAACTTTATTTCCTAATGGTCCTACAAACTACAAATTTTTCTAAACTAAAAAAAGGAGAAGGGGTTACCTCCTCAATTGAAGAATTTCTTTAAGATGAGGCCATTAACAGGGAGAGAATCTCTCAAACCTGATAAATCTTGTAACATGAAGGTCGAATGGCCTATCTTCTCGCAGATCTGAAATGGCCCAAGCCACATTTTCTGGAACTTGGTGTGTTTTCCTTTATCCTCATGGGCTTTGTCCGATTTCAGAACTAAATCACCGACTTGAAACTATTTTGAACCGGATGAAGTTGATTCAAAGGATGACTTGATAATTTGCTGATGTTTTGCATGAATAACCTTGGATTTTTCTCTTTCCTCTTCTAATTTTAGGATTTGATCATGTCTAAGTTGAATAGAAGAAAAAGGGCTTTCCTCAATAAATTGAACTAGGGCTAGAGAAGGAAGGACAAGATTTGTTGGTAGAACTGCGTCTTTTCCATACACAAGATTGAATGGAGAAGAACCTATGGAAGCTTTCTGTGTTATCCTATCAGCCCATAGTGCAAATATTAAAGATTTATGCCAGTTTTTATGATTCTGTTCGATAGTTCACTTTATAATCTTGATTAGATTTTTATTGGTAGATTCTGCTAAACCGTTACCTTGGGGATAGTAATTAGCAGAATATTTCAATTTAAATCCTCTTTTAATAGCGAAATCAAACATAGCATTGCCTGAGAAATAAGATGCATTATCAAAAACAAGAGCATTTGGGACACCAAACCTGGTAATGATGAATTGATCTATGAATTCTATAATTGCCTCAGAATTTGTTGTCTTTAACGGAATTGATTCAACCCACTTAGAAAAATAATCCGTGGCAGTAAGGATATGCTTATGCTGTTTGGAAGAATGTGGAGTGATTTCTCTGATGATGTCCAATCCCCATTGCTCAAATGGTTGTTCAATGTTGACTGGTTGCAAAGGGAAAGCTGGCTTTCTTTGTCTTCCACTAGAAGTTTGACAACTTCGGAATTTCCTTACATATTCATGAGCATCTCTAAACAGGGTGGGCCAATAATATCCAGCATGAATGATTTTGTGGGCTGTTGTGTCAGCTCCAAAATGTCCTCCTGCTGGTCCATCAAGTAATTCCTGTAAAACCTTTTGTGCTTCAGGTTTTTCTAGGCATCTTAATAAGATTGAATCATAATTTTGCCTAAAAGGTACATCATCAACAATTGTGAAATTTCTTGCTTTCAATCTAATGGCCCTCTTGCTTTTATAAGACAGGTTAGGGGGTGCATATCCATTTTTCAAATAAAAGATCAAGTCTGCATATTGTGATTCAGAATCAATAATACTTATCTGATTGATTTCTTCGAAATGTTCTGTATCACCTGGTTGTTGAATGTTGGATGCTCCTGCCAATAACCTGCAAAAACCTTGGCCTCTAACAATCTTTGCTGGCTTGATTTCCAAGTCATATTTTTGAAGTTCTGTAACCCAGTTTGCCCTTTTTTCACCTAATTCCCTTTGGATTAATAGTTTCCTTACTACAGAGAAAGGAACTATGACTTTTGTATGGGCTTTTAAAAGGAAGGGTCTGTAATGTTTGATAGCTTTATATACAGCAAAGGCTTGTTTTTCTACTTCGGAGTAATTCAGTTCGGCACCCTGCAAGTTTGAACTATAGAATGAAATGGGTGCTTCCAAGTTGTGATCATTAATCTGAGTGAGTACTGCTACATAAGACAAATCGGATGCGATAGTATACAATGTGAAATGATTAGAAAAATTAGGAGTATTTAAAGCGGGGGAATTAATTATTGATTGTTTGATTAAATCAAACGCTTCCTTTTCTGCTGATCCCCATCTAAAAACTGAATTTTTCTTAATCATAGTTTGTAGTGGCAAAATGATGTGAGAAAAGTCTGGAACAAATATTTTAACAAAATTGATTTGGCCTAAAAATGACTGCATGGATTTTTTATTATGACGAAAAGGGATTTCAGAGATCTCTTTGATCCTACTCGGATCAATATAAATGCCATCTTTGGAGACAATAAAGCCCAAAAGCTTTCCTTGGTCAAGAGCAAAGAAGGATTTTTTAGGATTGAGTGAAATACCGTACCTACTGCAGTGTTGAAATATTTGGTTCAAATCATGCAAATGATTGGTTCTCTTTTTAGAAAATACAGTAATATCGTCTAAGTAGACAACTACTGTTTTATTGATCAATCCTTTGAAAGCTATATCCATCGCTCTTTGGAACGTGGCTCCTGCATTAATCAGTGCAAAAGGCATCTTCTGATAAGCATAAGTTCCCCACTTTGTCCTAAATGTAGTTTTAAGTCTGTCATCAGGATTGACCAAAATTTGGTTGTATCCTGAAAAACCATCTAAAAAGGACATCAATACAGAGCCTGCTACTAAATGGAGTATCTGCTCCATAGTAGGTAATGGGAAATTGTCTTTTAGGCTTGCCTTATTCAGATTTCTGAAATCTATACAAATCCTGATATCACCATTTTTCTTCCTAACAGGCACCATATTGGAGACCCAGTTCGAGTGTCGAACGGGAAAAATAATCTTGGCCTTTAAGAGTTTATTAAGTTTAGTTTTAATTTGACTCTCTAGGTTCGGATGTATTTTCCTGAGCTTTTGTTGAACTGGTTTTTGTTCTGCGAGCATTGGAATAGTATGCTGGATGATAGATGTATCATACGTCTTTAAATCATCATACTTCCAAGCGAAGACATGTTTATTCTTTCTTAATAGTCTAATGAATGCCTTTTTTTCTTCCAGAGAAAGTCCTAATCCTAGATTAATGTTTTGAGGATTTTGTTCAGTGCCAAGATTAATCAACTCAAACCTCAAGGTGGAACTGTGGAGCTTTGTATTGATCACAGGTTTAAATCTGTCTTTAATGTCATAAAGATCCTCCAGCTTCACCACAGGCTTCGGTATTGAGTTTTCTTCATGCTTTTCTCTCATCTGAAGATCATGACCGCTCTCCTCTATAATCTGATCATCATAGGATTTTTCAGAAGTCAGGATTTGTAAAATGTCTTCATCGTGATTGAAAACTCTCCAATTAGTGACATTGTCAGGAATTGACGGCCTAAAAAGCAATTCTACTGAAAATCTATCTGGGCTATAATCTTTGGAAGGTAGGAGTTTGGAAGCAACATTGGCTAGCAAGTCGGCTGCCGGATTTTGAGACCTGGGAATGGAAGAGATATTGAATGCTGAAAAGTGCGAGGTGAGTTCTTGCACCAACGATTGATAATTCTTGAGGTGATTTGAAAGACAATGAATCGTATTTCTCACCTGTTTGACAACAATTTCAGAATCGCCAAACACTTTTAAATATTGCACTTTAAGGCCAATTGCTTTGTACAGTCTGTTATCACAAAATCAAGCACTGGAAGGCTGCTGACCAGGTAAACTCTGTGTAACTGTTTCAGACCAATCTTTTGACTAAGGCTTAGCCTCCTTAGCCTGAGAGGGCTCTCTCAAAAGGTTATTGATTTTGACTATTGATGAGATGGCTAACTCTTGCAAAGTGAATTTAACAAATATGTTGGCTGGACAGACATTACAAAGACTTCCATTGGGCTTATGGAGTTAATCATCCTTCAGTAAACTATAACACTACTCATACATAGAAGTCAGGGCATGTGATGTTTAAATACTCAAAACACATCTCATAGAAACCTCAGCTTACAAATACACACAGGAAATCAGAGCAGCAAAGTGAATTCTGAGTGATTGTGTATTTATACAACTGTAAAAACATTAAGGATAAAGCAAAACCACATATCTTGAGCATTGAAACACTGTATGAATCCTGAGAAGAAAAGCAGCAAATTGTATTACTGAAACTGAGTTTTTACACAAGCCAAAACAATACTCTGTTTTCTCAAATATCCAACCCTACTTACATTCATCATTCAGCTATATATAGAAACATAATTATAACTACTTGGAGCTTCCTCCTCCAGCATGAGGGGAGCTCGATGACTGCCACTAATGATACCTATCTGCTTTGCAACAAACTATTTAATACAATAACCACT
Source organism: Pinus tabuliformis (assembly GCA_031772625.1). Lineage (NCBI taxonomy): Eukaryota > Viridiplantae > Streptophyta > Pinopsida > Pinales > Pinaceae > Pinus > Pinus tabuliformis. The sequence continues at coordinate 520,570,983 of CM062808.1, forward strand.
AACTGAAGTTCTAAAGAGTTCTAATTTAATTACAACTCTAACTCTATCTCCTTCGTAGAATGATTCCTCCTTGTAGCTTTGACACCTGGTTTCCTTTTCGTTTGGCTGAGATGGCTAAGATGAGCAGTTATTGCTCCATGTTGGCTTTGGATGATAAAGGCTTTAATCTGCTCAGCGATGTTAGGGAATATCCCTTGTTTTTCGGTTCTGGTCTCCCATCACTTCGAATATGCAGCAGCATGTCTTTTTAGTCCCTTTAATAACCCAAAAATATAGAGCACCACGTCCATGATGTGTTGGCCACCCTTTTCCATGTACCTGTGTGATGACAAAACTTTCAAAAAGATTTGCCGCTTTATCAATCATAATTGATTGGCTCAACTGAAACATGCAGCTACAGCAGTTTCGTAGCGCGCTACGAAACTGCTGTGTAATTTCAAAAACACAGTCTTCCAGCATCAGTTATACAACATGACTTTGTGTTGAGATATGTTAAAACAACAAGACCTGAAATTGTATCAATTTATGCCACAGTCACCGGACAGCCTACATAAACAATGCTTGAATCTGCGATTTTAATAAGTCTGCAGCTCCTTCAAATTTGTAGGCTCAGCCATAGGTTTGATACCTGCGTTCTTTATACAATTGCTCTAAACCTGGTTGAAGCCTTGTAGTTAATGCAATGCTTGCAAAAGCAAAACCACTGAACACCAATAGGACTGTAACTTTTACTGCTGGTATGTTTAGTACAGGTGCATGGACATTCTTCATGTACTGCACCAAAAGATCAGGTTTTTGGTGCTTCCTGCCCAAATTATCATGTTCGAGTTCAGTTGTTGATGGACTAACTCTAATGCAAGGAAAGCAATCAACTCTGTTTCCTTCTGTTCTTATCAAATCAAATGTCATAAGAGGAACAAATGCAGTCACTTGCAGTAAGAAGTCCACTAACACCGCAAGCACTAGAAATGGAATAACTTCAACAATAATTAAAGTGGACTTCACTCCAAGTGCACTGAAGCTTACAACCAAAAACAGGGCTGGCAGTTATGAAATGATTCCTTCCTGCATTTCACATTTGTGGTTTGTTCGTTTTGCAGGTGTCTCTGATCTTCTACCAAACAGTGTTTTTGGAGTTAAAGGAGAGTAACTCATGCTGCAAATTTAATATGAATTATTTCCACTTGTACAGAACAGTGGACTTATACATATTTTGCTCAATCAGAATCCCACCTGTTTGCACATTCTTAAAACTCGATTGAATGCTCGCCTTCCCAGTAATAGTCAATATATCTTCCAGGAAAATACTACCATGTTTGAACTTTGTACCTCTGAATCACAAGTTGCTTTCATGACTAAAGCTTTAGTGCCACATGGACCAGCAATTAGAAACTAAATGGTTAGAAAAATGAGGCATGAGAATTTCAGATTGTGATCCAGCGTTTGGCAGTATGCAATGATGAATACGATTGATGTGACCCAAAGAAACACATGCTGCTCTGCAAGATTATACATCAACATGATGCAGATTTGAGGAGAGCTTGAACACTCCCCTACACTTCTGAAAAACTGAAATGACTAGAGTACTGATGATACAGAACGTCAATAATTTAACAGCATGCTGAACACCTGAATCATCCCCTCAACCAAGTGTTTCTGTATGATGAATTATCTCGTAATGCTGCATCGTGTGGCTTGTACTCCATCAGGTAGCTGGCAGGAAGGTGAAGATGTTTCTTGATTGAATCTCTCAATACCATTACTGCCTGGCCATCAGAAGCATTTCTATTCCAAACACTGAGAATGTCCTCCCCAAAGCGAACACTCAATACAATACCACATACATCATCACCATAATCCAGCTGATCGCCTACCAGCGCTAGTACCAAGTCTTCCCAAAACCTGCCTGAGACAGCCTTATTCAGCCGAATTATCCACTTCCCACCATTACGATTTCCTGGGTCCTCCCATAAAGGTCGAAGACCCGCTTTGAAAAGGTGCAAATTTGTTGGGTTTGGCATAGAAGAAACCCGAGCAAAATGGCAATAGCAAACCCAAAAGCCTTCCACAGTGCTGAACTCCATAATTTTTTCATGTTTTCCTCATATGATGCTTGTGATCTAACTCCAGGTTGTCGACGAAGGTACCAGAAAACAAATCGGTGCTATAAAGGATGGAGTCCGGCTTTGAGCTCTCTGTTAAGGCGTTCCCTTTCTTCTGCTTCTCTCTCGCGTCGTGCTCTGTCTTCTTTTTCCTTGTTGATCATTTCTGCAGTGAGGGGCAACAACGGCGGGCGGTCGTTCGGTATCAATTCAGGACGAGATGGTGACTTGAGCTTCCTTCATCTACCTTAGCCTTTGAACAATTCCCCGTTTACATTTACGCTTGTCCGCCTTCAATTCACGCAATTGAACTTCTATTTCATCAACCTTTGCCTTCAAGTTATCATATTTTGTCCTGGATTTACGATGTCTATCTTGCATTTGACTCAGTTCAGTCTGCACTTTTGATAGTTCCTCTGTATTTTTGCCAAATGAGTCGAGAAGTCTTTTCAACCGAGCTTGCATTTGCTCCTCTTGAGATGCCAACTGTTTGATCAAGGTGGAATGACCTTGACTAATACGGCCACTTTTCCGGCAAAGAGAAACAAATGTCAACCATGTGTCTATGTCCTCTGTCGGTGGAAGAACTAATGGACGAACAACTAGTAATGTTTGCCAAACCTTAACATTTCGTTTGGTTCCTTGTATCCGATCAATCCACAAGAATTAGAACATGAGGCGTATACTTAAATGCAAACACATTTCGTTTGTCAAAAGCTCATCACTGACACGTACACGATCCCACAACCATGTATACTTGGAGATGACATATGCACTACCACTTAGTCGATAACCAGCTTCATATATATTTGCTGCTTTTCCAACATAATTAACCTGAGTTGGGATCAGAAGGGCTTCATTGACTGGAGAAAGGCGATTGTCCCAGGAAGGGATCTTCAAGGTATTAGTCTCAGGGAGAGCACTGAGCAAATCTGTGTTGCTACAAACGAGCTTAATGCACTGCTTCCTCGAAAACCCTGTCGCTGCTCTCATCTGCATTTCTGGAGGGAAGCAGAATTCTGTACAATAGGCATGCTAGGATTTTGGCCTCCACTGAAAACTCGAACAAATCCCCAATTTCGTAGCACGCTACGAAACCACCTAAACATGTAGCGCTGCGAAACTGCTAAAAAAGGATTCATGTGCTTATTTGCAGACATTTGGCTTTGAAATTTTGTCAGTGATAACACAGTCCTTGGACTAAGGCTTCATACTCGGCTGTGTTGTTTGTGCATTCAAATTCTAACCTACAGGACAACATTGTTTTTTCTCCTTGCGGGCTAACCAAGATACATTCTGCTCCTGAGCCTTCATTAGATTTAGAGCCATCAAAATATAAAGACCAAAATAAAGAATTCTTTACAATTGTATTTACAGTTTTCTCAGTATCACTAAAACATCTTGACCTATCTGTTTGTGAATAATTTTCGATCTGAGATGAAAAATTGTTTACTGAGAAAGGAGATGGTTGGGCTGTGAAGTTGCCAAAGAATGATTCCGACGAATAATTCCCTAAGATATTGTTATTAAATGCTATGGGTTGATTTTCCTGTTCGAACTCTGTGACAGTGTGGGTCATGTGCTTTTCCCGATTGATTTTTATTTGATTTGGCTTTCCATTGTAGGGTAGCCACATATGGGACCAATCGGTAGAAATATACCCATGGAGCTTCTCGGACCAATCCCTACTTAAGATTAAACCATAAAATTCAGGTATATCGGCGATTAGGATATCAATTCTTTGAACTACTCGCAGATCGGCCGATAACCTGATCGTTACAGAGTTGATTTCTCCTACAACCTGTACCTTAGTTCTATCTAGCTGTACAATGTGAATTGCAGATTTCTGGGGTTCAATGTTCAGTTTGGAACAAACCGAAGCTGGCATTATATTTGAGGATGCCCCTGAATCAATCAAACAATTGTGCAGATTACGATTATAAATCTCATAGGTTAATAGGAAAGGAGGAGTATGGGAATTGGATCTGTCTCCAATCAAAATCACATCAGTAGCTTCGATCCTGCTAGAAGGTGGTTGTCCTGAATCATTTGCAGCTTTAGCACTGGGAAGAGGTGAGGAAGGAACAACATTCAATTCTTTGAGAAGCAATTTCTGCTGATGTTTTAGTTTACTAAGTTCAAACATAGTAATGTTTGCCTTAGTTTTCTTCATATCATCAACGATATTGTAATCCATTGAATCGGATACTACTAATGTTTTAGATGTTGAGGGCATATTTGAGGTTGAAGGTTGGTTTTGGGAAACCGTTGCAGCTGGCTTCCTTATGGATACCTTTTCCTTTGTTGTTGTGGCACCTACACTTCTTTTCTTTGAAGTTTCCTGGATGGGTTCAGGGGCACCCTTACTCCTAGTAGTGACAGGAAAAGCTTCTTCATTTTCTGTATCAGAGTTAGGTAGCATGAAATCCCACATTCCATGGCATTCAACAACTTCCTCTTCATCATCAGTTGGTGTGATTGTTTTCTCTTCTTCTTCTTCAGGGTCTGAATCTGCATTAGATATAACATTCGGTGGTTTTGATTCAGTTTTCTTGAAAGTTCTAAAGGGCCTTTTAGTTGAGGTTTCTACTACTTGCTTTTTGATTTCAACCATTTCATTTGACAAAGTCTTAAGGACCTTTTGCAGACCTTCCATATCGCAGGGATCTTTTGGGGTTTTCTTCTTTGAATCATCTTTAAAAGAAGCTTTTTTGGATTTTCTATCTTCCAGAGCAGCTTTCTTCTCTAGAGCATTAATATGTTTTTCCACAACAAGTAATTCTTTCATGTTTTCAGCTAAAGTTGGTTTTGCATCCCTGTCTACAAAAATAGCTATATTGGCAGGTAGGGCAGTTATATACCATTTGCTTCTGATTTGTTCACTTGGTTTGGAGGTTGTTGGGATTTTATTCAAGAGTTTATTGAATCGCGCATTGAATTCTTTAATTGGTTCCCTATGCTCTATCCTAAGATTGGAGAGATCATTTATTAATGTGGCTAAAGATCTATCATCTCCATACTTAGTGAGAAACTGTTCTTGGCAAGTGGCCCAACTGGTAATGGAACCAGATGGCAAGGAAAAATACTAGGATCCTGCTGATCCTTGCAAAGTATAATGGAAGAGCCTAACTACAACATCTTCCTCAGTTACTCCTTTGAGATTAACTGATAACATGAAGTTATTAATATGTTCCTCAGCTTGTGTTCCATCATCTGGGTTAAACTTGGGCAACCATTTTTCAGGAGCATCAGGTAATGCATGTAATGGTGCAGGCATATTGACTACACCAGGCTTGGTCCATGGATCTGCCATTGTAACACCAGTAGTGGATGATACTACTATTGAAATTCCAGATGTTTGGGAAGGAGTTGATATCGAGGATTGCGCAGGTTGAGATGTTGAAGTTCCTAATCCTTGATGAACAACAATGTGTAATGAAGGGGTGGATGGTTGACTTCACATAGGGGAAGATGAGATGGAGGATGTGGATGAAAGTGTTTCACTGTCAGATCCTTCAGTGTTCTTCTTGGCCCTTTTCCTTTTAGGTAAAGGGAACTCAGTGGGTTCAATACCGAGCTTTCCGCTCTGAAGTCTAGTGAGGGGATGAGGTAAATTGAACTGCGAAGTCTCACTGCTTTGAGATACTTCAGATTTCTGTGGTGTTATCGAGAAGCCTTGAAGTTTCTGGATGAGTAACTGAACTTCAGGGGACTCGGGACTTAATCGTTTTGGAGTATTGTGGGTGAGGGCAGTGGTAGTTGATTCCTCTTCTTCTTGCTTGGATACTAGAGAACCAGTATGCAATTGGGAAGTACGAGGTGATGTGGAGGGAGAGTTACTCTGAGAATGGTCTATAGATTTGGATTTGCTCGCCATTCATAGTTCATGCCCTCCTTCTAGCGCCAAAAATGTTGATGCCCCAAAAATCGTTGTATCAACATTGGGGGATAACCACCCGGTCCGGACCTTAATATAGCTCCTTTTCCATTTGCAATGGTGGCTTTGACTGGATATAATGGGACCAGTTTCCCAATAATGAATAAAAGGGGATGGATGAGTGATTGATTTCTAATAAATGATAATGAATGGATGACCTAATCTATCAGCGAAAATATAAATAACTATTCTATCCTGGGAGGCTTCTATTCTTTGAAGTGCAAAGTTTGATAATCTCTGTTCATTGATAGGCATATAGATGACTCTAAGCAATAAACATAGATATTCCTTTACTTAATGATTACTTTGTTCAAATAGTTGAACAAAGTGATTAACACATTGTTACACCTATCTTTTTATATTACCGATACATGTATGATTAAAAGGAAAGCATGCTGTAAACATCCAGTAGTGGAAAGTATAAATAATGCTGTTAAAACACATGCATATATCTGATAATAGCAAGAGCGATCAAACAACAATTCACATAAAATGAATGAACTCAGACATAGATAATAGTACCATATGAGCTGTAAATCACTCCCAATATCAATCGCTATTTGGATTCCTTCTTTCGATGCAGAAACACTTTTAAATAAAGGCAGTAGTGCACATTCACATAAAAGCTTCGTTATCAAAATTGGAATAATTGGCCCAGTCTTTATAAAAGAATATGCCTGAAGTACAGTAGTGCAACTTCAGGTTTAAGTCATATACAAAAACTTACGACCCTTTCTAAATACATGAAAGGGTCTATAAATACTTGATTAAAACTAACTAACTATGAAACTAAAATCCTATTTAATTGGTACAACTTGATTCTGAATATCTTCCTCACGGAAATCTGGCAGTCGGCAGCATGATTCATCACTTAGGCTGTTTGCCTTTAGACCTGAGCTGGCATATTGCAAGCATTGGTTCCACTTCTGGTGGTCGGTTGAGACGAGAATTGAGTTGGGCAGCATAGGTGGCATCTTGTATATCGGGAATGATACACCCGATTGCATTTGTGAGGCACTTGAGGGCGGCTCTTTGGCTGTATGGTTTGACTAAGAACAACCAATAGGTGTCCCATGTCAAACTGTTAATTCCTGCGATTAATCTCCCATTTTTCTCCAGCTCTTGATAACATGATTGCTTCAATGTTTTAGCCGATAGAAATTTACCTGGGGTACATTGAGAAATCATGTTAGATAAGTAGAGAGTATCATTAATCAATTCAACCAAATTACTTGTGGTTAATTTGCATCTTGAAACTGCTCTCTCTGCTTTCATTAACTGGGACTGCCACTCCATAAATAATATCTCTTTATGCGATTATAGGGTTTTTGGAAAATTAGCTGCCTGTCCCTCATCAGTGTCTTGCCACTCAAGAAAATTAGTCAAAGTTATAGAGCTATAAAAAGGGTCTCTTTCACCTCTAATTACCTCACATTAATATGTCAATCCGGGAGCGTTTTGTTATTTCAAGGAGTGTCTCAGTCTGAGGCTATCATTTTCCATAGTAATGCTAGTAGTACAACATTTAAAAATACAAGAGTAAACGGATGCTTGTCTATAACTATGTTACTTCAAATAAATAAATCACACACTCTAAAGCTAGGCAACTTATCAGTCAAGGGTTCGGTAGTGATAACCCATCCCTTTGGAAATTGATGGAAAGGCAATTAGAGCATGGACCACGGGTCTGGGAGCTAGACAGTAAATGTCGAGGCTCACTACAGCCACAGATCGTCTCTCACAAAAAAACAACAAATGCGAGTAAATGAAACGGCAGATAGAAAAATGGAACAGCAAATAAGAAATCGAACAACAAATATGGAATGGAACAGAAATGCTAAAATGGAACAACAATTCTGAAATGGAACAACAATCAATCAACTAAGTCTCGCGAGCAGTAATCAAACCCTATTCTACTAACTCAAATGCACTCATTGTAATCAAACAACAATCTTTCATTCTTAAGGCAAATCAAGCATCACACACCAATGGAACAACATTAATTACTAATAAGTTATGGAACAACGTTTGGAAATCATACACATGCACAACACGCTTGAAGAGTAATCTGATCTAGCATCAATCTTTATTAACAGGAATACAACTGTGTTTCAAAATGGAATAGCATTACTCCTGAATCGTAAAGAACACAACCTTCAGATAAATTCTATAACATGAATGTACAACATAAGAGCTCTGTAACAAAATTGTAACAATATTCGGTCAAGACAAATAATATTCAATCAACTCTGAAAGGATCAGTAATATAATGCAGAGTCAATACAACAGTTCTGTCTGTAAAAACCTTAATGAATGAATCTTAACAGAGCATATGATGTCAACTTATAAAGCATATCAGATTACCAAATAATGATGATAAGCAAACCACGCAGAAATCAAATCGTAGTGATACAGAAGCAAGTGTCCTCTGGGGCCGGGCCCTTAGCCTCCAACGGTACACCACTTTAAGTTAATCCAGACGTAGAGATAAGATAATCACCAAGTTTATATTAATGCATAAAACAAAAGTACAATGAACCAGTTTCAATGAGACTCGATGATCAAAGTTTGATCTTTAACAGAAAGTTACATAAAAGCATAATCCCCCAAAGCTAATAGTGTCGTGCCTTTATATAAGGGTGACGGGGAGATGTCTAAGTAACAAGATAAATAAAGCAGCGTTCCCTTAGGATCAAAGATCTTGAGGGATTCGCCAAACCATTAATCCTTAATCATTTCTTTTCTCCTCCACCGAGCTGGTGTCTTCTCCTCCTTTTCCGGGCCAGTTTGCTTTGATCTACTAAGTCTTGTTTGTACTCGGTCCCCCGTCAAAGGCATAGCAATTACCATGTTCTTGTCTTTTCCTTTGGAACAACAGCTCCTCGTTTTCATCCTTTCCTGCACAGGAGAATGACAACTATCAGTGGTTAAGTCTTGCGTATTAATCCCACATGTTTTGTTATACTTCTTGATTGTTTTCCAAGTTCATGATGCAAAAAGGTTTACAAATTCTACTGAAAAGCCACTGAAATGACCATCAAAAGCATACCTTTTTAGTATTCCACACACCCCCCTGCTTACCCTGTTTCATGCCCTCATGAAAACATTGTAGTTGACATGCAAGGCAGTGAGAGAATAGGCTGGAGAAGGAATCTCATGCGAAGGCCTACAGCCATGGTGAGTGACTAGGTAGTCAAAGAACTGGCCTGTTTGACCCTCAGGCATCTCATATAGGGCTTGATATCCGGGTGCAGGGTGCTAGATAATTGGACTGCGGAATCTATATCCTAACCAGGATGGCCCTGCTCTCAAAATGCTTTCACCATAGAGGTTCAAATGGTTGGCAGCTAATTGAAAATTCTCATACTTAAACGGTTCCCTGAGCTGGATGTTTGGATTAGAGATTCGGTACCAAAATTTGGCTGCATCAATGGCGAGGTCTTTGATAGAAAGAAAATATTCTAAACTTTGTCGAATGAGTGCCTCATGCATGGGTCCTAACGTTTCAATGACACCCGTAGTTCTCATGAGGTTTCTATGTGCTTTCCACAACTGCACTGAGTCCCTAGGCTCAACCCTTACCCACAAGTCTAGGCCATTTTCCTGCCTCTGGAAAGTATTGTAGGCTTTGAGCCATTTAATCTGATTAACCCCGAATGAGATGAATGCTTGCAATTCGATGTCTCCAACAAAAGGGCCAGGGTTCAACTCAGTCTCCTGATCTAGCACGAGGTTATGCAAATAGAATTCACACAGCAATCTCTGGACCTTCACCCCATAATGTTTACAACAGTCTATAAAGTCATTGACAGTGTTAATTTGTATAGGGGCACCTACTTTAACAACTTTTATTTTTAATTGTAAGTACCGTTCCAGTAAAAACAGAGCATAGTTTTTGGCAAGGGCCCTACATGCTAAAACGTCATTGTATAAAGAACACAAGGTATCCATCTGCTTGATAAAAGTATCTAGCCTACGAGTTACCTTTGCAACTTTCTCTTGTTCCTTTCGCCACCCTTCAAAGGCCCAGCTTTCGGATTGATTGACGTTCCTTAGTCGCTGTTGTAGTTCTTCACACTTCTCTCGAGGGACTGTTTGCTCTCTAAGCCTTTCTGCTTCTTGCTGAGCCTGTTTCAATCCCTTGCGCAAGGTCACTGTCTTTGGATCTCTTCTCCATGCAGCAGTGGAGGCTGAGAGTTTTACCTGAACTTTCTTATTGCGTTATTTCGAGTTCAAAACCCTTATCACCCCTGAGGGTGGTGCCTCCATCTGAATTTTCTTGTTGTCCGTTTCTTTTTTAACACGAATATCAGCTTGTTGCTGTTCCTTTTCAAATGGAACAATAGTCTGTTCCTCAGCATCATTTGGAACAACAGTTGAATTTTCAGCAGGGTTTTGAATAGCAGGGCGATTGTTAGTCCTCCGCCTTTTTGCCTTGCAGAGTTTTACTGCAGTAGCCACCTTTTTCTTCCCTGCGGTCTTCCTTACCTTCTGCCTTGCTTTCAGGATCCTGATCTGTTGGTGGAGCTGGGCTATTATACTCAATAGTCTCTGCTGTTCCTTTCGCAATTCCCTAATTTCCAGCGTTTTATTAGAAGGAACAATAGGCTGTCTGCTACGTTTTGGGCCGTGACTAGTCCCTCGATCTTTCTCCTGGGGTGCTTCTTCGCTGTTCTGTTCTGGCTGTTCTGGGGTAGGAACCTTAACTGGTTCCGTCACTTCCTGGGCAACTTCTTTTTCTACTCCTACTTCTTTCAGAATTTCCTCTAGTGTCTTGGGAATGGATTGTTCCCATTCAGTATCTCTTATCTCCTCTTCATCATGAACAGGCAGATTTCCTTCTTCTGCCTCTTCTGCATGTGGCTTTTTAGATGCATTTTCTTCCTGGGGTTTGCTGTGGATGTCCGATGGAGTGGAAGGTTGGCATACTCACCCATATTGGCCAAAACTGCGGCCAATTCATCTTCTCCCACTAGGTCCTGTGGTGGGCTACCTTCCTGCTGTCCCATTTCCCCCTCCTGTTTGGATTGTTCAGTTTCTGCCTCAGAATGCTCAGCTTCTGTTTTAGAATGCTCAGCTTCTGTTTCAGAATGCTCAGCTTCTTCCTCATTTTCCTCTTCAGATTGCTCGGCCTCCTCGGCCTCTCCTTTCTTTTCTCCTTCAGCTTGCTCTACTTCTACTTCTGGCCATGAGGATTGCTCGTCCTCAATTTCCACTGGCTGGCTGGTGCTTTCCTGGAGCTTTTCCAGCCTTCCTCGTATCCGAGCTAACCGGACTGATTTTCTGCGTTTCTCTGGCTGTTCGGGTGTACCGGTGGCATGCTTACGCTTTGCCGATTCCTGGCGTGTTTCTGGACGTTCAGATGTACTAGCAACATGTTTTTGTTTTACGAATTCTCTGCGTTTTTCTGGACGTTCTGGTGTGCTGGTAGTATGTTTACATTTTGGGGATGGTGTTGTCGCCCTTCCCTCAATTATTGCAATTAGCTCTTCCTAGCTTCTTTGCTGCTGGGTGAGGCTATGACTAACAATTAATCGAATTAACCCGTGGTGGCTAACGACAGACTCTACATGCTGTGCCTTTTTTAGGCTTCGTGCTACGTCATGAAGTAATGAATTAAAAAGTGCAGGCAGATTTATAGAGCATTTCTGCTTTAGAACAGCTAAGAGTTTAAGATTTCGTGGTCTTACCACGTCTTTTCTCCTCTCGCAGGTGATGTATCTTTGCACGGTCTTTGCTAATTTTGCCCAGGGCTCTCATAGCATTGCTGGCAAAACTCCCTTCCCTTTAATCGTCAAGCGCTGGCCTTCGTCCTGGAAGATTTCCATGATCTTCTGTAATCTTTCCTTCTTTAGTGTCCATATAGGTCCGGTGGCTGGTAGTCCCGAGACATCTGCGATTATATCGTCGGTGACCGCTATCTGCTTCCCCCTTACTATGGAGTAATCCTCCTGTAGATTCTGCAGGAATTCAATCGCCACTGTTTCATTAGACTCCTGCAAGCGGGTGAGATAAGTCAACCACCTTGCTCTTTCCAGGATCTCCCGGGCAGCAGTGAAGACTGTCAACTCCTGAGGTTCCCTTCGAATTGCCCTTCCTCCCATGGTTTTACTGTGGATTCCCAATGGAACAGCAACTGCTTGTGCTGTTTGAAACACAAAGACGGTAATAATCGCAAGATTTCGAAAAAAACACAGAGTATGCAACAGAAATGGCTTATGAACAGAAACTTGTGTAAAAAATAGAAATATCATGTCGTTAAGCTGTGCCATACCCTAGTACACTATCTTTCCCGAATAGTGAGCTGACACATAATCCGGGGAATAATGAGGTTAACCTCCCCCCCCCATAATGTGATAGGCTGTCCCAGCCGTCAAAGAAAGGAGCAACACCCGATCTGCAACAGAGTCATAAAGGAACAGCGTATGAAAATATGTCATGTTTAGAAAAACAACGAATTACCGAAATCGAGGCATAAAGTTGGATCACGTATTACGTAAGAGGCTGCTGTGATATGATGCGAGGCTGGGGGATAGGATGTCTGTCGTACTTGCCAAATCTCAAGTGGTCATTGTCACCTCCTTTGCCATGATTGGTGGTAATAAATGTTCATGCGATATATAAGTCGGGAGATAATGTATGATTAGTGCCTAGGATATAAGAAACGAAAGAGTATTAGTATCTTACCTATTGGTGTAATCAATGTGACTTCAATACCATTAACAGTGCTCTGCTGCTGACAAGTGTCCATAACCTTGGCAGAGTTGTTTATTTCACCCCTGGAACCATGATCCTTTATGTGCATGTAATGTCAAAGTGTAGGCCATTATGCTGGCTTGGTAACCAGTTAGCCATAATGCCATTCACGAGGAGGGAGCGAAAAGTGGGCAGGCCGGCTCGTGATGAGACCTCCTGTTCCAAGGTTTGTTTATTTGATATACCTTTTGGACCATATCCCTGGTGTGGTGGCCATAGTGGGAATGCCACTTCACTTCCATCCTCATGATCATGGTAGGCTGGCTCTTGATGAGACCCCCTATCCTGCATTTGACAACTTATAATTCATCTTTTTACTTTCTTCTTTTTCATAAAGCACTTTTCCTTATTTATACACAAAGGGTGGTTCAAAACTCCTTAAGAGTAGGAATGGTGGAAGAAGTTTTATCATCTCAATAGGAAGATATAAACCCTTTGCTCTTATTCCTAAACAATAATCAAAGAGGATTAAAGGGAATGTCATGATAAAGATAACCAATCAAAGCAAAATTAGTAAGACAATGACAACAAAAGATGATGAATAAGTGTGTCCTTCCTTTTGTCCTCTTACCAATAAAGAGCCTCATAAAGATAGCGATTTATAATTTGCGGATTTCAGTATGTTGTGATTTTGTATTGATTGCATAAGTGCATAGCTGTCTCTAAAAGACTTTGAAAGAACAGGAGCAAGAAGCATCCTCAATTTAGATCATCAAAAGGGATAAGATGTTTCACAAGGAGAGAAAAAGTATGCTAGAAGTGTTCCTTTTGGAAAGAGGAACAACAAAGGAGCATAGGTCTCAAAAGTGCAAATGCCGTTCCTTTTGAACAGTAGAACACACCAATGCCATTCCTTTGAAAAAGGAACAGCAGAAATTAAAAAAAATGCTATTTTCTTGGAGAAGGACAGAAAAACACTCGAAATGACGTTCCTTTTGAAAAAGGAACAACAGTCATTAAAAATGATGTTCCTTTGAAAAAGGAACAACAAAAGATGCAAAAATGCCGTTCCTTTGAAAAAGGAACAGCAGAAATCAAAAATATGCTATGCCTTTAGAAAAGGGACAGCAAACACACCGCAGTGCCGTTCCTTTTGAAAAAGGAACAACAAAAATCAAAATGTTGTTCCTTTTAGAAAAGGAATAGCAGAACAAGCAAATGTCGTTCCTTTGAAAAAGGAACAACAGAAAAATCAAGGATGTTTTTCCTTTTGAGAAGGAACAGCAAAAAAATCAAGGATGCTGTTCCTTTTGAGAAGGAACAACAAAAAATCAAGAATGCTGTTCCTTTTGAAAAGGAACAGCAGAAAATCAAGAATGCTGTTCCTTTTGAAAAGGAACAACAGAAAATCAAGAATGCTGTTCCTTTTGAAAAGGAACAGCAGAAAATCAAGAATGTTGTTCCTTTTGAAAAGGAACAACAGAAAATCAATAATGATATTCCTTTTAAAAAGGAACAACAGAAAATCAAGAATGTTGTTCCTTTTGAAAAGGAACAGCAGAAAATCAAGAAAACATTTAGTTCAAACATATGTACAAGAACGACTCAAAGAAAAGAACTTATGTAGAAATTGTAAAAAAAAAAAAATGGATTCCTTAATGAATTACAGGTGAGGAAGACTTCTCTTCCTCTCCTAAAATCTCCATATCAGTGTCTCAGCTTAGCTGCTGGCAGAAGGATTCCCGAGTGAGTGGTTTACGATAGAGACGAACTCGGTGGCCATTTACTTTGAAGGCATATCCAGAACCGTCAATGGTGATTAAAGTGAGGGTCCCATTGTCATGTACCTTTTGGATTTCGTATGGTCCCAACCAACGAGTCTGGAGTTTCCCAGGGAAATCCTGAAACCAAGAGTCGTACAACAGAGCCCAGTCTCCCTCGTGGAAGACTTTGTTTTTGATGAGCGCATCATGCCATTTGGCTCGCTGCTGTTGAATCAGTGCTGTATTTTGTAATGCAGATAGCCTAATTTCATCCAATTCATTGATCTGCTGTAGTCGATTAATCTGTGCCTCGCTTAGATCTAAGCCAACTTCCTGTGCTGTTCGTAATGTTTGGATTTCAAATTCTATGGGAAAAATGGGTTGTTTTCCAAACACTAATTGATAAGGTGAGTAACCAGTGGTGCTTCTCCATGTTGTTCCATAGGGCCAAAGTGCTTCAGGTAGTCTGGCAGCCCAATCACGCCTATGTGACGCAATGGTTTTCGTTAGGATTGATTCTATTACCTTATTGCTGCTTTCTACTTGTCCATTTGCCTGTGGGTGGTATGGAGTAGTGATTTTATGCTGGACGTGATAATTGTTGAGTGTTGCAGCTAATCTATTCCCAACAAATTGCGGTCCTTCATCTGTAATTATTTCCCTTGGAAGACCATAACGTACAAATAAATGGAACAGGAACTGTATGACAGAGTCCTCTGTGGCTCTTGGCAATGCTTCTGCTTCAACCCATTTGGTGACATATTCTGTTGCCACCAAGATATATGTTTTCTGATTTGACGATGGGTTGATGGGTCCAACGAAATCAAGAGCCCATCGCTCGAATGATTCAATGACTAATTGTGGTTTTAGAGGCATCTCGTCAGCTTGACCAGGACGTCCTGCTCGCTGGCAACTGTCACAGGCTTGGACAAATTTATTTGCATCTCTGAAAATCGTGGGCCAATAATATCCTGTCTGCAGTACTTTATGTCCAGTTCTACGGTCAGCGAAGTTTCCACCACATGGTCCATCATGATAGGCTTTTAGGATGTCAAAGATTTCATCTTCTCGAACACATCTCCTGATATGCATGTCTGCCCCTGTGTGAAACAAATAGCCCCCAATCCAGGAGAATCGAGTACTCTTCTGAACAATCTGTTTGCACTCATTAGGGGTTAGGTGTTTTGGTAGTTTACCTACTGCAAGGTAATTGGCAACATCAACATACCAGGGTGTTTGAATGGCAATAGCAAACAGATGTTCATTCGGAAATTGATCTTCAACTATTGCTGCATCGATTGGCTTTGGCATTCTTGAGAGAAAATCGGCTACAGGGTTTTCTTTGCCAGGCCGATCCTTGATTGTGATATCGAATTCCTGCAATAAAATCAACCATCTAGTTATTCTGGCATTTGTGACAGGCTTATTTGCTAGATATTTTATGGCAGAATGATCTGTATGCAAGATAACAGAATAGCCTGTAATATAATGTCTAAATTTATTGACAGCATGTATTACAGCTAGGAATTCTTTTTTAGTAATAGTGTAATTTAATTCAGTAGAGGATAAATTTTTGCTGATGTAATAGATAACGTATGGTTTTTTATCCTCTTCCCGCCCAAGGACTGCACCGATGGCTGTATCTGAGGCATCAGATGATATCTGAAATGGCAAATCCCAGTTTGGTCCTTGAAGGACTGGGGCTGTGGATACGAGCTTCTTTAAATCCTTGAAAGCACACTCACATTTTTCTGTCCAAAGAAAATCAACGTTACCAGTTAGTGCATATAAAGGTGCAACAATGTGTGAATAATGTTCTATGAATCGTCTATAATAACCAAAAAATCTAAGAAAGCTGCATACCTTTGTTTGAGTAGTAGGAGTGGGAATAAACAAAAGTATATGGATTTTGGACGGGTCTACCTGAATGCCGGCTGCTGAAACATAGTGTCCTAGGATAAGTCCTTCAGTCATCATCATGTAACATTTTTCGTGGCTTAAGCAAAGCCTGGTAGCTATGCAGCGTTGTAGGAATTTTTCTAGGGTGTCTAGTGCTGGATCAAAATCATCTCCATATGGTGTAAAGTCATCCATATATACTTCAAGTCCATCATTTATTAAATCTGCAAAAATGCTAAGGATAGCCCTTTGGAATGTGGCAGGAGCATTACATAGGCCAAAAGGTAGAACTCGATAGGCAAATGTTCCCCAAGGACAAGTAAAAGTAGTTTTGTCCTGGTCTTCAGGGGCAATCTGAATCTGATTGTATCCATTGAAGCCATCTAGGAAAGAAAAGAATTTCTTTCCTGCTAAAGTATCTAGTACTTGGTCTATGAACGGGAGAGGAAAGTGGTCTTTTTGTGTTGCTTTATTGAGTTCCCTGTAATCCACACAAATTCTCCATTTCCCATTCTTTTTTGGTACCACCACAAGCGGAGAGACCCATTTACTATCAGAAATAGGATAGATAAAATTGACATCTAAAAGTTTCTGAAGTTCAACTTTTACCACATCCTTTAGATGAGGATTAAGTCTTCTTTGCGGTTGATGAACAGGTCTAACATCTTTTTCTATATAAATGTGGTGTGTACACAATTGGGGATCGATTCCTTTCATATCAGGGTAATCCCATGCGAATGCTTCTTGATATTTTCTTAACAGATGGATGAGCTTCATTTCTTGTTCAGGTGTGAGGTTGGCATTAATATTTAAAGTTTTTCGCGGTTCAATTTCCACAATTTTACTATTTGGAACAGAAGTAATAGGTATTGTTTGATCATGCGTATCTTTCAGAGGATCTTCTTCTAATTCATTGTCAAATGCTGCTTCTATCATGTGACACTGCGTGCAGGATCCTGATTCAGTTTGACTAATGAAGTTGTTAATGGCATCATCTTCTGTTTGATCTTTAAAATCAAGTGCCTCTTGTATAGTCAATGGAGATCTAATGTTATCAGTAAGGTATGATACAGGGTGCTTGTTAGTTTTAATTATTGTGACACTTGGCTGCGCTGGAGGGTATAGAACTAAATTCTTGATATCTGGTCCTTTGGTTATGGCCATATTTCCTTGCCGGTAACCAATGTAAGCATCGACAGTGGCAAGCCAAGGTCTACCTAGGATTAGCGGGTGTCCATCAAGTCAGGTTTTTGGATTAATTATTAGGAAATCGGTTGGATATTCCCAGGAATCTACAAAGACCATGACATCATGTAGAGTACTCTCTAGTCTAACCACAGATCAGTCAGCCAATTCTAACAAAGTAGAGGTGGGTTCTACAGATGTAATGTCGAGCTTTTGACAAGTAGTGGTTGTTAAAATATTAATTGTAGCTCCTAGATCAACTAAGGCATTAGACAGGGTCTGACCATAAATTTGAACAGTTACAATTGGATTTCCTGGGTCTTCATATTTAGTGGGTGTCTCTTTCCCGGATAGTAAATCAGATAAAGCACCGACTACTTGGACTCTTTGATTAGTTGTTATATTCCTCCTTGGTTTCTTTATGCACAATTCTTTGATAGTTTTTGCGTATATAGGAATGTCTTGGATGGCTTGGAGGAATGGGATTTTTATGTACAGATTTTGTAATTCTCCCAGAATGTCGAAGTCAGGATATCGTAAGGGTCGAGGTATGACTAATCGTTATGGGAACGGAGGAGAGGATGTGGTTGCTTGATTATGAGTCTGTTGCTTATTTACATCCTCTTGTTGCAACTGATGTTCTCTTGGTAATTGATCTTCAATATGAACTGTTTTATCTCCCTCAGTTTCAATAATACGTCCAGATCATAACTGAAGATCGTTACACTCCCTTAGGTTGGGTCCTATTTCAGGTGATTCTATGATTTGAAGAGATTGGACCGGTCTGTTATTTGGATTGGGGTTGGGTTGGGCTGGGAGTTGCAGTCTCAGATTAGACTGGGGATTTTGTTGTAAAGCTGGCAGAGTAGGTTGAGGGAGCGGAATAGTTCCTACTGGCTGGTGCATCGGTCTTTGCCAGTTTGTCTGCCAGGGTGAACTTTGTGAAGTAGGGGGAGTCCATTGTGGAGGATATGGGCTATTTTGCCAATATGGTGGAGTGTAAGGGAAATTCGGCCAACCATATTGGCTTGCCTGATTCAGCCACGGGTTTGAAGAAGGAAACGACGGTGGTGACCAGTTTGAAAATGGGGGTTGGGACTGACTTTGCCACATACTATATTGTTGAGCATTATATTGTGGAGGCTAAAAAGAAGAAGTTGGGTCTGGAAACATACCAGATTGTCTCGGCTGCCACTGGCGGTGCTGGTTGATCAAGTACACCGATTCTAGTTCTTCTTCCGCTTCCTTATATACTGCTTTCAATCCTGGAAGTGAGGGGTAGCTTTCCATAAGGTGATCTTTTGTACAGATAGCACATGTTTGGACTGTATCCAATGGACATTCCTTGTGACTATGCTTTTTCCTGCATCGGGGATAGAAGATCGCCAAATTTTGTTCTGCCTCCATCTGCTTCTGTTTAGCCTGCATAATATCAAGTTGTGTAGTTAGTGTCCCTAGAATATCAGTTTTAAAATATTCTAATAAATTTCCAATCTCTACACGTGTTACTCCTTCTGTTGATATTTTGTTGTCTCTTGCAAACCGATCATATTCTGCCGGTTTTACTCTTGTGCTACCTCTCGAACTCCTGATACATAAATCAATGATGTAAGCAAAATTCTCTTGATAAATATCCCCTTTTCCCATGATGTTTAATGTTTCAATCCATTGTTCCTTCATGCCCCTTATCAATGCAGTTTTTAACACATTATCAGGTAAAGGTAGTGATGCATAAGGAGAACTTTGTAGATTGTACTGAAAACGTTCCACATACTCCTCTATTGTTTCATTCGGTTTGGCTGTCATTTGGAATATTTCGTCCTTTACTTCTCTAGACCTACAACAGTCCTAATATTTTTTTAAGAAAGATTCTTTCATTTGATCCTAATTGTTGATGACCCCACCACCTAGTCCCATAAACCATCTTAAAGCAGCCCCTTTTAATGTAGAGGGGAATAATTTCAATTTCTGGGGATCAGTGGTGTAATCATATCCCCTACACAAATCATCGAATTCGAATAAAAATGCATCTGGATCTTCTGATGTGAGACCGTGAAATGTAGGGATATGTTGAATAGGGATAGCTTTCATGGGTGCATTTGCTACAGAATCCACTATAGGATATTGTAATGTAGAGGTTTGAGTATTTGGCTGGTTCTGAGCCATAGGATCGAATATATGCCAATAACCTTCTGAGATATCTAGGAGGGTATTCCTAGGTTGAGAGGGAATGATTTTGACAGGGATAGTTTTAATAGCAGTTCCTTTATCTGGGATAATGGGAATACCTGATGTCTGAGGAGATTGGATTCCTTCAACAATGGTTTTTGTAGCGCTCCCCTTATCTGGGTTATTTAATGGCTGATTTGTTCCAATAGGGGATTTTGGTTCCTCGGTTTCCCCTGTTTCTCCTTCTCCTTCACAAAAGTTGCTGAAATTCCCTTCCTGCAATAGTTTTGGAGTAGAATTTTCAATTTCTTGAAAGTCCTGCTCTTCAGTTTGACTATGCACCTCAGCAAAGGCTACAGATGGTGATCCTGTGGCCTGAAGGGAACTAGTAGGCTGTTTAGAAATGATTTTCCTGGGGCCTACTGATGGCTGAGATTCTGTTTTCTTATAGATTTCGTCTATGAAGGTCGTTCGGCCAAGGGTCACCGGCCCCTTAGCTTTTTCAGGTTTGGATGGAAGTTTGATATTCTTTTCTGGTTTTTTCTGCTTAGTCATGCACTCAAATGAACTACTAAATTCTATTCAAACAAAGCAACAACAAATCTGTTAGGAAAGCGGACAGTGGAGCAGGGATTTTACATGCTCCGCACGCAGGTTCTTACCTTCCGTTTTTAAGATCCAACTCTTCCCTAGCAGGTTCGTACACTACTCTGAAAAAGACAAATGGCTACACTCTTTCCCTGGCAACGACGCCAAAATGTAGAGCTATAAAAGGGTCTCTTTCACCTCTAATTATCTCACATTAATATGTCAATCCGAGAGCATTTTTTTATTTCAAAGAGTGTCTCAGTTTGAGGCTATCATTTGCCATAGTAATGCTAGTAGTACAGCATTTAAAAATACAAGAGTAAACGGATGCTTGTCTATAACTAAGTTAATTCAAATAAATAAATCAAACACTCTAAAGCTAGGAAACTTATCAGTCAAGGGTTCGGCAGCGATAACCCATCCCTTTGGAAATTGATGGAAAGGAAATTAGAGCATGGACCACGGGTCTAGGAGCTAGACAGTAAATGCCGAGGCACACTACAACCACATATCGTCTCTCACACCAAAACAACAAATGCGAGTAAATGAAACGACAGATAGAAAAATGGAACAACAAATAAGAAATCGAACAACAAATATGGAATGGAACAGCAATGCTAAAATGGAACAACAATTCTGAAATGGAACAACAATCAATCAACCAAGTCTCGCGAGCAGTAATCAAACTCTATTCTACTAACTCAAATGCACTCATTGTAATCAAACAACAATCTTTCATTCTTAAGGAAAATCAAGCATCACACACTAATGGAACAACATTAATTACTAATAAGTTATGGAACAGCGTTTGGAAATCATACACACACACAACACGCTTGAAGAGTAATCTGATCTAGCATCAATCTTTATTAACAAGAATACAACTGCGTTTCAAAATGGAACAACATTACTCCTGAATCGTAAAGAACACAACCTTCAGATAAATTCTATAACATGAATGTACAGCATAAGAGCTCTGTAACAAAATAGTAACAATATTCGGTCAAGACAAATAATATTCAATCAACTCTGAAAGGATCAGTAATATAATGCAGAGTCAATACAACAGTTCTGTCTGTAAAAACCTTAATGAATGAATCTTAACAGAGCATATGATGTCAACTTATAAAGCATGTCAGATTACCAAATAACGATGATAAGCAAACCACGCAGAAATCAAATCGTAGTGATACAGAAGCAAGTGTCCTCCGGGGCTGGGCCCTTAGCCTCCAAGGGTACACCGCTTTAAGTTAATCCAGACGTAGAGATAAGATAATCACCAAGTTTATATTAATGCATAAAACAAAAGTACAATGAACTAGTTTCAACGAGACTCGATGATCAAAGTTTGATCTTTAACAGAAAGTTACATAAAAGCATAATCCCCCAAAGCTAACAGTGCCGTGCCTTTATATAAGGGTGACGGCGGAGATGTCTAAGTAACAAGATAAATAAAGCAGCGATCCCTCAGGATCAAGATCTTGAGGGATTCACCAAACTGTTAATCCTTAATCATTTCTTTTCTCCTCCGCTGAGCTGGTGTCTTCTCCTCCTTTTCCGGGCCAGTTTGCCTTGATCTGCTAAGCCTTGTTTGTACTCGGTCCCCCGTTAAAGGGACAACAGTTACCCTGTTCTTGTCTTTTTCTTTGGAACAACAGCTCCTCGTTTTCACCCTTTCCTGCACAGAAGAATGACAACTATCAGCGGTTAAGTCTTGAGTATTAATCCCACATGTTTTGTTATACTTCTTGATTGTTTTCCAAGTTCATGATGAAAAAAGGTTTACAAATTCTATTGAAAAGCCACTGAAATGACCATCAAAAGCATACCTTTTTAGTACTCCACAAAAGTCTCATTGGCCTACTCCAAGTCTGTTCTAGCATCAGCTGATTTATGACTTATTGATGCTGTTAAGTCACATAAAGGTTCTGCTTGGGCGATTTGTTGACATAACAACCTTATCTCTGTTATCAATGCCTTGTTTATCTATAATGCCTCTGCTCTGAATTCAGCTGGTTGTGGAAGATTCTTGGTTTTATCTATTTGGGCTGATAGTTGAGAAATTTGCTCATCTTTCAACTTCAGCATTTGTTCATTCATTGCTTTTAGTTTTGCCAATGCTTCCGACAGCTCTTTCTGCTTTTGAACTACACTCGAATCAATTCTCTGTTTCTCTTCCTGCAATTGTTTATTCAATTGATTATTTATTTGTTGCTGTGTAAACAATTGCCGTTCTGCTCGATCTGCCTTATGCCGTGCCTCCAATAGTTGTGCTTGTAGCAAAATGATTTCCTGGTCATTTCCTTTTAATAGATTACTCACCTTTGATGCCTTGTCTATGGTGGCTGCCGAATAGGCTCCAGCACATTGGGACAATTTTGTTAGGTCATCAGAGGGATCAAACTCCTCCTTCCAAACCACGTTGCCCGTCACTGTTTGTTCAGGGAATAGGGAAGGTTGATCAGTCCTTCTCCTTTTCTGCTGTCGTTTTACTACAGCCTTGTGCTTTGGGCTGTAAAAGACATCTAAGGGAGGAATTTCTTCTACTTGAAAAACAATCTGATCGGAGGGATCCTTAGGAATTATCTCTATTCCTGTAGAACTGGGTAGGCCGCTAGTTCCACTTGGAACCTGTTTAGATGTTGTCTCCTGTGTGTTAGCCGCTTTTGATGTTTCGGCTTCCTTCAAGCTCTCAATATTGCATATGATTGAGTCGAATTGCTGCCATTCCTGGA
This sequence comes from Pinus tabuliformis, assembly GCA_031772625.1. Lineage (NCBI taxonomy): Eukaryota > Viridiplantae > Streptophyta > Pinopsida > Pinales > Pinaceae > Pinus > Pinus tabuliformis. Next base: position 520,594,057 of record CM062808.1, read on the forward strand.
GCAATTTCAGGTCAATCTGGGCATCTACATTCACCTCTGTGCTGCTCTGTTCCTGCTCTTTTCTCTGGGTTTCCTCTTGCTCTTTTGCATGGGTTTCCTCTTGCTCTTTTGCATGCACTTCCTCCTGCTCTTTTGATGTAGCAGGAGGTTCCTTAGTGAGTCGCTGCTCAGGCTCGCTTGATTCTGTTGTTGGTGTCGTTGCTAACAGATCTAGAGGCAGAGTTTGCAACCTCTGTTCTCTAAGTCTGTTAAATTCAACTAACCCGTTATCCTGATATTCCATTTTGGCCAGCGATTTAACTTGGGATATTGACTCAGCTAAGGAGAACAGGTCATCGAACATATCTTCTTTATGATCAAATTTAGTTAAATTTTCCCTGTTCAAGTGCATTGTAGGCGACTTTGTTTGGATCGAATCGCCTATTAGGAAGAGTTGCTAGTCTTAGTGCCTTGATTTTATCAGCTTCTTTCTCTGCATGTTTAAAGTCATGCAGAGCGTAGACACCGCATCTTAGAGGAAAAGGAGGCCAAACCTGCTTCTTTTTTCTCTTTAGAGTTTGTGTAACTCCTTCGGATGTAATCTGATAGGCTACCTCCTGGGCTAATAGTTTATCGGGTATGTACAAAGGGAGGACATGAGGGTTGGCTTGGCTACTGAAAACTCTTACATAGGTGAATTTTTCTTCTCCGAACCATCTTCCTACAGATTTCAAGTCAATCCCCGCTTGGTAGGAAATCTTAGGAGCAGGTTTATCAAAAATGGAATAGTGAATGGTTAACATAAAACCATTGCAGATTTGATATAGATGGTGCTTATAGTGAGCTTTCCATAACTTCTGATGGTATAAATGAATGGGCGTGGGGTGTTGTGGAGTCCATCTCCATCCAAGCACAAGAAATTCAGAATTAAAACACATGGTGTCCAAGATATAGGCACTATAGTAGAATGGGGGAATAAACCTTTCAGTAATGCGGGATTTGATTCTAAACTCAAGGATTGTGGTTGCTAGCTTATCAGATAGTATAGTTGCCCAATCCATTATTTCACTATTACATGCTGCCTCCATCAAAGGAACCATTTCTATAGTGAAGTTTGCGGAATCATGCAACCCCCACAACCTACACATCATTACTCCGGCATAACAATAAGGGGAACACAAAGAATCGACAGAGTACTTACCTGAAGACTCGTGCTTGTGTTTCACTGGGTTTTGCCTCTAATCCCTTATAGGTTCTGATTCAATATCATTTTCATTTCTGAACTTTTCCAAAAATGCTTTGTTGTACTTCTTCTCCGGTGCAGGCAAATGATACATTTGCCTCAAATCATCAGGTTGAAACGAGCCGAAGACTCTCCCATCCATGGTGCTGAATGTTCTGTTGGTGATTGGGATTTCTTCAATTGCCCATCTCACCACATCTGTATATGGGAGAATTTGTTCTCGGGCTGCTATCCGATGAAGGTAAGAGTCAGCTAGATCCTTAAGGGTAGCATCAGACTTTTGGGTTGTGTCTGCTGTGGCTTGCACTGTTGTTACCTCAGGCTCCTTGGCCTCAATGAGATTGTAGATATTCAGCCAAGTAGTTTTACTGAGTCCTAAACATGTGGTGTCCGATATCAGTCCCTTTTTTCTTTGTCCAGGATCAGCAATGTGTTGTCCTGTAACTGCTGAAGCGGAAGCTGTTCCAGTTTTCTTCGATTTCTTCCCCATTCTGCTTAAATTTACTGCTTCGGAAGAGCTCTACACAGGAGAGAAAATGAACGTAATGTGGAGAATTGGTGGCGCAAACAAAATATGAACGAGATATATTAATCAATGCATAATGGAGGATTAACTTAAGGTGGCCGCATATACAATCTGTGAAGAGATTTTAGACTGACTATCTCATTAATGGCCGTTTAAACCTCTCAATCCTTTAAATGCTCATCATATCGTTTATTGGACGAATGATTCATTCAAGTGTGGCTTTGATGTTTTGGCGGTTGAGCGTAAGTGAATCGCTATCGGGAAGATAAGGCCTTTAATACTAATTAACCATAATATCCCGGCTTTATCAATCCTTTTTGAAATCCGCGCTTTTAGCTTTATTGCAATCGTCCATCGGGGGAAAACTTAAGTTGTTATATTGGTTCCTTTCGGAATCCCCGATTGCCGATAGCGATATCGCCAATTCGCATCGGGAGTTTTAACTGAGGGCTTTGAAAAGCATGCATGGTACATCTCCGATCGCCGATAGCGATATCGCATCGCATCGGAGCGAAAAGGGGCTTTTGTTATGATAGCTTGTCATTACCGATATCCGATAGCCTTTTGTGCATTGTCGCGTCGGAGAAAATCAATGGGTCTTTTAAGTCATGCCTCCCTTGTCATTGCGATATGCGATCTTGCGATCGCTTTATCGCAATGATAAAATATTACTCATTTATATGTTATAAGACCGATTAATTGGTTTATAAAAAAGGTTTTATAATGTTTTTATTTTGTTTCGGACCTTTTTGAATAATAATAAGTTGATACTAATTTATATAAAAAGGGACCCATTTCATATTATAGTTTTGAGAATAAAATTTGTATGAAATGGGGGCGTTGTTGTAGAGCACAACAGGTCCTCCTAAAGTTTTTCAATGATATCTTCTCATCTTTCTCGTATTTTGTCCTTTCTTCTTCCACCCAATCATATTGTGGAATGGAAATAACACATATTAAACCATGCATATCTTCCTCTTTCATTGTGAGTGCATCTACCAAAATATTTTGTTTTTCATTTTTGTAGATAATATCAAAGTCATAATCCAACATCTCTATGATCCATTTTTTTTGCTCTTTTTAAGATAATATTTTCTCCAAGAAGTACTTCAGACTATCATGATCTATTTTAACTTTAAGTGTCCTCCTATTAGGTATGGATTCCATTTATTAACTGCATGTAGTATGCCCAACATTATTTTTCATAGATGGATTTGAATAAGTTCTTTTCTTTAAGTTCATTACTTTCAATTTCAAGGGTTCTTTGTTCTTGCATAAAAAATGCACCAATGCAATGGCTTGAGATGTCACACTCCACAATAAAGGTTTTTTGAAGTCAGGTGTGGCTAAGACGAGATTTGTACACTTAACCTCTTTAAGTTATTTAAAAATTCGGTTTCTTCTTTAGTCCAAGAAAATGCTTCCTTCTTCAATGTTTTTTTAGAGATGTTTCCATTTAACCATAAATCTTGACAAAATTATGGTAATATCCTATCAATATTAAGTATTCTATGATTTTATTCAAGGTATTGGTAATTAACTATTCCCTCATAGCTTTGATTCTTTTAGGATCCACCTTGACGCTCACATGTGATACAATATGACCCAAATATTCCACTTCTTGAACCCTGAAGACAACATGGAAGGATTTTCATATAGTTGTTTCTCTTCCAATAGTATTAAGACCATGTCAACGTGTTGTACATGCTCTTCCTAGGCTTTTTTGTAAATTAGTATGTCATAAAAAATTCTAACACAAATTTTCTAAGGGTTGGAAAATAGAATTCATAAAGCTTTGACATGTTGAATGTGCATTTGTAAGTCCAAATAGCATAACCAAAATGTCATCCCATGCATTGATAACTCCACGAATGATAATTTTCTATTAAGAGAATCATTAATATATACAAGGAGAGGGAGAGCTTTGTAATTAATATTCCAATGTATCTTCAACTTCTTATACTCATATTTACAAAATTTAAAATATTTTCCTAATCCCTAAAGATTAGGTGTCAACATTCCCCCCCTTAATTTGAAGGGATGTTGATGAGTCCAAACATCATTATAAATATTTCAAACTTTTCTCTTCCAAGTATTTTGGTGAATATTTCTGCAATCTTCTCATTTGTGGAGCAATGGCGTAGGTGAATATTCTTAGCATAAAAATAATGTCAAATAAAATGATACATTGTATTGATATCCTTTGTTCAATCATGAAAATTTGGATTCTTGGTGGATTTTATTGTAAAAGTATTGTCAATCAAAAAAGGAGTAGAATGCACTTGTTTCTCCTGTAAATCTGCAAGAATTTTCCTGAGCCACACAATTTCCTTCGTTTCTTCTGAAACTACCACATATTTTGACTCGTTTGTGCAATCTACTAGAACTAATTTTTTATGTGACCTCTAGGAGACAACTCCTAATCCAAGAATCATAACATAACCTGAAGTAGATACTCATTTTTTTTTATCTCCACCGAAATCTAAATCACAATATCCAATCAAGCTGAAGTCATCCACTTGTGTACACTTGAGTCCAAAGTCTTGAGTTCTCTTCAAGTACATTCAAACTCTTTTTGTAGCAAACCAATAACCCTCCAAAGGTTTATTCATATACCTGGAAAGGATTCCAACAATAAATGAAATGTCTGATCTGGTAGTAGTGAAGTAGTTAATATTTCCTATGATTGTCTATACTTTGTTGCATCCTAAAATTCATTTCCTTCTTTGGATGTGAGCTTTAAGTTTTGTTACATTGGAGTGGCCAAAGGATTTAACTCAACCATGCCAAATTTGTTCAAAAAATATCTAATGTACTTCTTTTGAGACAGGAATATAACATTTTGATGTTGGGTTACTTCAATACCCATTTATTAGTGAAAATATCCCAAATATGTAATATCAAAACATTTCCTCAATTCTTTCTTTATGGATGGAATGTAATTTTCGTTTTTCCCTATCGTAAGTAGATAATCTACATACACCACAAGATATACAACTATTTTTCAACTTTCTTGACAAATTTTGTTGCATCATTAAGGTTGTAGTGTTTGAGATTTAATTTCAGAATATGTTCAGTCAATTTCTTGTACCAGGCTCATGGTGCTTTCTTGAGGCCATACAAGGATTTGATAAGCTTGCATATTTTGTGCTCTTGTCCCTTCACAAAAAATCCTTCTGTTTAAGACTTAAAACATTCTCTTTCAAATCTCCATTCAAGAAAGTAGTTTTTACATCCATTTGATGGAATTTCCATCCATTCTGAGTTGCTAAGGAAAATAGAGTCTAGATGGCAACCCATTTTTCTATGGGGGAAAAGTCTCCTCATAATGAAATCCTTCTTTCTGTGCAAAACATTTTACCACAATCCTAGCTTTATGCTTGCCAAGTGAGCCATCCACTTTATATTTTCTCTTGAAGACCACTTGTAGTCAATCTATTTGGTTCCCAATGGAGGGTCCACCAACTTCTAGGTTCCATTATTTATTAAAGCATCATACTCTTTCTAAATTGATTCTTTCCATTCATCATGAGAAGTAATTTCTTTAAAGAAAGTTGGTTCGAAAATTATAGACAAATTTAATTCAGAAAGATAAGAAACATCCATATCAACAACTGAATAAGAATCATCTACAACACCTTCATTCTGTCTAGTAGCACTTACCGTTGTATTTTTTCCAACCTCATTAGGATGAACAATTTCAGGTGTCTTAGTGAGCTATTTTGGAGGACATTTCTTAGATGGCTCAAGATGTTCTATTGACTAAGATGGTGATGAATCAAGATTTGACCTTCCAATTCCATCAAATGTTTTCTTGATCAATGGATGGAGATTCATGAGGTCCAGAGAGTGTTTAAGAAGGAGATTCCAAATATTGATTCAAGATAGGGATCCCCCCTTCAAGATGTCGACTTTCGTTATCTAAAACCTGAAAATATTTTTCATATCTGAATCTATCCAAGTGAACAAGATTATACTCAACACCATTGTTAGTCTTGGAAGATTCAAGGAAAAATACATCTCTAGATAGTGTAAGCTTCTTATTTACTTCATCATAGAGATGATATAATTTGGAGATATTCAAGTACCCCAAGAAGATACATTTTTGACTCCTTGCACTAAGTTTGTTTCTCTGTTCCTTAGGTATCAAGGCATAACAGGTGGAACAAAAAACCCCGAGATGTATCATTGAAGGAATGTGGCCATACCACACTTATTAGGGAGTCTTATTTTTTAGAGCATTAGATGGAAACCTATTATTAATATACATTGCATAGAGAAATGCATTAGCCTATAACATCAACTTTACACTTTTGAAAAACATCATTGAATGTACCATATTTAATATTGTCTTGTTCATTCTTTTAGCTACACCATTATGTTGGGAATTGTAAGGCACAATTTTTTGATGTTGGATCCCATGTTAGCGAAGATAGATTTCAAATTCATTTGAAGTATATGATTTTCCATTATCAGTATGAATAGATCTAATATGAGATTGGGTATCATTTTCAATGCATGCATGAAATTTTTTGAAGGTTTCAAAAGTTTCAGATTTTTTCTTCAACATATATACCCAACACATTCTGGTGTAGTCATCACAAGAATTCATCATGTATTTATTTCCATTTACAGAAGGAATAAGAATAAGGCGACATAAGACAAAATGAATGAATTCAATATTTCTATGCATTCTGGAATGAGAATCATGCAATGACTATTTTACTTGTTTTCATAAGATACAAGCATCACATTGCTTAAGTTTCTTAGGAATGGTTGGAAAATCAATAACACCATTTCTCTTCAATAAATAAAAATTTCCATAGTTGATATTTCCAAATGTAGCATACCATAAGTGACTGGATGGTAGTGTACCTTCATCATATTAAGAACTATACACAAAGTAGTGTGCATGAGTAGAGGTTCCTTGTAGCTTCAAGAGTCTTTCTTCTTCTATCTGAGTCATGACAAGTGAGTTGTCAAATTCTTTTCTCACCTCAACCTTCCCATCAAACATGTGAATGGAGTGCCTTTGCTACTCGACGTGAAACAAGGAAAAAAGTTTATCCGTAACTATGGGAGGTAGAGAACATCCTGTAGAATAAAGTCAGGGAGACCAGGAAGTTTGAGCATGATGGTGCCAAGTCCAGATGGCTTGAGTTTTGACTTGTATCCAAAGTAGTCTGCTCCATCTATAGTGTCATTGAATTCTTAAAATAAGTCCTTTTGAAAGGTTATGTGTTAGTTTGATCCTGAATTAGGCAACCATTCATCTTTCCACAAAGCAAGTGAAGCATTAAACAAGTCTTCAATAACTCTAATATTGCAATGTGCCACAATATAATGAATGATTTTAGGTGCTTTACCTTTCACTGGATCTGGTGATTTTCTCTTCTCTTCATTCCTTTCTTGTTTAATATTTTCCCAAGAGAGCTTGCATATGGAAGCATCATGTCCATTTATGTTGCAACGTATACAATGAAGATTAGGTCTTCCTCCTTGGTAATGTTTGCTCCCATGCCTTTGTTATTCTTCCTTCCACATCCTCTTCTGCCACCTCTTCCTCTAGAAGAATCCTATGCTTGCTTTTTCTCTTTATATTAAAGGCACACAACTTATTCAGAAGACTAAGCAACTATCTTCTTCTTCCAAAGATCTTTCTCTCTTTCTGCAAACTTCTCCACAAGAGAGTCAAAGGAAATATCCTTTAGTTTGTCACTAGCTTGTAATGATTCAAGATAATGAGAATAAGTGGGATATAGTGCCTTGATGAAAATATTAGAGGAACATATATTTTAACTCCGATAGCTTCGATATCATGCATAATAGATATTATTTCATAGGCTAAGGAAAGGGGATCATCATATTTCAATTCTAGATTGAATATTTTGATCATAAGTTGGACTACTTTGAGCTTAGAGTGTGAGTCATATAAGTCTTTTAACTTCTTTAAAGCATCAAAGGCATTTGTAAATGGTGCAATGCAACGAATCACCTCTTTATTGATTGATGCAACAATCAAGGCATAGGCATTGTTGTTTTTGTTCTTCGATATGGTGATCTCTTTGTTAGATGTGGGCTTTTCAGGTGGATTTTTCCAACTTATCCTTCACATACTCCTTTCAAGTTTCCACTATTCATTGAAAATGGGGGTGCTTTATCTTTATGAACCATTCATGGTAGTTCTCTTTGCTAGTGATAACTACTCCAACTATAGAGATGATTGAATGAATTATTAAATAAAATTATGAACTGTGATCTAAATAGTAAAAAATAGCAAACTACCATACAACTTGTCTTAAAAAAATTCATGAAATAAACCAAAATTGATGCTTGAGGCTTGTCGCAACATGAAATTAAAATAGCTAAAAATTGAAAATAGCTCGATTTAGTGCACATATCAAGAGATACGCAAGGTATTCAACTCATATACATATGAATTCACACATATAATTAGAATAACCACACACACACACACATGAATGGTTCAATACCATATATCATGCAATTCAAAGCCAAATCAATGTATTAATTTAATTTCAATACATATATAAACACCAACCAAACCAATATGAATCAATATGAATGACCAAAATACCATTATTGTTGTAAAAATGAAAATACTAGGAAGGCGGGCGGAGTGGGGGGGGTGAATTTGTATTGTGCTATTATCAATTTTTACTCTTTTATTTCAAATTCTCAATCAACCATTCATTAGCAGCTTAACATGTGAGAGGAAATATGTGTAAACATGTACCATATGAAGGTATACCATGAGCATGTAAAAATATTATCAAAACACACACATAAATCATCAACACAAGGAGACACAGATATCTGGTGGAAACCATTTCGGGAGAAAAACCACCCTTATTGTTATTGCGCTACTCTGAATATTCTATTATGTGTCAAGAAAATGATATAATTTACATATATTTATGGCCACTACCAACTAGGAGGCTCAACCTAAAACAAAGTTAGTTGGCCACCACCAGCTAGGAGACGTGGTCCCAAAATACAGTTAGTTGGACACCACCAAATATCATCCAACCACCACTGGATGGAAGCCACTACTCCCACAATACTATTTCTAGCCACCTTTAGCACAAAATCACTGCTCCAACTTAGTAAGCCACCACTTTCTAGAGGCCACTCCTCCACAAACTCTATGCGGACCTTGTTTCATTTTTTTTTTTCAGACTGAATCCCCCTGATACTATGCTCAATAAATTCAATTCTACTATCAAACCCCAACAGTAAGAAACTGTCAAGAAAATCAACATAAACAACCAGTAGCCATACTATAACTCAAAATCACTCAATACAACAGTAGCATAAGATACATACAATGGCTCTCACACACAAAACCATATCAGTAAATTAAACCCTCATGCAACATTTCTCCTACATATAAAACTATTACATCAAATCATCATCAATAGCATCGCAATATAAAAAATAGAACTCAGCCAAATAAAGACAAATATACCATACAAATAAATGCTACAACCAAGAAAATGAATATCTACTGCTATAAGAAAAAAAAATCAACAATATAAAATTTGATCTGAAATCTCTACAGAAATAACTATAGCAAAATCTATCCTCTTCATATCACCAACAACTGGAAGCTTCAATTTGTAATACAAATATATTAGACATCTAGATAAATTTTAGCCCCATTAGCCTCTAAAATATGCTCCAATTCCAAGCTCTGTTTTCTATCCAACTATGAAAACTTGTAGCATATACTCTCTCACAATCCTATAATCTGCAACCCTTTCTACTTCAATCTTCGGTATTTTATAATTGATGGAGGGTGCAATCAATATCCATCACTAAGCCTCATTATCTTTGAATTGATCACCTTCTAGATGATGGTTAACTCAATTCTACTATTTCCATAAGAAACCCAAAATTAAATTGGAAAAAAAACCAATAAAACATTTGAAGTGCACACATATTTTAGATAAAATCACTTCTAGGATGTATACAAGACTCTTGTAAAGGAAACCTTCATATACACAAGTCTTATCAAGGAAACCTTCATATGCCCCTAAAAACTAAAGCTTTCAACTTTAATTTGGATCCAAACTTCCAAAAATAGATCCTCTACTTCTCTAAGCATATCCTAATCCTGTAGATCCTCTATAAGCTCATGTGAGGCCTCTTAAACATCACATCAAATCCTCCAACATTTTTCACTGATCAACATGTCAAGGTCTCCAATCTAATCCAGGTTAAAGTGACATAGGGATAACATCCCCAGTCATGTCACTATACAATGACATAGAGAGAATGAATATAATTTACCATACCATTTTCCTATATAGGTCAAATGACACAGGGACTACAATCCTAATTAGGTCACTATACAATGACACAAGAAAATGTATCTCCACTGTACCATTCTTCCTAATTCAGGTCAAAGTGACATAGGGACTACAACCCTAGTTAGGTCACTCTACAATGACACAAGAATAATGTGGTTGGACCATTCTTCCTAATCAGGACTATATAGCTGACATAGGGATAACCTCCCTAATTAGGTCAAATTACATGACACAAGAATAATTCTAATCCATGATGCTATCAAATATTTCAAAATATTATCCCTAATTTTCATTAATGAACTTGACACTGGGATAACAGAAACCATATCCATGATGCAATCATCATTCCTTATTAATCAGAGAATCATTCTCCACAAGCCTAAGTGTGTCCTAGATGGATGCAAACTTACCTCTAGAAATAGGTTTTGGCAGAATATCAACTATCATCTCATTAGTGGAGATATACTTGAGATTCACTTCACCTTTCATCACCATGTTTGTCATCATGAAATTAAACAAGTAGTCTCTTAAGCCATACTACTTCTCAACTTGCAAATGCAGTTGTTATCTACTCAACATATTCCATACAATGTGACTTGTTCATTCAAGAAATTATAACCAAGCCCAAACTAAGGCAATAAATTGAAACTGAATCTGGGAATCCTTGCAACTTTTCAGGATCCATCATTGCGTATGATTTTAGGTAACTTTTATTGAGTACTCCCTCTTACATTGACAGTCCATCATCCAAGAATATGAGGTCAACTTTCTCTGAGGTCATAACAAGGATTTCTGATTGCTCCCTCTAGAGGCAATACTCTCTACACTTCTACTCCCTCTGACACGAGTCCTTTGGATTTCATCAGATATAAATCATATATAATCATCCTTGATTCATTCAATCAATCCCAAAGTGTAAATACTTATTCAACCATGAGGCTTATTTTCATGCTCTTCAAAAATCTAAGGCAACATTTACAATTGAGGAAAACTTCTTGACATGATCCTCTCCCTCTTTTTGGGAAAAACTTCTCAATTTTTTCTTCCATAATGATATCTATTACATGCCAGATATTGAATTCTCTTTAGCACAATCAAGACATAATTTGAACAACCAATTCCCTTTATCTTGGTACAATATCATTCAAGTATAAATTCTAGAAAATCCTCTTGCTTTTCTTCATTCTCCAACTTCTTCCATCTGCATCCAAAGTTTAAGAAGTCTTTGCTATTGACCTGCAATCCTCACTAGGAGGCCATGAAATAATAAATACAATTATGAAAAGTACATAGACAAGAGATTATCCAAAGGTAAAGACATTAATATTAATCAAATAGAGAGTATATATAATACTTATCTTTTGACAAAAGTTATCTCCCTCTTATTCTAGGGCTTCTTACATTATCTTGCAACTTCATCATCCTTCTCCTCAACATCAACATGATGTCATATCCTTCTTGCAAAGGCTAGGGTTTCTTCTTTATAGTGGAAACTATCATTCTTAGGGTAAAATATTTTGATCGACCATTCATTAGGGTTCATAGACTAACACACTTAATTGTAACTTGGTAAACCAATACTTTTCATTTTACCCTCTTCTCAACTTGCTAGGGTATTGTAAAGCCTAGTCTCTCAAACTGCAACTATCAATATTCTAGTTGCTTCTAAAATGACTGAAATTATGGTTTGAAACACAACCTTCTTACCATTGATTTTCCAAATATTAAATTTTTTAACTAGGGCATAAACAACCAATCTTCACACAATAATACAACTACTTCTCTATCATTTTAACTAGGGCATCCAACACTTAGCCACTTAACAGTTCTTTACTCCACAAAAATAACTTTACCTAGGCTAATCTAACTATTTTTCATTAATGCACATGAAAATACCTCCACCTAACAATTATCCTCCATAAAATTATCTCTAACACACTGTTTTTCCCTTGGCCAGCTGTTAAGAGACCCATTACAGACATTAGCCAAGCCTTCGATCATATCTCCTACATGTGTTAGACCTTAATCATTTCCCCATGGGTTTGCCACCTCCTCACATATTACTGAGGATAGTTGGGCCTTATATATGCTCTTATAACATGATTCTTTGCCTACTAGACCAACAAGTTTGTGCTTCAACTCTTCTCCTACTATGAAAGAATTATGATAGACCGTATGCCCCTAAAATTTACGTAGAAAAAAGATATAATTGCCCTTATTTCTAAAATATATTTTAATCAACACTTGACTACTCTATAACTGAGATAAACTTGGATTCTCACTTGAGTGGTAATGTACTTGTATATGGTGTCTTACAAACTGTTGTCCTAAACCCTTTAGGACAAAACTAATAACTCCATCACCTATAACAGGCTTCTCGACCTACTGTACTAGAAATTTTTTTCTTCAACCATTCTCCTATTATGATATACCTTTGACCCTTAAAATTTACATAGAACAAATATATAACATTCCTTATTTCTAGATAAGATCTTGATCAACACTTGATTGCTCCAAAACTGTGATAAACTTGGATGCTCACTTGAGTAGTAATGCACTTGTAGATGATGTCTTGCAAACTGTTGTCATAAACCCTTTAAGAAAAACCTCAAAACTCCATCACCTAGCAATAAATTATCATTAAGAAATAAATCAACATACCTTCTTTCAAATGCCCACTCCACCTACTTAAGGTAACATTTTGGTTAAAAGGCTTGAGATTTTGGACTTCTTTTATGGCTCCTTTAGTAACTACATGATTGTCATAACTCAACCTACACTAATTTCTTGATTCCTTTGCATACCTCCCATATAATCTCTCCTTTCCTTCACCACACTATTAAATCAACCCTAAAGATATCTACAACACATGTGCTAAACCACACATCCAACACTTCAACAAGAGACTCAAACCTGTTTTAGGATGCACAAAAAACTTGAGTGAATCACAAAGGTGTGTGCTTTAACATATGCCCTTAAACACTCCATGTAAACTTGGCTAACAACTTCAACTTGATCTAGATCAACTTTAAAGAAAAGATACAAACTTGGGTTCTCTCTGACTCAATCTAAGTTTTTTTATTTGTTTGTTTGTTCTGTGACTACCTCATAATTGTTCTTCCTCTTGATTAAATTGCTCTTCAATTCTTCCTAACTTTAAAACCATGTTGAGAAACCAAGTGTAATGTAATATAACACTTAATTCCCTTTTATTGTTAATCACTTGTGGAAGTGATTGTTCTTTTAGTTCTAACTTATTCTTCATCAAGCAATTACACTTCTATTTAAATGTTCAAGGAAATAGAAATTATAGTGCACAAGAGACAAGAACCACCAAAAGTTAGGCCAATGACTAGGGGAAAACACACAAGGAGAAAAGCCAACAATGCTTTCCTTATAAAGTCTTAGTCAACAAGAGAGAAATGCAAGTCATAGACAAAGTGACCATTATACCAATTACCCAAGTGCCAAGTCATTCCTCCATCAATTACCCAAACTCTACTATACTTTGTCCACAAGATAATCAACAAAAATATGATCATACATGCATGCCCTTAGATGCCTTGTCATAGAAATAGAAGGCCTCAAAAAATCACATAACTTCAAGAGAACATTGCTTCAACGACTCGCATGACCAAAAAAATGTAGTGCCACATATAGCTCACAAAACATGAAAATGCTGTCATAGATAACTCATCTAACAATAGAAGATTGTAGTCTCAAAAATTTGTTTTCCATTGAATATTAATGCTTCAAGCATCACCAAAATTTCTCTCCTTAGATGAAGTGTAAATTGGTTTCCAAATGGTGGAGTAATGATGCCAATATATAGTTGTTTCCTCATCCGAAAAGGTGCCTCTAAAGGCTAAGCTAACTTGACTTCTGGAGGGCCAACTTGGTCAACTTGGAGACACAAAATCATGCTTTAAAAATTAATTTTCTTTTTCTTTTAAATGTCCAAATGGGACATGATAAAATAATTTTCTTTTGACTCAAATAAATTCTTTTTTACTCTTTTACAAAATCATAATGATAAATATACATTATGAAGGTTGAAACTAGTTACCATTTCAACAAAATCCAACTTTTTCAATATACTACTATCCATTTCATTTTCTTATCTAATCGTGATACCCTAAATTATAATTATTCACTTCCTTCATGAGCCAAGGATGAGCCTTCAATAGATTTAATTAGTGTATTAGATTTCTTTGGAGGCATGATGGAAAATAATGATAGTACTCCTCTTTATCGCTACTTTTAGTGACAAAAAATGGATCTTCTAGTAAGAAATTAGGTCACTTGTAAGTTACATACCTTTATAACCTTCATTTGAAGAATATTTGAATGAATAATTTTTTCTTGATATCTATGAGATTTGAGTCCTTTGGATTTGAGCCTTTGGTCAATATTACTATAATATATTTTCCACAATTCCACAAGTGTGGCAAGAGTTTCATTAGGGGAATTTTGAGGTCTAAAATGGGCCTCCTAAGAAAAATGTACAACCAAAATAAACTTTATAAGAAAAAATAGGATTCAAGATGATTATGTCAACCATGGGGGATGATTCACCATTTTTGGAGTAAAAAAGTAAAAATATTAAAAAATAATAAAATAATAAAACTATGTTTTCACTCATATTTTCAATTTATCTCCGTAAGGGTTTATCCAAATTTCGAGTGGGAGTACTCTTTGGATGAAAAATTTAATTCCTCATCCAAGGAGTACCCATGTTGCATACTTTTGATGGACCTTGCTACATGAAAAATAAGAAATACATGAAAAAACATGATTGCAATAACATTTTTCATGTATTTCTTATCTTTTGTGTAGTAGGGTCCATCAAAATTATGCAACATGGTTACTCCTTGGATGAGGAATCAAACTTTGCATCCAACGAGTGTTGCCGCTCGAAATTTGAGTAAACCCATCGGGAGATAAGTTGAAAAAATAGTTTTTCTTTTTTCCCTCTAAAATTTGATGATGTAATATAATATTATTTTATTATTTCCACTATTATTTAATAATTTCCTTAGGAAGCCCATTTTAGACTTGAAAACTACCCTAATGGATGTGCCAAGAGAATGTTATGGTAACTTTCTTAAAAATTACTTATTTTCTCCCTCTTCCAATGAGAAAACTTGTATAGGATGACATGTGTCCAATTCTTCAAATATAATTCTGAAATATGTGTATGAGTACTTTTGTATATTTTTTGAAATCCATGAATATGTCATAGTCTGAAAAGTCACCAAAAGGAAGATATGGAAAAAATCCCAAGATGAGCTATTTAAAATTTATTTTTGGATTGTTCACAAACCCTAACTTCGATAGGGTATAACTTTTAAAGTATATCAAATGAAATACTAAAATTTGAAGCATATGTGCCATGATGTTCTCCTTAATATGGTCCAACTTTCATTGTCTAAAACCTCCTAGAAATTTTTTTTTATTAAAAAAATGAAAAACTCACTTGTTTGAAATTGATTTTAGAAGAATTTAGGAACTTCATATTCCTTAGAGAATATATCTAAAACAACTTAGCAAAATAAGAATTGAAATTTGAACCAAATGTTTTATGATATTTTGCGTGAATGTGTTCCAAGTTTCACAATCTGAAACCTCATAGAAAAACGTTATAGCAGAAATGTTGAATTGACTTTCTTAAGATTACTTTTAGGAGAATTCAAGCACTATACATTACTTGGAACACATCTCAAAAAATATAGAGAACCAAGATATTAAATTTAATATATGTGTTATATAGGATTTCTCCTAAATATTCTCCAAGTTTCACCTTCTAAAACCTTACAGAATAAAAGTTACAACAAAAGTTCCATGATAGCACGTTTGAAGCAACAAAATGTTATGAATCTTGTGCATTAAAAATGACAAGAAAATAATAGTTACAATCCTCTTCAAGGGGATAACCTCATTATACAGTGAATACAATATATGAAGACCATATTTAATGATTCTAATACTAGGTCTCCTATATACACACACACACACACACACACACACACACACACACACACACACACACACACACACACACACACATATATATATATATATATATAGGAGATAATTGATACAATTATAATAAAATGGTACTGCGAGATGTTCTATCCTACATAACAATATAATAATTGAAATGTAATAATTCATTATCTAGGGCTTAATAAGGGGTTTTAGGGTTGACATGGGGTTTATATAGTGTATGCTTCAACATTCCCCTTTGCCTAGGGTTTGGTTTACATATAACCTACCTACTAATTTCGGGGAATATATTTGAATTTCAATGCTCCCTTCTAAATTCTATTTCATATGAAGTGATATCCAATTCCTATGTTATTGAACCTATCATAAAACATTGTACTCTCATAGAGTTTGAGAACAAATTGATTATAATAGAAAATGACTGTTAGGTCCAACTCCTATTAAGGAAAGTAACTTGAAGTGATATCCAATTTCCATGTGCTTGGGTTGTCATGAAACATTTGATTCTTATAAAGTCTTGGTAAAAACTTGATTATCATTGTAAATTAGTGTGGGTCCAAATCCTAAATAAATAACCTTACAAGCAATTAGTGATGCCGAAAGGCCTTACAACTGCAATACTAGATACCATGTGCTTTTCCTCTATTGAGCTTAGTGCCATGGAAATATGCTTCCTACTAAACCAAGATATCATCACTAATTCCAAGATAAAGCAACACCCTTAGGTGCTCTTCATATCTGTTGCACTACCTACAAAATCTCAATTTGAATATCTTTACATATTTAATTCACCATATATATTATATCTTATGCCATTATCCATTATGCCCTTCAAATATATAAACACATGTTTTTGTGAAAAATTTATCAGAAGTGTGCTTAGACACAAATCTTATTGATCAAGGAAAAAAAATACATAAAGGGTGAGAGGAATGACACACACACACACACACACACACACACACACACACACACACACACACACACACACACACACACACACACACACATATATATAACCTCTCTAGCCTCATATCAACATGCCATGTGTAATTGATAAATAAGTCAAGGACAATCACTATGATATGGATGTGACAAGGCATATCTATATTCTAGGGAATAAAACACTTCCAGAGTTATCTTTATTATTCTAGAAAAAATATATCCTAGAATAATTTTATTGGTCTAGGAAAACTATCTAACTAAATAAATTTTAGGATTATGAGGTTAACATTACCTGTTTTAATCTTGAAGTTTACTTTTATAAATGCCAAGTTCTTTTCTTAACTTGGTGAATTTTATTTTTCTTAATGCTAAAAATGTTTGAGGTTTCATCTTTAGATGGATGATATTTTGGCTTTATGATGCTATTGTTGATGAGTGATATAATGAAGTGATACTTGGTTTTGACATGCTCGGTCTTATTATGAAGAATAGGGTTTTTGGACATTTTTATAGTTGATTAATTATCAATTAATAATGTATATGGTATTTCTTGAATATCAACAAGATCCTATAGAATTCACCTTAGCTAGACACTTTTACATGTTTCTTACTATGCTGGAATCTATTATACTTTTATTGAAAAATTTGCTGCTACTTCCTTCCTTTTACAACTCCAAGAAACCACACTTGAACGAAAATTCGTTAGATAACCTGATATTGATGTTCTATTGTTAGTATCTCCTACACAATTTTCATATGAATTTGTAACAAGTGTAAAGATCTTTTCTTTTATATAGATAATTACAAAATCCTTTGTCCCCTATACATACATGAAGACCCCCTTTTTTGCATTCTCATGAATTTTTGTAGGTTTTTGCATCAATATGAAGGAGTGTTGACTCCATATGAAAAATATGGATGGGTACTTGTCATGAAATTGAGGTTTCCAATCATTTGTTTATAACTTGTGTTCACTAATTCCCCGCTTCAAATTTTGATAATTGTAAGTTTTACTCCATATGAGTAAGAAAGGGTTTACAACATTCCATGCCCAAATTATTCAAAAACTCTGTAGTGAACTCCATTTGACTCGAGAATATTTGATGATGTTGTCGTGAAACTTCTACTCTAATATAGTATTGAAGTGGTCACAAATCTGTCATTTTGAATCCTTTTGAAGTTTATATTTCACTTGCTTGATGTGATGTTCATGATTATCTATAATTATTAAATCATAATCATAAATTAAATGGATTTATGAAGGAAATAAATGAAATACAACTTTAAACAAAAACACAAAGATACAACAAAATGGAACTTCAATTAATAAATAACAATCGTTGGAAACTATCTACATGTAATGAAGGAAACAAACTAGCTCGAGGGATGGTAGCTTATCCATGAGAAGAGATGTGATGACTACATTCCTACTGTACTAAGTTTCAATGATTCTCTCAGGCCTTTTTACCATCAAGGAATAATGGAAAACCCTAAACATAAAAAACCTAACCCTAGGAGATGAAGCACCAAAATCTTGTGGGCCCCGTGTTGGAACTTCAACTTCTCGGGGTCGTAACTTGGAACACAATATCTATTTGGCACAAATGATAGCTCATTAGAAAGGTATATCCAAGGAAAATAAATTTCAACTACAAACATCTACCACAAGTTACAAGTTTTCTCGTTTCCGCAAAAAATGTCGTTTAGGGCTTAAAAATAGCTCCAAAAGTTTAGGAATTGAAAAAATACCAAAAATAGAAAATCTTCGAAATAGGATAATGTGTTGGAAATCAGGACACTAAAAGGAAAATTTTTTTTAGGCCCAATTGGAATAGGCTGGTGACCACTAATATCCACCTAGATCAATAAAGAAAAATAATCACCAAATTTTGACCTTTCATCCCAAAATATAATGTCATCAGACTCACTATGATGAAAACTAACATACTTGAGATAGTTATCCATTTGAGCTTACTTTGTTCTCATTGCACAATGAAAACCAACATGCATGAACTAGTCATCCATTTCAACATACCATACTCTAGGTGCATGTTTCAAGCCATATAAAGCTTTGATGATCTTACAAAATTTATGCTCTTGTCATTGAACTTCCAATCCTGAGGGTTGAATCATATAGAGTTATTTCAAATCACTATTAAGAAAGATACCTTTTACATTCATTTGATGTACTGTGCAACCAAATTTATCACCATCGTTATCATGTTCCACTTTATTGTTCGGGCGAATGTTTCTTCATAGTCAATCCTTTCTTTTAGAAAAAATCCTTTAGCCACAAGTCTTTATTGGTAGTTATAAACTTCACCATTTTCTTCATACTTAATTTGATAAACCCATTTTTAACTAATGGGTTAACATTTGTTGGATAATCAACAAGTTTCCATGTTCCATTTGCAATTATCAAATAATATTCACCCACCATGACTTATTTCCATTATTTATACTTCATTGCTTCTGCAAATTTTTCTAGTTCAATGGAATCATGAGTGACTAAGGTAGAATTTGATTGAGTTGAAATTCTATTCCATGTTTTATTTTGTTCATCCTTATGAACATATTTTAGTAGTTGTGTGAACAATTTTGATCTATTATGTTGTCCCTATGGTGAAGTTACAATAGTAGACCATCTTGTTTAGAAGAATCATCCTCTGAAGAAGAATTATCTAACTCATGAAAATTCATACTAGGGACCAATCCTTTCTCATCCAATTTTATTTTATTTAACCATCCTTTTTGAAATGGGGAAATTATTTAACCATCTCATCTGTTTTAAGTTTTCTAAGGCTATCAAAATTTAAGTGGCCAAATTTGTAATTCCATAATCCTAGAGAGCTAGGATTTAAATCTACTAATGCTACCAAATCTTGTTTATGAGGAATGATAGTGCCTTGTAACCTCATAAAATTTCCATCTTCATTTTTGTTGGATGTGGAGCTTGATTATCTTCCTGATTGTTCAGAGGTATTTTGTTTCAGTCGTGGTTAGATCATAGTCCTTGACATGGGGGGGAGGGGGGATTTGGTGGGGATTCCCCCCCCACTAGTGGCATCATGGGGGTGGAGGAAACCACCTAGCGCCCCCCGCCCCCCCCCCCCCCTTGTAGGGGTTTGGGGTCAGTTTCCTTAAAGCAAAAATTAGATGAAAAATTACTTTGTAAAATATTATAATTTCATAGTCAATTTAGGTCGTTCATTAGGTAGAAGATATAACGGTAGAAGCTATGTTAATTTAGGGTTTTTTTTCCCTAGAAGACAACCCTCATTTTATATGAGGGAGTTTTATTGCGACTTCGTAGTATTTTGTGCGTGAAGAAAAGAGATATATTGTGTGATAGCGAAGAAGGAATTACAACATTTTTGGTGTAGGTTGTATCTCTACATTTTGCTAGATAATATAAAAGGAAGGACTCGTTGTGTAACATCCCTATGGTTTTTCTTTTCAAACATTTATTATTTATAGACATTCAACTATTATTGGATTTAATGGTGATGGAAGCCATGATGAGACTTATGCAATGGCGTAATTAAGTTATTGATATTTGAATCAATAAAGGAATTTATTGAAAATATTCAGGAAAGAAAACTCGAGTTTAGAAGACTTCTTGTCAGCTTATAATAAGATGTGGTGGTCAAGTTCGCATCATGGACCTTCCATAGAAGTCTCATAAAAATCCCTAAGAGAAAAAAATAAAAAGAATTAAATTAACATAATGGGAGAGAAATATTATGTTAATAACTTCGTTGGAGAGAAATACTATGTGGAGTGGAATAAAGCACTGCGGGAGAGAAAAACATGCTTTAAACAAAAAGAATTATATTAAAAAAAAAACTAAACAAAAAAGGCCTAGGAAAAAAGGATAATAGACCTTAAAGAAGGATATTGCTAAGAAATTTTCTAGGAAGAACGTTATAAAAGAACCACGTAAGAATCAAAAGGGAAGATTTCCTGAAGGCAAGAAAATTTTAGCTTGAGGAGGGGGGGGGGACTAGTGGAGTTAGTTCATGGTTGGGAGAAATGTGCCCTATTCCTAAGTATTTCCCAAGAAAAAATTATATTAAGATAAATTATGTTCCTATTCTATTGTTAAATTCAGAACTATTTATTGTTATGGAATTATAGAATAAGAAGGATTATTTTCGTTTGAATGTATAATGTACTATGATTACCTTTTTTGTTATCTTACATTATTAATTTACTGCATGCCTGCATAAAAGAATTTTGTTGTTACACTATGTTGTTATATTACATTATCAATTTATGACATCCATGTAATAAAATATTCTGTTGTTAAACTAAGATTCTTTAGATACGACTATTTGTATAAACATATATTTCAGGTCACTAATAGAGCAAAGACATGGTTTTTACAATCCATATAGGATTAACATTATTATTTAACATATATGCATGATGAAATGAAAATTTACCATTTAAAGGGATAATAAAACAACCAAATAAATCAATTGATTATAATATCAGAAGGGGGTAAGGGATATCAAAAGTTGGGTATTCAAATATAGTGCAATTGATTATGTGTTCACGCTATTGAGAAAAAAACTCAACCTACTCTTCTAATTTTTGAAGTATTAAGGAACAAAAAAACGAATATGGAAGCTAGAGGTCACTGTTAGTGGAATAAAGGTTAACTAAAATTAAAGCACGTGGGAAATAATACATCAAGGGTAGGCAAGGAACTATATAAAAGAACACCATTAGTAGAATATAAAACAACTGATAGCTGATCAAGTGTTATGATTGGATGTGAAGTGAAACCATGGATTAGGTATGATCACAATGAAGTGAGAAAACTAGATTCATAAAAGAAAAGGTAGTGGGCAGTAAATCCCATATCCATTTATAAAGGAGGTTACAATTAATGGAGACTTGTTAAGAAAAATTAACTATCACATTTAATATGTTAATGTATAATTAGTATGAGTAACAGAGGAATAATGCATATGAAAGTTGTTGAAAATGGCTGTTATGAAACCAGCTCACAAAAAGATAGAAAAGAGAGATCCACGCCTTAGAATTCAGCCTCTTCGAGGGGGCAACCTCCTTTACATTACATAAATGAACAATTCTTGGATGATACAAATGAAAATACCTCCTTTCTATATATAGGAGTCTAAGTGGTCCCAATACAATCAAAGCCTACATAACAATAATATTGTAGGGCACAACAATAACAATAGTGGGCTTCTATGTGGCACAATAGTAACAATATGGGCACTACATGGGTACATCAATATAAATAAGGGGTATAACTACAATAGTAATGGGGTAATCACTAGTATTATAAGGACCCAACATGCCCCTCTCCTTCAAAAAAGTGTTGTCATCAACGCTTGAGTAGTTCAGGATACTTCTGCATAAAGTTCTCATCCTCCCATGTGGAATCTTCAGCGGATAAGTTCTTCCACTTGATAAGGTACTTTGAAATTGATCGATTTCGTAGCTGTCGAGTTCTTGTTTCTATAACTGCTTCCGGTTCCAATATAATTTTTCCTTCTTCGTCAAGTTCTGGCAATATTGTTTGAACTGGGAGCTTGTCGCCTATAACCTTCTTTAAGCATGAAACATGGAAAACTGGGTGCAATCGAGAAGTTGCAGGAAGCTCCAATTTGTATGCCATAGTCCCAATCTTTTGCAACACCTTGTACGGACCATAATACTTTGGTGATAATTTATTATCCTTCTTAGCTTGCTTGAGGGACATTTTCTTATATGGTTGTAGCCGTAGGAATACCCAATCACCCACATCAAAACTTCTTTCACTGCGATGCTGATCTGCCTGTTGTTTCATTCTATTCTGTGCCAACACAAGGTTATCCTTTAAGAGTTGGAGGACTTGTTGTTGATGTTCGATGTGATGTTCCACTGCCTGAACCTTATCATTTTCTCTTAAATATGATGTGATGGATGGTGGTTGATACCCATAAAGTGCCATAAATGGGGTCATTTTTGTTGCTGTATGAAAGGAAGTGTTATACCACCATTCAGCCAGAGGCAACCATTTGACCCATTGTGTCTGTTTATCAGATACAAAGCAACGAAGATATCCTTCCAAACATTTGTTTACTATCTCAGTTTGCCCATCAGATTGAGGATGATAAGATGAGCTATGAGCTAACTGAGTACCAAGACAAGAAAATAATTCTGTCCAAAAATTTCCAGTGAAAATGGGATCTCTGTCACTTACAATAATCTTTGGGTTTCCATGTAGCTTTTGAATTGTTTCCATAAATGCAGTAGAAACTGTATTGGCTTTAAATGGATGTGATAATGCACAAAAGTGTGCATACTTGGTAAGTCTGTCAACTACCACCATGATGACACTCTTTCCCTCAGACTTGGGTAAACCTGTGATAAAATCCATTGATACCTCCTCCCAACGTTGGCTTGGAATGGGTAAAGGTTGTAATAGACCCGGTGTCTTAATTGTTTCAACTTTATTTTGTTGGCAAACCAAACATTCTGCCACAAACTTTTGAATATCTGATTTAAGGCCATCCCAAAAAAATTCCTTCTTAACCTTGTGGTAAGTTTTTAAAAATCCTGAGTGCCCTCCTAAGGGAGAAGTGTGCAATTCCATAAGAATCTTTTGTTTTAGCTGGGAATTCTTACAGAGGTATAAGCGATCTTTGTACCATAACGAATCATTTTTCCAGCTAAATGTATCAGACGTACTGGAATCTTGTTGTAGCTTTCGAATAAGTGCCCACACTTCTTCGTCATTCTTCCATTCCTCCCTTGCTTCATTTATCCAATCTGGTTGGATGATAGAAATAGCGCACAACAATGCTTCCACATCCTCATCCTTCCTTGAGAGTGCATCTGCCACCACATTTTGCTTCCCTTTTTTGTAGATGATTTCAAAGTCATAACCCAACATCTTTGTGACCCACTTTTGTTGCTCTTCAGAGGATAATCTTTGTTCTAAAAAATATTTAAGGCTATCATGATCTGTTTTTACCTTGAAGTGTCTTCCCATTAGGTAGGGTCGCCATTTCTTAAGTGCATGGAGTATTGCCAACATTTCCTTCTCATAAATAGCTTTTCTTAGAAACTTTCCCTTGATTGGACGACTTTCAAAAGCAATGGGTCTTTCATCTTGCATTAGAACAACATCAATTCCATTTCCTGAAGCATCACATTCCACAATAAAGGTTTTTGTGAAGTCGGGTGTAGCTAAGACCGGTGCTTGGCACATTGCCTCTTTAAGATGTTCAAAGGCCTTTGTTGCTTCCGGAGTCCATGAAAATGCATCTTTCTTCAATAATGTCGTTAGAGGTGCTGCTATTCTCCCATAATTCTTAACAAACTTGCGATAATACCCTGTCAACCCAAGAAATCCGCGCAAATGCTTTATGGATGTGGGGATTTTCCATTCCTTAATGGCTTTAATTTTGGTAGGGTCTACCTTAACTCCTTCATGAGATACAATATGACCCAAATATTCCACCTCCTGGACTCCAAAGAAACATTTGGATCTTTTGGCATATAATTGTTTCTCTTCCAATAGTTGTAGCACCCTGTCAACATGTTCAACATGATCCTTCCAAGACTTGCTGTAGATAAGTATATCATCAAAAAATACTAACACAAATTTTCTAAGGAATGGTTTGAAAATTGAATTCATCAAACCTTGAAATGTTGAAGGTGCATTGGTAAGGCCAAAAGGCATGACCAAAAATTCATAATGACCCTCATGAGTTCTAAATGCCGTTTTCGGAATGTCTTCAATCTTCATTCTGATTTGATGATATCCTGAACGAAGATCCAACTTGGTGAAGTAAATTGATCCATGCAATTCATCCAGTAATTCATCAATGACAGGAATGGGGAACTTATCTTTAATAGTGAGCTTGTTGAGCTCCCTATAATCCGGACACATGCGCCATGATCCATCCTTCTTGTGCACCAATACTACTGGAGCAGAGAAAGAACTTTGACTCGGTTGAATTATACCCGCCTCTAGCATTTCTGCAACCATACGTTCAATTTCACTTTTTTGGACATAGGGATATCTGTACGGCCTGATGTTTGGAGGAACACTTCCTGGAATCAGATGAATAGCATGATCATGATCACGCATAGGTGGGAGACCTTTGGGAGTCTCAAATACCTTGGAATGATTGTCCAGGACTTTTTGGAGATCTGGAGAAATAGATGATTCTAATGTGGAAACATCTAGTGAACATAATTGTGCAATTACACCCCTTTGCTCCTTTTTTAGAAGCTTTGTCATACCATTAGAGCTGATTATCTTTCCTGGTTTCCCTGCAATACCCCTTAATTCAACTTCCTTTCCTTCCACAGAAAATTTCATGAAAAGTTCTTGAAAATTAAAAGCTATTGTACCCAAGGATTGTAGCCATTGGACTCCTAGTACAACATCAGCACCTCCCATTGGAATGGAAAGCATTGGGCTAGTCAATACATATTCTCCCATGGATAGCTTGATATTATGGCACTTTCCAGAGCAATTTATTGTTCCTCCATTTGCAATCATCACTTGACACTCTGGTGCTGGATATAGGAAGCAATTCAATTCTTTTGCTACCCTACAATGAATAAAATTGTGGGTGCTTCCTGAATCAATCAACACTATCACCTTTTTCTTCTTGATTTGTCCTTCTATCTTGATGGTTTGAGGAGTGGTAATTCCCGCCAATGCATTACAAGATATGGTTGGATTTATTTGTTCTTCATCTAGGCTTTGTTCCTGGAGTATATCTTCTTCTTTTGACCTTTCTTGCTCCTTTTCTTCTTCCTCTTCACAATCTATGTAGAATAATTTCTTCTCAGCACACTTATGACCCTTTGTGTATTTGCTATCACAATTGTAACAAAGCCCTTTTGCTCTTTTTTCTTCCAATTGTTGTGGTGTCAACCTTGTAGGTTGTGGAAGACTATGGGCAACAACACCTCCATCTTTATAGTTGTGAATGGTATGCTTCCTAGTTGCCATAATTTTGCTTTCCATTTTTCTTGCTAACCTGAATGCCTTCTCTAATGAATCAGGTTCCCAAAGGCGAACATCATGTTGGATATTATCCTTTAAAGACCCTATGAACACATCAATCCTATGCTGCTCTGGAATATCTTTTACCCTTATGTTCAATTTTTGGAACTCCTCAATGTGCTCCATTATTGAACCCTTTTGTTTGAGACTTATCAATTGGCTAAAAAAAGTGTTGTTTTTTGTATCCTCATAATGTGCTATCAATTCTTCCGTAAAAATTGCCCAAGTGATAAATTGTTTACGAGAGCAAAGCCATTGATACCATACAAATTGATTTGGTTCCAAATATAAAGTTGCCATACGTACCTTTTGTGTGTTTTGCACATTATTGAGATCAAAGAACTGCTCCATCTGTAATATCCATGTGGTGGGATCCTTCCCATCAAACTTCCTCATATCGATTTTTGGAATATGGTGGGTCTTCGATCCAACATTAGAATCTATGGAATCATGATTAACATTACTTTTGTTCACATCATGAGTTTCCTTTACAACCTTTTCACCATTAGTAAGTATCTCTTGTAGAAAATTTGTCAAATCTGTCTTCAAATCTGTCTTCAAACTTGCCATGTCTTTCTTCAAATCTGTCTTCAAATCAGTCTTCAAATCATCCATCTTAGCTTCCATGCCCTTTATCTTAGCATCTGTTAGCTTTTGTGAGCGTGACATTTGTTGCACTTGTTCTTGTAATTTTGATATATCATGTAGCATTTCTTCCTCTTCTTCATGAGTCATGCTAGAGCTTTCAGGTTCCTTACTAGGTGTTTGCATTTTCTTTCCTCGGGGCATCAGTTACCGATAATAATGCTTTACTAGGCCCTTTGAATTCCTTCAAACCAAGCTTATGCAAAAATAAAAAATAAAAACTACACACCTTTTTTTTTACTTTGTAGAAGCCTGATATTGAATCTGATGTACCTCTGTAATTTCGAATCATCCAATTCTGAAATTGTGATCTGTAGTAGCTTTATGTGTCCTCTTTCCAATGCCACTAGTCTGAACCAAATTGAATTCTCCAAGAAAGAGTTATCCACAATCTCCCGCAGTGACCTGATTATAGACTGTTTCAGTAGAGCGAACTTGTATGAAGTGCCACGTGTCACTGTTTCAACCCTTGACTCTGAAAAATATATAAACGAAAACTACAGTTCGTCCTCTTTCTGTAACTTCTTACGAAATTTCAATCCGATGCTTAGAAAGAAAGTTATGACGATTTTCCCCAGGTCACCTGTTTTGAGTGTAATTCAGGAGTCTGCAAAAAGACCAACTTCCGTAGATCATATCTCCGAAAATATTGCGCGAAAAGATCTGAGATTTGGACCCAAGGTTCAGTGCCAATTCTTCTCAAATGGGTTTTTTTTGCGACTTCGGAAACGTCACAGAAACAAAGTTATAGCGAAAATACCACGATGACCTGTTTGGAGCAGCGAAACCCTAGAATCCAAAGCTCTGATACCAAATGTTATGAAACCAGCTCACAAAAAGATAGAAAAGAGAGATCCACGCCTTAGAATTCAGCCTCTTTGAGGGGGCAACCTCCTTTACATTACATAAATGAACAATTCTTGGATGATACAAATGAAAATACCTCCTTTCTATATATTGGAGTCTAAGTGGTCCCAATACAATCAAAGCCTACATAACAATAATATTGTAGGGCACAACAATAACAATAGTGGGCTTCTATGTGGCACAATAGTAACAATATGGGCACTACATGGGTACATCAATATAAATAAGGGGTATAAATACAATAGTAATGGGGTAATCACTAGTATTATAGGGACCCAACAATGGCAAAACGAAAATCATGATTTAATTTTCCCTTTAATTAAATTAGGAGAAAATTGTAATTCCACATCACAAAACAACAAGAATGAGTTAACTAAGTTAGTTTCACTTAGTTGGATAAGTTAATTCGATTTGAGGGCCTAACTTGAGTCATGTAGAGTGGTTCCTAAAACTTAGGAGACTAGGTTGAGTTTAATTTGAGTTATAATAATTTAATTCAGTTAAACTAGTTCCAACTGTTGGAGGAACTAGTAGAGGTCTAACAATGGGGTGAAACTTTAGTGTTCAGCCAGTTAACTCATAAATCAACCATAATATTCTCATGCATTCATGAAATACGAGTTACCCACTTGATGTTGGGGTTCAAGGGTAGTGTACTATCAATTTTATAATTATCCAAGTTGTACAAGTGGTGCATGCAGTCAGAGAAGGACCTATAGGGATTGCGCAGTTATGGATGACGAATTTCCCAAAATAATAGGGGTTAATTCCCAAGGAAATTGGAGCTTGGAAGAAAACAAAATTGGTGAAGTATTGACCAAAGGAAGCTTGCGAAGTAGTGAGATAGATTATACTAGTGTAGAGGTTGCTCATGCTTCAGAAAGCATTGTATTTCTTCTCTATTTTTTGACTAATGCAATACATATAGGAAGGGGTTTTGAGTAGTTTATTTCCCCTTAGATAAATATTTGAGAATATGTGATTGAATCTTGTCTCATGTTTATGTTTTTATTTCTTGATCGTTTAATTTTTTCCATTGATGAGTAGATTAGATTCAAGTCTTTTGTTTTAGCAAATTACATAAGCAGGTTGAATCTACAAGGAATTTCTACATGGTATCAGAGCTAGAATCATAGTAGAGAAGAGAATTTGAAGTTTGTGTAGGAGGTTTGAATTACAAGATCAATGTTGTAGGTTTTCTCCAAGACCGAGAAGATCACTTCCACCAGACTCAAGCCCGAGTATGCTCTGGAAGGAACCACAAATATTATGGCATGGAAGATCCGTATGGAGATGCTATTTGATGATAACATGATACTATATTGCATCAAGATAGATGTACTTAAACCCCCAGCAGATGATACCCAGGATATCGTTAAGTGGTATAAGGATGTGGCTAAAGTGAGGAGGATCATATTGGAGGGAGTTAGAGATCATATTGTCTCGAATATCCACGAGAAAGAAACTCCATTCACGATGTGGAAAACACTGACCAACTTGTTTGAGAACAACATTGATCACAAGAAGTTGGCATTGAAGGACAAGCTTCATAGCATCAAGATGCAAAAGAATGACACAATGCCAGAGTACTTGAGCAAGTTTACGCAGTGTCGTGATGAACTTGGCTGGGTTGGTGTGACTGTCCTTGAAGAAGATTTAATAGCTCTAACTCTGTTGGGTCTTCCCAAGAGCTGGCACATTTATTAGGATTCCATGAATGGTAGAGAAGAAATATTGAGTTGGGAGTGGTTATGGTATGATCTAGTGCAAGAAGAAATAAGGCGGGACAACCGAGATGGGACCTCATCCAAATAAGAGGAAGAGGACCTTGCATTAGTTAGCAAAGGAAATAACGCTAAGGGAAATAAGTCCCAAGGTAAAGAGGGAAAGAAGAAATACTTTTCCAACAGTAAGTGCTTTCACTGTCATGAATTCAAGCACTATGCCACAAAATGTCCACAGAAGAAGGCAAGAAAGAAGGAGCCTGCAGTAGCAACAACATGTGAAGCTATAGATTCAAAATTCAAGCTTTATTTTACTCTCGTTGCATTCATTGAAAGAATAGTAATGGTAATCATTTGATATCTCAACAATGGTGCCTCGTTACATATGAAGGGGAAACAAGATCTCTTCAGTGACTTGGAGGAGAAAGACATCAAGCATAACATTGAGTTTGGAGACGACGAGAGGCATAGCGCGACCCATATCAGTTCAATTACTTTTCAGAGGGAGTTTGGATCCTCTCTCAGACTCAAGGATGTGATGTTTGTTCTAGATCTAAATAAGAATCTTGTTTCCATCGAGGTATTGGAAGATCATGGCTATCCTGTGATATTTAGCAAAGGAAATGTTTTCATTAGACACAGAGCCACGGGACAGGTGAATTAGATCGGAGTGTGAGTCAACCTATATGCACTTGAGGTCAAAGATGCATGTAAAGCCTTGAGGAGAAAGGAAAATGTCAAAGACTTGGTGGTTGTGGGAGCATAATTTACCTCTCAAAATGGAGCCTTAGAAGAAGCCTCAACAAGTTGTGGAGCAACCACGATTGGAGAAGCAGAGAGGAGACATAGTGGAAACATTCACTCCAGCAAAGACCTCCAGTAGGGGGAAATTTTGAGCTAAGTGGGAAAAGGGAGCACATGCAACCATACCTCCAAGTGTGAGCTGGGGTGATAGGAAGAAACAGTCCCAAGTGTTGTAGAAATTCCGGCAGGGTTCATTGAGGTGTTTTTCTCTCATGGATCATTACCTTGCTATGGGACCCCATAATATTTAGTAGCAGGAGGATTAATGTAAGTTAGATACTGAGGAGTACAGACTAGTGTTGATAATAGAGAAGTAGGCTCAGTAGTACGGTAAAAAACAACACAATTTTCCCAATAGACAGCTGCAAATTGATTTAGTGATTTTTTTTTTTTGATGCTATTTGGTTGTAGATGTTGAAGTAGAAACAAAAACAAAGAGAAGTGTTTCATGAAATATATTACAAATGTGTTAGATTGGATTAGCTGTGAATCCATTTCTTGTTGAGAAGGAGTGCTGAAAATTGCAACAAGAAAATCCTGATTTAATTTTCCCTTGAATTAAATTAGGAGAAAATTGTAATTCCACATCACAAGATAAAAATAATGAGTTAACCAAGTTATTTTCACTTAGTTAGATCAATTAATTCGATTTGAGGGCCTAACTTGGGTCATGTAAAGTGGTTCCTAAATTTTGGGAGTCTAGGTTGAGTTTAATTTGAGTTGTAGTAATTTAATTAAGTTAAATAGAGTTAAAGTCAGTTAAACTATTTCCAACTATTGGAGGAACTAGTAGGAGGTCTAGTAGTGGGGTGCAACTCTAGTGTTCAACTAGTTAACTGAAAAATCAGCCATAATTAACTCATGCATGCATGAAATACAAGTTACCCAGTTGAGATTGGAGTTCAAGGGCAGTGTAATATCAATTGTATAATTATCCAAGTTGTACAGGTGGTGCATGTAGTCAGAGAAGGGCCTATAGGGATTGCGCAGTTATCGATGTGGAGTTTCCCAAAATAATAGGGGCTAATTCCCAAGGAAACAAAACAAGGAAAGAGGAGCTTGGAAGGTAAAAAAATTGGTTAAGTATTTACCATAGGTAGCTTGTGAACTAGTGAGAGATTATACTAGTGTAGAGGTTGCTCGGGCTTGAGCAAGCATTGTATTTATTCTCTATTTTCTGACTAATGAAATACAAATAGGAAGGGGTTTTGAGTAGTTTCTTTCCCCTTAGATAAATCTCCGAGTTTATGTGATTGAATCTTGTCTCATGTTTATGTTTTGATTTCTCAATCGTTTAATTGTTTCTACTGAGGATTCGAGTAGATTAAAGTCTTTTATTTTAGAAAATTACATACGCAGTTTGAATCTACAAGGAATTTATACATGGTATAAGAGCTAGAATCACAATAGAGAAGAGAATTCAAATTTTGTGCATGAGGTTTGAATTACAAGATATGTGTTGCAAGTTTTCTCCAGGACTTAGAAGATGAATTCCATCAGAATCAAGCTCAAGTATGATCTCGAAGGAACCATAAATTTTGTGGCATGGAAGATCCATATGGAGGTAGTATTAGATGATATCAGGCTACTAGATTACATCAAGAGAGATGTAGTTAAACCCCCAACAAGTTATGCCCAAGATCTCGCTTTGTGGAATAAGGACATGGCTAAACTGAGGAGGATCATATTGGAGGGAGTTCGAGATCATATTTTTTCGAATCTCCATGGGAAATAAACTCCGTCCATGATGTGGAAAACATTGACCAATTTTTTTGAGGAAAATAGTGGCCACAAGAAACTGGAACTAAAGGACAAGCTTCATAGCATCAAGATGCAAAAGAATGACACAATTCCACAGTACCTGATAAAGTTTACGCAATGTCATGATGAACTTGGCGGGGTCAGTGTGAAGACAATTTGGTAGCCCTAGCTCTATTGGGTCTTCCCAAGGGCTGTCATAGTTATCAATATTCTGTGAATGGTAGAAACAAACTACTGAGTTGGGAGCTGTTATGGTCCGATCTAGTGTAGGAATAAATAAAGCGAGACAACTGAGATGGGACCTCATCCAAGGAAGAGGAAGAGGACCTTGCATTATTCAAAAAAGGAAACAAATCCAAGGGAAACAAGTCCCAAAGCAAGGAGGGAAATAATAAATACTTATCCAACATCAAGTGCGTTTAGTGTCATGAATTTTGGCACTATGCCACGAAATTTCCACAGAATAAGGCAAGCAAGAAGGAGCCTACAGTAGTAGCAACTGGTAAAGCTCTTGCTTCACAATTCAAGCTTGATTTTACTCTCATTACATGCACGAAAAGAAAAGTAATGGGAAGCATGTGGTATCTTGACAATGGTACCTCGTTCTATATGACGGGGAGTAGAGATCTCTTCAGTGACTTGGAGGAGAAAGACCTCAATAAAAACAATGAGTTTGGAGATGACAAAAGGTACAACGTGACCGATATCAGTAAAAATAATTTTCAGAGGGAGTCTAGATTCCATTTCAGATTGAAAGATGTGATTTTTGTTCCTGGTCTATAGAATAATTTTGTTTCCATCACGATATTGGAAGAACATGGCTACGATGTGATATTTATCAAAGGAAAGCTTTTCCTTAGACACATTTCCATGGGACAGGTGAAGGAGATCAGTGTGTGAGTCAAGAGCATATATACATTTGAGGTTGAATATGCATGAAAATCCTTGGAGAGCAAGGAAAAGGTTAAAGCATTGGTGGTTGTGAGGGAGCATAATTTACCTCTCAAAATGGAGTCTCAGAAGAAGGCTCAACAAGTTATGGAGTAACCACAATTGGAGAAGCAGAAAGGAGACAGATTGGAAACATCCACTCAAGAAGAGAACTCTAGTAGGGGGAAATTTTGAGCTCAGTGGGTAGAGCTAGCATAGGAAGCCATACCTCCATGTGTGAGGTGGAACGATGTGAAGCAATAGTCCCAAGAGTTTCATAAGTTCGGGCAAGGTCCATTGAGGTGTTCTTGTCTCATGGATAATTATCTTGCTATGAGGTCCCACAGTATTCAGTATCAGGAGGATAAATGTTAGTTAGATACTAAGGAGTGTAGAGAAATGTTGACAATAGAGAAGGAAGCTTAGTAGAAAATTCAACAACAACATATTTTTCCCATTAGACAGTTGTAGATTGATTCAGTGATTATTTTTATTTATTTATTTGATGCTCTTCATTTACAGATGTTGTAGTAGAAACAACAAAAGTGAGAAGTGTTGCATGCAATACATTCCAAAGGTGCCAAATCAGGGTAGATGTGAATCCCTTTTGTGTTGAGAGGGAGTGTTTAAAATGGCAATAAGAAAATCCTAATTTAGTTTTCCCTTGAATTAAATTAGGAGAAAATTGTAATTCCACATCACAAGACAACAATAATAAGTTAAATAAGTTAGTTTCACTTAGTTGGCTTAGTTAATTCGAGTTGAGGGTCTAGCTTAAGTCATGTAGAGTGGTTCCTAGATTTTAGGAGCCTAGGTTGAGTTTAATTTGAGCTGTAAAAATTTAATTCAGTTAAACTGAGTTAATGTCAGTTAAACTAGTTCTAGCTGTTGGAGGAACTAGTAGGAGGTCTAGAAGTGGGGTGCAACTTCAATGTTCAACTAGTTAATTGATAAATCAACCATAATTAACTCATTCATGCATGAAATATGAGTTACCTAGTTGAGATTGTAGTTCAAGGGAAGTGTAATATCAATTGTATAATTATCCAAGTTGTACAAGTGGTGCATGTAGTTAGAGAAGGGACTATAGGGATTGCACAATTATGAGGAATTTTCCAAAATAGTAGGGGCTAATTCCCAAGGAAATAAAGCAAGGAAATAGGAGCTTTGTAGGTAGAGAAATTGGTTAAGTATTGACAATATGAAGATTGTGAGGTATTGAGATAGATTATTCTAGTGCAGAGGTTGCTCAAGCTTGAGCAAGCATTGTATTTATTCTCTCTTTTCTAACTAATGCAATACAGATAGGAAGGGGTTTTGAGTAGTTTATTTCCCCTTAGATGAATCTCTGAGCATAAGGGGGATACACTAGTATTATAGGGACCTAACACAATGGCATATAATCACCCTATACAATCAACCTTGTGTGGTTAAGGATAAATCATAGATTCCACTATAGTTTTTCCTAGTGGAATGAAATGGTGGAGTCAATTTTGAGCACAAAAGGAAAAATAAATGTGTAGAGTCAATGTAGGAGATTTATCTTAATACATTAGAATCATTGACAAAGCTACAATGCGATATATTCTATAAAAGTAGTATGTGATCAAAATGTTGTTGCTAGATGACCATGGCTACGATGTGATATTTTTCAAAGGAAAGCTTTTCCTTAGACACATTTCCATGGGACAGGTGAAGGAGATCAGTGTGTGAGTCAAGAGCATATATACATTTGAGGTTGAATATGCATGAAAATCCTTGGAGAGCAAGGAAAAGGTTAAAGCATTGGTGGTTGTGAGGGAGCATAATTTACCTCTCAAAATGGAGTCTCAGAAGAAGGCTCAACAAGTTATGGAGTAACCACAATTGGAGAAGCAGAAAGGAGACAGATTGGAAACATCCACTCAAGAAGAGAACTCTAGTAGGGGGAAATTTTGAGCTCAGTGGGTAGAGCTAGCATAGGAAGCCATACCTCCATGTGTGAGGTGGAACGATGTGAAGCAATAGTCCCAAGAGTTTCATAAGTTCGGGCAAGGTCCATTGAGGTGTTCTTGTCTCATGGATAATTATCTTGCTATGAGGTCCCACAGTATTCAGTATCAGGAGGATAAATGTTAGTTAGATACTAAGGAGTGTAGAGAAATGTTGACAATAGAGAAGGAAGCTTAGTAGAAAATTCAACAACAACATATTTTTCCCATTAGACAGTTGTAGATTGATTCAATGATTATTTTTATTTAGTTATTTGATGCTCTTCATTTACAGATGTTGTAGTAGAAACAACAAAAGTGAGAAGTGTTGCATGCAATACATTCCAAAGGTGCCAAATCAGGTTAGATGTGAATCCCTTTTGTGTTGAGAGGGAGTGTTGAAAATGGCAATAAGAAAATCCTAATTTATTTTTCCCTTGAATTAAATTAGGAGAAAATTGTAATTCCACATCACAAGACAACAATAATAAGTTAAATAAGTTAGTTTCACTTAGTTGGCTCAGTTAATTCGAGTTGAGGGCCTAGCTTAAGTCATGTAGAGTGGTTCCTAAATTTTAGGAGCCTAGGTTGAGTTTAATTTGAGCTGTAAAAATTTAATTCAGTTAAACTGAGTTAATGTCAGTTAAACTGGTTCTAGCTGTTGGAGGAACTAGTAGGAGGTCTAGAAGTGGGGTGCAACTTCAATGTTCAACTAGTTAATTGATAAATCAACCATAATTAACTCATTCATGCATGAAATATGAGTTACCTAGTTGAGATTGTAGTTCAAGGGAAGTGTACTATCAATTGTATAATTATCCAAGTTGTACAAGTGGTGCATGTAGTTAGAGAAGGGACTATAGGGATTGCACAGTTATGAGGAATTTTCCAAAATAGTAGGGGCTAATTCCCAAGGAAACAAAGCAAGGAAATAGGAGCTTTGTAGGTAGAGAAATTGGTTAAGTATTGACAATATGAAGATTGTGAGGTATTGAGATAGATTATTCTAGTGCAGAGGTTGCTCAAGCTTGAGCAAGCATTGTATTTATTCTCTCTTTTCTAACTAATGCAATACAGATAGGAAGGGGTTTTGAGTAGTTTATTTCCCCTTAGATGAATCTCTGAGCATAAGGGGGATACACTAGTATTATAGGGACCTAACACAATGGCATATAATCACCCTATACAATCAACCTTGTGTGGTTAAGGATAAATCATAGATTCCACTATAGTTTTTCCTAGTGGAATGAAATGGTGGAGTCAATTTTGAGCACAAAAGGAAAAATAAATGTGTAGAGTCAATGTAGGAGATTTATCTTAATACATTAGAATCATTGACAAAGCTACAATGCGATATATTCTATAAAAGTAGTATGTGATCAAAATGTTGTTGCTAGATGACCATTATAGATGAAAAAAATGATGTCAAATGGAGGTGTGCGATAGATGGTATTAGAGTTGTAGGTTCCAAAACTGGGCCTAAGGGAAAACCATGATAAGAAACACAATTCATATATTATTTTATGTTGCATAAACCAATGGGGCGTTTGTGTAATGAGGTACTTAAGCAAGTTGCAAGGAAAGTTAAAATGGTAGAAGACTTAAATCAACCTCCTACTGAAGGAGAAGAGATTTATGATGAGTTGGGAAGGGAGGATACACCTCCAACAACTAAATTTCATTGACATTGGAAAATATTAATGACAAGAATTGACCAACATTAGAGTTGATCATGAAAGTTGGTTGAAAGAAAACATGGTACAAGAGAAGTGGATAAATCTTCTGTGATTGAGAAGGCCACTATTCTTTGAATAGAAGATGAAGTGTCACCTTCTACAAAATAATTGTTGGAGACAGTAAAGAACTTGGAAATTGGAGTTAACCAATAATCAACATAGTTCCTGAATAGGTTGAGGAGAAGAGATATCAGTAATTTGAAACTTGCTATCACTACAACTAGAATGTGAGGGTGGTTTTGTTAGGAAACGTTGGGTCTAATAATTTAAAACAAATTTCACTAAGAATTCAAGTATATATTTTAAAATACCCTTAGTAGGGTAAGATGTAGTAAGAAAAGTAAATGGATAAAATACATAGTAATAAATATAATGTTCAATTAAATACATTTAAAGAAATGGGATGAGGCCACTGGATTAGACATGTGCTAGTGATAGCTAATTCAAAAGAAGTAAGGCGTCTAGTCTTAATCTAGCAATTATATTGATAAAAAGGAAAGAAAAAGTATTGGTGTATCGAGAAAAAGGAAAATCAAAGTATTAATGGGAAAGAAGGTGTATAAAATG
This sequence comes from Pinus tabuliformis, assembly GCA_031772625.1. NCBI lineage: Eukaryota > Viridiplantae > Streptophyta > Pinopsida > Pinales > Pinaceae > Pinus > Pinus tabuliformis. The sequence goes on from CM062808.1 coordinate 520,631,139, forward strand.
AGTTGTTATAAATTGAAGTATCTATTAGTATATAAGATGAAAAATTTACTCTGATATAAAAATTGTTACTGTAGTAGACTTCTCTATCTGATGAAAATGGAAGATATACTTATAATCAAGATTTATCTTCCAACTACCTTGTTATACAAAACAATCTATGAGATTTGAAAAAATATGATTGTTATATAAGGCTCATATTCCTCACACCCAAGGAATTCATTTGAGAAAGATGATGTATTATAGGTTAAATCCAAGACCTAGACAAATAAATTATGTTAAAGACAAATTGGTTAGGATAAATAAATATGTGGGAAGAAACATAAGAGTGATCAGCAATAAATAGTACACAGAAAAGGATGTGTGGTAGAAATTGCCTTGAACAAAAAAAAATTATGTATATATATTTTTATATAACATCAAATTTATACCCATAATTTTTGGTTACCAATAAGAGTTAGAAAAATCATACATGGAGGATTACCAACAAGTTTCTTGCATAATATTGTGTAGTGAAGCTGGTAGTGAGATAAGTCTGGTAAGAAAGAACACTGTACAAGATGTAGAACCTGTGCAGAATAAAACTTATGCAGAACAAGTACATATTAAATATGATATGAATAACGTACAAATCGAATTTGTCATTCTTTACTTGGTAAGGAACCATAAAATATTGAGTACAGAAAGGAAAATATAGTATCACAATAGTAGGAATAAAATAAATATTGATAAAATTAGTTGTTACAAGATACATGAAGTAATTAATATTCAAGCATATCCAGGAGAAATGTAGTTCCATGATAGTAACTTTAGTAAGTTTAATTTATTAAGGACAAAATTAAGCACACACCAACCAAGGAATGTCGAAAAGAGGATAAATAACTAAGTACGTATTTATAATTGTATGAAAGGAAGATGCATAAATCATGATGTATACTACTATTCTATTCTAGGAAGAGATACATTGGAAGGGAAACCTGGTATACAATCACATTATAGAATTCTTGGGTAAATCTTATAGAATAAAAGGCTAGAGTAATGTGGTACAAGAACCATAAACAAATTGTTCCATATGAACAAATTTACTTGTAAGAAGTAGAGTCTCGAAGGAATCATGTGTATAATAGAAGAAATCTTCTAGCAGGAATTAGGATATATATATATATATATATATATATATATATATATATATATATATATATATATATATATATAGATATATATAGGTGTGTATGTGGAATAATATAAGAATGCAAGAACTTAAACTATGAATTGAGAATATAAACAAATTATCTATGAAGGTTTTTGACCCTAGGAATGAGGAGAATATAGTGCATGCATAAAATACAAGACACTATAAGATATATAAATTCTAACAGAAAATTGATTAAAATTGGAATTAACCACCCAAGAAAACTAGAAATATACGAAGACATTCAGGAATAGTGCAGAAAAGACGCAGAAACCATCAACCTTGCACAAAAATGGATAAGAGTAAAATGGATCAAAGCTAAAAACAAGAGTGAAAACATGTAATCCCTCAAGAAGAATTTCAATAAACCTTAACAAGGGAAAATAAAATCCTTGATTGGAATCAATCTTAGGAATCAAATGATACCAAAAATTGTATGGGATTAGAGATCAATATTGTGGTTCATTAGAAACTTCACAAATTAATATTTTTATTGAACCAAAAATGATCATAAAAGTGGTTTATTCGAAGGATATCACTAGATAAACTGGGAATGCTGATAAAAATTCCTTGAGTAGTCTAACAGAGTGGTGGGAATAAAATATCTATTGAATGGTGTAGCCATAACTAGGAAGAAAATCCCTAGACCAAATTTTACTAGTTGATATATATGCACATAGGTATGAAAATGTACTAACAAGCTATGTGTTTAGACAACCGATGTGCATAGAAATGCAAAAGGAAAATACTCCATGGTTATACATAGGAGTATGATGCACACAATTTTCATAAATAATCTGCAATGCAGGCCAAACGGGGAAACTCAAGGGAGTGAGTAAAACAAAAATAGAAATAAGGTGTAAAATGGAAAAGGAGTGTTGTGGGGTTGGGGAAATTACATTTTATTTGAACACGAAGCTTGAGTATATTAATATACCCCTTAATGATCTATTTTGGCATTAAGAAATTCTTATATTTTGTCCTCATATAAAAGGGTATGGAAACAAGTAGGAGAACCCTCAGGATGGAATTGACTAAGTCCACTTTAGAATGGAATTGATAATAATATAATAACAATGAAAGTGGTAGAGATAGTAGGATACCCTACATTTAAGAATGCATGACAGATGCACGTTTGATACGATCTTATCAAAACAACAAAATAAATAGAAGGCTGCACATAGTTCTATAATTTTTATCACCTTTGTGTAAGTAATATAGAAAGGAAAAGGGGAAATGCCACATTCACATTGAATGATATCCATGTGAATTTGCATAGTCATGGATAATGGGACAAAAGGACCTATTGTATTATTGTGATGTTGTATCGATGTTGTTGACCTTGTTGGATGCATGGGATAACTTTGTTGGTTGCGGATTAAAAATATTTTATGGGATGCTTGAAGGAAAAATGAAAGAAACTGTTTAACATGTATGGAAACATGCTAGAAAATAAGCATGAAATGAAGATGAGAGTACATTTTACTCTATAATTGAGCCATTTCTCAAAACAAAGTGAAGTGAAAACACTTTTGAGTACTAAAAAGATTGTTATAGAAATGAAAGAAGAAATACATAAGGTATTTCCTTTTCATCTTAAGAAAATATGGAATTGAGGAAACACTGAGGACAATGTTTATTAAAAGTGGGGGGGGGGGGGGGCAGAAGATGTAATAGCCCTATGGTTTTTATTTTTAAACATTTACTATTTTTAGACATTCAACTATTATTGGATTAATGGCGATGAAAGCCATGATGAGACTTATGTGATGATGTGATTAAGTTATTGATATTTGAATTAATAAATGAATTTCTTGGAAATATTAAGGAAAGAGAACTAGAGTTTAGAAGACTTCTTGCCAACTTAGAAAAAGTTGTGGTGGTCAAGTCCACATGATAGACCTTTCCTAAAAGTCTCCTTAAAATCCCTAGGAGAAAAAAAAAGAATTAAATTAACATAATGGGAAATAAATATTATGTTAATCACTTAGTTGGAGAGAAATACTAGAATAAAGCACCACTGGAGAGAAAAACTGGATTTAAAGAAAAATGAAAGTATATTTTTCAAAGAAAACTAAACAAAAAAGGCCTAGGAAAAAAGGATGACATACCTTAAAGCATGACACTACTAAGAAATCTACTGGAAAGACTATATAAAAGAACCACCTAGGAATCAAAAGGGGGGATTTCTTGAAGGCAAGAAAATTTTAGCTGGGAGGGGAACTAGTGGAGTTAGTTCAAGGTTGGGTGGAACATGCACTATTTTTGAGTATTTCCGAAGCAACAATTACGGTTAGATGAAATTATGTTCCTATTTTATTGTTAAATTCAGAATTATTTGTTGTTATGGAATTATAGAATAAGAATGATTATTTTAGTTATTTTCCTTTGCATACATAATCTACTATGATTATCTCTGTTGTTATCTTACATTATCAATTTACTGCATGCATGCATAAAAGAATTCTGTTTTTATACTATGTTGTTATCTTACATTATCAAATTATGGCATGCATGCATAAAATAATTATGTTGTTACAATAAGATTCTGCAGATATAACTATTTGTAATTTTATATGCTATAGTTTCCAAGTAACAAATATAAATAATATTCTAGTAGAAGAAATCATATTTACAAGTATAATTTAGATCTATATACTAATTATCACAATTACTGTAGTATGTTGGATATATTTATAATGACATAAAGGCAGATTATGTAAGTACTAAAATATAGAATAAATTTTTGAGTGTATAAATAAAAATATTATAATAAATTGGAAAAAGTTAAACTTCTTATAGTTGAAAGAAATCAACAAGTATTATGAAAGCTATAAGTACGAATTTGTAATAGAGCAGAGACATGGTTCGTATAATGAATATATGATTAACATTCTTATTTAACATATCTACACAATGAATGAAAATTTACCATTTAAAGGGCTAATGAAACAATCTTATAAATATATTGACTGTAATATTAGAAGGGGGTAAGGGTATTTAAACATAGTGCAATTGATTATGCATTCACGCCATTAAAAAAAACCTCAACCTGCTCTTCTAATTTGGGAAGTATAAATTATTAAGGAACAAAAAAACAAATGTGGAGGCTAGAGGTCATTGTTAGTGGAATAGAGGTTAACTAAAATTAAAGCCTGTGGGAAATCATACAGAAAGGGTAGGCAAGGAACTATATAAAGGAGCACCCTTAGTAGAATAGAAAACAACTGATAGCTAATCAAATGTTATGATCTGGATGTGAAGTGAAACCTTAGATTAAGTATGATTGCAACCAAAGTGAAACAAATGGATTCATAAAAGAAAAGGCAGTGCACAATAAATACCATATCTATTTATAAATTAGTTTACAATTACTTCATATGAAAGTAAGAAAAATCTCCCGTAAGCAATAGGCTAGAAAAACTCCCCAAAAATTATAAATAATCCAAAAATTATAAATAATTACACAAACACAAAAATTCATAGTAGACCAACAATGTATGGAGCTTATATAATACTTGTATCCAATGCATACGTATTTTAATTAAAAATAATCAAAGAGTCATAGTATAACAAATTGAAGTATATAATCCAAGGTTTGGTAATTAAATAGAATTGGTTTCCATTATGAATCTTTAGATAAAATTATTTTGTAATTCCTAGTATTCACACGGTGGATTACTTAGAAAAACATGTGAAACTTAGCCATGCTAAGCAATACAAACATACGAGATCATTATATCCATTGGCATGCGTGCACCCACAATCAGTAGAATGGGAGTGAATATTCCAACCTAGGAAGGAAGGTGAAATTAGTCTCGCCAGTAGAAAGATGAGCATCCAATTCGTTATGGGGGTTCAGAAGAGTAATATATGCACCTAAAATAATAAGTACTTGAGAGAAATAGAAATGCAGAAAAAAAATAAAAATTGGTTATTGAAGAGGAAGAAAAATTGTGTACATTATGAAATGAAGGATTAAGTGGTTACCTTAAATTTTTTTGAGTTAGGATGATGGGTAAGGCCTGTAAATAATTCCATCTAAAGAGTTAGTGTAAATAAGAAAAAAAATAATAGTAAGGAAAAAAAGAAACCCTAAACAGAAGTAAATGGACAAAGCATGTCCTCTTTTTTATGCTTTGGAAGGGTGATGTGAAGAACATTGACGACGAGTGACCCTATAGCAAGCCATTCACTACAAAAGAAAGAGCTTTTCTGGGAAACTCTGAAATAGGCCTTTACACGAAGAAAACCGAATCTAAATTACTTATAGTAAAGGGAACAACCCTGTTCGGACTGGAATTCCTTTGAAAGTAAAAGAAAGGGCAAGGCACAAATAACCCAATGTAAAAATGAAGCAACCATTACTACCCAAGCTCAGTATTTGATGGTATCATAAAAAACCTTGTTAAGTACTGAGCATAACTGAGGTAAATCCACTCTTGCACAAGTTATTCTGATTCAACACAACCCTTGAAATATATTACCAGTAAGGTTGGTGCGGATATGAGACTTCTTGAACTAGAGATTCAAACCCTCATCGATTGCCACAGTGACAAAAAAATAAAATAAATTGTGAGGGAGGAAATAGAGTTCACAAAGTTTGTGTAAAGGAGAACCGGATACTCTTTGAGGACTACTGGTCACATAGAGGAAGGATAGGTAAAACCCTAAGAAGAAGAGAGAAAATTATTAAACCATGCTAAGAAAACCAACTGAAACAAGAAAATAACAACAACCATTATATAAAAAGAAAAATAGATTACTAACTTACCAAAGACGAAGTCTCCCTGAGGCACTAAATTATCTTGATAGGAACCATGGAAAAGAAATTCAGTAAAACAAAAAAAGAAGTAGAGATAGAATACAGGTGAAATTCAAACGAATTTCTACACGACAATGCCATAGCTCGCCTAATAAATAAAACTAAACCAAAATAGCAAGAGGGAAACACAAGAAGCCCTAGTTCTTTTTTCAAACCATCATGATCGTTCACGCCTCCTAAGACCATCACCACCATCTATGGATTGGACCCTTAGAGCAAGTGGAATTCACATGGGCCAGAGTAGATGGCAGCTAGTTCTTGGTCCAAGTGTATAAGAAAAGGGAACACCTAACGTAGTTATAAAACCCCATATAACCATACTATCGATGTATCCATACATAATATCATTCAAACTAAATGTTGTAGATATCATACATTGCCAAGTTATAATGCACACCATTCTAAGTCTAACCATGGAAAATAAAAAGGTAATGAAGGCCATGGTTAAGGTGCAAGTGAAAACCCACATGAAAAACTTCATAATAACATAAGAAAGGTATATCGAAATGTTAGCTTAGGATAAATACAACGTGCTCTTGATTACAAGTCTTTGATGAAAATTTCAAATGGAAAGAAGAGTTTAGTATAAGTATGTTGTGGTTAGAAAAAGACATAGCCTTCATAGAACATAATATATAATACAAAGGGACACTAAATACTACCAAGGTTTGGTGATAATGGATTGACAACTTTAACCAAGTAAATAACAACATCTTACAAAACATTGCAGAGAGATATGTGGTAGTGGAAAGATAGCTGAATTGTTCTAATATCACTAGTTAAGGAGAAAGGAAGATAAGAACATTAGGATAACTATATATAGAATAATATCCCATAATAAGAACCTTACATGGGATAATAATATGAAAATGGCATATAACCATCCTATACAATCAACCTTATGTGATTAAGGATAAATCATTTATTCCACTATAGTTTCTCTTAGTGGAATGAAATGTTGGAGTCAATTTTGAGCACAAAAGGAAAAATAAATGTGTAGACTCAATGTAAGAGAATTTTATTAATAAATTATAATCATTGACAAATCTACAATGAGATATATTCTATAAAAGTAGGATGTGATGAAAATGTTGTTCTGGATGACCATTGTAGTTAGAAAAAAATGATGTGAAATGGAGGTTATTAGGTCCCTAGAATACTAGTGTAACCCCTTATTGTTATTAGCAAAAACCCTTATTATATTGTTGTGCCCATGTAGTCCCCATATTGTTATTATTTTTCCCCTTAGAAGTCCACTATTGTTATTATTGTGCCCTTACATTATTATTGTTATGTCGGCTCTCATTTATTGTGACCCCTTATACTCCTATATATAGAAAGGAGGTCTTGTCATTTGTATCATCTAAGAATTGTTCATTTGTGTATTGTAAAGGAGGTTGCCCCCTCAAAGAGGCTTATTTCTAAGGCGTTCTTCTATCTTTTCTATATTTTTGTGAGTTGGTTTCATAACATTTGGTATCGAGCTTTGGATTCTAGGGTTTCGTTGCTCCAAACATGTCATCATGGCATTTTCTCTATACATTTTTTATGCGATGTTTCAGAAGTTACAAAAAAAACCCATTTGAGCTGAAATCTTTCTGAACTTCGAGTCTGAATTTCAGATCCTGTCTCACTATATTTTTGGATATATGAGCTGAGGAAGTTAGGGTTTTTGCAGACTCCATAATTTACATTTTAAACAGGTGACCTTGGGAAAAGCGTCATAACTTTCTCTCTCAACATCAGATTGAAATTTCGTAAGAAGTTTCATAAAGAGGATGGACTGTAGTTTTGTGTGTATATTTTTCAGATCTGAAGGCCAAAACTGTGACATGTGGAATTTCATACAAGTTCACTCTTTTGAAAAGGTATATAATTAGGTCATCTTGGGAGATTGTGCATAACTCTTTCTTGGAGAATCCAATTTCAATCAGACTGGTGGCATTGAAAAGAGGACATAGAGGGTCACTGCATTGCGGGATTTCAGAACTTAAAGATCTGAGAGTAAAAAGTTACAGTCGTTTCAAGATCGAGCTCCTAAAATCAAGAAAAATTGAGATGAGGAAGTTTGATGGCAAGGATCTGGTAAATTGGATACTATAGATGGAGAAATATTTTGATCTACAGGGTGTACCACTATTACAAAAGGTATGTATTGCATCTTCATATTTAGAACTGGATCAATTTTTATGGTATAAAGGGCTTTGTTCTCGTAAACCACTTTTTACGTGGTCAATTTTCATGGAGGAAATGATAGCACATTATGAGGATACAAAGAGAAACACCTTCTTTAGCCAATCAATAAATGTCAAACAAAAGGGTTCAATGGAAGAGCACATTAAGGACTTTCAAAAATTGAATATAAGGGTAAATGAGTTTCTAGAGAAGCAAAAGATAAATAGTTTTATCTATGCCATGAAAGCTGATATCGATGATATGAAAGAATATTGGAAGAAAGGCATGGAAGATTTGAAGAAAGACATGGAAGGTTTGAAGGAAGGTGGGACAAATATGCTACAAGAAGGGCCTCCTAATAATGAAAAGGATCAAGAAACATCAAAAGAAGAGGATATACAATGGGAACCAACCCTAGAGAAATAACAAATGAATCCGACCATATCTTGTACTGCAATGGCAGGAATTACCACTCCTCAAACTCTCAAAATAGAAGGACATATCAAGAAGAAAAAGGTTCAAGAAGTGAAAGATCACATCAAGAAAGAAGAAATGAATCTGACCATATTTTGTAATTCATTGACCGAAATTATCAAACTATCAGGATAGAAGGACATATCAAGAAGAAAAATGTTCAATAAGTGAAAGATTATATCGAGCATCAAGAAATGAATCCGACCATATCTTGCAATGCATTGGAAGAAATTACCATTCTTCAAAATCTCAAGATAGAAGGACATATCAAGAAGAAAAATATTCAAGTAGTGAAAGATCACATCGAGCATCAACAACAATTTCTCCAACTTTTAAAGGATAGCACCACTTTGGTGCAGAATCGAATGAAACAACAGACGGATCGACATTGCAGTGAAAGAAGTTTTGATGTAGGTGATTGGGTATTTTTACAACTACATCTCAAGCAAGCTATTTATGAGAAGGAAATGTTTGAAATACTACATGCACTTAAGAAATTGTGACCTTACCTAATGGGAAGACACTTCAAGGTAAAAATGGATCATTATAGTCTTAAATACTTTTTAGAACAAAGGTTATCTTTAGAAGAACAAAAAAAATGGGTCACAAATATGTTGGGTTATGACTTTGAAATCATCTACAAAAAAGGGAAGAAAAATGTTATTGCAGATGCACTCTCAAGAAATGATGAGGATGTTGAAGCATTATTTTTTGCTATTTCTATTATCCAACCAGATTGGATAAATGAAGGAAGGGATGAATGGGAGAATGATGAAGAAGTGTGGCCACTCATTCAAAAGTCGCAGAAGATCCTAGTTCAAACAATATTGTTAGAACTTGACGAGGAAGGAAAAATAATATTGGAACTTGGAGCAGTCCTAGAAACAAGAACCCAAAAACTACGTAATCGATCAATTTCAAAGTATCTGATCAAGTGGAAGAACTTACCCGCTAAATATTCCACATGGGAGGACAAGAATTTTATACAGAAGCATCAAGAACTACTCAAGCATTGAAGACAACACTTTTTGAAGGAGAGGGGCATATTAGGTCCCTAGAATACTAGTGTAACCCCTTATTGTTATTAGTAAAACCCCCTTATTATGTTGTTGTGCCCATGTAGTCCCCATATTGTTATTATTGTGCCCCATAGAAGCCCACTATTGTTATTATTGTGCCCTTACATTATTATTGTTATGTCGGCTCTGATTTATTGTGACCCCTTAGACTCCTATATATAGAAAGGAGGTCTTGTCATTTGTATCATCTAAGAATTGTTCATTTGTGTAATGTAAAGGAGGTTTCCCCCTCGAAGAGGCTTATTTCTAAGGTGTTCATCTATCTTTTCTATCTTATGGAGGTGCATGATAAGTTGTTTCTTTGTGGACATAACCCAAATTGAGTGAACCATGTATATATGTGTTTCTTTTGTTGTATGCTTCTTTGTGTTTGTTTTTCCACAATATTTTATTTGTTCAATTTCTCTGTTAATTAATTTCTAATAATATCCCTTCATTATTGTTTTAAAATTTTGGTTAACTAAATTGATTCTAATCCATCCATGTTCCATGATAATCTAATGACCTCCTTGTCTAATGAGAACCAAAGAAAACCTTTTTTCTTGAAGTTTGGAACATACCATACATTTGAAAGTAATACTTTTGTAATTCTTAGAAGAGAAAAGTGGAATGATCCTTTTTCTTGAAGTGTATGAGCTGTGTCATTTGCTAAATAAATTGCCTTGAGATTCATATTTTGATATTCCAAAAATGATCTTTTTTAAAAAACATATTTTGAGTAGATATTGTAAGAAGTGTCTAATCATCTTCAAATTCATTTCTTCACAATTTGTTCATGGCCACAAAATCTACACATTCATTCTCCTAAGTGGTTGTGAATGAATAATCATCTTCCTCATTTTCTGCATATTGAGATTATTTTGAAGCATTAGCATTGAAATGTTGTTTGAAGGTTGTTGATTCTTTAGCAAATTTCTCATTTTACAATCATTTTCCACATGTCTAATGCAAAGACATCTCCTTCATTTAAGTTTGGTCATTTATTCACCCTTTTAAAACTTTTCTTGAGATCTCTTAAGGTATTGTTGATTTTGATCATTTCTTCCTCTTCCTTAGCTTCTTCCATTAACATGGTCAAAGTGTTTAATTTTTCCTATTCCTCTATAATTGTCATTGGACAAGCCTCTTCCTTTTATACTTTCATTATAGTTATCTCTTCCTCTTGTATTGTATGAGCCTCATCCTCTAGTACTTTTATTATGAGTACCCCTTCCTCTTGTATTTTCATGAGATGAGCCTCTCTGGCTTGTGCTTTCTCCTTTCCTTGAGTTGGTAAATAGAAGATATTCCCTTGAGTTCTTCCTTTTACCAAATGTCTGGTCATGTTACACCAACAAGTCACCATGGGAATAATAAATTTGATTCTCCAAATTGTAATGTTTCGAGAAGGTTGGAAAACCATTCATCATAATAGTGGCCATAAAACTTTCTTCCACCACCTTTAAAACCACATTTTAGGAGTGCTTGTGTGATATTTTTCAAATGAGAGATGCACTACAAAACATCTTCCCCTCAACCACATTTTGATTGATAAATTTGGTTTGAAAATCAATCATTTTTTCTTTGGATTGAGTATCAAACATCATTTTAAAAGTTGTCTATGCATTCCAAGTATCAGAAACATTTTCTATTTACATATACTACTCATTGGTGACTTAAGATCTCAAAAGTTCAAATGACTTTTCATCTCTTGCTTCCCATTTCACTAGTTCTCTAGCATCAACAGACTCAATTGGTGTTTTGTATTCATTACAAATACATTTCAACAAATCATTAAAGGTAACCCCTTTTGCATATGGTGACACCAAGTCTTGTAGTTCTTGGGTCCTTCCAATTTTTTGATTCAACAAATAGATTTACTAGTTTTGACATGATGGTTTATTTATCAAATTCCTATGATCAAGAAATTGAAGAATACATTTACAAGAGACATCGACACATTGTAAATGAGTCTTATAAGGGCTTGGCCTTAATGCTTTGATAGCAAAAAAGACCATAATATAATATTTCACTTCACTCTTATCATTGTTTTTAATTATAAAGTACAATTTGAGTTTTTCAAACTTCCAAAAGTTGACACAATATTGTCATGCTGCCTTTGAAGTGAACAACCCTCATCAAAGTTCGGATTACAACACACAATTATGCCCTCAAAAAGCTAGAGAAAACTTTAAATAAAAAGAACATTCACAATTACAAAAAAAAAAAAAATATATGCTCACTTTTACACAAACCCTTATAACTCCTAACTAAAACACTTATGTCATTATATGCTAGAAACATTTCAAAACTCTTTTTAATCAAGTTAAGAGATTTATGAAAGGAATGTTGAGAAAAGGGTTTGAGATTTGATTTTTTGATTGTGGAAAGAGACCCTGTATGGAAAAGATATTGTAAAATTTTGTTAAGTAAATATTTTAACTTAGTGAAATTATATAAAAATAAAATAAAATAATACTTATTAATTAAATCATTTTGAGTCAATTAGATTACATAAAAATAAAAAGAAAAAACAAAAAAAATAATTTATAATTATAATTATTAATTAAAACATTTGATTACATAAATATAAAATAAAATTATTAATTATAATCATTAATTATAAATAATAAAAATAGTCCAAATTTATCTCAATTCTGAATCCCTGGTCCAAATTGTGGCGTACCTATCTACTATAGTTTTATTGCTCTCTGCAATACCCTTACACGAGATCTCGGCCTGTAGGACACAGACACTGCGATTTTGTAGTGTTGACAGAAAGAACGAGGAGTACATCAAGGAATTCGATCGATTAGAACCTGAAGCGACATGGTGCATACACCAAGGGCTAGATTTATGGTGAATCTCCATATACCAACTGATCTGGATGTTAATGGAATAAACATTTATATTGATCAAAGAAAATTGAAAGGATAAATGCAGCAGAGAAAATACATTTATATTGAAAATGCAGATTTCAACGAATGTTTCCTCGGTCCTTGCCCCACACAGTAGTTAACATGTATTGAAGCAGATTTTGTATACAATGTCATTCAAACAACCAGATTCAATCCACCTTCTTGGTACATCGATTCTGTTCTAAACCGAGTAGGGATTCAATTAGACACTTTACCCCTCATCATTATCTGCCAAATTTGGTTAATACCATTTGCACCCGTGGAGATTAATTTCTATGAAAAAAACGATAAAATGATGAGGTTGCGTTTCAAGATAGGGTGGCTTCCTAATAATGCTGAATTCAACCAGAAGCGTGGTGTGGGTCATTCGCCATGTGTGTAGCTAGGGTTTTAAGGCAGTCTCAGGCATAGTGCGAGTTGGTAAAAAAAAATCGAGTATTCGTCAGTTCGTTCGATTTGACTGAATTATTCGTTAAAGATCACGGAAGATTTCAAAGCCCTTTGAACTGATTTAATAGAGCTAAACATTACTGGGTTGCAGCTTATATTCCTAACAGCTCGGAGAGAGGCCGGACAAGCTAAGCCAAAGCAATAGGCATCCATATTCAAATTAGAAGCAGATTTGTGGAGGTTTGCCCCCTGCAGGTGTTGGTAAACATTACAACCCAGTAACTAGGATCCCCAGGGTGGAAATTACGGATTCTATAGAGGTGCGGTGATTCTTCCAACACTTCCCCTCAAACTCAACTTGGGGGAATCGAACCTCGGTCCAAGCTCTGATACCATGTGGAGGTTTGCCGTTACACCAAAACTCGCAGGTTTTGGTAAACATTACAAGCCATTAACTAGGATCCCCAGGGTGGAAATTACAGATTCTATAGAGGTGCGGTGATTCTTCCAACAAGATTTGATAGATTTTGAAACTAGCAATAGGCATCCATATTCAAATTAGAAGCCTATTTGATAGATTTTGAAACATTTAAGTGAAGTTTTTTGGGCCAATTTTTTCGGAATTGAAAAAATTTCAATCCAATTATTTAAGTAGGATGCATTCTAATCCAAATTCGAATTTCAAATTCCGCAACTATGGTCTCAGAAATGAGAAATCAATCGTAGGGAAGATCTTCTGAGATAGTTAGCCTCAAGAACGTTGTATGTTCTGCAACTATTGTGATTTAAGACTATTCAATTTCCAATTATATTGATTTGCTGGGTGTTTAGCTTGATGTACCAAAGTTATTTTCATTTTTTTCAATAAAGGAATAGTGCCTTGAACAATTTTCTGGTAGTCTTGCAAAGGACTAGATCATGATACCTCTGCCGACCATACCTCCCCACTTAACTATTGAACTACATCTTGAGACCATCTTGAGACATGTTGAATGAATTAAATTACACTAACACCACCAAGATGTCGTTCTCATATGTTTAGGTGATCGCTGATGCCAATGTTAGCTTCATGAACACCAATTGTATTCAAATGTAGTTCATGATACTACCAATGATATGAGTGAAGCAACTGTTCTACGATATTCCTAAGGTCTTCAAGTAAACCTTTTGATTGGCGTAGGCTATCCCGTAGGTAAATAACTTGATGACAAAATGCCACTTCAGCCCTTCTTTGAGTGGTTGGATATATGTGGGATAGGAATTTCAGAAAGAAATTATAGAATGAGAATCAAATTAATTAAATAAGATGCAAATAAACAATATTTATGGTTCAAAAATATCACAGAATGAGAATCACATAAGAATTGCAGCATGTTATTTTGCCCCTCAAGTCTCAAAAACTTACAAAAATAAGCGGCTATACTGCAAGGATCCATAGGTCTTTTAGTGGCAGATTTCAAAGCTAAAACAACAAATCATCTAGCTAGTATTCTTTGTTGTAAAGATGATCACAATCCTATTTGGCTCACTCAAGAGGAGAATCCCCAATGGGTGAGCTGTTGAGAATCTGATAAAGTTAGCAATCATTTTGGAGAGGAGTTACTTACACTGTGTGGGGCTTTCAACTTAATTATTTGCAATGGTCTAAATAGATGGAAAAGGTCTTGGAACTTCACTTGCAACACATACAATGGCGTGTTGGGTGTGGAGCCTGATTATCTTCTATATTCAAATGTTTCGGCTAGATGTATACCCTAGGAAGACTGTACACCCCTCCACGCCGGGGGGGAACACGGGGTCTGGGGAGCTAATCATCCCGCGCTGGGGGTCCAGGGGCCAGCGGGGGTTCGGGGGCAGCGCCCTCGAAGTTAAAAATAGATGTAAAATTGCCTTGTAAAAGTCTAGTAATTTCTAGTCAATCTGGGCCATTCATTAGGCGGATAATCTGACGGTAGAAGTTATGTTTAATTTAGGGATTTTTTTCCCTAGAAGGCAACCCCTCACTATATATGAGGGAATTGTATTGCGCCTATGCATATCTGTATTCTGAGTAAGGAAGAGAGAAGAGATTGAGAGCAAAGAGGGTGTTACAGCGAATCTGCCATAGGTTGTATCTCTTTAGTTTGCTCGATAACATAATAAATAAAGACTGACTATTTCTCCGTGGATGTAGCCCAAACTGGGTGAACCACGTATATCTGTGTCTCTCTTGTTTTATGTGTTTTTTGTGTTTATATTTCTGCAATATTTTTATGTGTTCCATTGCTCCGTAATATATAATTTTCTAACAATGGGTATCAGAGCCGAAGGTCTATTTGGCTGACAAACTCACAAGAGAGAACGATTCTTGGTTTGAGTGGGAGAAATGGTAGAAGATGGTAGGTTTAGGGTCGAAAAATTCAATGGCCAAAACTACCAGCTATGGAAGATGCAGATGGAAGATTATCTATATCAGAGAGATATGTACCTACCATTGAGTGGAAAGACAAAGAAGCCGACAAGTATGACAGACACAGAATGGGATATTCTCGATAGAAAGGCACTTGGAACAATACGGCTATGCCTAGCGGCGTCGGTAGCGTTCAATATTTCAGAGGAAACAACAACACAGGGTTTAATGTCGACATTAGCCAAACTATATGAAAAACCCTCGGCATTAAATAAGGTATTTCTTATGAAGTGTTTATTTAATATGAAGATGTTAGAGGGTGGATATGTTGCTGATCATTTAAATGTTTTTAATACAGTTACAAGTCAGTTAAGTTCTCTAGGGTAAATTTTGATGATGAAGTTAGAGCTCTGTTATTTCTGTGCTCATTGCCAGAAGGTTGGAATGGTTTAGTTATGGCCATCATTAACTCTGTCGCTGGAACTAGTACTTTAAAGTTTGATGATGTTGTCGATGCAATCCTTAGCAAGGAAATGTGACAGAAAAGCTCCAGTGAGACATCAGGTAATGCTTTGACTGCAAAGACTAGGGGAAGAAAAATGGAAAGAGGAAAGAGCCCAGGATATCGCAATAAGTCAAGAAAAGGTATATCCAAGTCCAGATCGGGGATAGTGTGCTCAAAATGTGGGAAGAAAGGACACCTAAAGAAAGACTGCAAGTCTCGGAAGGGAAAAGAAGGAGATGCGCAACAAGAAACTAATCATGAAGTGAATGTGACAGGTGATGTGTTGCAAGATGCTTTGATTCTTTCATTAGAAAATATTATTGATGCCTGGGTGGTAGATTTAGGTGCCTCATTCCATGCCACACCTAATAGGAAAAATTTTCATTATTATGTTCAAGGAGATTTTGGACAGGCTCGATTAGGTGATGATAAACCCTGTAAAATCATTGGAATGGGTACAATTTTCATAAAACATCAGAATGGAAATCAATGGATATTGAAGGAGGTAAGGCATGTTCCAGATCTGAAGAAAAATCTGATTTCAATAGGGCAGTTGGGAGGTGAAGGTTGAATAAGTACTTTCATAGATAAAACCTGGAAGGTCACCAAAGGATCCTTGGTAATAGTGAAAGGAGAAAAGGTTGGTACATTGTATTTATGCAATGGTATTTATAATTTTGATAATGCTTTAACCTCTAGAGGAGAAGATATGGCATTGTGGCATCATAGCCTTGGGCACATGAGTGAGAAGGGGATGCAGATTCTTCACTCAAGAAATTTGTTTCCAGGTTTGAAGCATGTTGATTTAAAATTTTGTGAGAATTGTGTTTATGGAAAACATAAGAGAGTCAGATTCCTTAGAGTTGGGAAAGAAAAGAAGAGTGAAAAATTAGAGATTGTGCATACTGATGTATGGGGACTTGCTCAGGTATCATCTCTTGGTGGCTCTCGTTATTATGTTACTTTTATTGATGATGCAACAAGAAAAACTTGGATTTATTGTATTCAAAATAAAACTGATGTATTTGATACTTTCAAGAAATGGAAAGCTTTGGTTGAAAATGAGATAGGGAAAAGGTTGAAGTATCTCAGATCAGATAATGGAGGTGAATATTGCAGCAAAGAGTTTGATAGGTACTGTTCACAGAATGGAATTCGCAGAGAGAAGACAGTTCCATGAACACTACAAGAAAATGGTGTGTCAAAAAGGACGAATAGGAAAATCATAGAGTGTGTAAGGTGCATGAGATTGCATGCAAGATTGCCTTTACAATTTTGGGCAGATGCTGTAGATACTGATGTTTATCTAATAAATAGAGGGCTTTCAAGTTCCTTGGATGGTGGTATTCCAGAGGAGGCATGGACATGTAAAAAGGTAAACTACTCATTTTTAAAGACTTTTGGTTGTGAAGCCTTTGTCCAAATTAATAAAGAAAATAGAACAAATCTTGAGGAAAAATCAAAGAAATGTACCTTTATTAGATATGGTGTTAATGATTTTGGTTATCGCTTATATGATTATGAAAATCACAAAATCATTAGGAGTAGAGATGTAATATTCAATGAAAAGGTCTTGTATAAGAATTAGTTGCAGGAAAAGAAATAAGAAAAAGAAAACATAGAATACAAAGTGCTTGATGATATCACAGGAAAAGTGATGGTGCCTGAAAATCATAATGATCAACAGCTAAAACAACAACCACAATAGAAACAAGCACCTCAAACACCGGAAAGTGGTGTTAGAAGATCTACCAGGATAAGTAGACCCCCTGAACGATACTCTCCTTCATTATATTATGTATTGTTGACGGATTCTAGTGAACCAGAATGTTATGAAGAAGCAGTGCAGGTAGAAACCATGAAGAAGTGGGAGAAAGCCATGAAAGAAGAGATGGAATCCTTAGCACATAACCAAACTTGGGACTTAGTCAGGTTGCCTCCAGGTAAAACAACATTGCAGAATAAATGGGTTTACAGGCTGAAGGAAGAAGATGGAGGAAAATAGAGATATAAAGCTAGACTTGTGGTGAAGGGGTTTGCACAGAAGAAAGGTATTGATTTTGATGAAATATTTTCTCCTGTTGTTAAAATGACTTCAATCAGAACTATTTTAAGTCTAGTAGCAGCTGAAGATTTGCATCCTGAGCAGTTAGATGTAAAGACAACCTTTCTCCATGGGGATTTGGAGGAATAGCTATATATGCAACAACCACAAGGAGCTAAAAGGGAAGGAGAAACTAGTGTGTAGGTTGAAGAAGAGCTTGTATGGTTTAAAACAGGCTCCAAGGCAGTGGTGTCTAAAATTTGACAGGTTTATGTCTGAACAAGGTTATACTAGATGTCACTCTGATCATTGTGTTTATCTCAAAAGAAAAAATGATGGCATCTATATTATATTGTTATTGTATGTAGATGGCATGATTGTTGCAGGTTTTAACATGTAGGAAATAGATGTGCTCGAAAGGAAATTGGCAAACACATTTGCAATGAAGGATTTGGGTGCTGCAAAACAAATCCTTGGTATGAGAATAACTAGAGATAGGAAGAATCGCAAATTAACATTGTCTCAAAGTGAGTACATAGAAAAGGTGTTGAAAAGGTTTAATATGTAGAATGTAAAACAAGTTAGTATACATTTGGCTAGTCATTTAAAATTAAGTAAGGAGGCATGTCCCAAGACTCAGGAAGAAACGGCTCATATGTCTAAAGTTCCATATGCATCAACAGTTGGAAGCTTAATGCATGCAATGGTCTGCACAAGGCCTGATATTGCACATGCAGTGGGAGTTGTAAGCAGGTATATGAACAATCCAGGAAAAGAACATTGGATAGCAGTGAAGTGGATTCTCAGGTATTTGAGAGGTACCACAAATCAAGCATTATGCTTTGGTGGTTCAAACATTTCTCTACAGGGATATGTTGATGCAGATATGGCAGGTGATAGAGATAATAGGAGGAGCACTACAGGATATGTATTTACTGTAGGTGGAACAACTGTTAGTTAGGTTTCAAAAATCCAAAGTGTTGTTGCACTTTCAACAACATAAGCAGAGTATGTGGCTGCTACAGAGGCTAGTAAAGAAATGATTTGGTTACAAAGGTTTCTGGATGAATTGGGTAAGAAGCAGGAGTTGGGCAAGTTATACAGTGATAGCCAGAGTGCCATACATCTTGCAAAGAACTTTGCATTTCTTTCAAGGACTAAACATATACAGCTCAAGTACCATTTCATATGGTCAGCATTGGAAGATGGATAATTGAAGCTGGAAAAGGTACACACTAGCCAGAATCCTGCAGATATGCTAACAAAAGTTGTAACCAGGGAGAAATTGAGAATCTGCTTAGTTTCATTTGGTCTTCAAGTATGATGAAGAAGGTGAGAAATAGCCAAGTCCAAAGTGGAGTCATTGTCTAGCAACTGAAGCAGCGATGGAGTTGCTATAATCAGTCTCCAAGTGGGAGATTGTTGGGTGTGGAGCCTTATTATCTTCTGTATTCAAATGTTTCGGCCGGATGTATACCCTAGGAAGACTGTACACCCCTCCACGCGGGGGGGACTTGTCCCCCCCTCGAGGTTCCGGGGGGGCTAATCCCCCCCAGCTGGGGGGTCTAGGGGCCAGCGGTCCCCTAGAGTTAAAAATAGATGTAAAATTGCCTTGTAAAAGTCTAGTAATTTCTAGTCAATCTGGGCCGTTCATTAGGCAGATGATCTGACGGTAGAAGTTATGTTTAGTTTAGGGTTTTTTTCCCTAGAAGGCAACCCCTCACTATATATGAGGGAATTTTATTGCGTCTATGCACATCTATATTATGAGTAAGGAAGAGAGAGGAGATTGAGAGTGAAGAGGGTGTTACAACGGATTCGCTGTAGGTTGTATCTCTTCAGTTTGCTGGATAATATAATAAAGAAGGACTGGCTGTTTCTCCGTGGACGTAGCCAAAACTAGGCGAACCATCTATATCTGTGTCTCTCTTGTTTTATGTGTTTATATTTCTGCAATATTTTTTTGTGTTCCATTGCTCCGTAATATATAATTTTCTAACATGGGGCAAGTGTCATTGACTATGTGATGTGTTCACAAAGCTTGATAGAAAAGAAAGATGAAGTTAAGATTAGAGAGAATATTTGGGACTTAAAACCATACCATAACCCAATTTATATAAAGTTATCATGGTTAGAAGAAAGACAAAATGGGAGAAAAACCCAATGCTCTCGGCAATCAGCATCAATCACTATCAAGGGGAAAAATTCTTCTAACACAAGAAAATTGTACTATCTTCAAAACAATGTTAGAGAGATTAATTTAGAAGGAGAAAACTGTTTCAAAAGCTTCAACAGTCATGAGTTAACAAATATAATCCAAAGTGCACTTGATAAGTGCAAAAGAGCCAAAAATAGGAAATCATAATCAAATTGTTTCCCTATAAATGCTTGGTTTGATGAGGAATGCAAAATGGGAAGGAGAACCTTGAAAAAGGCAGGCAAGGAGAAGATGAATGTAAAGTTATATAAGCAGATACTAAAAAGGAAAAAATATGAGTTCATGCAAACAAGGTCAGAAAAGTTAATATATCTAAGCAAAAATAACCAAAAGCTTTTCTGACAGGAACTTCAACCAAGGAAGAAGCAAATCAAAAATAATATTACAACCAATCAATGGTTTGAATATGCAAAGAAACTCTATGAGAAATAATCAGAGGTGGAGCCTCCCTCCAGGATTAACATGACTACAAAGCTCTTCATGCTACATGAGGTGGAGATTGGAATTAAGAAGCTGAAAAAAGGAAAGGTAAAGGACTTGGTTGAACTTCAAGAAGAGTATCTAAAATGGGCAATGAATACTCTTGCACCACACAACATAGAAATATTCAACAACATTATTCATCAAGGATTCCCAAGGGACTGGAAAACTAGCCCAACAATACCCCTTTTCAAAAGTGGAGACATTAATAATCCTTCCAAGTATAGAACCATTATGATCAATTCTTTGTTTGCAAAGCTTTTCGACAACATGGTAGAAAATAGAATCAATAAGTGGGTAGAAGTAAAATAAAATAGGGCAAGAGGACAAATAGGTTTTAGGCTGAAGCGTTCTATAGTGGGTCATGGTATCACGTTGAGACACATTGTTGAAAAGGTTTGGGAGGACAAAGAAGAAGCATTTTGCTACTTTGTTGACTTCAAAAAGGCATTTGACACAGTCCCTAGAGATAAGTTGTGGCATAGAATAGAAGAAATTGCAATTCCTTTGCATTATAGGGTCACTCTCCATAGACTTTATGAAGAGGTGAAAGTCAAAATTAGAACCTCAACAGGTATTTCAGAAAGCTTTAGAAGTGACATTGGAGTCAAACAAGGTTGCCCTCTATCTCCTACTCTTTTTGGCTTATATATTGATAAAAAGGAAGAGTGGCTAAATATGCAAGGTGGAGATGGCTACAAGGTGGAGATGGTGTTCGGTTGGGGGAGTTTGTGATAAAACTTCTTTTATATGTGGATGATATTGTATTGATTTCTAAATCAACCCATGGATTGAAAATGAACCTATATGCCCTTGAGTATTTTTATAGAGAAGTGGGGATGTAAGTCAATACTAGCAAGACCAAAATAATGATTTTCTCTAATAAAAGGAAGTAGAGCCAACAAACGTTCTTCTTTGAAGGCAACATTCTTGAAGAAGTAAATGAGTACAAGTACCCTGGGATTGATTTCAACAACAAACCTAATTGGGAGGACTGTAGAAAGAAGATAATTTTAAGAGCGTGGAAAGCATTATATGATCTTCAAAACAGATGTAGAGAGGCAGAGCTATGGGATTGGAAAAAACTAAAACACATTTTGGACCCCTAATTTGTCCAAGGATACTATATGGGTGTGAGTTGTGGGCTAGCATAAACCCCATCTCAAAATGGAAACAAATTGAGAAAATCCAAAAACACTTGATCATGAGAAATTTTAAAATAAAAAAATTGGTATCTTATGAGATAATATTGAGTGAAATAGGAGCAACTCCCATCAAAGAAATTGCTACAATGCGGCTCATAAGATATCTAAAAGGCATTGAGAAAATGGGAGTAGGTAGATGGACTAATTTTATCTTCAATGAAGGCACGAGTGAAGGAAAGAAAACATGGATGAAACAAAAATACATATGGATGCAAAAATGGAATATCTACATCAATGCCTATCCCACAAATAAAAAGTAGCTAAAGGATTTTGTTATGGAGAAGTTTCGTAAACGGGTATGGGGAAAATAATTTAGTAGTAAGAAGAAGTACTACATTGAGGAATTCAAGCCTATGTGTGATCTACAACAAAAATAGCTCATTGGAGCTAGCATTCTGTGGAGGGTAAAGGTTCTTATTTCTTAATTAAGAACCAACTCACATCAACTTCGATGTGAAACAAGACGGTGGAAAAGGCCTAAATAATCATGGGAAGAATGGGTGTGTACATTTTTCACATTTGGGCCAGTGGAATGGGAAAAACATTTGATTTTTGAATGTGATGCATTCAAAGACATAAGAGAAAGTTATGGGAATATGCTAGCATCGGTTTTTTGGCATTGTCTTTTCAGTGAGGGGATTGTTGGAAAGTTGGGCCAGCTCATCATCAATTTGAACAAGAAATGTATTGAATTGAAAAAGACAAAATGCAGGGAACTAATAGTCCCATAGACTATTTTTAGTCTTGTGGACGTTAAAATATCATTTCATTTCATTTCGTTTATCCCCCTTGCATTACATGGTCGAAAAATTTAAAAGAAATTACAAGATGAACAAAAAAACATTTCAAATCATTTGAGTGAAAAATAATAGTTTCCAGATTTATAAGACCAGGGAAATTTCAAAATATAGAGCACTTCATCCTTCCTCTTTCTCTTCCTTTTTTTGTAATTCTCAAAAATAGATTTCAATAACTAGAAAGAATAATTCTTTCAATATTAAAAGATTGAAGATTTAGATTACAACATTTTAAAACAAATTTTTTAATTAATAAAGTATATTTATGACGAAAAATCCTTTGTTAATGAAGAAACCATGCTTAGAAACCATACATAAATATTAAGGTCTTTTTTTTGAAGTATCATGCATTTTTCCTTAGGATGATGCTCTCATCATATCAAACTCTTTTTTACCTTGGTTTTAAAATTATGAAAAAATTAATACTATCTTTAAACATGTAAATTTATTGTCAATGAAAAAAAAATTACATAAAGAACGAGAGTCATATCATATATATAACCTCCCTAACCTCATCTCAACATGCCATGTGTCCTTGATTACTAATTCAAAGGTAATCACTATGACAAGGATGTGACACTGCCTATTTATTTTCTAGTGAATACAACATTTCTAGAACTAACTTTATCACTCTAAAAAATACATTCTAGAATAAATTTATTGAGATAATAAATCTATCTAACAACATCAACTTTTGGAACATGAGACTAACATTTTATCACTACCCAATTCTCTTTCCTTGGCTCCATAATGAACCGAGTCTAGGTGTTCATTCCAAAATATATATCTTGCCTAGTGTCAATCAAATACATCAAGGAGCCTATCAACTTCTTGTACAACTGGGTTCCACAAATTTTGAATCTAAAAATATCACCTTTTCTAGAGTAGTGATCATGGGCATGACCATAGGATAACAATGTTTCATCAACTACATACTAACTTTACCTAAGGAAATTATCCCTTGATCTATTCCAAACCTAAAAAACCAAGAAGTAATACATCATACTGATGGCCTTAATCTTGAACTCAATTGTCATGTTAGTTTTTCACCTTGCAACGAGCATCTCTAGAATCGTAAAATATAAGTTAGATACATACAACACCAAAATGAGTATATTAGTCCCAATACATATATAATATAAGTTACAATTTGTTTCATTTTTAATGAAATCCATACCTTGCAAATAAGTTAGATACGTACAACACCAAAATAAGTAGATCAATGCTAACAAATATATAATATAAGTTAGGATTTGTTTCGTTCTTAATGAAACCCATACCTAGAATATATCCTTCTTTATTGAAATATCATGATATTGGTCTATACTAGAGCACATACAAGACTTTATTAAGCCTGCAAACATGGGATTCCTTCCCATTTATCTCAAATCCAAAAGGTTTATCTATGTACCTTCTTCCTAAACGATCCCATTAAGAAAGTTGTCTTTACATGCTTTTTATGTATTCTCCATCCCATAAATGAAAATAAGGACATAACTTCTATAATATAAGTGCACTTGGAAACTAGAGAAAATGCTTCTCATAGTCTACTCTTTTTAGGAGAAACCTCTTGTCACAAACTTCATTATGAACTTTTTATTGTTTCCATCTATTGCATGCTTGATCTCATAGAGCTTCCTATAACTCACTACTAAATTCCATTCTAGTCATGGCCCTTTGTTCCAAATATCATTCTTCATGATGAAGGTGTACTCCACCACCATGGTATCTTGCTATGCCTTATTGTATATTTCCTATGAGAAGATAGAAGACTCAAAATCTATAATGTTTCTTTATAATTTCATGTAGTCTAGAAACTTCTTCAAAGCTTTTCTCTCTTAAAGGTGATCCTCAAAGCCTCAACACACTCCTAAGAATCCCTCAAGGCCCAAGTGAACCATTGAGGTCTCGTAAAGAAAGTGGAAGGGTTTGTCTCCTCCTCTTTAGTTAAATGATGTCGTACTTCTCTAGAAATCACTAGTGACCTTGGATTAACCTTCAAAGCTTCCTATTCCTCATCCTTTTTCACTAGGACAAGCTTATGGGACTTTCTAGATGCAAATTCATGCTCAAACATTATATCACTACTTTCTACCATCTTCCTTTTCTTTGGAATATAGAACTTGTAGGCATTTGAAATCTTCTTGTAAACTACAAATAAACCCCTCTTGCTAGAGTGTTACAACTTAGTTCTGTTTTCTATTATTACATGAATATAAAATGGAAAACCAAAGATATAGAAACTGTTCACCTCTAGCTTCACACTAGTAAATGCCTCCTTCAATATCTTGTCCTCCAAGATGTCGTGAGGACACTAATTTTAGATGTAGACAATTGTTTTACATTCCTACACATAAAGAAACATTGTCAAATCTTAATAATGAAGCTTGGCCTTAGTAACACTTATTATGGATTGATTCTTTCCCTTTACAAATCCTCTTATTGTGGGTTATATGGAAGATTTAAATACATCTTTAGTCCTTTCCATTTTAGAAGCCCTCAAAATCCTTGGTGGCATACTCCCCCCCATTATCCAATCCCAAGACTTTGATCTTCTTTACTATATAGTTTTTAACTATAGATTTGAACTTGTGAGACCTAGTAAGGAGGTCACCTTTTGTCTTTAGGAAATGATTCATGCTATAAGAGAGAAGTCTAAGAAGATTCTTGACCTAATGCATTTAGATGTTTTTGGACTTCTTTTTGGTCCTCACTTCTTTCTTCTTGTGAGCTGCCAGTTGGTAGAGATTCGTAGGTGAAGATATAATATCCTTATAGTACCGTAGAGATCATTCTCTTGAAATAATAATGTAACCCTGAATTTTCATGGTAGAGAACTTGAGTCACCATCTAGCCTATCTTCAAATATGAGGCTAGATGAGATCATCTTTGTATTTTAATGCACAAATTATGAGATCCAAAAATTATTCCTTAAGAAAAGGAATATTGATATTCTCTAAATGTTGGGTCTTTCTTTTTGGTAGTTGATTTACTATTGTAAATACTTGAGAATCTCAATTAGATAAATAAATCTAATGTCATGTGAAATTTTCAACCCATGCAACTGCTGTTATAATGTTCTCATGTGGAATAAATAAAAAAAAAATATATTTAAAATCATAAACATAATTTTCGAAGCATTGTGTCAATCACATAATAGTTGAAAAATGAACAACAAAATAAATAAACCACTTATCACATAGGGATTTCTCTTTCAGATTATATTTTCATTCCTTTTATAAAAGCTTACAAGGTGATTTCTATAGACTAATTAAAACTAGTAGTCATGCAGTAATTACATCACCTAGATCCAAGGTTGTACAAATTTTGCATATGAAAAGGATAGCTATAGTTGTGTCATGGTGTAACACCCTGTGAATGCTACCTACCATATCACTTGTATTTTATGGGGCATGGAATGTATTACTGAAATTTAATTCATAATAAATTATATAGTGGGGTTCCAAGAATGTCATTTTCTAAAACATTTATGAAAACTACATGTTAATCTAACCATTGTGCCCAACTCAATCATATATTCCTAGTCATCTAATCAACTCCATAAGAAGGAAAGAGTTACATAGGCATACCTATATAAAGCAGAGTTTATACCCATGCCATGAATTAAATACATAACATGTCTCTTATTCTAATCATGTATATTGATTCTAAAAATTTACCCCTAGAATCAACACACATATTTCTTACACATATCAGAACTTATCATTTATTTATATTTGTATATAATTACATATAGTAACCAAATCATGGCCTCTTTTTCTCATATTGGTTACCTTGTGGATCTATTATTCCACAGTGTGAACTCCTCGAATATATATATCTATATATATACACACTCACACTATGGGATCAAACCCCCCACACATATATACACACTACTGGGTTTATCTACAATCATATATATATAAAAGATTATATGTAAATCCATGTGGTGGTGGTGGTGATGATAGTGGTGGAAAACACCTGAACATTTACCTATTCAATTTTTAAATTGAAAAATATAGAAAAACACATTTATCATATTTATTATTTCTTATTTTTTAAATTATTTTCACACTATCTCTACTATCATTTTTTGAAAATAAAACATTTATCCAAATTATTATATTGGAATGATAATGATGACAGGTTAGACAAATACAAGCACCGGAGGCATAGGCATAATATTTTATGTTTTTCACTCTGCATAGAGGTCCACCTTTGAAAATGGGCAACACCACATTATTGATCCACTCAAACTTTTAGTGTACAATAATATTAATCACACCCCAACTCTCACTATTCTATTCGAGGAGTAGCATTAAGATGACATATACATTCATGTAAAACCAAGAGCCATAAAAGTTACAAAATGATAGGAAATGTTTTACAATAATTAAAATGATAGGAAATGTTTTACAATAATTAAAAGATGATAGGAAAAAAAGTGTTATTAAACCTCTAGTGTACAATAATATTAATCACATCCCAACTCTCACTATTCTATTCGAGTAGCATTAAGATGACATATACATTCATGTAAACCCAATAGCCATAAAAGTTACAAAATGATGGGAAATGTTTTAACAATAATTACAAGATGATACGAAAAAAAGTGTTATTAAACCTCGAATGATAATGATTTTGGAGTGCCATAATTGTGGTGTGGATTATATATATATATATATATATATATATAATATATAATTAACATTAACATAGTAGTTATATAACAATAATTACAAGAAGATATTAAAAAGTGTTATTAAACCTATAATTATATATATATATATATGAAGTAGTTTTTAGTGTGATTTTTTGGACTTGTTGGAATTTGACTGAAAAAAGTGAGATCTTAATTTGTGTTATTTAAATTGGTTTTTTGATTGTATATATAGATTCAGAACTTTGAAAAATTATTAGGGCACTTCAGTTGTGCAGGACAATTGAGTTATCTATATGCTTGTGATTTCAATAAATTCCTACCAGTTTTTAGAGAAATTATAACAGAAAAACCTACCAGAAAAATTTCCAAAATATCTCACTAAATACAACTAAATTACACCAGTATTCATATATTTACTCGTAATCATAATTAACCATCATAATTAACTTAGCGAGTGGAAAAATATATATTAACACAATTAAACGTCAAAGGGATACCCAGGTCGAGGTAATGTAGATACCAGGTCGATTACATCAAATTTAATATTTGTGTTTAACAATATTTTTGTGAGTCCTAGCCGAGCTGACGTCAACGACCATATAAATTTTATGTCTATAACGTTAAGCTTTATACAAAAGGTCTGAAGCCCAATCCAACTTTCATAGAGTCTATTCATTAATATCTAACCCATCAATTTTATATGTCTTAGCGAAAATACAATTGTCTAGACTAGCACTAGTGATTATGCAAGAACCGTTACATGGGTCTCAGAATGATACAACCAGTCTTATTATGAGTATGTTGCGAAGCCTTGCCGGGAATAATGTTGGTAACCGAGTAAGGGCCTATCATGTCATTAACCATAGTAACGAGCTTAACGTAATAGTAAGCAAATCCAAGTTGTTACTAGAAACAATGGCAGGGATTATAGTCGGTGATTATGTATATACAAAATTAAAATCAGTGAGGCCTCACTGACATTGACTGCTCTATGTCGCCATAAATTTTGTATGGAATGGAATTGTGTTAATATATATGTGTTTACAAATATGCAACTAACATAATCAGGCCTGCACCGAATCCCAGTGGTATTGCAAAATCCTAAGATTCATCCAATATGCAATATAAAGTCTAAATCCTTCAACAGAATTACCATTACCCTTAACTATAAACATATCTACTAGATTATTCATTTTGGTCATATAATTTTTTTAGTATTCATGCATATTTCATGTAAAGGAATATATTCAATTTTTTTTAATCATAATTAACATACTCAAGAATAGAAGGGCATAAGTCTTGTTATTTATCTGGTTTATTGTAAGTTTTGTTATTTATGTGGTTTATTTAACCTGCAATTGAATGAGAGACTTCCACCCTCCTCCTAACTAGAGATTAGTTACATTGTATTTCTTTTATAGTTGATCATTCCCAAGCCAGATCCAAGGTATGAGGACGTTATAGGTGACTTAGGAAGCATAGTAAGATAGGAATGGTTCCACCAAGCTTTCACAGGGCTCTCAAGCACTAGATAGGTAACTAGAGTGGGAAAAGACATCATGCTTAGGGGGAAGTAATATAAATTTATATAATTTTGTTCCATTGCCTCATCACTGCTAACTTGGTCCCACAAAATTGCTAATTTGAGCTATGACATATCATGATGAGAGGGGTAGAACAATGCCAATTTGCAAGTAGAAAGCATGGGACACATGCAAATGGGTTTGGGGAAAAAATCTAAATGAAATTATGTAGTCAAAACATTCTAGTTGATAATAAAACAACGGTGGATTGTTAGATTCATTCACGTTGAAAAAATTAGGAAGAAGCATCCTTGCTATAAATGAGAGTTGCATTTTTTGGGTTTATTTGGGCAGGCATGTAAGGCTTTAGAGGGGAGGGTGTTGAGGGACTAATGGGATAGAAAAAGGACTCATGCTATGCAAGTTAGTTGAGAAGACATGTATGACATTGGGCAGGCTCTTAGTTTAGAAAGGCTGAAGCAAAACCTTGCCAATTTTCTAGTTATGAAGGAGAGTGGCCTTCATTTTTGCACTATCTTTTGATTAAGTGTAAATTATTTTGATGAAATCATGGTCTAGTTAGAGGATGGCTAACTAAAAAAGGGTTAATCAGAAAATTGAGCCTATGGTTGGGTGGAAAAAGACTCAACCTTCATCGATCATAGACAACTTTTAAATTAAAGTAGATACGTGTTTATGTGATTTAATTGTAATGTAATTTTTGTGAGATTTCAAGGCAATGATCCTTATGGATGTGCACACAAATTTATTGCTTGTTGCATTTAAAATTGGATTTGTGTGTATATGGTTACATGATTGAATTTTAATGGGAAATGAGTATAACATTTAGAGGAATATTTTAATCAATTGATACCAATGATGATATAGTTGTAGTAAGCCTCTTCAAAGAAAATTTATGTTTGGAAGGGTAAGGAAATTTAGCCTCTCATCTACTTGAGTACCCTTGAATGTTATCTCAGTAGTAAAATACTTCTAGAAGGATTTGAATACAAGGGTTAGTCTTGGACCAACCATGTAAAACAAGTCTTGAACATGCTACTCAAGGGTAGGTTATCTTAATGGATTTATAAATCCTATTACAAGAGTAAAAATTTAGGTTTTGTGATGAAGACTAAGTAGTAAAAGTCTTCACTAAATATTTGGAAATAAGAAATAGTAATTATCATTAATGAATGGATACTCTTTGAAAATTTGTAAATTGAAGATCAAAATTGAGTTCCAATCCTTGTTGGATGATGTCCAAGTTTTGAGTTCTCTCTAATGACAACTATAAAGCTAGTGTAAATTACAGAAACAAAGGAAAGTGGTCTTAAACACCATTGGTCATTGGAAGTCTTGCAAAATTTTAAATCTTAAAAATGAATTCTCACCTTTCCATTTGATTTGATTTGGAAATGGGATTTTGAAGCCTTAACTACCTCAATGGAGTTGAAATAGTGGGTCTCACATGACTAGTTAACAATGGAGCAAATTGTTTTATGGCCTCTATTGTGTTCTTTATTTTTTTTATGACCTTTTTCTTCTCTATATATAATGGAATGGCTTTGCATGCTATAATCTTTCCCGAACTTTGTTTAAGAGAGAATAAAGATCTCTACCACCTTTTAAGGGATTGGGAGATCAAAATGTAAATGCCAAAAGCTATGGATTTATTTCAAATTTCTTTCCTTTAGGAGATCAAAATGTAAATGCCAAAAATTATGGATTGATCTTAAATTTCTTTCCTTTCTTCTTTTATGAACCATTATTTACTCTCTGTATAAAATTATATGTCTTTACACGTTGTAATCTTTCATCCAATTTTGTTAATAAGACTAAAAACCCTATTGACTTTTAAGGGATTTGGAAATCAGAATTTGAAAGAACAAAAATGATTTTAATATCAAGTTTCTTTCATTAGAGCTTCTTCAAAACCCAATCATGTATAGAAAAGTCTTAATGTTGAAAAGAAAAACCAATACAATTTAATCTCCCAATATAATTGGGGTTCAATCAGAAAAATAAAACTTAAAATCCCTCTATCAATTTTAAAATATTCTCTATAGGTTCTACTCAATGTATAATGAAAACGTTCTAATGGTGAGTTTGAGAAGGCCATTCATAACCAACTAGACTATGCCACGGTGGATTGTTGACATACAATAGCCAAACAAAAACATAAACGCTTGTGTATGCCTACATGATGGAGACGAGATTTTGAGGGTGAACCAAAATCCCATTTCCCCAATAAATCGTTCTTGAGGCCTGTGGGTTATGGGCCCACGAAGCCTATCTGAAACACTTCCCACCTTTTCATACAACTGGGTCTCACTTGCCTTATGGACCAAAGAGTCATTCATCATTTCAAGATATGTGTTTTGTTATTGGAATACTGAAGGGAGCAAACCGGGTGACAATGCATGATGATGTTCTCATTGTTCTTCATCCACACTCGCGCTTTGTTTTTGGGGTTCTTTATTGCTGTTGCTTCCGCAGATTCTTGCTGCTGCTCCTTCTTGCGAAAGGCTACACATAGGTTCAATAAAATCCACACAGGTCACAAAAATATGTGAGCATGTTAATTTATTATCCACGGAGGGGAAAGAAAATACACACTCTTTAATTTCTTAATACAAAACCACACACGTCTTCAAGGTAACATGTTTAGTCCATGAGGTCCTTTGCACAGTATCTCACATTGATTTTGCTCGGAGCTCCACACTTTCTCCTCCACATTGATTTGGTTGTTCACACACCATTCTTCTCTTTCTGCTAACATGGAGTACAATGGCCATGATGTCTGATTTCTCCAACGTTCACACAATCTCCGTTCTTCTGAATCGGAGTCGCTGTGGCTGTGGCCTGAGTGAGAGGCTTTGCTTTGGCCATTTGACAAAAACGCCATGGCTTCAGAAAATCCAAATCGCTGGCAAACAATTCAAACAAAAAAATACACAGACACAAATTCTCATAAGACGCATTTCATTATATATAGACTCGATTACAATTTAAGGCATCTCAACCTTAATCCCGTATTCTCTTGCAACTACATTGTATCTCCTCACTTACACTCCCTCACACGCCCATGTTTTCTCTATTTCTTGATGCCCAAACGAATTCCTAATATCTCGTTATACATACATGGCAGTTTTAACTAATTTTTTAACTAAAATTTGTTCACGGTTGGCTTGGTTATCCACGTGTCTTCTTCCTTTGGTTTTTTTTCATTAAGTTGCTTAATGGGGACGAGATTTTTGGGGTGAACCAAAATCCCATTTCCCCAATAAATCGTTCTTGAGGGTTGTGGGTTATGGGCACACGAAGCCTATCAGAAATGCTTCTCACGGTCTCACTTGCCTTATGGGCCAATGAGTCATTCATCTTTTCAAGAATTGGGCTTTGTCCTTGGAATATTGAAGGCCCTTGCCAGAAAAACCAGGTGAAAATGCATGATGACATTCTCATAATTCTTCATCCACACACGTGCTTTCTTTTTGGGGTTCTTTGCTACTGTTGCTTCCGTGGATTCTTGCTGCCGCTCCTTCTCTATCTCAGGTCTGTTTACTCTGCGATGCTCTAGCTCAAAATCCATTTCGCGCCAATCCTTTCCCTTCTATTCTAGCAAAACTTTGCGTGGTTTCACATCTCTAAAGGGATTAACCTTAGGATGACCTTGAGGGGGTTCAACATCAGTGAGAGGACTTTGTGGGTGGCTCGAGTGGGAACTGGTGGGACAATTGAAGGTTTTGCTCTCAATCTCCGAGTCCACTTTAATCATCACCCCTTTTAGCCAAAACCTTCTCCCTGCGGCAGGCATTTCTGAATGGATTTGACTTTGGCTTCATCTTTAGTGCATAGATCTTTGGAGCATTTGATAAAGATGATGCTGACAGTGGATCATTCCTTGGTCGACTGGGCCAATCCAATATAAGTTGAGGCCTTCCCCTGTCACTGTCCTTATCCCTGTCTGAAAAAACAAATCGCTAGCAAACAATTCAAACAAAAAATACATAGACACAAATTCTCATAAGACGAATTTCCATTATATACAGACTCGATTACAATTTAAGGCATCTCAGTCATAATCCCATAATCTCTTGCAACTACATCGTATCTCCTTACTTACACTCTCTCACATGCACACGTTCTCTATCTCTTGATGCACGAACGAATTATTAATATCTCGTTATACATACATGGCAGTTTTAACTGAATTTTTAACTGAAATTTGTTCACTAACTGAATTCTGTTCATAGTTGGCTTGGTTGTCCATGTGTCTTCTTTCTCTAGTTTTTTTTTCACTAAGGTGCTCAGATGCTCCTGCATCAGACTCCCGAGGTACAAAAATTTATGACCTCTTGGTCATATGCATTTCCTTGTCCTTAGCAATTCTACCCACTGTTTCACTTCTTCAATGGAACTGCCTTCATGGTCTTCTGTGAGCTGCAACCAAACCTTTGCAATAGCAAGTCCTCCCTGCTACCAGATACCTTACCAAGCTCCTCTCCTAAGCTTAGTCTTTTGGCATTTCTCTGGTTCTCTCCTCTCAAACCAATTGAGCACTCCTGCTCTAGGTTTTCCGCAATCTTCTGACCTTCACAAAATAAAATAAAAAATTACAAGATTACAAATCTTCAACGAAACTGTACCTCTGCTTTCTTCACATCAAAAAGCTCCTTTCCATAGGAAATCTTTTCCCTCTCTGATACCACTTGATGGGGACGGGATTTTGGGGGTGAACCAAAATCCCATTTCCCCAATAACCGTTCTTGAGGCTTGTGGGTTATAGGCCCATGAAGCTCATCAGAAACGCTTCTCACGGTCTCACTTGCCTTATGGGCCAACGAGTCATTCATCTTTTCAAGAACTAGGCTTTGTCCTTGGAATACTAAAGGCCCTCACCAGAACAAACCAGGTGACAATGCATGATGACGTTCTCATCGTTCTTCATCCACACACGTGCTTTCGTTTTGGGGTTATTTGCTGCTATTTCTTCCGCAGATTCTTGCTGCCGCTCCTTCTCTGTCTCAAGTCTATTTCATCTGCGATGCTCCAGCTCAAAATCCATTTTGCGCCAATCCTTTCCCTTTTATTCCAACAAAACTTCACGTGGTTTCGCATCTCCAAAGGGATTAACCTTAGGACGAGCCTGAGGGGGTGCAGCATCAGTGAGAGGACTTTGCGGGCGGCTCGAGTGGGAACTAGTGGGATGACTGGAGGTTCTGCTCTCAATCTCCGATTCCATGTTAATCGTCACCTCTTTCAGCCAAAACCTCCTCTTGGGGGCCAAAATTTCCAAATGGATTCGACTTCAGCCTCATCTTTGGTGCATTGATCTCTGGAGCGTCTAATAAAGATGATGCCGACAGTGGATCATTCCTTGGTCGACTGGGCCGATCCAATACAACCCGAGGCCTTCCTTTGTCATTGTCCTTGTCCCTATCTAAAAAACCAAATCGTTGGCAAACAATTCAAACAAAAGATACACAGACACAAATTCTCATAAGATGCATTTCCATTATGTACAGACTCGATTACAATTTAAGGCATCTCAGCCTTAAAACCGTAATCTCCTACAAGTACATTTTATCTCCTTACTTACACTCTCTCACACGCACACATTCTCTCTCTCTCTTGATGCACGAATGAATTTGTAATATCTTGTTATAACTGAATTTTTAATTGAAATTTGTTCACTAACTGATTTCCATTCACGGTTGGCCTAGTTGTCCACGTGTCTTCTTTCTCTAGTTTTTTTTCATTAAGATGCTCGGATGCTCTTGCATCAGTTCGTCCACCCAAAAGTCTGTGTAGCATGTGTACACATAATCTTGGCACCAATCCAACTTGAGCCCACACGAATGCAGCCATGCAAAGGCTGGTTGTGATGGAGAAGGGTATGACAGCCTTTACAATGGAGGTTACCCTCATACGTTGATGTGTGGACACCAAGCTAGTCCATCTTTGTACAAATAAGGGCTTTGCATTCATACGATGATATTTGAGGGGGCCGAGAGTGCCCATAGGTGAGGAGAACGAACTTTGAGGCCACATATTGGATCGTGGTATGGGAGTAGGTTTGTGGATTTTGGGCCTAGCCAAAGGGTATTTTTCCGGCCTCAAACCATCCCAGAAGTCCTTGGTGGTATTGGGGTCTTCGCACACTTCAGAGGAATTAACTGCTGTTTCACTCCAAACATCTGATAACCGTCTAACCAATCTTGTTGACTTATCGACATCAGATCTTGAGCGTTATGATGTGGGATTACGAAGGTGTTTAGACCTGGGTCATGTCATGGTGTATAATCAATCTTATGCTGTTTTTAATTTTCAAAGGTGTCATGAGAATTAGATCTGCTGCCTATCATTATGGAGGTTTGTGGCTAAGTTGAAGAGTCCGACGTTATACTTCTGAACCTAAAACAACCACTTACAATTCACATGGATATGTATATAGTCATGAATAAACATGTTTAGGTATTTGAAGAGCCTCCTTCAATTTGATGACCATGACCATAAAAAAACCTTGATTCTAGAGATAATTCCATCTTGCTATAGGCCATATTACTTCTCTTTTTAGCATAAAAGTGAAATTAAGCATTTAGTTCAAGGATGACTAGATACATGAATCATTCAACCAAGTTGCATCATCTTGGCATGAAATAAAGATGATTTATGGTAGTTGGTATATAATACAATGAATTATATAAAATTTCAACAAATTATAAGTTTCCCATTCCAATTGATGTGGTACTAGATGAACTCCATCGTGCTATCTAATTCTCCAAACTCAATTTATGTTTTAGTTATCATCAAATCCAAATAAAAAATGAAGATGTTTCCATGACATCCTTCCAACTCATTAAGATCACTATGATTTCATGGTTATGCTAGTTAACTATATCAATGCTCAATACACTTTTGAGAGCGTCATGAACAAAACCTTTAACTCACAATTTCACTTTTGAGAGCCTCGTGAACAAAATATTCAACTCACAATTTCAAAGGCAAGTCTATTTTTATAGAATTTTGATCTATAGTAGGACTTGGCATGATGACATCTCTCATTTAGAGACATTTCTTCAAATCTTAGAAGAAAACTAATTATACACTAAGACATCCAGGTGTGCATTTGATGAATGAGAGGTTGAATTTATAGGTCATGTAATTTCTCAAGAAGGGGTTAATGTTAATCCTTAAAAGATTGAATCCAATACAAAGTGGCCCATCCTTTTAAATATTACAATATTAAAAAGTTTCTTGGGTGTCACTGACATAATGTATATACATTATCAACATCAAC
Organism: Pinus tabuliformis; assembly: GCA_031772625.1. Lineage (NCBI taxonomy): Eukaryota > Viridiplantae > Streptophyta > Pinopsida > Pinales > Pinaceae > Pinus > Pinus tabuliformis. The sequence goes on from CM062808.1 coordinate 520,667,298, forward strand.
AAAGAGGGATTGTTAGTCTAATAATGCAATGCCAACGACAATATGAAAATCAAATTTCAATAATATAAGATCAATTCAAAAGAAAACCCTTCCTCTTTATTACTTTAACAATGTTTAGATTTACATGACTCAATCTTCAATATTTAAATAACAATGTCACTACAACAAATATCTTAACATATAAGTAAGGTTAAATTCTCAACTCATTTAGACTATCAATTTATAATTTGCAACACATCACCATATTAAAGAGGATGACAACTAAGCATAAAGGGGATAATCAAATCATCATAAGGATAACGATATGATTCACATATTATTTCTATTTTAGAAGTTCATCCATGTTGAAAGTTCTTTAATTTACTTAGAATCTCCTAATTAAGTGACTCATTTCCTTCTCTAATAAAGATAAATCCCGGGGCTTTAAGTTCCATGGCCTTAGACTCATGAAATTAGCACATTATTTAATGGTTAGAAGTGTGTTCCTATATTTATTAAGGATGCAATAATCATAAGGAATGATTTTTTAATTTATAGGTCTTTTGTCCCATTCTTACATGTACATTGTCACAAAGATTAGAATAAAGTCCTAGAGAATAACAATTACTTGTCTTGGGGTAAATACATGACATAACCCATCCCATAATAGAGATGAATGCCTCATTAAAATATTTAAGCTCATTCATAATTGTCACATAATATTTTTATGAATTTATTTACATGTTTTCATGGATATGGGGAATGAGCCATTTTTATCTTCGATGAGGAACTAAATCATGTAACCTAATGACCAAAAATAGATGTATTCACCTAATTTAAAACATTAAGAACATTCATAATAGATGTAATAACATTTCATGTAGAAGAAACATCAATTGGTAAGGGCGTGAGGGATTTAAACAACCCTTTATCTAAGGAGGCAATCACAAATAAATAATAAAAATAATCCATTCTTGTAAATCATAAGCATCAATTCCATCATTCTTGAATGAGATTTATCATTCATAACACCACAATTCCCACCTTTAGAACTCCAAAATTTATCAAGAAATGACTAACTAAGCACTTATAGGACACATTTGCACCTGTTCTAACGGTAGCAATAAATGGTTATGCTCACAAGTATACTTAAGGAAAATAATGACTAGGTTGTTATTGTTGTTCATAAAATTAGTTGGCACACCCTAAAATGCCTAAAAAATTCCAAAATTAGGTTTTCAAATCTATAGGAATTCATCTAATTTGAACCACTAAATTAGGGTATGAATAAGGCAAGATTTACTTATATATGAATCTACTCAAATAATTCAAGGGAATTCATGCAAAATTATAGTTATAAAGAATTGGAAAAACAATTAGAAGAAAGAGGAACCCTTTTTTAGATCTTTCAAAACAAGATCTCTTAACACCTTATTAAAGAGTTACATGGAAATTGTAACTTTTGAGTATCAATCATAAATTGACAAGGAAATGGTTCCCTTACATAGTTATTATAGTTCTTCACTCTTGAACTGCAAAATAATGATCGTCTTGCTCTTGCATTTGAAGTAAAGTCTATAATGCATGATATCCAAAAAACTAAAATTGATTTGGATATTCCTCTTATTGCTTTTCTCAAGGAACTTTATCCTACTTACTCCAATTATCTTCAGTCATTGCAAGCAAATTGAAATATTAAAGACATCAATTTTGACTCTCTTGTGAAAAATATTACTGAAAGAGAGAAAGCTTTTGGAAAGAAGACAACCCTTGAATCTTCTAAAGAGGTTGTGTGCCTTGCTCATAAAGAAAGGCATCCTGCTCAAGATTCTTTAAGAGGAAGAGGTGGTCGAAGATGAAGAGGAATATATTTCAGAGGTAAGGGGGCATACACTCTCAAGGAGAAAAGGTAGATTTTCACTGCATACACTACAAAAGAAATGGATCACATGATGCCTCTACATGCAAGTTACCATGGGACAAAATTGAGCAGCAAAGAAACCAACAGAAAGGTAAAACTGATGATACAAACAAAGGTAAAGCACCTGAATCCGCTCACTATGTTGTGGCACAATGTAATATTGGAGTAAATGAAGATTTATTTAATGCTTCACTTGCTACTTGGAAAATAAATTGGTTGCTTGATTTAGGAGCAACTTGCCACATGATTCATAGGAAATATTTTTTTGAAGAATTTATTGACAATGTTGATGGAGTAGTATACTTTCCAGACCAATAAAAAATCAAGCCATCAGGGCTTGGCACATTTATGCTTAAACTGCTTGGTCTTCTAGACTTTCTTCTACATCATGTTCTATATCTCCCACAGCTGAAGAGAAATTTGTTTTCCTTGGTCCACATTCGCCAGCAAAGTCACTCCATTCATATGTTTGACGACAAGCTTGAGGTAAGAAAAGCATCTGACCACTCACTTGTCATGAGGGGAATAGAAGAAGAAAGGCTTCTCAAGCTACAAGGAACCTATGCTCGTGGAAAACATTTATCATACAATTCTCATTATGCAGAAGGTACACTTCCATCAAGTTTATTATGGCATGCTAGATTAGAACATTTGAACTGTGACAACCTCCGCTTGTTGAAGAAAAATGGTATTGCTAGTTTGCCTACAATTCCCAGGAAACTTAAGCAATGTGATGCTTGTATTCTAGGAAAGCATAACAAGCAATCTTTTCATGATTCACATTTAGGACCACATAGAAAACTTGAACTCATTCATTCAGATTTATGTGCTCCAATGCCTATTGCTTCTACAAATGGAAATAAATATATGATGACATTTATTGATGACTACACCAGAATGTGTTGGGTTTATTTATTGAAGAACAAATATGATGCTTTTCAAACATTCAAGAACTCTCATAAATGGATTGAAAACAATGCACAATCTCATATTGGGTTTATTTGCACTATAATGGAAAAGAATACACATCAAATGAATTTGAAAACTATCTTCGCCAACATGGGAACAAACATCAAACAACTGTGCCTTATAATCCCCAATAGAATGGTGTAGCTGAAAGAATGAATAGGAAAATATTAAATATGGTACGATCCATGTTCTTCTTGAAAAATGTAAGGATAATGTTTTGGGCTAATGCTGTTCTATGTGCTGCATATATAAAGAATAGATGTCCATCTAATGCTATTAGAAATAAGACTCCATATGAAATGTGGTATAGACATGTTCCTTCGGAAAAGCATTTGAGGGTCTTTGGTTCCACCTATTATTCCTTGATACCAAAGGTCCATAGAAACAAACTTGGTGCAAGAATTCGTAAGTGTATCTTCATGGGGTATTCAAACACCTCCAAAGCATACCATCTCTATGATGAAGTAAATAAAAAGTTTTCTTGAATCATCCAAAATTGACAATGTTGTTGAGCGGAAACTTGATCGCTTAGATAGATTTTCAAATGCAAAATCATTTCAAGAATTTGATAATCATATTCCACATCTTGAAGGGGGGATTCCTATACTAGATTAACATGTGGAATCTTCTTCTGAAGAACACTCTCCTCTGCATGAAACTACAACAATGAATGATGCTTTAAGTGATGTGATTGATAGAATTGGGAGACTCAACCTTGATTCAGTCCCAAATCAATCAACAGAGTAGCCTGGACCATATGAGAAAGGTCCCCCAAAGTGGCCGACAAAGACACTTGAAAGTGTTCATCCTTATGAGGTTGGAAAGACAAGAACTAGATATTCAAACCGGCAAAATGGAGGTGATGTAGATGACTCTAATTCACCTATTGATATGGATGTTTCTTATGATTGTGAATTGAATTTGTCTATAGATTTTGAACCAACTTGCTTCAAAGAAGCTGCTTTTCATGATGAATGGAAAGAAGAAATGCAAAAGGAGTATGATGCCCTCATAAAGAATGGCAATTGGAAGCTGGTTGATCCTCCATTAGGAACCAAACCAATTGGTTGCAAGTGGGTCTACAAGAATAAGTGTAAAGCTAATGGCTCACTTGACAAGCACAGAGCTAGGCTTGTGGAAAAAGGTTTTGCACAGAAGGAAGGGGTTGATTATGAGGAGACTTTTGTCCCTACAGCAAAATGTGCTACCATCCGGACACTCTTTGCCCTAGCAGCTCAGAACGGTTGGAAAGTCCATCAAATGGATGTAAAAACTAATTTCTTGAATGGAGATCTAAAAGAGAATGTTTTTATGTCCCAACCTGAAGGATTTGCTGTGAAAGGACATGAACAAAAAGTATGCAAACTTGTGAAATCCTTGTATGGCCTCAAACAAGCACCGCGAGCCTAGTATGAAAAACTAACTGAGCATCTTATGAAACTCAATTTCAAAATTATGATCTTGATGATGCAACTTTGTTTGTCAAGAAAGTTGGCAAAACAGTTGTATATCTTGTGGTATATGTAGATGATCTTTTGATGACAAGGAACAATGAAAGCTACATTGCATCCATAAAGAAGGAATTGGGGAAAAGTTTTGAAATGACTCATTTGGGCTATGTTCATCACTATCTTGGTATTTAAGTAACCGAACATCCGAAGTCCATATTTATTTCTCGAAAGAAATACATTGGAGATCTGTTGAACAAGTTTGGGATGATAAAATGCAATCCTCTTACTACTCCAATGGAACAGAACTTAAAGCTCACATCTATTGAAGGAAAAGAATTTGAGGATGCAACAAAGTATAGACAACTTGTAGGAAGTCTCAACTACCTAATTACTACCAGACTAGACATTTCGTTTTTTGTTGGAATCCTCTCCAGGTTTATGCAAAAGCCTTGTGAGGGACATTGGTCTGCTGCAAAAAGAGTTCTAAGGTACTTGAAGGGAACTCAAGACTTTGGAATCAAGTATACACAGGTGGACGACTTCAATTTGATTGGATACTTTGATTCAGACTTCGATGGAGACAAAGAAACTGAGGTATTTACTTCAGGATATGCTATGAGTCTTGGATGAGGAGTTGTCTCCTGGAGATCATGCAAACAATTAGTTCTAGCAGATTCCACAATAGAAGCAGAATACATGGCAGCAGCTGAAGCAACAAAAGAAATTGTGTGGCTTAGGAAAATTCTTAAAGATTTGTAGGTAAAACAAGTACAATCAACTCCACTCATGATTGACAATACCTCTGCAATAAAGTTGGCCAAGAACCCAAAGTTCCATGACCGAACGAAGCACATCAATACCAAATATCATTTGATTCAACATCATGTTGAGGCCAAAACAATCCATCTCCGTCATTGTTCCACTAATGAGCAAATTGCCGACATCTTCACCAAAGCACTTGGAAGAGAAAAGCTTGAACGATTCAGAATGATGCTTGGACTCACCAACATCCCTTCAGATTAAAGGGGGGAATGTTGACACCTAATCATCTGGATTGGGTGAATAAATAAAATCAATGTAAATAAATAATAAAAGATATGAACAGTCTTCGGGAGATGAAGTGAACAGTCTCCCTCATGTATATAATAAAGACCAACCTGAAGGAATAATATGAATCAATTTGTGTTGAGGAGTTACTGCCTGGTCTGAAAGTTAGCATTTATGAGTTATACTATTACATTCACATATATATTTTGCAAACTCATTTACTATTCACAACAATATTTTTCTATTCATTACCTACATAACTTTTATATCAAATATTTATAACAAATAATCATTATTCAAACAATCTTGCATACAACCCAAATTTCACATGCAAATACTTTGTTGATGCTATGAAGAATACATTGTTCAAATAATTTTTCACAAAATTAGAACTGCACACATGCATACTTTGTTAATGCTACTAATTTTTATAAAAACTAGATTGTGCAACAAAAAGCCATGTATATGAAGAACAAAACATCTATAATAATTCTTTGACAAGATGTATACAAACAAGATGTACAAACTAATTTACCATTCACAACAATATTTTGCTATTCATTACCTACATAACTTTCCTATAAATATTTATAACAAATAATCATTATTCAAACAATCTTGTATACAACCCAAATTAACAAATAATCATTATTCAAACAATCTTGTATACAACCCAAATTTAACATGCAAATACTTTGTTGATGCTATGAAAAATACATTGTTCATATAATTTTTGATAGAATTAAAACTTCACACACATACTTTGCGAATGCTACTAATTTTTATGGAGACTAGAGTGTGCAACAAGAAACCACATATATGAAGAAAAAAACATCTATGATAATTCTGTGACGGGATGTATACAAACAAGATATTCTATATTGAATTACTTGGTATGAAACCCTTCTCGTTCCTTTTATGTGTGCACCAAATTTCAACCTAAGAAAACAACTTGGAGGTTGATAGCAGGGTGGCACGGTACAATGACTTGAAAGTTGAAACAATATAAAGGTGGCAGAGTATACAGTTACCGATTTGTAGAGAAAGGTAGCAGAGTAAAACAATTTGGAATGATTAAACGGGTGGTTGACTACAAAGTTGTTCAATCGAATAGATATGTGGTTGAGTAAAATGATTTGGACCAATTAAAAGGGGTGGTTAGATTATACCATTGTTGAGTCATTTAATCAAAATGGAGAGGACAATGATGGAGTTATTTTGTCATAAGATTATTATGCAATTGAGTCATTTGGTCAAAATGTAGGGACAATGTTGGAGTCATTTGTGAGGTCATAAGATTATTATGAAATTTAGTGTATTGAAAGGCAGTGCAAAAGGAATAATATAATATTATTATTATGGAATTGACTTATTTGGCCAAAATGGAGAGGACAATGTTAAGTCATTTGTTTCATAGGATTATTATGAAATTTAGTGTATTGATAGGTTGTGTAGAAGGAATAATAGGATATGAGTATAACAATTAAGGTAATAATTATGAAAAAGTGTAATATGTATGATCGATGATGTTTAGTACTTGTATTTTATGCAAAAAGTAATAGATAATAAGAGAAAAGTAATAGATAATAATTATTGAATGCGTAAACAAATTTATAAATTTAATAATACACATTTGAATACTACAAAGGGAAGTAATTAATGGATTAGATATTTTTAGAGAAAAATAGAGATAAGTGCATAGAAAATTTTCTATGAAACATTAGCCCTAACATCATCATTTGTTATAAAAGTTAATAGTTTATTGAAATGTATTTGTCCACATTTTGTTCCATCTTTATCTTATGGAATTATCTAAATAATGATTATTAGTCTCAGTATAGTTGCATTAAATGAAAAAATTCATAAATCTAATAATGAAACACATTTGAATAAGATGAAGAAAACTAATTAATGGACTAGATAACTTTGGAGCAAAATAGAGCTAGGTGCATAGATAATTTTGGATGAAACATTAGTCTTAACATCACGGTTTCTTACAAAAATTAAGATTTTATTGAAATGTTCTTGGGAACATTTTATTCTATCTTTAATTTACGAGATTATCTAGATAATAATCATTAATCTCACTATAGTTGCATTAAATTATTATTTAAGATTAAATAAATTGGAATTGACATATTATCAATTGAATTTTCAAAACTTTATGACAAAAAAAATTAATACAATTATCATAAACTTATTTTCAAATCAATTTTAATATTTATTTCTATTTTTTTTATTATATGTATTTAATATTTTTTAAATTACAATTTTGAAATAATACAAATATAAAAATACAATAATTTGTTATATATTATCGTGCCATTACATAATATTTATTTTGAATATAAAAAAATTGACTTATAATATTATAAAATAAATTTAATTTATAATATTATACAATATTGCTTTTGTCATAATTTATATAAATTTTTTTAATTAATATTTAAAAAAAAAATAAAAAATTATTATTTAATTTCACCCAAAAAAACTACTAGAATTTAAATCAAAGGATACATAATTTTTTTTTTCTACATTTCTATTTTATAAAAAAAAATAACATTATAAAACTAATTCAAGCTCATCCATCTCATGCCATTTGCTTATAAAAATTATATTGTTTTTAAGGAAAAAATATTAGTTCGACTATATCTTTTCCTCCCCATAGTGCATTATGCATGTCCCCTTAATTTATTGATTTAAATTTTCCATTGACAATGGTTTATGATTCTATTATTTTTATCCATGACATTTGATTAGCAAAATACACGTGTAAAAAATTTATTTTTAAATTTGTTAGATAATTATTTATTATTTTAATTTTTTAATGCTTAAATACTGTTCTCACTATAAATGCTTGAAGATTTTTTTTAATTTTATTTTTTAAAAATAATTTTTAATTCTAATAAATAAATTTTAAACCTCATGAATTTAATCAAATCAAAAAATTTCATATATCTACTAATAAAAAATTAGAAAGTTAAATTTTAAAAATTTAAAAATTAAATTTTAATTTATAAAAAAAATTAATATTTAATTATACAAAAACTTTATTGAACTTTACAAATAATTTTTAAAGTTTTGAAAATTGACTTATTAAAGTCAATGCATTTTGACTCAAACTTATTACCATTTAACGAGAACGAGAACGACAGGTATAATAAGAGAAAGGTTATGATAAACAAATAGTTTTTGTGATGGAGTAATGATTACACATGATAGGGGTTTTGGAATATGATTAAAAGGCCATGGTATGAACATATGGTTCCGAAATATTAAGATATAGGACAATGTTTATTCAAATAGGTTTTGAAAAATGCTTCTCTAAATGTATTAAAAAATATGATTATTGAGTAATCATACATAAACATAGAAGTAATGCTATTTGTAATTTTAATTATATAAAAAATAAATTAAATCATTAAAAATTTGTTCTTAACAACTTGGAGAATGCCTATCAATTGGATAAAAAACTCAATGGTTGCTAGTATCTTGATGCTAGTATCTTCGTAACGCTTGTTTTCTTCTATTTTCATTCAACTATTGCTATAATTGACTTGTTTCCTTCTCACATATCTAGTATATATGACTCAATTATTAACTCATTTCCTCTTGGCATATTAACTTGTTTTATTTATCATAAATGATTAATTTATAACTAACATGTTTCCTTTTTTCACGTGTGATTAAGTAACTATAATTATTTTCTAATTTGGATTAGAAAACATTTCAAATCATTCTACGAAATGCTTCATATGAAGTATTGATCTTGTTATATAGAAATATGAAATTTTTTACAAATTCTATTTATAATAACTATGGAGTTTTTTTAAAAATAAATGTTGAGACGTGCATCTTGTATATGTCTTCTGTAGATCAATTTTTGACTTTAGTAGGATATCAATTGTAACTTTGAATATTGATTATAATATTTTGAAAAATATGATAATCACTAGATAAGTATTAATATTTTTTGGTGTAGTTTAAGTTATAGACGAAATGATCTTTTTCACGACCTGTTTAAATTGTTTAATCTGCATAATTTGAGTGTCCCAAGGGTTTTTCAGGGTGCTGAATACATTTATGCATTCAAAATTGTTTTTTAGACAAAAAAAAAATCTTGAAATTGTATAGCTAAATTTTGGTGAATTCCGGTGAAAAAGGCTATTTCATCTATAAGTTAGACTATGCCATTATTTTTAGTAAATTTAATGGTTTTGCAACAAAAATTAAATTTTGTAACTGAATAGTGGATAGTTGGTCAAATGGTTGACTAAGAAAGCCACTAGCTAAGTTATTAGATGAATCAACTCGACAATTAGGTCAACTTGAGTAGTTAACTAACCAATGATAAATGAGTCAAATAGAATAGTTAACTAATTGGTGAAACAAAACATATATTATAGAAATGGTTAGAACAAATGATGTTCATTTTTATGAAAAAAACATATATCACGAAAATGGTTAGAATAAATGATGTTCATTTGTGGACCAAAATCTACCATCACATAATTTTAAATCTGTTAACTATATTTCTCTATATATGTTTAAATAAAACTATAATAGTTATATGATTTCTTAAATATTATCCACACTATTCTTTTACATAATTATTTTTCTAAATGATTTTATACGTTAGTAAAATATCGAAAATATTTTTAAAAATTTCAAAAGTAAAAATTAAATTAATCATCTTTATTATAGTAAAAATGTGGAAGAGAGAGGGATGGCACATGGAGGGCGTAGGGAGATGATCTTTGGACCTTGAGAGAAGGTGGAATTGACCTACGTTTGGGGTATGAGAGCACTCTCTAATAATTTAGCGGAAGCATGTACCCTATTGCAAGGTTTAACCATAACACGAGACTAACGTATTTCTTCCCCAATTGTGGTTGGTGATTTAAAGCTTATTATTCATGATCTTGTAGCTAATTCCCTTTGAAATGAAAATATATTGAATAATGTTATTAAAGATATCAAAGGAATTATTTCATTCTTCTCGTGTACAAAATTCTAACATGTTCTTATGATCAAGAATAAGGAAGAAGAGCCCACGGGGCTTTGGATTGACGGTGAACGGGTGCGCTGTTAAGGCACTCCTTGTGATAAGTCACTGGTTCAATTCCCCGTGGGTACTTAGTTTAGTCTTAACTTAGAAAAAAAAAAAGAATAAGGAAGAAGATGCCATGGACAATTAAGGGGTTCTATTGAAGGTTGGAGAATTAAATATTAATGAGAATGTTATCATGTTTCCCAGTCCATGATCAAATGTTGAGGAAATATTGCAGTAAGGGATTAATAAAGGCCCATTCCCTTAATCAAATCCTGGGCAATGTGGTAGTTGTGGAGGCCTTGGTTCATGCATGGGAATGGTTTAATGACTAAGAAAGAGGTGTGTTATATCACACCTATGTCATCCTTGTGATATTGATGTGGATTTGTGTGCGTGACATATGAAAGTGAAGGTGGTATGGTGGTGACACTCATGTCAAATCCATCTAGGTATTGGGAATGACATTCATAAGGAGAATCAATCAGTTTTGAAGTTAGGTTGGGGGTGGGGACAATAAAATCCCTAGTCCTTTCCATTTTACATCACTTTAAATTCCTTGAATTAGTATTGGGAGGATTTGTATGGTTATCAAGTGGTTTGGATTGAGGAAATAATTAGGTTCAATTGGCATGATGATGAGAAGTGGATTTTAGAAATGTTTTCTTTTTTCAGAGTTATATATGGGATATTCTTCAAGATTTACTTAACCATCAATATGAATGGAAAGAGAGTGATAATTTTAAAATAAAAACAACTCTATTTGAGAATCCCTCAGTGACCTTTGATTCATACTTTCACTCAACACTCAAATTGGCTCAACCTCGGAGGATGATAACATTTCCTATAACGATTGTGGGAGAGTTTTTGATTTTTCCCATACAATGAGCCATAGGGAGTTATCTTCTAGTGAGCCCTAGATTTTTTGGACCTAGTTTAACATATCTTAGTGGTTTCAAGGAAGTTTAGAATGTTATATTATTGGTGGAATTTTTATGTTTGATTCAGTATACCCTATTATGTATGCTTTCAATATCAATTTGTTTGGTTTTTTTCGATATAGAAGTTTGGAAATTTAATTTTGATGAGGTTTTGAGTCATGGAATTCTGTTTATATGGGAGTATGTGGTGTTTATCTTTGGTTTTATAGTCTATGCACTTGTTCATCTACAATTAAAAGTTTCATGGCTAAATGACATGGTCATATATGTTTTGGGAATTTTGATGTCATATTGGGGTAAATTGATCGGATATGGTTATTTTGGTGTTATTTTGATTAAGATCTTATTTCATGTCTTGGTTTAAGTGACATCTCTCCCAAGATTTATACTCACATATTTCTTAGATAATGTGTCTGTTTCTAGTTTGTGAGAAAATTAAAATTTGTCACCCTAGTGAATCATGGAGAAGGGCATATCCTAAGGGATTACACCCACACATGATATTGGGGGTGGTAGTTGTGCAATTGGACAATTGTACCACCAATGACATATTCAATATTTAGCATCTCATTTAGAGAATGAAGTGCTTGACATGAACTACATATTTGTTCTTGATTAATATTGGAAATATCTTCAATTTGGGATCTATATAAGTTGCACTAAGATCCTTGAATATCTTTGCAATTATGGATGATTCTCAATAGGCTTAGATGTAAAAAATATAGGAAGAGATTCTTGCATTACAATTGAGCCACAATCAAATGATATCTAGTGTTGGGTGAATTAATTATCTTTCAATTAGGACCAGTTAATTGAAATCATACATATATTATCAACTAGGGTAGGTATTTTTATTTCAATGTTAATACAAAAAGTATATCCAAGTAACAATGCTAGATAATGATGTATAATTCAAAACTATCTATGAACATGACACAATCAGAATCAAGCCATTGTAATTGCTCGCTTTTAACATACCAAAATCATCACTCTCACACTTCAACGTCCAAATCAATCTGCACACAATTGTGAAATGAAATAACTCCTGTAGAATAAAATGACTCAATCACATGAGATCAATTGTGTATAAAAGGAAACAAAACTATTGGAAACAATTGCAGAAACCATTCAACCAAAACCTCAATCAATTAAGAGACTCACTGCAATCATCGCTTCATCAATATGTGCAATTAAATTATAACATACAAAAATGAATCTAACAAAATCCAAATACCGTTGCAACAAAATAATAATTAGTGCACACTAATAAATGGATCAATCCAGGACCTATGTTGTTACACAAGTAATTCAGATAAACTATTATACAAATCAATAACTATAATACATTAATGAAAATATGTAATAGTAACAATGAAATAATATGAAAAACAACTAAGAGGAAATTAACCATGCTGCTACACTGCCTTACCATCACAAAGGTCTCTGCTGAAGAGGAGGTCCCTTCCTACTTGGGAAGGATATAGTAATTCACAACTCACAAACTAAGTTGGTGAAATATTATAAAGACAAAAACCATAGAAGTTTTCATTAATGTTAGAAAAGAATACAGATACATAGTCTCTCCAAAAATAAAATAGTCTCACTTCCCTTTGCCGAGGAAGAGAGCTTCTTCTCTTATAGATTACATCATATCTATTCTTGAAACCACAATAAGATATGAGAATTTCTTGATTTTGTTACTGTCCAAATTGAGAGTCTTACATAAAAAATCACAACCAGTTTAGTAAGAATAAAATAATGTTATAATAGTATCTCTAAATGATGGGAGGTCAACAACAAAATACCCATAACTTTCATAACTGAGTTGGTCGTGTCGCCAAAAAGTAGTTCTCCTTACTGGCACGATGGTTTAGGTTGACTATGACAGAGTGATAGATCTTGTTGACTCTTGTTGGTACTTTCGAGAGAACAGAGTACTCTGAAACAAAGTATCAACACCTTGGCAATCATATAAAAAAAAATAATCTTAGAGTATCGACAACACAAAACTTGGAGAAATAACATAGCATACAAACAACAACATTAAAACAAAGTAGACTATCTTGAAAAAACCTCTTTGTCAATATTATTAATAAAATCACTCAAAATAGGCAACCTCTTATCAAAATACAAGAAAAATTATATAAACTAGGGTAACATAAGACAATGGCATACATATGTCAAAACGAGGATTAAAGGAGTAGCAAAGTATGAATATGTGGGTAAACACATTGGAAAAGATGGACAAATGAAGGTAAAAAATATGCCAATTCCACATCCCAACATCTAGTTTGAAAAATACAATGGAAATTGTCATTGAAATTTGCAATTTTCTTTAGAAATAAGATAACAAAATTTGTGCCATTTGACATAAAGTGGAGGATATGTTGGAGTAAGGAATTACTGAGAGAGGGGGGTGAATCAGTAATTAGCAAGGTTCTTAAATTTTAAGCTCAATTCTTAATTTCCTTTCACTTTTTCAAGTTACTCATGAGAGAATTATTAATACAATATATATAGAACAAAGTAAACCATGCACATGAACACACAATCCATCAATTGAGAAACATACACATATTGACACTGATATTTTTATGTTGAAACTGAAAGGGATAAAACTACCATTTGGTTTGTTATTATGATGTAATTTAAGCTCCTACTTAAATACATCAAGTTCTTTGTGAGCACCCACTTACAGGAGACCCCAAGCCCCTTCAAGATAACAAGCCACTACTTGCCAAGAGGTACTAACCTCTTTTGAATGCATGCCACCACCTGATCTAGCCACTTGTTTTTATTTTCATACAATTTTCAAATTGAAAACATCGGCATATACAAAAGTACAATAGTATAAACTTGGTCAGTTTTACACACAACACCTTCTCCTCAACTTAGTAGTCCTTCCTTTCTCTGCCCACTTCAGTGTACACTCAACTCTATTATTGGCCCATTGTTACTCTATTTTACATTAAGCTCTTGGGTATGAGCTCCCTTCTACTCATTTCCTCACATGCAACTCCTCACTCTCTTCATGCAACTCTCCACACTCCTACAAAACAACAATGTTACATCCCCATTTGTTCAATTACAAACCTTGGTTTTGTTCAACTATGACACAATGGTCAATGTTATCTCTGTAGTCAAAAATACTACCTAAGAGTGTACTCTATGCATGGCTCTCCTTTTTGTTGTACAGTTTGATACATGACAACTACATCTGCATTAAATAGAAAAATGATCTTTGAGAATTTGTACTAAGAAGTAATTATCAGTTGAACTGTGCACACTAGGAGTTCCTTTATTAAATGTCCCTCATACAACCAATGTGTCTCTTCTTTCTTTCGCTTTACGACACATAAGATTCAAATGAAAAGTTGCAACATGCCATGAGAGCCCATAAATTTGTTGGAATGGTGTTCGTGATCTAGTTTTTGTTTAATTCCTCGTAGTGTGTAAGTAAGAACAAAGGGGGTTTGTTTCTACTCAAGACATACTCCATTAATTCATTTTGTGCAATCGTGGTCCTATCTATTCTTGAGCCATCAATTCTTTGTAGTCACCATTAATCTAGTCGGAACCAACCTTGCTATGCACATTTACTTAGTTGCTCAAACTTCTGTCTAATGCATTCGAAAATTGTCCTGGTTATTATCTTCCATGCAGACTAGGCCACACCCATATACATATGCCACTACCCCAGAGCCTGACAATTATTTAAAATGAATTAAATAAACCTTCTGGCTACTTTCTTTCAGGTGTAGAATCCGATGAAATCAAGAATTTCTAGCTTTGAAAACCTCTGTGGTGGCCCACTTTCCACATGTAAGCCTCTTGTAATGAAGACCTCCACCTATTGCCCCCATTGGAAATGCCGGATTCTCAATTAAATTTGCTTTCGGGCTTTCAACCTTTTGGGAAATATCTGTTATGGGTTCTGTTGATTGATGGTTCTATTAATTTTTGTTCCTCTAAGTTGGTCCACTTTCTACCTATCAAGCTATTGTAGTGAATACCTTCACCTGTGAGCCCCACTAGAAATGACCGAATCTCAATTAAAATTTCTTTCATGATTTCAACCTTCTGGGAAATCTCAGTTACAAGTTTTGTTGATTGATGGTTCCATCAATTGTTGTTCCTTTGAGCTAGCCCACTTTCCACCTGTCAACCTCCTTTAATGAAGACCTATACCTATAGTCCCCACTGACAATTCCCAACTCTTAGTGAAAAAAAAAATCTAGCTTTCAAACTTTTGGGAAATTTCCATTACAGGTCCCATTGATTGATAGTTCCATCAATTTTTGTTCCCGCTAGAATGACTCTATACTATCCTAGATCACTTATTTATAAAGTTCTGGGATTCTGAACCATTGATTGTTGTCCACGCTAGCCAAAATCCAAACTATCCTAAGTCACTTATTAATAAAGTTATGGGCTTCTATGCTTCCAACCCGACGCTTTGTTAGCGAATCCACTAAGTACCTCTTCCATAATTGGCAAATCCGGAAAATTAACTTGTCATTAAAAAGTCCCTTAGCTACTTTTGGCACTGCAACTATGACTTTGGAGATCCTTACTTTGACTTTCAATACATTTTGATCCAAGAGACCATTTACAGACTTCCACATACCATTGGAAATATTTTTCTGAGAAAAATCCAACTATTCCATTACCAAGAGCATTTGAGCTAAAGTTAAAAGGTAAAAACTACTTGAAGGCATGGGAATCCCCAACCATCATAATTATATTATGATAAGAGCTCAAGCTTGCTACTATGATGATTCTCTACAATAGACTATAGCAACCATGGGACTTCCGCTAAGATAGACATGCCATGCACACCAATGTTGTCTTGGTTGACAATTCTAACATACTTAATTCCATCGGCCATTTAGAAAAAGCCAATGGCCTAACAATATTCCCCTTTGACATTGATGGAAATAGACCAAGCTCCCCCTGAAATCAAGCATGGTTTTCTCCATCATTGTTATTGCATTAGCATTAATAAACTTCTCCCCCTTTGAGATCAATGGCAAAGGATTCTCCTAAAATATCCCCTTGAAACACTACATCCTACTCTTCAATTGATATGAAAAGTTGAGTAGCTACTAATGCTCATTATAATTAAGTCATTTCGGTGTGGGAGTCACAAATCCAATCTGTTACGGGAGTTTTCTTGCCAGTGGCTTAGTGAAAATATCTGCAAGCTGCTCTTTAGTGGCCACATATTCAAGTCAAACAACATTAGCAAAAACTTGTTCTCTTAAGAAATAAAACTTAATGGGAATGTGCTTGGTCTTTGAGTGAATGTCACGCAGGGTTACCCTTGCTTTACACCATAGTATGCATAAAAATGCATAAACACAATTGTCCCAGGTATTTGACTCTCAAACATCTAACCTATCTAACCCCTGTCTCTGCCTGTTAGGCTTACATTTATACATAAGGCCTCTAAAACCAATTCCTGGTTTAGATCCATGAATTCCTTAACAAAATTCCTAAATCTCCTTCTTGTTCCTAAAACTCCTCTCTAATCCCTAAATCCATGAACTGACTCCTACTCTAAGATTTACAATCAATTCTCAATCCCTAAATCTCTCAACTATCCGAAATCTCTCATGTTCTCCTATATTCAAGAACATTTACAAATATGCCTCACAATAAACAATTAATTCTCTATTCTAGATTCTCTCATTAAAATCACTCAAAACATTAATAATTACATTTAATTCACTCTTAGGAAACCAACTTCCTTGAAAGCACAATACCCCTATGTATACCAAAATACAATGATTTTTCGTTGTGTGAATGCTCCTGCATCAGACTCCCAAAGTAGAAAATTTCCATGATCTCTTGATCATGTATCTTCATAAGTTGATTGAAAAACCTCCAGGGTCCCAAACTTTAGTTTGTAGCTTACCCAAATGCTTTGTTCCTTTGCTGTTGTTGTACTTCTGCTGTTTTCTACTCTATCTTTCTCTCCTTTTCAATCAGATTCAAGTTCTGATTGATCATCCTTCCTGCTATTGTCAATCTCCTCCATATGGTCTGTTTTATCATTAGCTACCACATTTCTTCAATTTCTATCTCCAGCACATCCTTGGACTGGTCCATACTTTGCCACTTACTTCTTTTTCTTTCTCTTTGCTTCAGGTTGTTGTTTGTTGTTCTCCAGGTCTCCATACTTTATGTTGCAATGCCCTATTAGCTATGCTTTCATTGTCTGTCAGATTAGAATCTGATCCTTTCTTCCCATCTTCCAGCTTATCTTGGCAAAGCTTAACTATTAGCAAAAATTTCTCCTTTGTTGAGTTTCCTTTCCACTAAAAAATCCTTAACAGTTTCTTCCATTACTACTTCTTAAGGCTTGATCTCTTTTTGCTCTCATACCAAATGATGCAGGGTTACCCCTACTTTACACCACAGTATGCATAAAAATGCATAAACACAAAAGTCCCAGGTATTTGAATCTCAAACACCTAACCTATCTAATCCCTGTCTCTGTGTGTTAGGCTTACATTTATACATAAGGACTCTAAAACCAATTCCTGGTTTAGATCCATGAATTCCTTAACAAAATTCCTAAATCTCCTTCTTGTTCCTAAATCTCTTCTCTAATCCATAAATCCATGAACTGACTCCTAATATAAGATTTACAATCAATTCTCAATCCCTCAATCTCTCAACTATCCTAAATCTCTCATGTTCTCCTATATTCGAGAACATTTACAAATATGCCTCACAATATTCAATTAATTCTCTATTCTAGCTTCTCTCCTTTAAATCACTCAAAACATTAATAATTACATTTAATTCACTCTTAGGAAACCAACTTCCTTGAAAACACAATACCCATATGTCCACCAAAACACAATGAGTTTTCTTGGCCTGAATGCTCCTGCATTAGAATGATAGGATTTTTAGAAATTATTATAGCACTAGTGTTGTCACATATGATTGGAATTGGATCAATCAACTCTACCTTGATGTCCTTCAAGGTCTACTTCATCCATAGAATTTGTGTACAACAGGTGGCAGCAAAAATGTACTCTAATTTAGTTATTGATAATGAGATAGACTTTTGTTTCTTGATGATCTAAGATACTAAACAAACTCCCAAGAAGAATGATATGCCAAAGGTGCTCTTCCTATCATCAATACCGCTTTCCAAATTAGCATTAGCATAGGCCTTTAATTTAAACTCTCCGCTCCTAGCATACCACAACCCATAGTGTGTTGTGCCTTGCAAGTATGTGATGTTTTTTTTACAACAATGTCATGGCTTTCATTGAGAAACTTGAAATTTTTCCACCAAGCCTACTACTTGCATGATATCTGGTCTTTAGGATGTGAGATACAACAAGTTTCCTATCATTGATCTATAGGTTGTCTGATTTACCAGAGGTGTCTCATCTTCTTTGTATAACTTAAAATCTATAACCATGGGGGTTATAACCAGCCTAGATTCTTCCAGTTCAAATTTCTTCAATGTTTTTCGCAAGTACTTGGATTTGGAGATGAAAATGCCATCCTTTGATTGAGAAATTTGTAGTCCTAGAAAAAAGGATATTTCTCCTATCATGGACATCTCAAATTATGTCTACATATAGTTTACAAATTGATGTCCCAACTACTCCATATCGCTGCAAAAGATTATGTCACTTATAGAAAATACTACAATCAATAAGTGGTCATGTTCAGACTTTATATACAAATTTCTATTTGCAATGACCCTATTAAAGGCTTGTTGCTGAAGTTATTTATCCAATGTAGCATAATAGGCTCTAAGGGCTTGTTTGAGCCCATATAATGCCTTTTTCAATTTGCAGGGAAATTCTTCATTTTTTGTGAGCATGAACCTTCTTGATTCTCAATGTATACTTCTTCTTCCAGATATCCGTTAATAAAATCTGACTTCACATCCATCTGAGACACCTTTATGTTTTTATGACTAGTAAAAGAAATAAAACTTATGATAGCTTCAAATATTTCTATAGGTGCAAAGGTTTCATCAAAATATATCCCCTCTATTTGGGCATACCCATTTTAGAATGAGAGAGTGTTGTTCCTAATCACATGATCTTGCTCATTTAGCTTATTTTTTAAGACCCATTTGGTGCCTATGACATTTTTCTCTTTGGATCTTGGAACTAGCTCCCAAGTGTCATTCTTCTCAATTTGATCCAGCTCTTCATTCTTACCTAGGATTGATCCTCACTTCCCTGACTGATATCCTCCTTGTTTGAACACAAAGTCTTTGATAACCAATAATTTGACGTTTAGGATGTTGTTTATGTACATAACTTGAGGGAGTTTTTGACCTTGGTGTTGTACTTATTTCTTCATCTTCATCATCTTCCTCTGTTTCTTCTTGGTTTGAGAATATTGTGACTGAATTTTGTTTTCCATATGAGTTCATGTTTCCTTTGGAAGACTAAGATTGTGGTATTATTTCATCCACTACTATGTCAATGTAGTCTTCGACTCTCTTTGTCCTTTTTTTGAAGCACTTGTATCCTTTACTCTGGACTGAGTACCCAAGAAATATACCCTCATCAGCACGAAGATCAAATTTTCCAAGATTTTTATCATTTCTTTTGATAAAGCATTTTCTCCCAAACACCTTGTAGTTTTTTTCTAGTGTAGGTCTCCTTTTCCATAGCTCATAGGGAGTTTTATCACTCTTAGGCATGAGTTGTGTTCTATTTTCTAGATACAATGCTTCTTGTGTTACTTCTCCCCAAAAGGTGTTGGGTACAACTACCTCATCCATCATAACTCTGGACATCCCTTGAATTGCTTAGTTCTTTGTTTCTACTACTCAATTTTGTTGTGGGGTTCTAGCCACTGAGTATTTACGATTGATGCCATGCTCTTCACAAAATTATTCAGAATATCTTGAAGTAAATTCTCCACCTCTATCTTATCTTATGCAGTTGATATTTCGAATTTTCTGATTCTCGACCTGGGATTTAAATATATTGAAATTATTCAAAACCTTTGATTTATCTTTTAAGAGAATTATCCATGTGGTTGTGGTGAAAAAATCAATAAATAATAAAATATCTTTCTCCTCTTGAACTCTTCATCCTCGTTGGAGCAAAAACATTTGAGTGAATAATCTCTAGCAGTTTAGAAGATGAGAAATTCTTTGTCGTGAACTAAACCCTTGTCTTCTTACCAAATTGATAAGACTTGCAGATCGAGTTATCAGGCTTTGATATTTTTGGAAATCCTCTTACAACTTATAAGTTGTTGATCTTTATTAGGCTATCAACATTTATATGAACACGCCTTATGTGAAAAAATCAAGTTTGACTCTTTTTACTCAGGAAACAACTCACTCTGGAATCATCAAAGACATATACATTATTATGAGTTCGAACTACCTTCCCCACTAGCTTTCCATTTCATTCCTTCCAAATTTCACAATATTTGGATAGAAAAGTCACATTATAGCCATTATCACACATTTGACTCACACTAAGTAGATTATATTTAATACCCTCTACATACAACACATTTTGAGCTTTAGTCTTTTCATCAAGACTGACTATGCCCTTACCTTTAATTCTTGTTGGAGCATTGTTGCCGAAAGTGACATTGTTCCCTCTATACTTTTCCTTTAGAGACAAGAATTTACTCTTATCTCCAGTCATGTGCTTGCAAAAACCACTATCCACATACCACCTATTTTCTTGATCATGCACAAAAAGTGCAAGTCCACATTCCATGTTTTTTCTAATCTTGCATTTCCAATTCTTCTTGTCTTTTGGAAAGGTTTGTTGCCAAGAATTCTGGTATTTAGATGCATACTCAAACCTACTTATGCACTCACTTTCATTGTGCCAAAAATTATTACATTTGAAACATTGAACATCATCCATCATGGGAGAGAAAGGATTTCTATTCCTAGGGGGAGAGTTTTGAGATCTAAAATTCTCATACATTTTGTATCTAATTTTTTCATCTCTTTCATCTTTGACTTTCTACAATTAACAAATTTATGTCCAAAGATATGACATTTATAAAAATGACCATAAAACAAATTAGGTTACTTGAAATTGGAAAGTTTATGAGTTTGTGCTGATTTTAGGTACCTATGTTGTCTTGTTGAATGATTCATTCTCCTTTGGTATGAGTTCTTTGAGAGGTTAGAATTCTTATTCCAGCATTGGGTGCATCTATGGCTTGAATTTTGTTTTCCCTCATTGAGTCTTCCTTGAAGCACCTTTGCATAGCTCTAAGGTTCTTCAAATCCTGCAGATGTAAAGTTCATATTTCTCATAAGCTATGATCTATAATATCCCAATCGTGTCTTGTTTTCTAGAGACCTTTGACTTTTCAGAATGTGGTTTAGCTTTCTTGACCCTTCAACAAACCTTTTATCCAAATCTCTCTTGGTCTCTAATTTATCAAGATATGTTCTTAGGGAGATAATTTCATCTTCTAGACTCTAACAATTTTCTTCCCATTCGATAATTAAATCATTAAGTACTTCTTCCTTCCATTTAGCTTCCTCTAGCTTGAATTTTAGGGACAAAATCTCCTCTTTACAAGGTTCATAGATCATCTCCTCCTTTTTCTTGATAACTCTTTCTTGAAGATTGCATTATCTTCTTCTAACCTTTCACACATTTTTTTTTCTTCTGGTCGAAGGGCTAATATTTCTATGCTTTTAATAGTTTCTTCAAAATTTTCTCTTTTATAAACAAGCTCCTCATTGTCTGAGTTGTACATATCTTCGTCAACTCTCAACAATTGTTCTTTTAGTTACTTGTTTATTTTTCCGTCGTTCTTTAATTCATTAAGAGCACTAATGAGATCCCATTCAAGGTCCACTACACCTTCTTATTCTTTAGAATCTATAAAATTTTGTTTATTGGAGTCAGCTTCAAGTTCCATAAGTAAACATTCATTTGACTCACCCTATGAAGAGATCTCACTTCCATATTTGATTTCCGAGCTATCGTCTTTGGAGTAAAGCCCCTTCTTAATGTAAATTTTTTTCTTTTTATGTCTCTGAGTTTTGTATTTTGAATCTTGATCTTTTTCCTTTTGATTGTAAGAACACTTTGATTCAAAATGTCCAAATATTCCACAATCAAAGAATTTGAAGTGAAACTTCCCTTTATACTTCCTCAAACCACATTTTAATTTCTTGGAAAAGTGAGATAACTCTTGATAAGATTCATAGCTAGAACACTCTTGATGATCTTTGTGCTCCTTTTCCTTCATGGACACCTTGGAAGTTGCCTCCTTTGATTCAACCTTCTCTTTTCCTACTCTCATCTCATAAGTTGTGAGAGTACCAAGTAGCTGATCCATTTTGAGGCATTTTAAATCAATCACTTCTTCAATGGATAATATTTTGGCATTAAATTTCATAGGAAGAGATATTAAGACCTGAATAATTACATCTTCTTTGATGGATTCACCAAGTCCTCTAATCATATTGGTACCTCCATAAAATTTGAGGAAATACTCTATTATGATTTTTCCTTCAGTCATTCTTAAGCTTTCAAACTTCATTTTGAAGGTTTGAAGTTTGGCCTGCTTGACTTTCTCATCTCCTTCATGACTTTGATCAAGCTTGAACCTTACTTCCCCAACAGTCTTATAGTGCATAACCTTTACAGGTTCAGATTGAACAAGGCCAAAGAGAATGGAATTATTGGATTTATCATTATTTACATACACCTTTTTACCATCTGCATCTATGGGAGGCACATTAGGGACATCATAATCTAGCAACAAAAAACTCCAAACATCTACCCCTATGGACATGAGATAGACTTCCATTCTAACTTTCCAAAATGTGTAGCTTGTCCCATCAAAGACTTGTGTCTTACTTGAGTAAGCAACTTGAATTAATATTATAGACATAATTCCTTATAGATATACCTTCCAATGGTTAAATTGTTCCTGAAGGAACCTTAGCTCTAATACCGATTTTTGGAATAAGGAATTACTAGGGGGGGTGAATCAATAATTAGTGAGGTTCTTAAATTTTAAGCTTAATTCTTAATTTCCTTTCACTTTTTCCAGTTATTTGTGAGATCATTCTTAATCATATATATATATATAAGTAAACATTTCACATGAACACACAATCCATCAATTGAGAAATATACACATATTGACATGGGTATTTTTACATGGAAACCCAAAGGGAGAAAACCACCAATCTATTTGTTATTATGATGTGATTTAAACTCCTATTTTATTATATCAACTTGGTTGTGAGGACCCACTCATAGGAGGCCCAAACCCCCTTCAAGATAGCAAGCTACCACTTTCTAAGAGGTACCAACCTCTTATGAATGCAGGCCACCATAGACTACCACCTACTCTATGCACCTATTTTTCTTTTCATAAAATTTTCAAACTGAAAAAAAGGCATATACAAAAGCACAATAGTATAAACCTGGTCAGATGATACACACAACACCTTCTCCTAAACTCAATAGTTCTGCCTTGCTTCGCTCACTTTAGTGCACACTCATCTCTGTTCTTGGCCCAGTGTTACTCTATTTTATAGTCATATCTCGGGACTAAAATCCATTTTACTCACTTCCTCATATGGAACTCCTCACTCTCTTCATGCATCTCTCCACACTCCCATAAACAAATAATGTTGCAACCTCATTTTTTCAATTAAAAAACTTTTTTTAATTCAACTTCCACACAATGGTCAATGATGTTTCTACAATCAAACACACTACCTGAGAGTTTACTCTGCAAATGGCTCTCCTTCCTGCTATAGTGTCTGATACATGACAACTACATCTGCATGAAATAAAAGGATGGGATTTGAGTGTTTATATTGAGAATTAATTCTCAGTTGAATTGTGCACACTAGGAGTTGCTCTATTAAATTTCCCTCATACATAGAACTTGTATCTTATTTGTTTCTCTTTACGAAACATAAGAGTCAAGGGAAAGCCCGTAGCACACCATCGGAACCCATAAATTTGTTGGTATGGTGTCCTTGAACCATTTTTCATTTAATTCCTCATAGCGTGCAAGTAAGAACAAAAGAGCCTTGGTTTTGCTTGAGTCAGACTCCATTAATTCATTCAATGCAATTGTGGTTCTATCTATTCTTGAGCCAACAATTATTTGTAGACACCATTAATCTAGTAAGCACCAACCTTACTATGTACATTTACTGAGCTGATCCAAATCCTCTCTAACATATTCATAACCATCTTGGTTATGATATTCCATGTAGGTTGGGCTACCATCATACACATTCCATTACCTCGTAGCCCGAAAATTCTTTAAAATGGATTGCATACACCTTTTGGGTACTTTCTTTCAGGTATACCCTTCCAGGTATAGAACCCACTGACTTTAAGACGTTCAAGCTTTGAAAACCTCTGAGCTTGCTCGCTTTCCACTTTTCGACCTTTTGTAATGAATACCTCTCCTTTGTTTCCTCACTAGAAATGCCTTAATCTCAATTGAAATTGCTTATAGGATTTCAACATTCAAGGAAATCTCCATTAAAGGTTCAATTGATTGACAATTATGTTAATTATTGTTTATATGGGTTGGACCAATTTCCACCTATCAACCTCTTGTAATGAAGACCTCCACTTGTAATCCCCATGGGAAATTCTTGACTCTCAATTAAAATTGCATCTAGGCTTTCAACTTTTTGAGAAATCTCCGTTATAGGTTTTGTTGATTGATAGTTCCATCAATTGTCATTTCTCTGTGTTGGCTCACTTTCCAGTTATCGACCTCTTGTAATGAAGACCTTCTCCTATTAGCCCCAATGGAAATTCCCAACTCTCAATTAAAATTTCTTTTGGGATTTCAAACTTTTTGGAAATCTCTGTTATGGGTTCCAGTGATTGGTGGTTCTGTCAATTATTGTTCCTGCTAGCCCAACTCTAGACTATCCTGGATCACTTATCAATAAATTTTCGGGATTTCAACCCGTCAATTATTTTTCCTACTAGCCTAACTTCAGACTATACTGGGTCACTTATTAATAAAATTTGAGGCTTTTGGGCTTCCAACCTAGTGCTTTATTAGTGACTCCACTAAGCACCTCCACTACATTTGGAAAATCCGCCAAACTAACATGCCACTAAAGAGTCTCTTAACTATTTTTGGTACTACAACTATGACTTTGGAGATCCTTACTTTGAATGTCAATAAATTTTGATCCAGGAGATCATTTTTAGACTTCCACATACCATTGGAGATATTTTTGCAAGCACAATCCAACTATGCCATTCTTAAGAGCATTTGAGCTAAACTCTAGAGGTGTAAATTCCTTCAAGGCATAGGACTCCACAACCATCATAGTAATCTTATTATGGGTTTTCCACTAATACTTCTACTATAATGATTATCTACAAGAGACTACAACAACCATGTGACTTCCCCTAAGCTCTACACACCATCCACACCAATTCTGGCCTGATTGACATCAATGGTAACATAATGAATGCCACCAACCATTTAGAAAAAGCCAACTTACCAACAAGATCTCTAAACAACTCTTCGACAATAGAGATCATCATACTCTTTAGATATCACTTTAGTAAATCCTCCTCAACCCCATGTCCCTAATCTAATTTTTCTAGTGTATCTCATATGTTCATAAAAATAAGTCATATGGAATTTAAAGATCACAAGTTTTTAAGGGTATTTTGGAAATTGATAGGCCTCTAAATTAGAGATAAATTAGGCCCTGTGCCTCTAAATTAAACATAAATTAAGGCCTATGACCATCCTTCAACACATTAAACCTCTCTTTTTTCATCAGATAATGTATTTTTAACTTTAATATCTTCATTAGGAAGGTTTATGAATAATTGCATATTTGTGCCTAATATTATTTATTTTTGTGGAATATTATGAGAATATTGGGCAGATTATGAAGATTTGGAGGAGATAATTTAGGGACTTTCTCTCTACTACAGGAGGATCACTATTAAATAGTAAATCAACAAGATATTAGGGAATTATGGCATAGATTGTGGAACTCTAATGATTGAGAAAATCTAGGAATGTGTTCCTTGCCATTTAATGTAGATTCCTAGTATTAGGAACTAGATCCACTAATCAAGGGATTTTGGTGGGGAAAGATTCCTACATTCACAGGAAATGGCTCTTAATCATTTTGTATAAGTACCAAGTCAAATTTTCCTCTAGGGATAGATTTTCATTAATATTCTTGTGGAGAGAACTCGTATTTTTGCAGTTCCATTGTATTTTTTTACAGGGATGTAATTGTATTAATGAAAATAATGAAGATTGGTGTCATGTTCAGCTTCTAAATCTTGTTCTCCTCCATAGGTCTCTGAGTTTTATTGGTCTTGGCCATCCCAGGAGCCTCAGAGACCTTTTGTATCATTTTTTTCCTTCTTTTCACTTCTTATTCACATGCATCTCTTGTTTTTATTTCTTTCTATTTCTACATTTAGTATTAATGATTTCTTGTTGTAGGATTAGGTTAAATGGTTGATGTAAGTTATTTTGTAGGATCACAAGCATCATTTCATCCTTGGAAAAGATTTGTAAGGTCATAGTAATCATTGAGATACTTGGATTAGTCTTCTTATTCCAAAATCTAGATTTCTGGAACTCCTTTGTGGCAACTAGCAATAAATTTCTGCTATTTTTTAGAGCATGCTAACGAGCTTCAATCAAGTTGACTCCACTTGCATTAGAATGAAAAAAGCATTCTATTTAATATTAAAATTTACCCCATTTAATTTTCACTTGATTAGGTTAGGCATTTGATGGATTTTCTAGCTCACTAGTTCTCAAATTTCTGTTTTTTAGACTAGTAATTTTCTACTATTTTTTAGCATGGGTTAATAGAGGTATTTTTAAGTGATTCTAGTTGGAATGGAGACCTAAGACATCCTAGTCAATAAAAAAATTTGTCCCATACGATTTCGATTTTATTTTCTTGGTCATTTGATAAATTATAATTGCATATAGTAAATCTATAACATCTTGTAGTAAAACAGGGGAACCTATAGGAGAACTAGTACATCATGTAGGAAATCCTGTAGCGGTTTGTTTTGAGCATGAATTGAGAAAAATCATCATTTAAGCTAGGATTAGGCCTCTACTTGACCTCCATTCCATTAAGACCATTTTAACCCTATTCCTCTGTAACTGTCTCCCCTGCCAAAGAACAAGTCAGGATTAGCATTTGCATTTATAAAACAAAAAGATTAAAAATAGTTCTTTTATATTCACACATGCACATAATAGTTAATACTCCCTAGATTAGACTCCATGCTGATTTAGCTTAAATCGTCACATGTGATAAATAGGGTTAGGTTAGGTTTATTTTACAATTAGTTCATGATCTTTATGCAATTAGAATATGTTTCTTTCCTTGTACTTTATTTCTTGCAATAGGTTAAGGTTTCCATTTTGAGCATTTCGTTTTCTGCAATTAGTTTATGATTTGGTTACAGTACATTCACTCCATTACATCATGACAATAAAGAAAGGACACATTGTATGCTGCACATATAGTGCTGATACCTTTTAAGTTTATACAAACCTCGGGTTGATAATTAAAGTCGGTAGCCTTGGGAGTTGCGGCATTCTTGTTGCAATATTGAGGCTCATCACTTTTTGGTGTTGTTGCTAAGGAGGTGTCAAAGTATGCATTTTTCTTCCCTTGTTGATTAATTTCTTTTTACATTTTTCAAAAACAAAAAAAGGCATTGCATTGGCCATATTTAATTTCAAAGATAGAAAAGTGCATTACATTAGTGTTTTCATTCAATCATAAAAATAAAAAACAAAAAACAAAAAACAATATCCAACACCAACTCACCCCCTAATTGCTCACGTGGTGTAGTAAGAGCCACATCACCATTCACTTTTGAAGGTAGAAGAAGAAAATGGAAAAGAATGTAGAATAAATGGATGGAGATGATGACAATGAGGAATATCCTCTCGGATTTCCCATTCAATATACTGATATCAATCTGCACATGAAGAACATCCCTCCATATTTTCTTCTAAAATTTCACAGTCTAAGGTCAGAGGATCCAGAAACATTTCTCTTTGAATTTGAAATTGTTTGTAGATCTTATGGTTACTTATTAAAAACTCAAAACTTGAGATTGTTTCCAGTAACATTCAAGGATAGAGCTCTTAAATGGTTCATGATTTTAGGGACTAATTCAATAAGATCATGGAATGATATGCAAAATATATTTCTAGAAAAATATAAAGATCATGATCTTGAAGAAGAAATATTTAGAATGAATCAAAAAGAAGATGAGAGTCTAGAGGATCTGATAAAAAGGTTCTTGTTTAATTTTAAGAGGGGAAAACTACATCATTTAGGACCCGACACACTAAAAACCCTCTTACTTAGAAAAATTAGGGATGAATGGATTAATATCCTTAATATAATGAGTAGAGGTGATGTATACCAATTATAATTTGAAGAAATTTTTGAAACATGCAAACACATATTAGGAGGAAGGGCAAGAGTAAGTCAATTGACATCAAGATCGATAAGTCAAGCTAAACTTGGAAATTTACTTAATAAATTTAGAACATAAATTCTTAGCAATCTAAGTGAACAAGTAGAAATGTTAAGAATACAAAATGAGAAAAAAGAAGATGTTGATATTCTTGTTGTCCATGCATAATCACATGATGTTAAATGTTGCTCCTCATTACCAAGGTTGAAGGAAGTTCACCAAGAGGAAAATGGAGCAAGTCAATTGCCAATGTAGCTATGTTATGTACCTCCAAGAGGACCATGGTAGCCTAGTCAACCTAGTATGATGCAAGAGCCTAATTCACAATTTCAAGGTTATGCATATCCACCTCAAAATAATTGGAACACACCCTTTCCTTGGGAATATTGGTCATCTCAACCCCAAAGCCAATATTGGAAACAAGGTTGGCAAGGAACTTATGGGAGCCATCCTCAATATCCTCAGTATTTTCCTCAATATCCTCATACCAAACTCCATGTTATCCATACCATTCATCACCACCATAACGCTAACCACAACCACCTCAAATATCCACTCCCACTCAACTACCTGTACTAGCATTTCCAAACCCACACATTGAAGTAGCTCAACCCACTTACAACGCTGAGGTACAATACTTCCAAACATCTCCTCTTGAGATTAATAGTATTCATCATAACTTAGGAAGAGTATTGCAAAGAAGAGATTATCTTGATATCATTGAAGGAAAACATCGAGAAGAAGAAGATTCAAATGGGAAGACCACAAAATCATGGGCTACACTTGATGAAGAGAAGACATCAAAATCAGAGGTCGAGAGAGCTCCCTCATGGTTACCATCAAATCCTCCATATATTCAAGAGAAAAATCAACAAAAAGAGGAAGATTTAAAGGTCATGGTAGAAGAAGATATGAAGAATGTTCTAGATAAGAAAGAAAAGAACGGACATCAAAATTATATTGAGGTTTGGTTCTAGAAAATCAACAAGATGGAGCTTCACTCTCTTCTTCAACCATGCTTGATCTTTTCAAAGTCAAATCATTTGGTCTTTGAAATCTAGGTACATGTTAAAGCATATATTTCAAGCATATACATCATTTTGTCTATCATCTTGATGTGAACATGGATCCATTGGAAGTATTCTTATACTTGAAAGTGATTTTGTTTTTCAAGTAGGGTAGGGTAGAGAAAAATGAAAAATACGAGAAGAAAATAAAAGTCTCAGGTGAAAATCTCCTTGGAAGCACCTCAGATTAGCTCACTGATTGAAAACCTCCATGAGGTGGTCAATGGGTTGGAAAAAATAAAAAAGAGAAAAAAGAAAAGATCCTAGGTGGAAACCTCCTTGAGGCAACTAGGCAGACCTACTAGTTGAAAACCTCCTTGAAGCGGATAGTAGGCCCAGAAGAATATTTGCTCCATGTATCTCTTTGATGAATGTAGGTGTTGTCCAATGTCTACAAGGAACAAAAACAAGTTTCCAACAAAGAAAGAAAAAATAGGCCAAACCTAGCCAAAAGAAGTCAAATCTTGACTTTCTCCTCCTTTTCTCAAATGCTCCAAAAAGGCCAAGACCATTCCAATCCATCACCCTCATCTATTTCCACCATCCATCTATCATTCTCAAGCTTTTTCCATTTAGTTTGCTTGTTGTCCTAAAAAACTACAGGAAGGCTATGTTTTACTATAGGAAACAAATACATAGAGAATACATTTATTTTTGCCATAACTTGAAAACCATGCATCCATTTAAAAATCTATTTCATGGGGATATGCATATGGATGATGGTAACATGTGCAAGCAATTTTAGAAAATTCTAATGCATGGTTTCCAAGAAATTGACCTCCATCACCTTAAGCTAATTTCCATTTTTCTCGAGATCCATGCATCCATTGACCAAATTTTTTAATTTAATTTAATTTAATTTTTATTTAATTTATGTTTATATTTATTTATTTATATTTTATATTTTATATTATATTATATTATATTATATTATATTTATTTTATTTTATTTTTAATCTTTTTATTTTATTTTATTTTTCCGGGGAGGTGCATAATGATGATGGAAACATGATCAAAAGGTTTCAGGTCAATCCGTTCTACTGTTTGGGAGATATGGATAAAACAAGTCTGCTACAAGAGGTTGTCCTAAATTACTACAGGAGTTTCCTGCAGTACTACAAGATGTTCTGAAAATCTACTGGAAAGGTAGTTCGATGGAAAAATTATGATGCAACCCTGTTTTGGGATAGGAAAAGGAGACATTGACTTCACCACATCTCAACCAACACCCATCATGACCATGTCACTCTATGGCCACACCTTCCACTCATTCCAATACCTATTTAACCTCCAACAAAGAAAGGACACAAACATTAAAAAAATGGCAGCTACAACAACCTATTTGGAAGTAACAACAATCTCCAGGCCTAACCTTTAGCCACATGCCTGAAAGAGGAGAAGCATAACTACAGGCACAATGAAACTCCTCTAGAGCTCAACAGCAATAGAGGAAGCCATCACCTGCACATCAACCAGAAGACAACCCATTAGCAAAATAAGATAACCAAAAAAGAAAAAAGTAGTCAAGAAGATTTACCTAAGTCATGAGAAGCACAACAACATCAACTCAGCAGCATCATGCATGTCTCTCCAACAACCATTAGGTAGGTACAAGTATGCAATATTCATGACCTCTTCTCTTGAGCATATTATAGATAGAAATTTGTTGTCAATGCATGAGAGGTGAGGTTTTATAAGCTAAGGATGAGTTAGAAGTATCAGCCACCTTCAACTAGTTAATTGTAGCTCACTCCTTCACTCATGCAATGTTGAAAAGTCAAATTATGAAGGGTGACGATTTCAAGGAATGGGGACAATAGTTATAAAAAGAAATCTTTGCAAAGGCCAAGTCACCACAACACTCCAAGCCTTGATCCACTTCATATTCACTATCTATCCATCATTCATCCATTCCATTTCATAATTTCAAGAACAAACCCTATCTCACCCTGAAAATTTCTAGAAAACGAAAAGAGGGCATCCTCTCCATTTTCACAAACCTACATCCTTTCTCATCACTCCCATATAGTTAAAAGACTCTGAAGTAAGAAGGAATGACTACTACAGGAAGGCAGAATGCTGCTACAAGAAGGAAGAAAGAAAAATTGTGCTAAAACCCAAAATGGTAGTGCCTAAGAGAGACCTAATCAAAACATAGAACTCCAAGGCCATTAGGAAACCAGCTAGGCCACAAGAGAAAAGAAGAAGGCAACAAAAGAAAATGAGGCATCCACCATCAAAACATAACTCAAACTGTAGTGATGAAAAGAGACTTTCCAAGAGGTCTTTAATCTCTTTCTAGATCTTTTCCAAGGCCTAAAAGATGTTATAGAAATGAGAGAAAGGCATGAGATTCAAGTTGAGGGTCTGTCCTAGGCTCAGACTGTCATTTATGCTCAAAAAGGGTTTCCTATAGTTTTAACAGGGTTTCATGTAGGGTTCTTGTAGTTTTGATAAGAGTTACTGTAGGATGTCCTAGTTCTCATCTAAAGAAATTTTAAAGGTTTCATAGGTTTCCAAATGGTGGAACAAGGTAGCAGAAGGTTTATAAGGATGTGGAAGACCTTGCCAAACTAAAAAATATTCAAGAACCATCTTGAGTAAGGGGAAGAAGGCAAACTAATGGTCTCAAGAAACAAGGATTTTTCTTTGCACACATATGTTTTTGGGCTTGTCCTTGCAGAACTTACAACAAAGATTCTTAATGCACAAGAGAGAGACCACCACGGCCATTAATGAGGCACAATGAGCTCACTAAGTTGCTTAGGGGATGAACAACACATTCAACAGGGGGTGTTGATGGGCCTTTAAATTAGACATATATTAAGGCCCATGCATCTTAATTAAACACAAATTAAGGCCTATGACCATCATTCAACACATTAAACCTCTCTTTTTGCATTAGATAATGTATTTTTAACTTTAATATATTTATTAGAAAGGTTTATGAATAATTGCATATTTGTGCCTAATATTATTTATTTTTGTGGAATATTATGAGAATATTGGACAAATTATGAAGATTTGGAGGAGGATATAATTTAGCGACTTGCTCTCTACTACAAGAGGATCAATATTAAATGATAAATCAACAAGATACTATGGAATTATGGCACATATTGTATAACTCTAATGACTAAGACAATCTAGGAATGTGTTCCCTGCCATTTAATGCAGATTCTTAGTATTGGGAACCAGATCCACTAATCAAGGGATTTTGGTGGGGAAAACTTCCTCCATTCATGGGAAATGGCTGATAATCATTTTTTATAAGTACCAACATGAATTTTCCTCTAGGGATAGATTTTCATTAGTGTTCTTCTGGAGAGAACTCATATTTTTGCAGTTCCATTGTATTTTCTTACAGGAATGTAATTGTATTGATGAAAATAATGAAGATTGGTGTCATGTTAAGCTTCTAAATGTTGTTATCCTCCATAGGTCTTTGAGTTTCCTTAGGCTTGAGTATCCCAATAGTCTCATATCCCTTTTGTATAATTTTCTTTCCTTCTTTTCTCTTCTTATTCACATGCATCTCTTATTTTTATTTTTTTCTATTTCTGCATTTAGTATTAATGATTTCTTGTTGTAGGATTAGGTTAAATGGTTGATGTATGTTGTTTTACAGAATCAAAAGCTTCATTTCATCATTCAAAAATATTTGGAAGGTCATAGTAATCATTGGCTACTTGGATTAGTCTTCTTATTCCCAAATCTAGATTTCTCAAACTCCTTTGTCGCAACTAGCAGTAAATTTCTGCTATTTTTTAGAGCATGCTAATGAGATTCAATCAAGTTGATTCCACTTCAATTAGATCCCAAAAACATTATATTTAATAAAAAAATTTACCCCATTGAATTTTCACTTGACTAGTTTAGCCATTTGATGGATTTACTAGCTCACTAGTTCTCAAATTTCTGATTTTTAGACTAGTACTTTTCTGCTATTTTTTAGCATGGGATAAAAAAGGTTTTTTTGAGTGATTCCATTTAGAATGGATAGCTAAGACATCCTAGTCAATAAAAAAATAATTTCCCATCCAATTTGGATTTTATTTCCTTAGTCATTCGATGAATTATACTTTCGTATAGTAAATCTGTAACATCCTATAGTAAAACAAGGGATCCTGTATGAGAACTAGTACATCCTATAGGAAATCTTGTAGCGTTTTTTTTTGAGCCTGAATTGAGGAAAATCATCATTGAAGCTGGGATTAGGTCACTATTTGAACTCCATGCCATAAATACCATTTTAACCCTCTTCCTCTATGCCTGTCTCCCTTGCTAATGAACAAGTGAGGATTAGAATTTGCATTTATAAAACAAAAAGATTAAAAAGAGTTCTTTTATATTCACACATGGACATAACAGTTAATACTCCCTAGATTAGAATCCATGCTCACTTAGTTTAAATCATCACATGTGATAAATAGGGTTAAGTTAGGTTTCTTTTACATTTAGTTCATCATCTTTATTTAATTAGAATATGTTGCTCTCCTTGTACTTTATTTCTTGCAATAGGTTAAGATTTACATTTTTAGCATTTCATTTTCTGCAATTAGTTTCAGATTTGGTTTCAGTACACGCACTCCATTACATCATGACAATAAAGGAATGACACATTGTATGCTGCATATATAGTGCCAATACCTCTTAAGTTTGTACGAACCCCGGGTTGATAATTAAAGTGGGTAGTCTTGGAAGTTGCAACATTCTTGTTGCAATACTAAGGCTAAGAATAAATGTTATACTTTTTGGTGGTCAAGTATAAGCGATAAGTATAGCTGGTATTTTTCAATTAAAACTTTGGTAGAAGTCTATTTTTGTATCAACCAGCCAGTAGGCCATGCATTACCATGATCTTACTTATGTATTGGTTGTACCCAAAGCATATATTTTTATCAATTTAAATTATCATTTTGATTAAACATAAAAAAAGGGTGGATGATAGAAAAATTCTCCTAATATATTAATGGCCATTAGTATTGCAACAAGGATACTACAAATCCTATGGGTGTCAAATGAATTATCAACCCATGGTTCATACAAACTTAAGAGGGGTCAACACTATGTGTGTAGTGTGTACTTATCTTTTGTCCTTTTCTTACTTAAATGAAAAACTTGAGATGAAATCTAGTTATTGATAAACCATATTAGTTGTCCTATGCTATAGGAAAAATTTATAATTGTAGGAAATGAGAAAATATATGTTATCTGCATGAAAAGGAAACAAACCATATTAACTATACTAAAATAACAACATATCTATTCTACTGTATGGAGAAATAAAACTTACAACATAAATAAAGCATGTAAACAACAAACCCTAATTTTGTAGTAGAAAGACAATTGCTACAACAAATAGGTCAAATGATCTACTTGGTCTCTTTGATTATAAATTTTCTCTTCAGAGTTCTAGGGATGTTGTATAATGTCAAGGAATATTAACCATGAGTTGGATGCAAGTTTAGATGAGTTTTGGATGCAAAATTAAAATTGTTGCAAGAGTCCCTGTTTTGCTACATGAGATAGTATAGTGAGTAGGAAAATGTAATAAGGATGCAGTTTGAAGGAAAAATTAGCTAAGGAGAGGCTAATAAATGATAAATCATGAATATCCATGTACTCATATCAATTAAAGAAGGATTTATTTTGACAATAAGTGACAATTGGGTCTCCTGTAGCTCTACAAAATAGGGACTAGACAATCAAAATACACATAAGTGATAAAGAACAATTAAAAATTAGAAACTAATGTGAAATTAATGCATGAAAAGAGATTCTATATAAATAAGATAACCACTACTAAAACTAACATCTAGTGCTCAAATCACTATGGAATAAAATATTGTAAACAAGCTAACTAATATACCCTGCATAAAACAATACTCATGAACGAATATTGAAAAATAAAAAAGTCCATGAAAGATAATAATATAGAAGAGGTCTTGAGAACTTGGGGTGGAACTTAACCCAAAGGAGATAAAATCCCTAAAGGAGCAATAATATAAGAACCAAAGATGTCTTTCATTAATTAGAAAAATTATTGTACATGAAAAGTTGCAAAGCTGAAAAACTCCTAAGTTCTTTCTTCTCTAACTCAAATATTACTAGCTTCTTCTCTGACTCCTAATGGGATACTCGACCCTCTATTTATACAAGGTAAGCGAGGGTGGTCTCATTGATAATATGACTAATTTCGATCCAAAACTCTTAAAAAGAAGGATCATGATCCCTAAGTGACCTCATAGCTACAAGGAGGAGTAATTAGTGCTTCAAGCCAGCCATGTCGAATCACCTTGTAGTAGGGAAAAATTTCAGAAAATATATCTAACTAGATATCCTCATGATCTATGCCAAATATCCTTAATATCCTACATAATAAGCACATTAGGAAGATAAAACATGATAAATATTTATCACATTCCTAACAACCTATTTAAGCTAAAAAAATATTATTAAGGGAAAAAGGAAAGGTTAGATGTGCCTTATGTTTTACCTAATTAAGAGGGCCATTATATATATATATATATATATATATATATATATATATAGATATATATATATATATATATATATATATATATATATATATATATATATATATATATAGATATATATATATATATATATATATATATATATATATATATATATATATATATATATATATATATATATATATATATATATATATATATATATATATATATATATATATATATATATATACATATACATATATATACATATACATATACATATACATATACATATACATATATGGTTTTAATCTTATCACTCGTTAAATATACAAAAGTTAAATAATATTTTCTCAAATATATAAATCAATCTAAATTTCATTTACCATTTCTTGTTAAATGTGTAATAGATCAAAATTAATCTTAATAAATAATCATAACAATTGATACTTAAATATAAACTATGACCCCCCACAATGGGTGTTTGCCTTGTACTACCTTGCTTCAAGCCAGCCATGTCGAATCACCTTGTAGTAGGGGAAAATTTCAGAAAATATATCTAACTAGATATCCTCATGATCTATGCCAAATATCCTTAATATCCTACATAATAAGCACATTAGGAAGATAAAACATGATAAATATTTATCACATTCCTAACAACCTATTTAAGCTAAAAAAATATTATTAAGGGAAAAAGGAAAGGTTAGATGTGCCTTATGTTTTACCTAATTAAGAGGGCCATTATATATATATATATATATATATATATATATATATATATATATATATATATATATATATATATATATATATATATATAGATATATATATATATATATATATATATACATATACATATACATATACATATACATATACATATATGGTTTTAATCTTATCACTCGTTAAATATACAAAAGTTAAATAATATTTTCTCAAATATATAAATCAATCTAAATTTCATTTACCATTTCTTGTTAAATGTGTAATAGATCAAAATTAATCTTAATAAATAATCATAACAATTGATACTTAAATATAAACTATGACCCCCCACAATGGGTGTTTGCCTTGTACTACCTTGCAATGTCAAATCCTAATTTTGATTTAATAATTATATTTTTTATCATCCATATCGATGCTTTTTGGGTGGAAAATTAGATAAGTAAACTTACTAGATCAATTTTAGTGGCAAGACCTAGTTTGAGGAATTGGGAATAGAAACCTTTTAGGGCTATTTTGAGGCCCTAAAAAAAGGTTTGCGTAAACTTTTTATGTGTAAGTGCAACAACCCCTCTTCCTATTATATACTAGAATAACTTTCCAGAAGTGTAATAATTGCATTAATCAGGAGGAATTAGAGAAGGAGCATAAGAATGAAGTTGAAAAAGAACAACCTAATTCTAGTGTCATGAACCATCCATACTCACTGTTCAATATGAAAGAGAAGGTTGAAATCAAGCCATATGTTGTAGTTGCTGCAAAACCCTCCAAAATTTTGGCTTACACTCAAATTTTGGAGCCTTCCTTGGCCTTTTACATTATTTTTTTCAAACACTGGAGCTCATTTCATGAGCTTTCTTGCAGTGCTTTGGTCCCTTTTGCATGTTGGGTTAACTGTCGTCTTTTGGCATGTTTGGCCGTCGTGCAATGTTCACAAACCTTTACTAATGGTTTCAAAGGATGGTATTTATGTATATGAGTTATCCCAACCATGTAAACATATTTCACATCCATACACAAAGTTTTGGTCACTGTCGCACAACTATCATCACGTTCATCTTAAAGCCTATCTTAAGTCTCACACTTATTGTATCTTGTCATGAGGCAGTCACATAGATGGAAATGCTTTGTTTCAATTTTTTGATGACCTATGTTGTTGTGTTGTCAAAGTATGATAAGTTTATGATCACATTCAAGGTTCATCATAGTTCATCACCCATCCCACACAACCATTTTTGGAAAATATTCCCTACCAAGCAACTTAGCTTAACTGGGCCCCGAATGAACTACGTACTGCATAGTCTCAACCCTCTAATTTGATAAATTTATACTTGGAACTAAGAAATTTGAATTTCCTGTCCCATAGGGCTATTTCCCTATGCAATTATTTTGCCCAACTCCTGATCTTGACGCCCAAAATTTCTCAGTTGTGTCTTCCAGTTTGCCTTGAATTTCACACTTCACATCTTCAACCCTAAATATTTTCCCTTGTCTACTAGAACTATGTAATGTGTAGAATCCTTACTCCCCTTGGCATCCAAAACTATGGAGATGCTTCTCCAAGTGTCCTTTCCCTAAGCCGGACCCCACTACCTTCAGAAACTACACAATTCTATCCTTCAAGCCTCCCTGAGCTACAAATTGTATAGTCTTAGAGCCCAAGCCCTCCCCCCCTAACTATTGGAGCTGTGTAATGCATAGTCACTGTGCCCCTCTTCCTAATCCAAGACTTGTCCTAGGCTCAGTTCATGGATAAGAATGCATCATCTTAGACTAGGTGTTTTTAGATTGATGCCTTCTTGTCATGAGTGAATTGTAGGAATAAGTACACTATCAAGTCATGGTGAGATAATGAAGAAGGAAAAGAAGGAAGGAATCATGCTAAATACTCTCTTATAGCTAAACTCACAATTGGATCAATCAAGAGAAAGCAAAGGGACTCAAGTTTTCAACTACCATCCAAGACTAAACATAATTGAAGACTCTACATGACCAAGCCATGCAGAGGTGAAACATCACTATTGTCGACCATCTATATTGTATTCAAATGTATTGTAAAGTGGAAGTCCAAAGGACACACATGAATATGGAGAGTCATGTAAGTTGAAAAGTCATAGGAAGTTGAACAATCATGAGGGTAGTCAAACAGTCACAAAGGGGAAGCATCACCCCTTGGTTATATATACCCCCTCATTGTATGAGCATATGAATTTTCACCTTGGCTCCTCTCACAAGGAATTAGAGAGATAAAATAGTTCTTTGAGGAGCAAGGAGTGGCTCCAATGTCCCACTATTGGGGCTAGTGATGTACATTATAAATATGTGACTTGGAAATTTTGCTTAATAACAAAATCCTTTAAGGCCAACACGTTTTTCATGCATGGACTATGAATGTTTGTAAGACTATTCTGTGGACATTTGTATTTTA
This sequence comes from Pinus tabuliformis, assembly GCA_031772625.1. Classification (NCBI taxonomy): domain Eukaryota; kingdom Viridiplantae; phylum Streptophyta; class Pinopsida; order Pinales; family Pinaceae; genus Pinus; species Pinus tabuliformis. The sequence goes on from CM062808.1 coordinate 520,706,842, forward strand.
TGTTTTCTTTCACATGTACTAAGATAGTTGAACTATTTTGGTTAGTTTAGTGCTTATGTTATTGAGAATTTGTTGTAACAATTGTTATTTTTGTCCCATCCTTGTGGATTATTCCACTGATATTAGACATATATTTCCCTATTTGTTGGTTGTAATGACTATTGCATCCATTGTGGACTATTCTGTTGGATCTTAGATGAATCCTTCTGGTTCACATGTGTCTCTTCCTTGCTGGTAATATTACCTCTCACTTAGAGGCTCACTTTTCTCCCCCCTTTGCAGTAGAAAAACCTTGACATAGTTGCAAATTCGCACTCACCAGGAACACCTCCCTTGATTTTCAAAGACACCACTGCATCTCTCTCTCTCGGGATGACAACTAGAGGTAAGGTAAATATTTAAGGTTTTCGAAACCAAACCTTTATACCACATGGGACTCCTACACCAAATGATGTGAGGTCTAATTGGGAGTTCATACTAGGGAGATCCCCTAAATGTTGGTGGGTCCATCACCATCAACATTTATGGCACTAGAAGGAGGGCTGCCAATATTTTATGGCCAATAAACCCACTGACCCCATCATTCCATCTTTTGGTCAAGGAAAAAATGATCATTTCTCCTCCCCTACACGTGCTTATGAATTTGGTGACTCTTCTCAACCCAAGCCTGAATGTGAAATTCTATATGATCAGACTCATGCCATGCACCCTATAGCTCATCAATTTGCAAAAGATGTTGGATTGATTCTGTGAGTAATGAGTCTTCCGTATTCTCCAAAGAATAACAAGACCACCTCCATTGGGATAGTAGTTTTTACTTTTCAAGACATGGTTCTTTCTACTCTTGAAGAATTAGTAGACTCTATGGAAAAACAAGAAGAGGCTCCACTCTCTTACAGTGGTGACAGAGACAATGCTATACTCTTGGACAAAATTTTTGGTAGGATAGGCAGAGAAGAACAAGAGGAAGAAGAACCATCAGTTAAATAAGAGGAAAACAATGAAGAAGAAGACATGGCAGGCAAAAATCTATACTGGATGACTTAGGACCCACTCACACTTTTGGATTTTTTACACAAGATACCAAGGCATTCAGAGAAGCTCTTAACAAAGTATGAAACTTATAAAAAAGTAAAGGTTGAAGAACATATGGACAACTTTTAGCTACATCTAAAAACACTTGAGGTGCATTATGATGATGTTTCATGTAGACTTTTCCCATGTACCTTGGATTGTAGAGACTCTATATGGTATCACAACCTTCCTTTAAAATCCATCCAGAATTGGAGGGAGTTCAAGAAGATATTCCTTGAAAAATTTGTTGATGAGAAGACCCCGCCATATTATTAAAAGAGCTAGGTAATCTTAAGATGGAGAAAAATAAAAAATTGAAAGATTTCAACCAAAGGATCAATTGCATCTTGAATAAATTTCCCAAAAACAAAAAACCTCATGACTCCATCACCATAGACTACTACACCTTTTCCTTTCCAGCAAGCATTACGCAGTTAGTGAAGCGAATTGCGAGAAAAACATTCAAAAGAAAAATGAAGAGGCTATCACTGTTGAGAAGGACTTGCACACTATTGGAGTAATCTTAAATGATGAACCAACAAAAGACTCCAAGGACACATGTAAGTGGTCTTAGGCCTCTGTGAGCATGACTTAAGAGAAAGAACCAACTGATCTTGAAAGCTTGATGCATCTCGTCAAGTCTCTGTCCAATGAAAAGGCAGAGCTCAATCAAAGGTCAAGTGATACCATCATGAGAAACAAGCCTTTTGGATTTAACCTGTTTAGAAGAACTGTAGCTTCTAGCAGTAGCAACAACCAACCAGCAAAGTTTTGACATAGCTCCAATGTCATATTGGACATTGAGAAGATGGGAACATATTAATATTGCATGTTTAATCAAGAACATCATTTATAGAAGACATGCCCACAGTGTAATCAAGCCATGAGCATGGTTGCTACAAAGCTTATTGATTCAGTAATGGCTGAAGAGCAGACTAGACCTATTGAAGAAAAGGAATAAGTTACTGCAGCTCATGAAGCTTCGAGTGTTAGGCATGTAGTAAACATGTTCAACTATATACTTACATCCCAAAAGAGTACCACTGATAAGAAACCTCTGAGTAATTGTCCTACCTAGAAGCAAGAAAACTGGTACAACCTAAGAAGCCAAGGGTCGGCCACTACAAATGAGTTTCTGAAGTAGAAATTCCAAGAAAAAATGTTAAGGAAAATAAACCCACTAGCCAACTCAATGCATAACAATCACAGCAAGTCTGGGAAAGAAGTCTCAAAGAAAAATGTTTTCAACAGTAGTAAGTATAGAACCATCACTTCAAAAATCACAAATCAAGTTATATCTCAGGACACCCTGACCAGTATTCCCATTATGGATTATAACATTGTCAATGATATGAATGAGGTTCGTGCGAATATCTCAATGTTTGAACTAACAAAGATCACGATCGAGTGGGATATCCTTCTATGGGCACTTGGTTAGACCTCTATAGGTAACACTACCTCTTTAGAAAAGGGATCTGGTAAGTCTCTTGGTACTCTCAAATTTGTATTCAATGCACTTACAATGGATGCAAACATGCTTTGTCCACCTTTCTTGTTAACTTTCGAAATACTCAATTTGAATGTACACAATTTTTTGATTGATTCTGGTGCATCGGGGAACCATTAGGGGATTTTTTGGGTCTAAAATGGGCCTCCTAAGAAAAATGTACAACCAAAATAAACTTTATAAGAACGAATAGGATTTAGGATGATGATGTCAACCATGGGGGATGATTTCACCATTTTTGTAGCAAAATAGTAAAAAGATTAAAAAATAATAAAACTATTTTTTCAACTCGTACTTTCAACTTATCTCCCTAACGTTTTAATCAAATTTTGAGTGGGAGTACTCATTGGATGAAAAATTCAATTCCTCATCCAAGGAGTACCCATTTTTCATACTTTCGATGGACCTTTCTACACCAAAAATAAGAAGTACATGAAAAAACGTGATTGCAATAACGTTTTTCATGTATTCCTCATTTTTCATGTAGTAGGGTCCATCGAAAGTATGCAAGATGGGTGTTCCTTGGATGAGGAATCAAATTTTACATCCAACGAGTGTTTCTTCTCGAAATTTGAGTAAACCAATAGGGAGATAAGTTGAAAATACGAGTTGAAAAAAATACTTTTTTCTTTTTTTCCCTCTAGATTTTGATGATGTGATCTAATATTATTTTATTATTTCCACTATTATTTTATAATTTCCTTAGGAAGCCCACTTTAGGCCTCAAAAAGCCCCTAATGATAATGCCATTATCTATTTCCAATAAAATCAATGCTAAATGGGACAAAACAGATGCACAAATTATTCACTTGGATAGGACTCATGTCTAGGCAATTGGTGAACTCAAAGATGTAATCATTCACTTATCATTCGATGGACAAGTCCACTATTGTATCAACATAGTGATTGTTGACATTATCGAAGCATATCAAGTTTCGTTGAGAAGAGAATGGTCTAGCAAGCTACAAGGGTACTTTTCGATAGAATGGTCAGACTTATGACTTCCGTACAGGGGCAAAAATAATCAAATCCAGGTAGAATCAGAGAGATATATGAAACAAACTGTCACTCCCTTGAACCCGAATAATGAACCAATGGATTTCATAGAATTAGTCTTTAGAAATTTCTTTCTTGAAACTAAACAGGGGTGTTATCTTGCACAACCATCCTCAGTTCCACTAGATACACAATTGGATCTCCTTCCTTGTCCAACTGGCGATAATAAACTTTGTACAGTTAGTAGAAATTGGAGTAATACTAGTGTAGTTACCAATCCCTGCACACAAGATGTGTGGACTATGTACTTCTATGGTTCCAAAATGTTGGAGGGCTTTGGAGATGGCTACATTTTAATATACCTTCTGCAGAGAAATGATTTGATCTCTATCCGCTTAGAGTTTGAGTGAACGAACAACACTGCAGAGTATGAAGCACTCATTTTAGGCTTGCAAAAGGCCATTGACCTCAATGTTTCCATCTTGAAAGTGGTAGGTGAATCAGAAATTGTGGAGCTTCAAGTATGTAACACCATACATTGTGTGTCACCTCATCTTTGAAGTTATCAACAAGAGGTATGGTGTATTATTTCAGATTTCCAAGATTTTAATATTATTTCCATTCCAAGAATGCATAATGTAGTTGCATATGCATTAACAAACACTGTTGCTAGGATGCCACCATTGAGGGATGAATTTTCTATTGAAATTATTTATAAGCCTTCCATCCCCGATAATATCACTATTTTATGTGTTTTTTTATTATGACCAATAGATACTGTGTTTTATGGTGAACGCTGGCATATTTAATGACACAACAATTGATGACGATAAGCAAGAAAAAACATTGTACGTTGCAGTGAGCATAAGAAAAGGAAACCTCATCACCAAGGGTGTGGTCTCATTGGAAAAGTTGTATGACCTACAAGATCGCTTCCAGGGATCTGTCAATACCAAGATCCACAGTTCCACATTGTTGCATGTGCATATTAACTTGAGAATAGATAAGGATTTGAAATATGCCAATCTCAATACTTGTTACACACCACAAGAGAAACAAACCTTCATACTCTTTTTCAAGAAGTACTGTGATTTCTTCACATGTATGTATGATGAAATCAATACATATGACATGAAAATAATCTAGCATGTAATACCGATTAAGGAAGGGGCCAAGCCATTCCAACAGAAGCTAAGGCAAGTGCATCCAATGCTTGAGGCTCTCATTCATAAAGAGTTGAGAAAATAGTTGGATGCTCAGATCATATACAAAGTGCGGCACTCGGCATGGATGTCAAATTTGGTCCTTGTAAGGAATAAGTTCGGGGAGATCCATCTGTGTGTATATTTTTGAAATCTGAACCACGCCTCAGTGTTCAGTCAATTTAATTTCTTAAATTGCGAACATTTATCGACCAGGTTTAGTAAACTGATGAAGTGTGGTGCACAATATGTGCTTAGTTAACCTTGTTTCTTACTTCGTTGAGTATGTTTTTGTATTGTTTTGAGGGTTTTTTCTTTTATGCCTAATGATTTTAATGGATGTTAAGTGTCAATGACCAACTAAGTCTAAGATTTTTAATATAAAAACCAATTTCTAAGAAGGAAGAAAAGGAAAGGTACTTCAACTAATTTAATTTGCATAAAATCAAACCAAAAGCTTGAACAGTTAGTCTAATCTAAGCCAACACTGTGTTTATGAAAATCAGAGCATTATTCTAGATACAATTGTATTCGTTGATAAGATGAAAGTGAAATCACTTCCTATCCTTATCCTTGAAAAGTCTTGATAAAAAATAAAACTAATCCTATTCTATGAAATGAAAGCAAGCAATATAAAAACAACTATGATCTATTGCATGCTCAAATACTATTGTGAACATTCAATATAGGAAGATGTCGAAATCATCTTCTTGAAATGACTTAAGCAATTGAGTATACATTAGATGTGATATAAGAAAGCATAATAAAAGTATGGAAAGGAAAACGTGCAGCTACTGTGTGATCTAATGCCTCTTAGGCAACCCAAATTAGAAGAACTACCTTCTTGGACTTGCTGATCATGAGACTATATAATAGATGAAAGCTTAATCTAAAAAGCATGACAAAAGCATAAGGAAAGAATCTAAATCGCTATTTCTTCTTAGTGCCTCAAGCAACCAATATTGGAAAATAGCTGAATGCTACCTTCTTGAGAAGCTCTTTAGAAAACATAGGGTTAAATAGTGAATGTAAAGATGAATCTAAGAAAGCATTGTAAAGACATGTGAAAGAAAACTAAGTCACTGTATGATGTAATGATTTAAGCAATCCAATTTTAGAAAATAGATAAAACACTACTTTCTTGAGATGCTCTTAGGAAACATAAAATTACACAGTGAAATAAATCTACATTTGAAAAATAAAATAACATATTTCAATGGAAAGCTAAACTATTTGCATGAATCAAAGTAAAACAAACTAATTAATCTTACAAATTTACAAAGAGATGCACATGGTTGATGGGGGTCCTTCCATTCTCCAGTAGCATTCCACCTCGCAAAACTGACATTCCAATATTCAATAATAGAAAAGAACCTTCTTTATTGATAAACTCACAACTTTACACAATGGAAATCTACACTCCTAATCTCATTACATTAATAGATCTTTACTTTACATCCCATTCCATCTCAAGCCTTGTTACAAAATGTTATATAATTTTTTCTCTTATTTTCCTCCTTTACCCCCCTTTTCACCCCCTATGATAGGAGAAAACTTCCCCTATTTATACAAAAATATGAGAAGCTATCTCATTAATGAGAGTCCATGAATCTCTTCCTATATCTCTAGAGTTACAATCAAAATAGGAAATGATAAAACACATGTCTTCTTAGAGTTTCAATAAAAATAAGAAATGAGAAACAGATCCTTATTATCCCATTATCTTCTCCACTCAAATTCGAATTTGGTTTTGGGAGGCCACATAGAGTTCTTTTAGAAGCTTCCTTTTGATCTACACATGTCAACAATCTCAGCACACTTGTTAGATATAAGCATATGCACATTATTTTCTAATTTTTAACCATAAATTCATTTAAAAATGCTAAGAATTAATAAATTTTGGAAAAACATAAATGTGACCCAATAATGATAATGGTAAGGTAAATGTAATAAAATAGAGGTAAATGTAATGAAATAGAGGTGGAGTGAAGGTGACAATACAGAAATATAAGTGAAAATGTAATGGAAGTGAATGACAATTTCAAGGCCCAACATACCCCCAAACTGAAGCTATTACATGTCCTCATGCAATCTATTACATTAATTCTTTTTGATCCTTGAGCTTTGTCTTAACTTTGCATGATATAATTTGGTAACTTCATACTTCTGCAAAGTCTTTTAGTTGAATTGCAACATCGTTGGTTCTTGTGTTACAACCATATTTTGTTGTTGCATTCATTTTTGATCTTTGAACTTTGCATAATGATAATTTAATTATTATTGCAAAGTATATCTTTATTGGATTGCATTATAGTTGGTTCTTGTGTGACAACCATGATTGTGTTTGTATCCAATTATCTTTTTAGTACTTTTTGACAAGCCTTTTATGCTCATAACAATAATGTAATAGTTAATATGTTTTAAAAGTATGTGGCCTTTTGAATGTGATATGAATATGGCAAAATATGAATATGAATGTATCCCCCTCCCAACTGATGATATTGACAATTTTATGAAATGAGGAAGAGAAATGTGTTTTTCTAAAAATTAGCATTCTACCTTTTCAAGGAATTTTATGGTAAAAAGTTAGAAAATGACATACCTTAACTTATCCTTTAGAAATAGTTGAGCTGCATGTGTGGTGGCTGCAAAATTTTGATCATAATCTTCTTCAAGTGGCTAGACAAGTCATGGAAAAAAAAGAGTCAAGATGACTTTTTATCTATTTTATTAAAACTTGTTGAATCTGCTGCGGAATAACGTTGATTCTGTAGCTGCCATCTGATTCCGCAGCTGTTATTTGATTTTGCAGCTATCATCTGATTTTGTAGCTATTATTTGGTTCTATAGCTGTTATCTGGTTCTACAACTACCGTTTAATTTCGCAGATACCATCTGGTTGTGTAACTACATATCTTCTACATTTGCTCAGAAATGTTGAAAATGATACTCTTCATGTCTTCAGAACTCATTGACTTCCTGCTATGTGAATAGATGTTCTGATGTCAAATATAGCAGGAAATTGTCGACTTAGTGGCCATTAATGGATGCCACTACTTAACATAAGAACTCTCACCATTGATGATAATGAGAGTCAAGATGCACAAACACATTTTGCTAAGTAGGAATAATTCTGTTGTTGCTGAGTACCTAGAAGATCCGATGAACAAGGGACATTGTTGTATTCCCATTGTTCGTCGGCATGAGGACTTGCCATTAAGATATGAAAGCCTCAAGGTGTTTTTTCAAGGATTTTAGACTAAAAGGACTATGGACTCAATAATTTTCATTGAAGAAGAGTTTATTTGTGAAATGAAAAGGATAGGAAGGGAAAATGAAAATGGAAGATGACAATGGAAAATAATAATGACAATGGGCAATAAGCATGTTAGTGAGCTTCTTGCTTTTATTTGTGGGTCAGGAGTAGACAAAAAGTAATGGGAAGTGTATGTGAATAAAGGAAAATGAACAATTGACTCTTGCTAGGAAAAATGATTGTGGCTTGATTTGAATTGCTTGGTTGGATTTATAATTCAAAAGGGAGGAAAGGTAATGGTTTTGATGGATATGGACATGGACTTGTTCTTATGTTTCTCATGGAATCATTCATTTGAAGACCAATTGTGCGCACGATTAGTTTTCTTCAATGATCATTCGATCATCCCAAACCTGCAAAAAAACTTGACATAAAGAACATAAGTGTGTTAAAAAAGAAATGATCAGTTCCTTTCTGATTCTTACACAAAATGTCAAATGAAACAGACTAAGGAAAATCAAAAGTGTTATATTCAGTCCAATTCATGATATCGATAATAATCCATTTTTAAGAAATAACCATGAAAAATAAATTAACTCCTTGTTTTCGGATGACTTCATGCACTGTGCTCAGTAAAACAATTGGCATCACAAAGATTTATTGTGTCCTGCAAGTTAAAACTTCATAGAAAAATACATAGCAACAATATTAATGCCAAATGTTCAGAAATCATTTAAATAATTTTCCAATTGTTCCGCAAGCCATTATTGAACATCCCAAAAGAAATAGAGAATTGAGGTAGAGTGTTCAACTGTCCACATGCAATCTCGGATATATAAGATGGTAAAAGATTAGTAATAGCTAATCCGATTCCAAATCCATCAAGTAGATGGGTCAATACCATAACAGTACAATTGCATCACGCAAGTGACAGTCAAGATCAGAAAATTGCGCTGAGGATGAAAGAGATGGAAGTTTAAATCATTTTGGATTCTTTAATCACGTATCATATGGATTAAATGCCACAAATAAATTTCATTTTGAGTTGCATTCTTCCACCTTGCTGAAACCGTTCACTGTGTATATATAAAAATCATTTTTTTCTTCTTCTCACGTAGACAACAAAATAGGGCTCTGAAGAACCACAAAATTCTCTCAATTGGATGCAAAATCTAGAAAATGGTTTCAGAGTTACCTAATTTCCCATGTTCCGGAGAAAACCCATGTCGTAGATTTTTCTAATTCACCATGTTTTACTCAAAAATGCATTTTAAAATCGTTTATCAAAACAATTACGTTTTCTAGAAATGTTCCGGCAACCAAAATCAATTTCTGGTGGTTGGAATTTTGATTTGCATTTTTTGAAGGTTGGGCTTGTGGTTGCATGGATGTCTTCCAACAAAGAAAAAGGGAATATATAACTATATCAATTGTCTTATGGACAATTCTAGGGGACTCGAAATCTGGAATGAGATAAAATATGGGACAATGATTTGAAGAAATCGAACCAGTGAGTCTTGATCATGAAGTTACCGATCCAAATATTTGCCCAAGAAATATAATCCCATCATTTTTGTATCCTCGTAGAAAATTCATGCATTACAGAGGTAAGGATCAACATTTTTCACATGAATTTGCAAGTCTTGCAAAATTCTTCAGAGATTTTGACTTTCAAATCATAACCCCCAATTGACCTCCTTTCCCAGAACTCGTGGTGTTTAACACTGCTACAACATTTTTTAGGCACAAATTAAATTGGAGTCTATTAATAGATTTGCAGTCACCATACATGCAATTGGTATTGAAGGATTTGAAGAGATGCGTGGTTGTTGTTTACGTTTGGTTGTTTTTGTTTTATGTGTTTTGTTAATTTATTTTTTTATTCTTTATTTTTTTTAATTTTTTAATTTTTAACATAAAAATTCTTTTTTCTGATCCTCCAAGTCACACAAAGCGTAGGAGGAGATCATACTTGAGAAATTATTAATTGATTGTTTTTTTTTTATATGTAAGAAATAAGGTCTCCTAATTACACTTCCCAGGTAATGACGCCAAAATTTTCAGTCAATTTAATGTCTTAAATTGCGAACATAATTTATCGACCAAGGTTAGTAAACTGATGAAGTGTGGTGCACAATATGTGCTTAGTTAACCTTGTTTCTTACTTCGTTGAGTATGTTTTTGTATTGTTTTGAGGGTTTTGTCTTTTATGCCTAATGATCTTAATGGATGTTAAGTGTCAATGATCAATTATGTCTAATGGATGTTTAATATAAAAATTAATTTCTAATAAGGAAGAAAATGAAATGTACTTCAACTAATTTAATTTGCATAAAATCAAATTAAAAACTTGAATGGTTAGTCTAATCTAGGCCGACACTATGTCTATGAAAAACAAAGCATTATTCTAGATACAGTTGTATTCATTGATAATATGGAAATGAAATCACTTCCTATCCTTATCCTTGAAAACTCTTGATAAAAAATAAAACTAATCCTATTCTATGAAATGAAAGCAAGAAATATAAAAACAACTATGATCTACTGCATGCTCAAATACTATTGTGAATGTTCAATATAGGAAGATGTCGAAATCATCTTCTTGAAATGACTTAAGCAATTGAGTATACATTAGATGTGATATAAGAAAGCATAATAAAAGCATGGAAATGAAAACTTGCAGCTACTATGTGATTTAATGCCTCTTAGGCAACCCAAATTGGAAGAACTACCTTCTTGGACTTGGCGATCATGAGATTACACAATAGATGAAAGCTTAATCTAAAAAGCATGACAAAAGCATAAGGAAAGAAACCAAGTCACTGTTTTTTCTTAATGGCTCAAGCATCCAATATTGGAAAATAGTTGAATGCTTCCTTTTTGAGAAGCTCTTTAGAAAACATAGGGTTAAATAGTGAATGTAAAGTTGAATTAAGAAAACATTGTAAAGACATGTGAAAGAAAACTAAGTCACTATATGCTATAATGCTTTAAGCAATCCAATTTTAGAAAATAATTAAAACACTACTTTCTTGAGATGCTCTTAGGAAACATAAAATTACACAGTGAAGTAAATCTTATTTTGAAAAATAAAATAACATTTGCAATGGAAAGCTAAACTATTTTCATGAATCAAAGTAAAAAAAAATAATTAATCTAACAAATTTACAAAGGGATGCACATGGTTGATGGGAGCCCTTCCATTGTCCAATAACATTCCAACTCGCAAAACTCACATTCTAAAATTCAATAATAGAAAAGAACCTTCTTTATTGATAAACTCACAACTTTACATAATGAAAATCTACACTCCTAATCCCATTATATCAATAGCTCTTCACTTTACATCCCATTCCATCTCAAGCCTTGTTACAAAACATTCTATAATTATTTTTCTTCTTTTCCTCCTTCTTTACCCCCCTTTTCACCCCCTATGATAGGAGAAAACTTCCCCTATTTATACAAAAAGATGAGAATCTATTTCATCAATGAGAGTCCATGAATCTCTCCCTATATCTCTAGAGTTACAATCAAAATAAGAAATGATAAGAAACATGTCTTCTTAGAGTTTCAATACAAATAGGAAATGAGACACATATCTTTATGATCCCATGATCTTCTCCACTCGAATCCGAATTTGGTTTTGGGAGGCCACATAAAGGTCTTTTAGAAGCTTCCTTTTGACTTACACATGTCAACGATCTCATCCCACTTGTTAGTTATAAACACATGCACATTATTTTCTAAATTTTAACCATTAAATTCATTTAAAAATGCTAAGAATTAATACAGTTTGGAAAAACATAAATGTGTCCCAATAATGATAATGGTAAGGTAAGTGTAATGAAATGGAGGTAAATGTGATGAAATAAAGGTGGAGTGAAGGTGACAATATGGAAATATAAGTGAAAATGTAATGGAAGTGAATGACAATTTCAAGGCCCAACACTCAGACAAAAGCAACTATCCCGTGCCATCCAAGGAACAATATTGAAAATAATATCAGAGTCTAAAATGTTTTCTCTGTTAGATGGATATTCTAGCCACAAACAGGTTCTGGTTGCAGGGCTCGACAAACTTAAAACCAAGTTTAGAATGAAGTGGGGCACGTTCGCATTTTGACTAATGTTGTTTGGGCTAATAAATGCTAGTGCAACATTTCAATTTTTGCAGACCCATTGGGTAGAGTGTAGTGTTCTATCTTGATGATGTAACAATGTTCTCTAAACATAGCTCAAACCACCTATGCCACTTAAAGAATTTTTTTGAGCGACGTTGAAAGTACGGGATATCTTTGAATCCCAAGAAAAGTATCTTCACAGTGTCCGAGGGTAATCTCGAGCTACATCATTACTAAGAGTGGGATTAAGGTAGACTTGGATAGGGTCAGGACAATAACGTAGATTCCATTCCCAGTGATTAAGAAATCCATGTTGTCTTTCCTGGGGAAGATCAACTTCCTCTGCAAGTTCATCTATGACTATGCCCAAATTGTCAAACCAATATAGGAGATGGTGAAGAAGGACACAATCTACAAATGGGATGAAAGGTAAAAGGATGTGTTTTCCAATATTAAGTTTTAGGTGTATGTTATATTATTTGGACTTGGTATTAGGTAGCCAAACCTTCATATGGTTTTTTGCATGGGTTTCGCACATTATTTTGGGCATGATGTTTTTTTGCCCATGGTATTTTGCAGATTCGGTTAAGGGAACTACGATTATGTTTTAATCTAGGGTTAATTGATAGGGGTTTATGAATGATTCAACATGTATATTTATGTATTGTAACATGGAAAGAAATATAACGAAAAATCAAACTGATAGTCATGGTTTTGGGATTTAGGGGAAACCTTTGTGTATTTGTTTTATATTCTCATCATTGTTTATTTTTTGTTTTTTAGAATTCGTCTGCAGGTAATTTCTATATAGGGTTAAAACCTACATTTGGTACCAAAGATGTTTCAACTTCAAGGGGATGCATTTGGTGCTGAGGGGTTTTTCTTGGGCCTGTGGTAGACCTTGTTTAGTGGGAGACCTGCAGGATCTATTCTTGCAGTGAAAGAATATGGATGATGCAGGTGTAAAAATAGTATTCGAGAAAGATACCTGCAAGATGGTTAGGGGAGCACTAGTATTGATGTATGGAATTGAAATTGGAAATTTGTACAAGCTTCTGGGTAGCACTATTATTGATGGGTGCAACAATTTTGTGGTTCCTTAAAGTGGAGTAGAAAATCTAGTGGTCTCTAGAGAAAAGGCCATGCTATGGCATCAAAGGCTTGGACATATTGGAGAGAAGGGCCTTTGGATACTTCATGGTAATGATATGGTAGAAGGTATGTATAATTATCTTTGTATTTCGATTTATGTGAACACTGAGTATATGGGAATGAGAATTGGGTGATTTTCTTCTCTAGTGTTAAGAGGGCGAAAGGGATATTATAGCTTCTGCATAGTGATGCACTTGGACCTATGTCGGTTCCATCACTGGGTAACTTTGTGTATCATTTATAGATTACTTCTCAAGCAATACATAGATATATTTCTTCAAGAAGAAATCTGAAGTCTTTGACAGCTTTAAACAATTTAAGGCTCTCGTGGAAAACTGGACAGAGAAGAAGATAAAGTTGCTAAGGAAATATAATGGTGGAGAGTTCTATAAGAAGGCATTTTAAGAGTTCTTTAAGAAGTGTGTCATAGAATGACAAAAGACTACTCCATACACACCTCAAAAAAATGGAGTTGCAGAAAGAATGAATAGGGAATTGATGGAAAAGGCAAGAAACATGCTCAGTGGTGTCAGGTTAGGACAATAATCTTGGGCAAAGGTGGTGGAGATTGTATGTTACCTGGTCAAGAGATCACCTTCATCAACGTTGGAGGATAAGACTCCACATGAGGTATGGACTGGTAAGAAGCCCTATATTTTACATATGAGGGTATTTGGCTATGATGCATATGTACATGTTCCAAAGGACAAAAGAACCAAGTTGGATAGTAAATATGAAGGGTGCATATTTATTGGGTATAAGGATGGTTTAAAAGGTTATATGCTTTGGAACCTAGAAATAAGGAAGGTTATGTGCAACTGAGATGTGGTGTTTAGAGAGATGAAAGATGTTATTAAACATTAATTCCTAAAAAAGGAACCTGAGAAGATAGAGTTTCAGCTAAAGGAGGAAGAATCAAACTCTACAGCAAAACATGAACCAAAAGATGAAGAGCCACAAACTTCAGTTGTGAGAATATCAGTTCGAGAAAGAAGGTAGCCAAAAATCAATAGTCCATCTTCTTTCTGTTCAAATTTTTATTTATCTATTACTGATGATGATCCCGAAACTGTCAGGGAGACAATAGGTTCAAAGGATGGAAAATTCTAGAAAGAGGCCATGGTTGATGAAATGGAATCTTTAGACAAAAATGAGGCTTGGGATCTGGTGGATTTGCCAGTTGGAAGGAAACCCATTGGAAGCAAATGGGTGTTTAATAAGAAGACAAACATATAAGGAAAGGTGGAGAAATACAAAGCTCGATTGGTAGCAAAATTTTAATCCCAGATGTCAGGAATTGATTTTGGTGATATTTTTTTTCCTGTTGTCAACGTAGCTTCTATTAAATTAGTTTTATCTATTGTTGCTGCTTTTGATTTTGAGGTAGAACAGATGGATGTAAAGACAACATTTCTTCTCAGGGATATAGAAGAAGACATCTACATGAATCAACTTAAAGGCTTTGCGGTGAAGGGTAAGAAAGAATTGGTATGCAGGTTAAAAGAATTCTTTGTATGGGTTAAAATAGTCACGAAGGATGTGGTATCAGAAATTTGATACATATATACGGGGACTTGGCTTCACTAGAAGAAAAGTAAATCACTGTGTGCATTTTAAATTAATTGGTGACCATGCTATTTATCTGGTCTTATATGTGGATGATATGTTGTTGACAGGAAATGACAAAGAACTTATCTAGGATTTGATGACCCAATTGTCCTCCAAATTAGATGTGAATGATCTTCGTGCTTCAAACTATATTTTGGGCATGGAAATTAAATGAGATCGAGTAAATATGAAGTTTTGGTTAAACCAAATGAAGTATGTGAAAACAATATTGTAGACGTTTAATATGTAGGATATTAAACTGGTGAAGGTTCCTATTCCTAAAGGTGTAAAGTCATCTGTTGAAAAATGTCCCAAGGCTCAAGAAGAGGAAGAGGTCATGTCTCGTGTTCCATACACAAGTGCAGTTAGTAGCCTGATGTATGCAATGGTATGTACTAGACTAGACATAACACATTTAGTAGGAGTACTGAGCAAGTTTATGTCAAAACCAGGGAAGGAGTATTGGACATCAGTGAAACTAGTTTTCAGGTATTTGCATGGCACTAGTGATTATGGTATGTGCTACCAAGGAAGACCAAGGTTGGAAAATTTTTTGGACATCCAAGGATTTTTTGATGCATACTGGGTTGGAGATTTGGATCAGAGAAGATCTACAAGTGGTTATGTGTTTAACCTATTTGGAGGTGTAGCTAGTTGGATGACAAAGAGACAATATGTAGTGGAACTTTCACCTACAGAGGTAGAATACATGGAAACCACTCATGCAAGCAAGAAAGTAATATGGTTGCAGATATTGTGTTCAAGTATGGAGTTGGTACAATGCGCTATAAGGATATAATGTGACAACTAAAGTGCAATTTTCTTGGCAAATAACCCTTCTTATCATTCAAAGGAAAAGCACATTAATGTTCAGTATCACTTTGTGAGGGATAAAAGGTTTTGTTGGTAAAGGTGGACACTTTGAAGAATGGTGTAGATGCATTGATGAAGTCTGCGAGAATTGTGAAGTTTTCTTGGTGTAGAGAAACAATAGGCATTGCAGAGATGGACCAATGATTAAGCTCTCCTATGACCCCCTGTGTGGAAAAGAAAACAACACGTGGGAGAATGTTGGCTGTGTGTTATATTATTTCCATGACTATTCGCATGTGTGGGGGGGCGATAGCTCCCCCTGTTAATTGTGTTAGATGAAACATGGGGGTCATAGGGGGTGGTAGTCCCCTTATATGGGGTTCGGGGCAGTGCCCCGAGATTTTTCTTTTGGACCCTATATTAGGTGGACATACCTATGGTTTTGTGCATGGGTTTCACACATGGTTTTGAGCATGATGGTTTTCTGCCCATAGTATTTTGTAGATCCGGTCAAGGGAATTATGGTTATGTTCTAATCTAGGGTTAATGGATTGGGGTTTATGAATGCTTTGACATGTATATATATTTGTTGTAACATTGAAGGAATATAATGAAAAATCAATCTAGTAGTCTCGGTTTTGGGATGCGGAGGAAATATCTGTCTATTTTTTTTGTATTTTGGTCATTATTTTTTTTTAGAATTTGTCTGAAAGTAATTTACATACAGTGTTAAAACCTACATTAAGCAGGTTATAATAGAAGCACCTGCATTGTACAACCCAGACTTTGGTAAATATTTCTTGCTCTACACTTTTGCTTCTAATATGTCCCTTGTTCTCTCACTTAGAAGGATGAATTGAACAATGAGTGGCCTATCTCCTTCATGAGCACAAGTCTGCAAGGACCAGAGCTTAACTACCCCGCCACAAGCAAACGTGCTTATACAATATATAAGGAAGTAAATAATTTTAGGCCCTATCTATTGAATAACCATTGTGTTATTTTCTTCCTACACCCAATAGTTAGATCATTGTTTGTTCAACAAGAGATGGGTGAAAGGAGAGAAAACTGGAGGACCAGGTTACAAGAGTATGATCTAGAAAGCAAGCCAGTTCACACGATCAAGGGCCATGGTCTTTGTCAATTAGCATCAGAATAAATAAATGTGAAAGAGGAAGAAGTGGAGATTTCAAGATGGGAGTAATAAATTGAGATGTATAACGTTGAGAGAGACTCCCCCACTAAGAGCACAAACTCTTGGTACATGGATGTGCACAAATACCTTAAGCACGATACAATTCCATCTCACTTTTCCACACAACGTAATAGGGAACTGATACTTAAATAATTATCCTATCAGTTGGTCCATGGGGTGTTATTCAAAAGGCACCACAACGGAAAACTACATAGGTGTTTGGAGGTGCATGATTCAAAAAGGTATTGCGTTATCTCCATGATGGACTAGCGCGGTGGCACTTTCTAGGAAACACTACAATGCATAAGGTTATGTGGGTTGGTTTTCACTATTCAGAGATTGTAATGTCCCTTCCTAATTGTTTTCCCAAGGTGAGGAGAAACCCTTTTTGGCAATTTTGTTATTTTTGGCTTAATTCAATTTTGATGGAAAAAATTAGGAGAAAGGGGGTCGATGTGCCTTTTAGTGGATTGTGGGGGTCACTCACCCATCCAAAATACACACCCCTCAGAGGCAACTCGATTTTTCTAAGTGGGGGATAAAAATATTTGATGGGATCCATGTGGGGCCCAAGGGAGCAAGAATAAATAGGAGGAAGTGAGTAGAATTTGTGGGCTTTTGATAATTTGAAGAAATTCATTGTTGCTTTGGCTATTTAGCTAAACTACAGAGTGTTGTTCAACATAAGAACTTCCCACAGAGTGAAGCTCACCCCTCTCTTTGGTGGACTTTGAGTGCCACCCTAGGAGGGCTTCCATTGCCCACATAGAATCGCGATCTTCTTGAGGAGAATTTGCAGCAGTAGATCCATCCATACACCCAATTTGAATTGTAGGTTGGAGGGACTACGTCATCCCCACTCTGGACTGTTCAGTCACTAGAGAGGAATATCTTGGTTGGAGGTTTAGCAGGTGGATTTATGGGTTGTGGAGAGATTATTAGGAGTCATTTTTGGGGTGGTTTGCAGTATTATAGCAAAAAGTTACAATAGTTTCAGCTGCAGGCAGTGAGCACTAGTGTTGGAGGAGGGCTAATCCCCAAGGGGTCGAAGTTGGCAAGTCAAAACCAAGAAAAAACCTTCCTCGTTTCTGGGTTTTTGACAAGGATCATAGCCTTAAGTTTATAGAATTTTTTGGGTAGTTTTGAGGGGCTAAATCAATGGGCCAAGTCAGCGAGCAGTGTAGAAAAACTAGAACAATCCCCAAGGGGTCAAATTTGGCAAGTCAAAATTAGGGAAAAACCTTTCTAGGTTTTCCTGTGTTTTTGGAGAGGAGTGCATCCCCAAATTTAAAGAAATTTTTGGGTTGTTTTTAGGGGCTAAATCAGACCTGTAAGTTAGCTAGAAGAGTAGTTTTCAGGGGACAACACAATATTTTGGAGGCAACAATGATTACAACAGCTAGGAACTATTTTATAATCCACCTGAGCCATGCAGCTTGCCTTTTGTAAGCCCAGGTGCACTCCTTCCACCTCATATTGTACTCCAACATTTATAAATAATAAAAATTGTCCAATTTGGTTTTCTAACAAATTTATGTTTACATGTTTGTTTACAGAGTAAATTTCTGTGTTGTAATTGTTTCATGTCTTTGTTAGCTATGTAAACTTCTACTTTGGATCATTACATAGATGCACATGCTTATGCTCACAAGTGTCTAGTCTGTCAAAGGTGTGCCGAGAGAAACAAGAAGTCAACAACCCCACTACAGCCCATTGTATTGGAGGAACCTTTTTAATAGTGGCCCTTGGACATTATTGGGAAAATTTTCCCGCACTCGTCAAAGAAACACCACTACATCTTAACTATTACAGATTACTTCACACGGTGGATAGAAGAAGTTCCATTCAAATAGGTGAACAATCAGGAAGTCATTAGCTTTCTACAACATAACATCATTTCTAGGTTCGATGTTCCTATGTCACTTGTTTTTGGCAATGAAACATATTTTTAATCATTAAGACTCTATGATTTTTCATTGGAAAATGGTATCATATTGAAACATTCAACTAATTATTATCCGTAGGGAAATGGTCTTACTGTATCCATGAACACGAATCTTATCCATATTATTATCCACAAGGATGTCTACTTACAACCACTATTAGATGAATTGAAGGAATTACGGGAAGGGATACAAGTATACAATATATCAATAACAATCACAATAGAGAGGAGTTTTACGTTATATGGAATATGATTTTAAACCACACCCTATTAACTAGGTTTAGGAGTTTTTATAGTAAATTACATGTTTATTGATTTGTTTATATACATAAAAATATTTTTTTGCATATTAAATTAATTTGTTGCAATTTTATGATCCTCATTATCGCTAATGTGTCTTGTATACAATAATTTGGAGAGTCTTGTAACAAAAGGGTATCATGGATGTAAATGATGTGGAACTTCTATAAAGGCTAGGTGGTTCAACCACCAAAAGGAAGCCAATGTATGACTACTCCAAGGTATTCCTCCTAGAAGAACACCCTTACAGATTCAAGAGTAACATCTAATTTCAATGGTAAACCAGAGAGAACCCAAAGGCCTGCAATAATGAAACCAACTGAATGGCTTAGAGAATATGTGAGAGAGAAGCAGAAGGAGATTACATAAATTTTTGATTCAAATAGGGATCCTATGTTTGATGATAAAAAAATATCAAAACCTATATTCTGAAATTTTCCATTAGGATGAAAAGGGAATCTTTCTTTTATGATCTCCCATATTGGGAGCATATTAAGATTGCCCACTTACTAGATCCCATGAATATATTTAAAAATGTTTCATCTTATTTATGGAGGCAAATATCATTGAATGGAAATGGCACATTGGCTATTAAGAGAAATCTTATTTCTTGAAAGATAAAAAAGAAACATTGGCTAAGACAAGAAAATAGAGGAGAGGTTGTTCCTTCTTGGTCTTTCAAAGAAGGTGTTGTCCCTTGTATTTAAAGAAAGATGATATTTATTTGGAAATGGAAGCTATAATGGGTCCAAGGGTGTCATATTTATATGGGCCTTCACTATAACTCTACTTTAGTGTGGAAGACCATTTGTCAGGGTTTAAACTAGATGACCATTTGAACCTTTAGGAGTACGTATGTCAAAAAAATAATTCTATTATTTGTTATTATTTTTATGCCATGGTATAAAAAAAAATTAATTTGTGTATGTGTATACTTTGTAGTGTCATTATCTTCTACTCGTTTGTGGGTGTGTGAAACATGACTTCCCCGAAGACCTATGACATGTCATATCTAAATTATTTTCATTTGTACGTTGGTCCACATTAAAGGAGATTCATATAGCTAGCATTCCTGTTAATATAGGTTGTCATTGATGTCAATATAGCAATGTTTGTGATGGAAAATTCTTTGATACATGATTGCCCAGGGTTTCACCATAGTGATGAAAGTTTGATATATATATATATATATATATCGACAGAATAGAAGCAGTAGATCCATGAAGCAATAGGAGCAAGAAGCCAAAGAGGAGAAGCCATTGTGAAGCCAAAGAGTAAGATGAAGCAAGTCATCGGAGCAAGAGAAGCAGGTTATTGCATATGCCCAAGGGTAAGAGTTATAGAAAGAACAAAGAGCAAACAACGATAACGAAGGAGTACAGAAGAAAACATCGAAGGAGCCACATCAGAAGTATCACATATAATATATGCCCAAGAAGACCCGAAAGGAAGAAAATAGCGGAGGAGCATAAACAAAGTTATAGGAGTGTACGGATGTTCGAATGCTTACATCATAGTTAACGCTTACGTCGATCTCATCTTCAAATCCTAGCCGTCGATCTCTGTTTTTAACCCGTGTGCTAGTTGAAGACCCGTAGGCCGTAGATTTGATGACCTCATATATCCAATGGATGTCGGGTCATAAAGTGATCGGACGTTAAATCTAAAAATGGACTCGAACTTTTATAGATCAAGGATTTATAATCCTTATCAGCTCTGTAAAGGTAGTTAAGTGTTGCGCAAGTTCCTCGGTCGATATCGTTGTGAACCATTGGATCCTGCATGCCTTGATCAAACAGTGGAGGATTGACGATTGGGTTTGTTGATTGGGTGGATCAACAACCATCAGATTAATGATGAGATCAACGGTGGAGAATTAATCCGATAAGACTTGGGACTGAGTGGACTCAAGAAGTTTATGGACACAGGTTTAATTTTATTTGGGGTCTAGTCTTGTGCATTCAGGTGGGACCAATGTTCATTTGAGAGATTAAAGGAATAACTCTGATTTTTTCATGAAGTTGTGATTGCGTTTAAAGGTAATGACGTGGAATGTCGAACCTCCATGTGGGTATAACAACTGTTATATGGATTTCCATGAATAATCAAGTCTATGGATAAAGGACTCTTTCATATATATTTTTGATATACAAGTCGGCCTCCTTGCTAGATGTGTCCTTTGGTCATTGGTGAAACTCGCATAAAAATGAGTTAAAACACTTCAGTTCTGAGTATCTACCTTTGGCACACAAATAGAACATAAAGAAGTTCACAACTCGTGAACTTGAAGAGATAGAGGAAGCCGAAGGAACAGTTGAAAGAAGCAAGCCGAAAGGTTTAGTGGAAGAAGATGAAGCCGAAAGGTCTAATGGAATAAGATAAAGTCAAAGGTTTGGCTGACTTAGAAGGTGATATAGAAGACGAAGGCCGAACTAAGAAGCAAGACTAAGATAGAGTGGGAGGACAATCTTTTCACTTGATTCATCTTGAAAGATAGGGTTTGAGCCCTTGGGGTTGATGCCTGAATTGGAAGGATTAGTGTCCTTGGAGTTGGTGCTTCTAAATCCAAGGTTGGTGCCTTGATAAGATACGGTCGAAGACCTAGAGGTTAGAGCCTCATAAAAACCAAGTTAGAGCTTGGAACACATTTATATTGTATTTATTATTTGATTCAATAAAATTATACTTATACATTTCTCTATTTAAATTGTGAAGAATTAAAATGGTAGTAATCACAATTTAAAGAAAATACTGATTCACCCCCCTCCTCTCAGTATTTCCAACAATTGGTATTAGAGCGGGCTTCTTCATATTAGCCTAACAGCTAGAAGAAGGATTCTTAGTCACAATGAGAAATCAAGAAGTATCAGGAAGATCTGCTCTATTCAATGGCACAACTTTTGGTTTTTGGAAAAAAAAAAGAATATCCTACTACTTAATATCCCTTGGACTTGAAGTTTGCATTCAGTTTTAAATAAGTACATAACTCCTTCCACTCTTTCAATAGATCAAGACGAAAGGAAATCTTACATTGCAAATGCAAAAGCCTTAAATTCCATCACTAGTGGAATTAGTGATTCTGAATTCACAAAAGTCATGAATTGTGACTCGGTGAAAGAAGTATGGGATAAGCTAATTAGCTTATACGATGGGGACTCCAAATTTAAGAAGGCAAAGCTTCAAACTAATAGAAGACAATTTGAAAGTCTCAAAATGGATGATGAAGAAGATATTGCATCATACTTTCTCTGAGTAGCTAAAGTAGTCAACTCTCTTAAAGGATTGGGAGAAAACATTGAAGAAAGCACTATTGTTCAAAAGGTCTTAAGATCTCTCCTAGACAGATTTGACTCCAAAGTAAGTGCTATAAAAGAAATGAAGGACCTAGAGACTCTCAAGATGGATGAACGTCATGGAATCCTCATTTCCTATGAGATGAGAAAATGAAGCCCAAGTTCCAAAGATGTAACATTCAAGGTGTCAAAATCAAAAAAGGGGAAAGAATGGAATACTAGTAGTGATGACTTCGATGTTGAATCAGAATTGGCGCAATTTGTATGACGACTAAAGAAAGGATCTAAGCTAAAAGGTAAGTACCCTCTTATTTGTTTCAAATGTGGAAGAATAGGTCATTATGCTGCAAAATGTCCTCTTAAGCATAATAATGATGGTGAGGAAAATTCTAAAAGGATGATATACAAAAAGAAAGGGTTTAATAAGAATAATTTCTTCTCTAAGCAAGATGAGTTTGATGAAGATGAATTTGTAGTCATAAAAAAGAAACCAACTAATTAGTTCCCTCACCGTAAAGGAGGTAATGATGAATTAGATGAAGAAAATGACCATGCTGCAAGCCAAGAAATATTATTCATGGAATTCACAAATAAATATGATTCAGGTCTAGAAGGAAATGTAGATGAATTTTTAATGAGTTCCATTGAAGAAAATGAGAAATTACGAAATAAAATCATCTCTCTCAAGGTAGAAAATGAGGAAACAAAAAGAAGGGAAGTCCTCTTGAAAAATAAGCTAAAAGAAAAGGAAGAAATTTGTGAAGGATGTGAAGTCGAAATAGTATCTCTGAGGAAGGAATTGGAGAAAGTCAAAAAAGTTTGGGAAAGCTCTGAAATACTTGACATTATCCTAAATAATAAAAAATATCAACATGACAAATCTGGGATAGGTTTTAAAGGAGAATCATCAAGTACTAGGAATAATGCGAAAAGCTATGCTGACATACTTTCCAGCAACCCAAAAGAAGAAAGATTATTTCCTTAGAGGCTCATCTCAAATCCAAAGAATGAAGAGAGAGTAACTCCAATGAAGAATGTTGATTCAAATTATGGCTATTACAATAGGTACAAAACTATCTTTTTTGGGCATTGTTTTTATTGTAAAAATTTTGGTCATCAAGCTAAACATTGCATGGCCCATAAGAATGAAACACCAAAATTGAAGGATCAAACAAATAAACCATATGGTATCAAAGGGCAAGGACAAATCAAGACCTACAACTCTTTTGATCCCTTGGCCAAATTTGATCCAATTTTCTCATTGTGTAATGATTATGGACATGATGAAAAAAATTGCCCCCTCAAAAAAAGAAAAGCAAAAAATGAGAATCCCAACACAGATAAATGTGGCCTAGCTCTATGTGCTCACATTGGTGAAAATCATTGGTTTATGGATAGTGGGTGCTCTATACATATGACAAGTGGACAAAAGGAAGTCTGTCTCATTGAACAAAAAGGAAGGAAATGTATTCTTTGGAAGTGGATCTGCCAAAATTGCTGGTAGTAGGTTCCTATACCAATAGGAGTCATAATTTTGAATGGCTAAGGTTAAGCCTTGTAATATGTACATAGCTTTTCTTTCTGCAAATTTTTTCCATATTGAAAAATCAAAAAATGAAAAGAGGGTATGTCCTAAAAAAACCAAAGGAAAAAAAGAGTAAGAAAAGATCAAAAAAAGTGAAAAATATGAACCCAAAAAACAAAAGGCCATGAAAGTGTGCAAGTCAAAATGCCACTACTATTTAATTTTATGCATAATAATGATTGTGTGCAGTTTGTTATTCATGCCATAATCGATGGTAATCAAACTATTTAATCTTGATTATGCCATGCTTTAAATTTCATGTTGATAGTTAGAGAATAAAATCTGACCAAACTGTTTAATATTGGCAGATAATTAGATAGGTAGAGTAAATAAAAGGAGCTCATCAGTTTAATATGAGCCCTTGGATGATATAAGGTTAGAATTAGATAGTTTCCTGCTTTAAAAGAAGAAGATTGACAAGGTTTTGCTAGCCTAAATGCACCCTAATAAAGTGAAGAAAAAATGGTAGGAAAAGTAGATGGGTAAGTAGGAGAAATGTTGCAAAAGTATGATGATTGATTAGACAAAAGCATATTTATCATTTTCTATCATATTTTCTAGATATGAATGAACAATCAAGCATGCAAATGGATCTCAAAGTTAATTAATTAACTTCCTCCATTCATTTCACCTTTTACTTGACTAATTTCCCATAATAAAGTTCAAAATGCTCAAGTCAAAGAGGCTTAGAGAATTTCTCTAACTTTTGGAGGGACCGGACCCTCGGCTCAATGATTTATGGATATCAAGTACTAAATTTCCCTCATAAAAATTCACGCCCCCTTCAGTTCATTCATTTTCCTAATAATATTGCTTTCCTGAGGTTAAACACTTTTGTGAGGAAAAGAATTCCCCCCCCCCCCCCCACATAAAGCATTTTCATATAAAAAATGCACCAAAACACATTACCCTAAGTATCAATGTTAATATGTGAAAAAAAATCAAATTCACAGAAAGAGCATTTAGTTAGTGATTTTTCCCTTTTCCGCTCATCTTTTCATATTAATTACTAATTTTATTATATTAAATCCCAAAAATAAAATCCATTTGCATGTATATATATATATAGTTCCTATGTGTTAATTAACCCTACACCCTAGTTTAACTATAAACTATTAGTCTCACCTAAAAACCTTGACCAAACCTACTAACTAATTGATCTGCAATTATGTTAGGCAAAACCCTGATTAAATCCTCCTCTAATCACCTCGATGGCTTAATCCCACCTTAACCCATCATTAACCCCGATCTCACCGCACTTAAGTGCCCGCTGGGACCCCCACTAGCATCCATGCAGCTTTCTCGCTCGATCACCATGCGATTGTCTCCCTCCACATCCGACAACCCTTATCCATATCGGTCCAACCCATCCGTCGAATGATACCCACCAGAAAAAGTGGTTTTCCGCCCAGCCCTCGATGCTACATGTCATTCAATGAGTGGAATTGGGTAGCCCATCCAAAATACCACCAAGCCCATAAAAGTGGTGTGAAATAAACTGCTTACCACCCTCTCGCTAAATGACAAAACTGTCTATTGTTCACTTTGTGCCAAAATTCAAAAAAATCAAATGTTTATCCATTTGCTTGTTTTCGCCTGTTTGTGCAGTAAAACCTTGTGTAACCCTTCTGCGCCACCTGAAGCCTTTGCTAACCAATTCAAGCATGGTTTACCTCTCGAAAGCACTTTTGACTCACTTCGTAGACCTATAAAGCTTAATAGAGCCATTAATGACCCTCCCTGTCAACCCAACATTTTCCTAACAATTTTTTTTATTTTACAGCTGATCAAAATACCACAGCCTTGGATAAACAATCTTAATACTAGTCATAAGACCTGTTTATTCTGAGATTGTTATCAAATCTATTCAAACAGAGATGGAAAATAAAACATACAGTTAAAAAACAAGCAAAGGAAACATGAAATTAAATGATTTACTGTTGAAATAGACAGTAAAAACCTAAAATATACAGTGAAGGTAAAAGGACACAGTAAAGAATAGTCAAAGTATATCAGGGTTAAAGAGTATCAGATTGAAGACCTAGTCAAGTAAAGCAGCTAGCATGAAGACAAATAGCAAGGAAGAAAGTTACAATCAATACAGATTCATGTCAAAGTGAAGATAGATGAAAAAACATAGTGCTAAAAGTAAACAATGAAAGTAAATAGTCAAACTAAACATGGAGGAAGTAAGAGTTAAATAGAGATGAAAACACTTTCACTAGCAACAATGAAGTTTATCCAAAGTAAGAGTGAAAAACAATGAAAAACAATTTAAGGTTAAAAGATGAAATAAGAGCAGAAATGGTACATTCTTCAGAAATTTCCTGTTTAAGTCATAGTTTTTTAGAAACTAGTTCGGCCAATCCAAGACGAATTTTGAGAAACTGGAGGAGGTGTGTGTTCCTAAAAGGCTAATCTACAAAAACCTATCTCACGTTTTACACAGGTATTACCAAACATGAGATAAGTGCATGTCTTCACAACCTATTTTTCGGACTATGTAAAGTCTTGTTTTTGACATCTTTTTGCAGAGAATAGTGTGAATAGATGGAGCTCAATTTTGGGACTTTGAAACACTTTTATCTAGAAAACGTACTTATCTACAAAAACCTCTTTCACATTTTACATATCTATCTCGGATTGAGATATGAAAAGATATCAATGGACCCTAATTTTGTAGAATTACTGGGGAAGAATGCACAAAGAAAGGATGCAGTTAGTGACTTGGAAGCCTCATCATCAATTAAGAGTTGTTGTCAAATTCGATTTTCTCTTGTTTTTCACCCTCAATCCATAAATATAGTGCCAAATAGATTCATTAGTTTTGAGTGTCCTTTATTTAGGTTCTATTAATGTAAAACAGTTTGAGATATTTGTAAAACCAATCTTGATATATTTTCAAGATATTTCAGTTTAGAATTTGTATAAATACTTCTTCATTTGAAGTATTTGGGTGGATTCCAAGCCATTTCTATAAACTTTTTTCTCTCAAATCATAGTTCTATTGTATCAATGATTGGATTGGCTTGCTGGATCAAGGAATAAAGATTAGATATTTTATAGGATTCTTGTGTAAAGCGAAATACAAATAAGTATTCTCTCATGTTCAATGTTATTTTTCCTTATGTTTTTCCATAATTTTATTTGTTTTTTTTTTAAATCTAAATGTATAGCAAGGAATGATATTTCAACAATTGCTTGAATGCACTCTGTCTTGACTGCTTTACATTCTGAATGTTTTCTTCTAAACTATCTTAGCTAGAGAATTCCTAACTGCTCCTTAGCTTCCATAGTTTCTCCTCTGGTCTATAGAAAAGGATTATTAATTTCTCTTCATTCATAATCACCCTCTGTTATTCATTTTGATCCTGGTCCATGTCCAAGGATTCTTAAGTGCCCTTTCAGCCTAGTTAGAATCACTTCAGCCATTAGGCCTAAAGATTTACCTTTTGCTTTGCTAGCCTACCTTGTGAACATTCTCTTTAGTGATTTGGTCCAGTTATGTTATCCATTTGTTGACTCCATAGCCCAATGGCTTGAAGACCTAGCTCTATCCATCTGCTCCAAGAATTCCACCACCCAACCTTCAATTCAAAAACAAAACCCCAATGAACACTAAGAACTAGCTTAAAATCCCATAAACTAAATCATAAAGAGAGAGCCCTCTCTGGACTTAGGTTGGCTAGAGCTTAAGCCTAAAAGATTAGTTCGTGGTTACCCCGGTGAGCTCCTTCTTTAACCTTGGGAAATTACTAGGTGATAATATAGTGGCGACTCCACTGGGGAAAACTAACATTTTCTTCAGAACTGTTTTACAAGTTTAGATCTGATCTATGATGGTGGACAGTGATTAGACACGCAAAGGTTAAAATCATCCACCTAGCGACTCCAAATCAATTCCACAATCAAGCCTCCACTGGAGGAATGAACCTGAAAGAACTATGTGAAAAGGTCAAGCTTTTAGCTTGGATTGTTATCCAAGACATTATGTTCCTTGTCATTGATAAAGTTTTTCAATGTATATTGTATGTTAGAGAAGATTTTAGATTAATTTCTTATTATTTCCCTTTGAAAATTGTAGGTATAAAGTCTCCTTACACATTTGAACAACGATCTTTTAACTCTTATGAAGATCATTTTCCAATTGAGGAGCATCAAACAATCAAGACTAATCATACAATCCCTGTACATATTCGAGTACCTCATAAGGTTCCTGATAGATATCAACCACTCATCTTACCTCCTACACTCCATGCTTTGCCTAACAATTATTACAAGTATCTCCCTAGGTTTGATGGAGAGAATGGTATCACTGCTCAAAAACATATTCAAGGTTTTGAGAATTATCTAGAGTTATTTGAAATTGATGAAGATGATGTTATTATCAGGTTTTTTTCTCTTTCTTTGCAAAGTAGATTAAAGAGTTGGTTCAAAAATTTACCTATTTCAAGCTTCTCAAATTTCCAACAATTTGTCAAAATTTTCCTTGATAGATGGATAATCAAAGTCAATCTTCTTGTGATCATAGAAGACTATAATCAGTTAAAAAGACAACCAGATGAAACAATACAACAATTTTATGACAGATTTAATCAAGCCTATTATTTAATGCCATCAAATATAAGACCTCTCCTTGATTCATCTATTTTGAATTACGCAAGAGCATTTGATACAAAGATAGAATTTCAGCTAAGAGAAAGAAACCCCTCAACAATGGAACAGATGCAGAACATTGCAGTAGATGTAGAAGTTAATGTGCAAATTAGAAGAGAAAAGTTGAGAGTAGAAGCAAAGGAAAACAACAGTGGAGAGGAAAAACTCGACATTTTGATGAAGAAAACAGAGGAAAGGATGCAGAAGATCACCATGAAAGATGATTTTTTTGCTGAAAATCGCCATGACATATTTATTCCACAACAAGAAGAGATTGAGAATCACGAACAAATTCCTACTAATTCCAACTACCATAGATCAGAAGATAGATTCATAAAGCAATATGTGGAGGAGAAATATCTTGATCTAATGTGTATGTTTGATGACATTACTTCTTTTGATGATTTGCCCAAATATGATTAGTATGATGATAATTATGTTCTTCAAATCCAAACTAACTTTACAGAGCAATTAGAAGCTAGTTTGGGGAATAAGGAAATTCAGTTTCAGCAGCTTGAAAATAGTGATCATTTTACCCATATCTGCTATGAAAGTGAAGAAGAAAGTGCATAAAATTTGGAAATAAGTGAAGCTTCTTTGCCTCTTTGTTTTGAATCATTTCAGTTTTTAAAGGAAATGTGGTATAACATCTCTAAAGAAAAGGATGAGCAGCTTGTAGAAACCTATGAAGTTCCATTCAAACTTGTGTGCAATAAGTTGCAGCAATCCTTCCAAGTTTGTTTATAGTCTAGTAGCTGATAGGTTGGATCATGAGTGCAATCAGAATTTTTCTCCATTAACATACTATGAGAGTCAAAATCAAGATGATAAAGGCTTCACCAGATAGACATTACAACCAGTAGAAGTATCATCACAAAGCTCATCTGAAAGTCTGCGAGGTGTTAAAGATAAGATTTATATTTTAGTTTCATGGCATGGAAGCCATCCAGAACAAGTGTGTAGTTGCTTAAATCAGTTGAACAATAGTGTATATATTTTGGAAGATCCTTTTGTACAATTTTTAGAGCCTGCAAAGGAAAGCAAGTATTTCCTTATCTTCTCATTTGTTGACAAGGTTATATTTGGCTTTAGAACCTCAATTTTAATCACAAACAAGCCTAAGTAGCAAAATATACCAATGTATATGATGCTTGAGTGGTTGCATTGGTTGTTTCATTTTACCTAACTAGTAGTCAAAAAGCTGATTAGAGTAAGTAGGTAGGATTTTAGTTTGAATTAATTCAGTTTTTAGCAGCAACTTTATGTTAGATCAGATTTTAGTTTGCAGAAAAGGGTGTATTTTTAGTTCAAAAGTTTTAGTCACAAAGATTATATAACAGAGCATATACATGTGTGGGATTGGCCCAATGGATTAGGCTACTAGTCAACAGTGTCCTTGACATTCCACAAGGAAATGTCATCCCCAAATGGATCCATTGTTAGGTTCCTATACCAATAGGAGTCATAATTTTGAATCGCTAAGGCTAAGCCTTTTAATATGTACATACCTTTGCTTTCTACAAATGTTTTCCATATTTTAAAATAAAAAAATGAAAAAAGGGTATGTCCTAAAAGAAAAATCAAAGGACAAAAAGAATAAGAAAAGGTCCAAAAAAGTGAAAAATATGAACCCCAAAGACAAAAGACCATGAAAATGTGCAAGTCAAAATGGCACTACTATTTAATTTTATGCATAATAATGTTTGTGTGTAGTTTGTTATTCATGCCACAATCCATGGTAATTAAACTTGATTATGCCATGCTTTAAATTTCATGTTGATAGTTAGAGAATAAAATCTGACCAAACTATTTAATATTGGCAGATCATTAGATAGGTAGAGTAAATAAAAGGATATCATCAATTTAATATGAGCCCTTCGATGATATAAGGTTAGAATTAGATAGTTTCTTGCTTTAAAAGAAAAAATTGAAAAGGGTTTGCTAGCCTAAATGCACCCTAATAAAGTGAAGAAAAAATTGTAGGAAAAGTAGATGGGTAAGTAGAAGAAAAGTTGCAGAAGTATGATGATTGGTTAGACAAAAGCATATTTATCATTTTCCATCATATGTTCTAGATATGAATGAACAATCAAGCATGCAAGTGGATCTAAAAGTCAATTAATTAACTTCCTCCATTCATTTCACCTTTTACTTGACTATTTTCCCATAATAAAGTTCAAAATGCTCAAGTCAAAGGGGCTTAGAGAATTTCTGTTATGAAACCAGCTCAAGAAAAGATAGAAAAGAAAGATCAACGCCTTAGAATCAAGGATAATTTTAGGGGCGAATGTTCTCCCTTTGGCGAAATTAAGGGGTTTTAAATTTTTAGTGGGCGAATATTTTGTATCATAGTACATTTTTACAAATCACCTCAAATAGCCCACCTTATTTTAAGGGAGAGGGTAAAAAAGGTAAATTTAGCCCTTGAAATTAGGACTTACAACCTTCCATTCGCCCATTTTCAAGAATAGGTTTTATTTAAGTGAATCCATTCGCCCATTTTCAAGAATAGGTTTTATTTAAGTGAATCCTATGGGCCAAATACCATATTTATAAAAGAGGTATGGAAAATTTATAAAAATATAAATAAATGAGAGGTATGGTAAATAAATAAAACATTTTTTATATTTACTCCATAAGTCACCTTAATACATGTAAGGGTGTAAACAAATAAAAATATAAGTAAAGTGGAGGTATGGTAAATAAATAAAACGTCTTTTTATACTTACTCAAAAGGTATGGTAAATAAATAAAAATATAAATAAACTAGACGTATCGTAAATAAATAAAACCTCTTTTTATATTTAGTCCATAACCCTCGTTCTATTTATGAAGGCTCAAGAAAGAGGTTTTATTTAAGTGAATCCTATGGGCCAAATACCATATTTGTAAAAGAGGTATGGTAAATTAATAAAAATATAAATAAGCGAGAGGTACGGTAAACAAATAAAACATTTTTTTATATTTACTTCATAAGTCACCTTATATTTACGAACACTCAAAAAATGGGTTATGTTTAGGTGAAACCTATGGCCAAAATACTATGGGACAAATACCATGGACTAGATTTTTATTAATACCATGCAAAAAACCATTATTAACCCTAATATTAGAATTAATAAAAATAAAAATGGCACATGGTATTGACCCATGGTATTAACCAAAATGGCACATGGTATTGACCCATGGTATTCACCTGGAATGTAGCCTATTTAAATGGGGGAATTAAACCAGCATGTAGTCTATGCTAAGATTCACTAGGACTTTACAAAGTTTTATTATTTAGTGAAAGACTCGCCAAGATCTTACAAGATTTTATAATTGAGTAAAATATTCGCCATGCCTGTGAGAGATTCGCCAAAAAATTATATATACATATTATATTATTGATAAAATCGCCTTCCATTTTTCCTATATACCATGGAGATTCGCCCATTTATTATATTTATAAATTTATGGGGGGTTCTTAAAATTTTCCCTGCTTAGAATTCAGCCTCTTTGAGGGGGAAACCTCCTTTACATTACATAAATGAACAATTCTTGGATGATACAAATGACAAAACCTCCTTTCTATATATAGGAGTCTAAGGAGTCACAATATAATCCAGCCGACCTAACAATAATAATATAAAGCCACAAAAATAACAAAAGAGGGATTCTAAGGGGCACAAAAATAACAATATGGGGGTAATAGGGGCACAACAATATAAATAAGGGGTATAACTACAATAGTAATGGGGTAATCACTAGTATTATAGGGACCCAACATGCCCCTCTCCTTCAAAAAAGTGTTGTCCTCAACGCTTGAGTAGTTTTGGATACTTCTGCATAAAATTCTCATCCTCCCATGTGGAATCTTCAGCGGATAAGTTCTTCCACTTGATAAGATACTCTGAAATTGATCGATTTCGTAGATTTCGAGTTCTTGTTTCTGTGACTGCTTCTGGTTCCAATATAATTTTTCCTTCCTCGTCAAGTTCTGGCAATATTGTTTGAATTGGGAGCTTGTCGCCTATAACCTTCTTTAAACATGCAACATGGAAAACTGGGTGCAATCGAGAAGCTGCAGGAAGCTCCAATTTGTATGCCATAGTACCAATCTTTTCCAACACCTTGTACGGACCATAATACTTTGGTGATAATTTATTATCCTTCTTAGCTTGCTTTAGGGACATTTTCTTATATGGTTGTAGCCATAGGAATACCCAATCACCTACATCAAAACTTCTTTCACTGCGATGTTGATCTACCTGTTGTTTCATTCTATTTTGTGCCAACATGAGGTTATCCTTTAAGAGTTGGAGGACTTGTTGTTGATGTTCGATGTGATGTTCCACTGCCTGAACCTTAGAATTTTCTCTCAAATATGATGTGATTGATGGTGGTTGGTACCCATAAAGTGCCATAAATGGGGTCATTTTTGTTGTTGTATGGAAGGAAGTGTTATACAACCATTCAGCCAGAGGCAACCATTTGACCCATTGTGTCTGTTTATCAGATACAAAGCAACGAAGATATCCTTCCAAACATTTGTTTACTATCTCAGTTTGCCCATCAGATTGAGGATGATAAGATGAGCTATGAGATAACTGAGTACCAAGACAAGAAAATAATTCTGTCCAAAAATTTCCAGTGAAAATGGGATCTCTGTCACTTACAATAATCTTTGGATTTCCATGTAGCTTTTGAATTGTTTCCATAAATGCAGTAGAAACTGTACTAGCTTTAAATGGATGTGATAATGCAAAAAAGTGTGCATACTTGGTAAGTCTGTCAACTACCACCATGATGACACTCTTTCCCTCAGACTTGGGTAAACCTGTGATAAAATCCATTGAAACCTCCTCCCAATGTTGGTTTGGAATGGATAAAGGTTGTAATAGACCCGGTGTCTTAATTGTTTCAACTTTATTTTGTTGGAAAACCAAACATTCCGCCACAAACTTTTGAATATCTGATTTAAGGCCATCGCAAAAAAATTCCTTCTTAACCCTGTGGTAAGTTTTTAAAAATCCTGAGTGCCCTCCTAAGGGAGAAGTGTGCAATTCCATAAGAATCTTTTGTTTTAGCTGGGAATTCTTACAGAGGTATAAGCGATCTTTGTACCATAGCGAATCATTTTGCCAGCTAAATGTATCAGAAGTACTGGAATCTTGTTGTAGCTTTCGAATAAGTGCCCACACTTCTTCGTCATTCTTCCATTCCTCCTTTGCTTCGTTTATCCAATCTGGTTGGATAATAGAAATGGCACACAACAATGCTTCCATATCCTCATCCTTTCTTGAGAGTGCATCTGCCACCACATTTTGCTTCCCTTTTTTGTAGATGATTTCAAAGTCATAACCCAACATCTTTGTGACCCACTTTTGTTGCTCTTCAGAGGATAATCTTTGTTCTAAAAAGTATTTAAGGCTATCATGATCCGTTTTTACCTTGAAGTGTCTTCCCATTAGGTAGGGTCGCCATTTCTTAAGTGCATGGAGTATTGCCAACATTTCCTTCTCATAAATAGCTTTTCTTAAAAACTTTCCCTTGATTGGACAACTTTCAAAAGCAATGGGTCTTTCATCTTGCATTAGAACAACACCAATTCCATTTCCTGAAGCATCACATTCCACAATAAAGGTTTTTGTGAAGTCCGGTGTAGCTAAGACCGGTGCTTGGCACATTGCCTCTTTAAGATGTTTAAAGGCCTTTGTTGCTTCCGGAGTCCATGAAAATGAATCTTTCTTCAATAATGTTGTTAGAGGTGCTGCTATTCTCCCATAATTCTTAACGAACTTGCGATAATACCCTGTCAACCCAAGAAATCCTCGCAGATGCTTTATGGATGTGGGGATTTTCCATTCCTTAATGGCTTTAATTTTGCTAGGGTCTACCTTAACTCCTTCATGAGATACAATATGACCCAAATATTCCACCTCCTGGACTCCAAAGAAACATTTGGATCTTTTTGCATATAATTGTTTCTCCTCCAATAGTTGTAGCACCTTGTCAACATGTTCAACATGATCCTTCCAAGACTTGCTGTAGATTAGTATATCATCAAAAAATACCAACACAAATTTTCTAAGGAATGGTTTGAAAATTGAATTCATCAAACCTTGAAATGTTGAAGGTGCATTGGTAAGGCCAAAAGGCATGACCAAAAATTCATAATGACCCTCATGAGTTCTAAATTCCGTTTTCGGAATGTCTTCAATCTTCATTCTGATTTGATGATATCCCGAACGAAGATCCAACTTGGTGAAGTAAATTGATCCATGCAATTCATCCATTAATTCATCAATGACAGGAATGGGGAACTTATCTTTAATAGTGAGCTTGTTGAGCTCCCTATAATCTAGACACATGCGCCATGATCCATCCTTCTTGTGCACCAATACTACTGGAGCTGAGAAAGAACTTTGACTCGGTTGAATTATACCAGCCTCTAGCATTTCTGCAACCATACGTTCAATTTCACTTTTTTGGACATATGGATATCTGTACGCCCTGATGTTTGGAGGAACACTTCCTGGAATCAGATGAATAGCATGATCATGATCACGCATAGGTGGGAGACCTTTGGGAGTCTCAAATACCTTGGAATGATTGTCCAGGACCTTTTGGAGATCTGGAGAAATAGATGATTCCAATGTGGAAACATCTAGCGAACATAATTGTGCAATTACACCTCTTTGCTCCTTTTTTAGAAGCTTTGTCATGCCATTAGAGCTGATTATCTTTCCTGGTTTCCCTGCAATACCCCTTAATTCAACTTCCTTTCCTTCCACAGAAAATTTCATGAAAAGTTCTTGAAAATTAAAAGCTATTGTACCCAAGGATTGTAGCCATTGGACTCCTAGTACAACATCAACACCTCCCATTGGAATGGAAAGCATTGGGCTAGTCAATACATATTCTCCCATGGATAGCTTGATATTATGGCACTTTCCAGAACAATTTATTGTTCCTCCATTTGCAATCATCACTTGACACTCTGGTGCTGGATATAGGAAGCAATTCAATTCTTTTGCTACCCTACAATGAATAAAATTGTGGGTGCTTCCTGAATCAATCAACACTATTACCTTTTTCTTCTTGATTTGTCCTTCTATCTTGATGGTTTGAGGAGTGGTAATTCCCGCCAATGCATTACAAGATATGGTCGGATTTATTTGTTCTTCATCTAGGCTTTGTTCCTGGAATATATCCTCTTCTTTTGACCTTTCTTGCTCCTTTTCTTCTTCCTCTTCACAATCTATGTAGAATAATTTCTTCTCAGAACACTTATGACCTTTTGTGTATTTGCTATCACAATTGTAACAAAGCCCTTTTTCTCTTCTTGCAATTGTTGTGGTGTCAACCTTGTAGGTTGTGGAAGACTATGGGCAACAACACTTCCGTCTTTATAGTTGTGAATGGTATGCTTCCTAGTTGCCATAATTTTGCTTTCCATTTTTCTTGCTAACCTGAATGCCTTCTCTAATGAATCAGGTTCCCAAAGGCGCACATCATGTTGGATATTATCCTTTAAAGACCCTATGAACACATCAATCCTATGCTCCTCTGGAATATCTTTTACCCTTATGTTCAATTTTTGGAACTCCTCAATGTGCTCCATTATTGAACCCTTTTGTTTGAGACTTATCAATTGGCTAAAAAAAGTGTTGCTTTTTGTATCCTCATAATGTGCTATCAATTCTTCCGTAAAAATTTCCCAAGTGATAAATTGTTTACGAGAGCAAAGCCATTGATACCATACAAACTGATTTGGTTCCAAATATAAAGTTGCCATACGTACCTTTTGTGTGTTTTTCACATTATTGAGATCGAAGAACTGCTCCATCTGTAATATCCATGTGGCGTGATCCTTGCCATCAAACTTCCTCATATCGATTTTTGGAACATGGTGGCTCTTTGATCCAACATTAGAGTCTATGGAATCATGATTAACATTTATTTTGTTCACATCATGAGTTTCCTTTACAACCGTTTCACCATTAGTAAGTATTTCTTGTAGAAAATTTGCCAAATCTGTCTTCAAATCTGCCATGTCTGTCTTCAAATCTGTCCTCAAATCTGTCTTCAGATCATCCATCTTAGCTTCCATGCCCTTTATCTTAGATTCCACACCATTTATCTTAGATTCCACGCCATTTATCTTAGCATCTGTTAGCTTTTGTGAGCGTGACATTTGTTGCACTTGTTCTTGTAATTTTGATATATCATGTAGCATTTCTTCCTCTTATTCATGAGTCATGCTAGAGCTTTCAGGTTCCTTACTAGGTGTTTACATTTTATTTCCTCGGGGCATCAGTTACCGATAATAATGCTTTACTATGCCCTTTGAATTCCTTCAAACCAAGCTTATGCAAAAAAAAAAAAAAAAAACTACACACCTTTTTTTTACTTTGTAGAAGACTGATATTGAATCTGATGTGTCTCTGTAATTTCGAATCATCCAGTTCTGAAAATGTGACCTTTAGTATCCTTCTATGTCCTCTTCCAAATGCCACTAGTCTGATCCAAATTGGATTCTCCAAGAAAGACTTATGCACAATCTCCCGCAGTGACCTGATTATAGACTAGTTCAATAGAGCGAAATTGTATGAAGTGCCACGTATCACTGTTCCGACCTTTGACTTTGAAAAATATATACAAGAAAACTACAGTCTGTCCTCTTTCTATACCTTCTTACGAAATTTCAATCCGATGCTCAGAAAGAAAGTTATGACGATTTTCCCCAGGTCACCTGTTTTGAATGTAATTCAGGAGTCTGCCAAAAGACCAACTTCCTCAGATCATATCTCCGAACATATCGCACAACATGCTCTGAAATTCGAACCCAAGGTTCAGCGCGATGTCTTCTCAAATGGGTTTTTTTTTGCGACTTCTGAAACGTCACATAAAAAAAGTTATAGCGAAAATTCCACGATGACCTGTTTGGAGCAGCGAAACCCTAGAATCCAAAGCTCTGATACCAAATGTTATGAAACCAGTTCAAGAAAAGATAGAAAAGAAAGATCAACGCCTTAGAATTCAGCCTCTTCGAGGGGGAAACCTCCTTTACATTACATAAATGAACAATTCTTGGATGATACAAATGACAAAACCTCCTTTCTATATATAGGAGTCTACGGAGTCACAATATAATCCAGCCGACCTAACAATAATAATATAAAGCCACAAAAATAACAATAGAGGGATTCTAAGGGGCACAGAAATAACAATATGGGGGTAATAGGGGCACAACAATATAAATAAGGGGTATAACTACAATAGTAATGGGGTAATCACTAGTATTATAGGGACGCAACAATTTCTCTGAATTTTGGAGGGACCGAACCCTTGGCTCAATGATTTATGGATATCAAGTACTAAATTCCCCTCATAAAAATTCATCCCCCCCTTCAGTTCATTCATTTTCCTAATAATATTCATTTCTTGAGGCTAAAACACTTTTGCCTAGGAAAAGCATTTTCCCCCCTCACATAAAGCATTTTCATATAAAAAACCCACCAAAACACATTACCCTAAGTATTAATGTTAATATGTGAAAAAAAATCAAATTCACAAAAAGAGCATTTACTTAGTGATTTTTCCCTTTTCTACTCATCTTTTCATATTAATTACTAATTTTATTCTATTAAATCCCAATAATAAAACCCATTTCCCTGTATATATGTAGCTCCTATGTGTTAATTAGCCCTACACCTTAGTTTAACTATAAACTATTAGTCTCATCTAAAAACCCCGACCAAACCTACTAACTAATCGATCTGTGATTATGTTAGGCAAAACCCCGATTAAATCCTCTGCTAATAACCTCGATGGCTTAATCCCGCCTTAACCCATCATTAACCTTGATATTGTCACACTTAAGCACCCATCGGGCCCCCACTAGCCTCTGTGCAACTTCCCCGCCCGATCACTATGCAATCATCTCCCTCCACATCCAACAACCCTTATCCATATCAGGCCAACCCATTCGCCGAATGATACCCAGCTGAAAAAGTGGTTTTCCCCCCGGTCCCTGATGCTACATGTCATTCAATGAGTGGAATTAGGCAGCCCCTCCAAAATACCACCAAGCCCACAAAAGCGGTGCGAAATAAACTACTTACTGCCCTCTCGCTAAATGAAAAAACCATCTGATGTTCACTTTGCGCCAAAATTAAAAAAAATCAAACGTTTACTCGTTTAAACACAAAAACCTAGTTTTGCTCATTTTCACCTGTTTGTGCAGTAAAACCTTGTGTAACCCTTCTGCACCACCTGAAGCCTTTGCTAAACAATTCAAGCATGGTTTACCTCCCAAAAGAACTTTGGACTCACTCCATGGACCTATAAAGCTCGATAGGGCCATTAATGACCCTCCCTGTCAACCCAACCTTTTCCTAACAATTTTATTTATTTATTTTACAGACGATCAAAAGACTGCGGCCTTGGATAAACAATATTAATACTCCTAAAAAAAGAAGAAGTATTAATACTATTCATAAGACCAATTTACTCTGAGATTGTTATCAAATATATTCAAATAGAGATTGAAACTAAAACATACAGTTAAAAGACAAGTAGAGGAAACATGGAATTAAATGATTTACTGTTGAAATAGACAGTAAAAACCTAAAGTATACAGTGAGGGTAAAAGGACATAGTAAAGAATAGTCAAAGAGTATCAGGGCTAAAGAGTATCAAATTGAATACCAAGTCAAGTAAGGCATCTAGGATGAAGACAAAAAGTAGGGAAGACAGTTACAAAGCATACACATTCATGTCAAAGTGAAGATAGATGAAAAAATAGAGAGGTAAAAGTAAACAATAAAAGTAAACATGGAGGAAGTAAGGGTTAAATAGAGACAAAAACACTTTCACCAGCAACAATTAAGTTTATCCAAAGTAAAAGTGAAAAAAGTTAAAAGAAATTTAGGGTTAAAAGATGAAATAAGAGCAAAAATGGTATATTCTTCAGAAATTTCATGTTTAAGTCATCTTTTTTCAGAAACTATTTCGGCCAATCCAAGATGAATTTTGAAAAAATGGAGGACGTTTGTGTTCCTAAAAGTCTAATTTACAAAAAACTATCTCACGTTTTACACATGTATTACCAAACGTGAGATAAGTATGCGCATGTCTTCACAGCCTATTTTTCGGACTGTGGAACGTCCTTTTTTGACATCTTTGTGTAGAGAATATTGTGAACATCTGGAGCTTAATTTTTGGAAACTGAGAGAGGTTTATCTCGAAAAAATACTTCTATACAAAAAAATCTTTCAATTTTCGCATATCTATCTCGGATCGAGATATACAAAGGTATCAATGGACCCTAATTTTGCAAAATTGTTAGGGAAAAATGCACAAATAAAGGATGAAGTTAGTGACTTGGAAGCCTCATCATCAATTAAGAGTTGCTATCAAATTCGAATTTCTCTTTTTTTTCACCCTCTATCCATAAATATAGTGCCAAATAGATTCATTAGTTTTGAAGGTCCTTTATTTAAGTTCTATCAATGTAAAACCGTTGAGATATTTGTAAAACCAATCTTGATATTTTTTCAAGATATTTCAGTTTAGAATTTGTATAAATACTTCTTCATTTGAACTATTTTGGGTGGATTCCAAGACATTTATATAGACTTTTTCTCTCAAATAAGAGTTCTATTGTATCAACGACTGAATTGGCTTGCTAGATCAAGGAATAAAGATCAGAAATTTTACAGGATTCTTGTGTAAGGCGAAATACAAATAAGTATTCTCTCATGTTCAATGTTGTTTTTCCTTATGTTTTTCCATAATCTTATTTGTTTCTTTAAAATTTAAATATATAGCAAGGAATGATATTTTAGCAATTGTTTGAATGCACTCTGTCTTGACTGCTTTACATTCTGAATGTTTTCTTCTAAACTATCTTAGATAGGGATTTCTTAACTTCTCCTTAGTTTCCGTAGTTTCTCCTCTGGTTTATAGCAAAGGATTCTTGATTGCCCTTTGTTTACGATCACCCTCTGTTCTTCATTCTAATCTCGGTCCAAGGATTCCTAAGTGCCCTTTCACCGTGGTTATAATTACTTCACCCATTAGGCCTAAAGATTTGCCTTTTTATTTGCTAGCCTACCCTGTGAACATTCCCTTTAATGATTTGGTCCACTTATGCTATCCATTTGTTGACTCCATAGACCAATGGCTTGAAGACTTAGCTCTATCCATCTGCTCCGAGAATTCCACTACTCAACCTTCAATTCAAAATCAAAACCCCAATGAACACTAAGAACTAGCATAAAATCCCATAAAAACAAAGCTAAATCATAAAGAGAGAGCCCTCTCTAGACTTAGGTTGGCTAGAGCCTAAGCCTAAAATATTGGTTTGTGGTTACCCCAGTGAGCTCCTTCTTTAACCTTGGGAAATCATTGGGTGATAACATAGTGGTGACTCCACTGTGGAAAACTAACATTTTCTTCAGAGTTGTTTTACAGGTTTAGATATGATCTATTATGGTGGATAGTGATCAGACACACAAAGGTTAAAATCATCCACCTAGTGACTCCAAATCAATTCCACAATCAAGACTCCACTAGAGGAATGAACCTAAGGGAACTATGTGAAAAGATTAGGATTTTAACGTGGATTGTTATCCAAGTCATTATGTTCTTTCTCATTGATAAATTTTTTTGATGTATATTGTATTTTAGAGAATATTTGAGATTAAATTTTAATTATTTCCCTTTGAAAAGTGTAGATATAAAGTCTCCTTACAGATTTGAACATCAGTCTTCTAACTCTTATGAAGATCATTTTCCAATTGAGGAGCATCAAACAATCAAGACTAATCATACAATCCCTATACATATTTTAGTACCTCATAAAGTTCCTGATAGATATCAGCCACTCATCTTACCTCCTACACTCCATGTTTTCCCTAACAATTATTACAAGTATCTCTCTAGGTTTGATGGAGTGAATGGTATCACTGCTCAAAAACATATTCAAGGTTTTGAAAATTATCTAGACTTATTTGAAATTGATGAAGATGATGTTATTATCAGGTTTTTTGCTTTTTCTTTGCAAAGTATAGTAAAGAGTTGTTTCAAAAATTTACCTATTTCAAGCATCTCAAATTTCCAATAGTTTGTCAAAATTTTCCTCGATAGATGGATAAACAAAGTCAATCTTCTTGTGATCATAGAAGAATATAATTAGTTAAAAAGACAGCCAGATGAAACAATACAACAATTTTCACACAAATTTAATCAAGCCTATTATTTAATGCCAT
Source organism: Pinus tabuliformis (assembly GCA_031772625.1). NCBI lineage: Eukaryota > Viridiplantae > Streptophyta > Pinopsida > Pinales > Pinaceae > Pinus > Pinus tabuliformis. The sequence goes on from CM062808.1 coordinate 520,748,803, forward strand.
CAAATATAAGACCTCCCCCTAACTCAACTCTTTTTCATTACCCAAGAGCATTTGATCCAGAAATAGAATTTTAGCTAAGAGAAAGAAACACCTCAATATTGGAACAGATGCAGAACATTGTAGTATATGTAGAATTTAATCTGCAAATTACAAGAGAAAGGTTGAAAGTAGAAATAGAGGAAAACAACATTGTAGAGGAGAAACTTGACATTTTGATGAAGAAAATAGGGGAAATGATGCAGAAGATCATCATGAAAGATTAATTTTTTGCTTGAAATCACCATGACACATTTATTCCACAACAAGAAGAGATTGAGAATCATGAACAAATTCCTATGAATTCCAACTACCATAGACCAGAAGATAGATTCATAAAGAAATATGTGGGGGAGAAATCTCCTAATCTAATGTGTATGTTTGATGACACTACTTATTTTGATGATTTGCCAAAATATGATTAGTATGATGATAATTATGTTCTTCAAATCCAAACTAACTTTATAGAGCAATCAGAAGCTAGTTTTGGGAATAAGGAAATTCAGTTTTAGCAGCTTGAAAATAATGATCATTTTATCCATATCAGCCATGAAAGTGAAGAAGAAAGTGCAGAAAATTTGGAAATAAGTGAATCTTCTTTGCCTCTTTGTTTTGAATGGTTTCAGTTTTTAAAGAAAATGTGGTATAACATCTCTAAAGAAAAGGATAAGAAGCTTGTAGAAACCTATGAAGTTCCATTCAAACCTGTATGCAATAAGTTGCAACAATCCTTCCAAGGTGTTTATAGCCTAGTAGCTGATAGGTTGGATGATGAGTGCAATCATAATTTTTCTCCATTAATAGACTATGAGAGTCAAAATCAAGATGATAAAGGTTTCACCAGACAAACATTACAATCAGTAGAAGTATCATCACAAAGCTCATCTAAAAGTCTACGGGGTGTTAAAGATAAAAGTGATACTCATGGCATGGAAGCCATCCAGAACAAGTGTGCAATTGCTTAAATTAGTTGAGCAATAGTGTATATATTTTGGAAGATCCTTTTGTATAGTTTTTAGAGCCTACAAAGGAAAGCAAGTATTTCCTTATCTTCTCATTGTTTGACAAGGTTATAATTGGCTTTAGAACCTCAATTTTAATCACAAACAAGCCCAAGCAGCAAAATATACCACTGTATATGATGCTTGAGTGGTTGCATTGGTTTTTTCATTTTACCTAACTAGCAGTCAAAAAGCTGATTAGAGTAAGTAGGTAGGATTTTAGTTTGAATAAATTCTGTTTTCAGTAGCAACTTTATGTTGGATCAGATTTCAGTTTGCAGAAAAGGGTGTATTTTCAGTTCAAAAGTTTTAGTCTCAAAGATTATACAACAGAGCATATACATGTGTGGGATTGACCCAATGGATCAGGCTACTAGTCGAAGGTGTTCTTGACATTCCACAAGGAAATGCCATCCCCAAGTGGAGCCACTATTAGGTTCCTATACCAATAGCAGTCATAATTTTGAATGGCTAAGGTTAAGCCTTGTAATATGTACATACCTTTTCTTTCTGCAAATGTTTTCCATATTGAAAAATCAAAAAATGAAAAGAGGGTATGTCCTAAAAGAAAAATCAAAGGACAAAAAGAATAAGAAAAGGTCCAAAAAAGTGAAAAATATGAACCCAAAAAACAAAAAACCCTGAAAGTGTGCAAGTCAAAATGCCACTACTATTTACTTTTATGAATAATAATGATTGTGTGCAGTTTTTTATTTATGCCACAATCCATGGTAATCAAACTATTTACTCTTGATTATGCCATGCTTTAAATTTCATGTTGATAGTTAGAGAATAATATCTGACCAAACTATTTAATTTTGGCAGATCATTAGAGAGGTAGAGTAAATAAAAGGAGCTTATCAGTTTAATTTAAACCCTTGGATGATATAAGGTTAGAATTAGATAGTTTCCTAATTTAAAAGAAAAAGATTGAGAAGGGTTTGGTAGCCTAAATGCACCCTAATAAAGTGAAGAAAAAATGGTAGGAAAAGTAGATGGGTAAGTAGGAAAAAGGTTGTGGAAGTATGATGATTGATTAGAAAAAAGAATATTTATCATTTTCCATCATATGTTCTAGATATGAATGAAGAATCAAGTGTGAAAATGAATCTCAAAGTCAATTAATTAACTTCCTCCATTCATTTCACCTTTTAATTAACTAATTTCCCATAATAAAGTTCAAAATGCTCATGTCAAAGAGGCTTAGAGAATTTCTCTAAGTTTTGGAGGGGTCGGACCCTTGGCTCAATGATTTATGGGTATCAAATACTAAATTCCCCTCATAAAAATTCATACCCCCTTCAATTCATTCATTTTCCTAATAATATTCCTTTCCTGAGGTTAAAAAACTTTTGCCTAGGAAAAGCATTTCCACCCCTCACATAAAGCATTTTCATATAAAAAAACCACCAAAACACAATGCCCTAAGTATTAATCTTAATATGTGAAAAAGCATCAAATTCACAAAAGAGCATTTACTTAATGATTTATCTCTTTTCCGCTCATCTTTTCATATTAATTACTAATTTTATTATATTAAATCCTGATAATAAAACCCATTTCCCTGTATATATATATATATATATATATATATATATATATATCTCATATGTGTTAATTAACCCTACACCCTAGTTTAACTATAAACTATTAGTCTCACCTAAAGACCCCGACCAAACCTAATAACTAATCGATCTGCGATTATGTTAGGAAAAACCCAAATTAAATCCTCTGCTAATCAACCCGATGGCTTATTCTGTCTTTAATCCATCATTAACCCCGATACTGCCACACTTAAGTGCTCGTTGGGCCCCCCACTAGCCTCCATGCAGCTTCCCCACCCGATCATCGTGTGATCATCTCCCTCCACATCGGACGACCCTTATCCATATCGGGCCAACCCGTCCACCGAATGATACCCACTCGAAAAAGTGGTTTTTCGCTCGACCCTCAATGCTACATGTCATTCAATGAGTGGAATCGGGCAGTCTCTCCCAAATACCACCAAGCCCACAAAAGTGGTGCAAAATAAACTACTTAATGCCCTCTTGCTAAATGACAAAACTATCTATTGTTCACTTTGTACCAAAATTAAAAAAAATAATCAAACGTTTACCCGTTTAAACACAAAACCGCAGTTTTGCTTGTTTTTTCCTGTTTGTGTAGTAAAACCCTGTGTAACCCTTCTGCGCCACCTATAGTCTCTGCTAACTAATTCAAGCATGGTTTACGTCCTGAAAGCACTTTGGACTCACTCCATAGAACTATAAAGCTCGATAGAGCCATTAATGACCCTCCCTGTCAACCCAACATTTTCCTAACAATTTCTTTTATTTTACAGACGATCAAAATACCACAGCCTTGGATAAGCAGTCTATACTAGTCATAAGAACTATTTACTTCAAGATTGTTATCAAATCTATTCAAACAGAGATTGAAAATAAAACATACAGTTAAAATACAAGCAGAGGAAGCATGAATTAAATGATTTACTGTTGAAATAGACAGTAAAAGCCTAAAATATATAGTGAAGGTAAAAGGACACAATAAAGAATAGTCAAAGTGTATCAGGATTAAAGAGTATCATCTTGAAGATCAAGTCAAGTAAAGCATCTAGCATAAAGACAAACAACAGGGAAAACAGTTACGAAGCATACAAATTCATGTTAAAGTGAAGATAGATGAAAAACAGAGCGGTAAAAGTAAATAGTAAAAGTAAACATGGAGGTAGTAAGGGTTAAATAGAGATGAAAAAACTTTCACTAGAAACAATGACGTTTATACAAAGTAAGAGTGAAAAACAATTAAAAGAAATTTAAGGTTAAAGGATGAAATGAGAGCAGAAATGGTACATTTTTCAGAAGTTTCCTGTTGAAGTCATAGTTTTTTAGAAACTAGTTCGGCCAATCTAAGATGAATTTTGAGAAACAATAGGAGGTTTCTATTCCTAAAAGGCTAATATACAAAAACCTATCTCATGTTTTAAACAGGTATTACCAAATGTGAGATTAGTGCATGTTTTCACAGCCTAGTATTTGGACTATGCAAAGCCCTGTTTTTGACATCTTTTTGTAGATAATATTGTGAACAGTTGGAGCTGCGTTTTGGGAACTTGAGAGAGGTTTATCTCAAAATCATACATATATACAAAAACCTCTTTCACTTTTTACATATCCATCTCGGATTGAGATATAAAAAGCTATCAATGGACCCTAATTTTGCAGAATTGCTAGGGCAAATGCACAAAGAAAGGACGCAGTTAGTGACTTGGAAGCCTCATCATCAAATAAGAGTTGCTATCAAATTCAAATTTCTATTCTTTGTCACCATCAATCCATAAATATAGTGCCAAATAGATTAATTAGTTTTGAGTGTCCTTTATTTAAGTTCTATTAATGTAAAACAGTTTGAGATATTTGTAAAACCAATCTTGATATTTTTTCAAGATATTTCAGTTTAGAATTTTTATAAATACTTCTGCATTTGAAGTATTTTCGGTGGATTCCAAGACATTTCTATAGAATTTTTCTCTCAAAATAGAGTTCTATTGTATCAATGACTGGATTGGATTGTTGGATCAAGGAATAAAGATCAGATATTTTACAGGATTCTTGTGTAAAGCGAAATACAAATAAGTATTCTCTCATGTTCAATGTTGTTTTTCCTTATGTTTTTCCATAATATTATTTGTTTCTTTAAAATCTAAATGTATAGCAAGGAATGATATTTTAGCAATTGCTTCAATGCACTCTGTCTTGACTACTATACATTATTAATGTTTTCTTCTAAGCTATCTTAGCTAGGGAATTCTTAACTGCTCCTTAGCTTCCGTAGTTTCTCCTCTGGTCTATAGCAAAGGATTGTTAACTTCCCTTTGTTCATGATCACCCTTTGTTCTTCATTTTGATCCCAGTCCAAGGATTCTTAAGTGCCCTTTCACCCTGGTTAGAATCACTTCACCCATTAGGCCTAAATACTTGCCTTTTGCTTTGCTAGCCTGCCTTGTGAACATTCTCTTTAATGATCTAGTCCAGTTATTCTATCCATTTGTTGACTCCATAGCCCAATGTCTTGAAGGCCTAGCTCTATCCACCTGCTCCAAGAATTCCACCACCCAATCTTCAACACAAATCAAAACCCCCCTGAACTTTCATAACTAGCCTAATATCCCATCAAACAAAGCTAAATCATATAGAGAGAGCCCTCTCTAGACTTTGGTTGGCTAGGGCCTAAGCCTAAAATTTGGTTTGTGGTTACCCCGGTGATCTCTTTCCTTAACCTTGGGAAATTACTGAGTGATAATGGTTGGAAAAGGAACTATTACACTTATTAATGGAAAAGGAAAGGCTTAAAATGCTTTTCTAGTAAACGGGCTCAAACACAATCTCTTGAGTGTTAGCCAAATATGTGATCAAGGACATAATGTGTATTTAGTGCTAAAGATTGTGAAATGAGGAACTCTTCCTCAGGGGAACTTGTGGCGAAAGGAGTTCTAGAACATCACATAATGTCTACATTCTGAACAAAATTCAGGAAGATAAATGTTACTTAAGTCAAAAAGATGAAAGTTGGTTGTGGCACAAGCGACTTGGACATACAAGTTTCGATAACTTGATCAATATCAGCAAGATTAATGCAGTACGAGACACCCCAAATTTATTCAAGCCAAATCAAGGAGTATGTGGTCCATGTCAACATGGAAAGAAAACTAAAACCAACCAAAAGACCAAGGATTTTTCTACATCAAAACCCTTGGAGATCATTCATGCTTATTTCAGAATGGATAGAGGGGGAGAATTCACATCAAAATAATTTGATGAATTCTGTAAAGTACATGGAATCGAAGGAGAACTCTCTGCTGCCAGAACACCGAAGAAGAATGGTGTAATTGAAATAAGAAGCCGAACAACTCAAGAAATGGCAAGAACAATGTTAATATCAGCTGACTTGCAGCCTCCAAGTCTCCAGAATTTTGGCTGCAAGATTAGATCACTATCTACAATAGCAAGGGTTCAAGAAGGCGGTGATAGGAAGTAATCTCTACATAAAGATGGATGAGGTTAAGTTACTAGTCACTCTTGTCTATGTTGATGATCTGATTTTTTCTAGTAATAATGATGAGATGAGCCATGAGTTTGCTCAAAATATGTCAAAAGAGTTTGAAATGTTGATGATAGGAGCGTTATCTTACTTCCTTGGACTACAAGTATCTCAAACCACGATAGTCATGTTCATATCTCAAGAAAAATATCTTAACTACATGCTTAAAGATATGGAATGGAAGATTGTTCACTCATGAGCACACCTATGACCACAGATTACAAATTAAGAAAAGATGATGACTCTCCTCCAGTAGATGCAACTCATTACAGGTCAATAATTGGAGCCCTTCTATACTTAATTGCTACGAGACCTGACATTATGCAAGAAGTAGGATTGGTGGGAAGATTTCAATCAGCTCCTAAACAATCCCATTTGTTGGCTGTAAAAAGAATTCTCAAATACTTGAAAGGAACTCCTGATTTTGGTCTTTGGTACCCTAAGAACTCAACTCTTACTCTGACTGCATACACTGATGCTGATTGGGATGGAAGTGTCAATGATCGAAAAAGTACTAGTGGAAATACATTCTTCCTAGGAGATTGTCTAGTACCTTGGCTCAACAAAAAATAAACATTCATATCACTATCTATAGCTGAAGTCGAGTATATAGTTGCTGCTGATTGTTGTAATCAAATATTATGGATGAAGGAAGCTATGAAAGATGTCAACATAGGTATTAATCAACCAATCACCATCTATTGTGATAACACAAGTGCTATTAGTCTCAACAAAAATCCAGTGATGCACTCAAAGACCAAACATATACCAATTAAGTATCAATTCCTTCGTGAAAAAGTAGCTAAAAAAGACATCAACTTAGAATATACCAATACTAAGGAGCATATTGTTGATATTTTCACAAAATCTCTTCTCGAGAACCATTTCAACATCTTCGCTAGAATACGGGAGTTATTTCTCTAGCATCATATTAAGTTGATTCAAAAAGACGTTGCATGACAGGGGGAGTAGTTTGACAGGGGGAGTCCTTGTGCACTCCTTGCCATCGATGTCAAAGGGGGAGAGAAGAAGAATATTGCCATCAATGAAAAAGGGGGATATGGTTAATCTAGGTTGTCATTGATGTTAATATAGCAGTTTTTGTGATGGAAAATTCTTTGATACATGATTGCCCAGGGTTTCACCATAGTGATGAATGTTTGATATATATACAGATAGAATAGAAGCAGTAGATCCGTGAAGCAACAGGAGCAAGAAGCCAAAGAGGAGAAGCCATCGTGAAGCCAAAGAGTAAGATGAAGCAAGTTATCAGAGTAAGAGAAGCAGGTTACCGCATATGCCCAGGGGTAAGAGTTATCAAAAGAACAAAGAGAAAACAATGATAACAAAGGAGTAAAGAAGAAAACATCGGAGGATCCATATTGGAAGTATCACATGTAATATATGTCCAAGAAGAACCGAAAGGAAGAAAACAATGGAGGAGAATAAATAGAGTTATAGGAGTGTACAGATGTTTAAATGCTTACATCACAGTCAACACTTACATCTATAGGAGGATCAATGATTGGGTTTGTTGATGAGGTGGATCAACAATCGTCAGATTAATGATGAGATCAAAGGTGGAGAATTAATCTAATAAGACTTGGGACTAAGTGTGCCTGAGAAGTTTATGGACATGAGTTTAATTTTATTTGGGGTCCGGACTTGTGCATTCAGGTTGGACCAACATTCGTTTGTGGGTTTAAAGGAATAAATTCAAAATTTTCATGAAGTTGCGATTGCGTTTAAAGGTAATGACATGGCATGTGGGACCTCCATGTGGGTGTAGCAGCTGTTATATGGATTTCCATGAATAATCAAGTCTATGGATAAATTACTCTTCGCTATATATTTTTAATATACAAGTCAGCCTCCCTCCAATAGACGTGTCCTTTGGTCATTAGTGAAACTCACATAAAAATGAGTTAAAATGCTTCAGTTCTGAGTATCTACCTTCGGCACACAAATAGAAAATAAATAAGTTCATAACTCGTGAACTTGAAGAGATAGAGGAAGCTGAAGGAATAGTTGAAAGAAAGAAGCCAAAAGGTTTAGCAAAAGAAAAAGGAAGCAGAAAAGTCCAGTGGAAGAAGATGAAGGCCTAGCTACGAAGAAAGTTGAAGACAGAGTGGGAGGACAATATTTTCATCTGATTCATCTTGAAAGATAGGGTCGATGCCTCAAAATTGGAAGGATTGCTATCCTTGGAGTTGGCGCTCCTAAATCCAAGGTTGGTGCCTTGATAAGATAGGGTCGAAGCCCTAGAGGTCAGAGCCTCATCGAAACCAAGTTGGAGCTTGGAACACATTTATATTGTATTTATTATTTGATTCAATAAAATTATACAGTTTATACATTTCTCTATTTAAATTGTGAATTCTTAAATTGGTAGTAATCACAATTGAAAGAAAATACTAATTCACCCCTTCCCCCCCCCCCCCCCCCCGCCCAAGTATTTCCAACAATTCCATGGTTGCATGAAGAGATATATGATTATTTGTATGTTTGAGAAGGAATTGTTGATGAGTTTCACGGACTTGTAGGTTCATCTTCTAATTCACCTAGTAGATGAGGTTGAATTAGTTGGGGTGGTTTCCTATTTTTGGATGTTTTTCTTAGAAAGGTACATAACGAATTTGAAAAGTTTTTTACAACAAAGGGAAAACCCCGAGGGGTATATGGAAATAGGTACATATTGTATGATTATTTCTATTATGCTAGTGAGTACATCAAGGAGATCGGCAACAAACCAGGGGCAGTGATTTGGGATGATGAAAGGGATGAAGAAAAAAAGGGGAGTTTCTCTAAACGAATGGAAAAAGGTGCATGATAAAGAGTAAGTGACTTATCATTTTTTAAATTTCTACACAGTAACTCTTCACACGAAACTTCATGATTCATATTTTTATCTCATATGTACTATATATATTAGTTTGATTTCATCAGCAAATTTAAAAAATAAAGCCATCAACAAATTCATTCATCACAATTTGAAAGCGACACAACCTTGAATCACAATTTATAAACATAAGAGGAAATGGGGCAATCACAAGAAATAATTCATATGGTTGAATGGTAGAAGCATGCGTGATCATCATCATTTAAAAAAAATATGCCAACAATATGCCCGAACAGTTGGGTTGCTAACCAAGTCTTAGAGAAATATGGTGCAACTCGTTGTTAGCTACATACTGAAGAGGATGTGATAAACATATGTATTGGGTGCAACAACTTGATAATCATCTCTTTTTGTAAATTTTTAAATTCATAATGTACCTTTGAATTGTAACATCTATATGTTATATTTGAATTATGTTTAGGTTATTAGACACATGAGTCTACGTGGGCATATAGACATAATTTTCACATGAAGGATGCCGATGATGGATCCATGTCACAAGACATTGGACTAGAAGTTGAGTTCGACCAATCCAATCATGCTAGCCACTGTGATCAAAACCTAATACAGGGGATGCTAGGTTATGTCAGAAAGATACAAGAGATCATTGAAGTGGAATTCTCTTCATTCCAATGTGTTATTTTTTGGTGCAAGTGATGAGACACCTTTGATCAGAATAATGTAAAGGAAGATCGTGATGGTGAGTTGTTATGTAACAACTCTAGAAAGATGTGGCATGAAGCTAGGGAGCCTTATGTTTCCCCCAAACATTGCAACGAGGTGTTTTTCTACACAGATGTGTTGGATAAGGATTGTTGGTTCATATTAAGACAAGACCCTAGATCAAAACATATTTTTTACAACAACAATGTTATCATGCCAAGTGAGGAAGATAATCATGGTGATGATAATGGAGATTGATATATACTTGTGCTATTTTCTCATTTATACTATTGTTGTATGTTTCTTTATTTCACTAATTATATTTTTTTTAATTTGTTTTGTTGGCATTTTATATAATTGGTAAGATTCAAAAATGCTTTTAGGAATTCATTTTTTCTAGTGGAAACCTTTTTACACTTAAAACTAAGTATTGTCAATTGTGTAGTTTATAATTTAAAAAATAAAATTTTAACATATTTCTTTAATTCAAAGTTTAAGATAATTTCAATTTGGATTTTGTGATAATTTGGTTTTCAAATTAGTTATTTGTTCTTCTACATACTTTTATCATTTCTTTTGGAAATATTTAAATTATTCCCCCAATGTTGAAAAAACTACAATTAATGAAGTAATTAAAAATTTTGGTAGAAATGAACTTATGAAATAATGAAAAAAAATATATGTAGGAATATTTGTATCCATTAAATTTTAGGGTGAATAAAATACTTATGATTAGAGATAAAAACCTTTTTATAATAACAATTGTTAGGGTAGAAGAGTCTATGATATTACATCGTACAATGGAAAATAAAATTGGTTCATATGTAGTTGTTTTTTGAAAAAGAATTTAGTTAGAATGAATATGTATGAACTATCTATAAAATAGAAAAATATTTATGGTAATTTCACAAATATAGTTTAAACCATATTAAACTTTGTAATTTATAAAAATATCTTTGCGTTTTCTATTTAAGGTAAGTCTTTTTGCATGTAACTTCATATATAAAATGTTGATATAAGTTTACCAATATAATGGCTAAAAGCATGAAGTTGAGTTACACTTTTTAGCAAGGGAGGGCACGTTTAGGTGAAAGAAAAGAGAGCTTGATCGAACATTTTAAGCCCTCCATCGAGCTATTTTTAAGTGCTTAATCGAGCTCTTTGAGTGCTTAAAAAATAGTTCAATTAAGGGTTTAACACAATATCTTATAAGCTTGATCAATTGCTAGAGCCAATATTAATCCAAATTAATAAATTTAATAATATCAATATTAAATTTTAAATGTTAATATCAAATTTCATAATTTAATATTAATAACAATAATATTTTTTTAATGTTAATATTAGATTTAATGAGGTTTCGACATGACATGATAACAAAAATTATAATAAAACTTGGGGTTTTAATGTGGTAGATACTTTTGTGGAAGGTAAATTTATGATCCATTCAAATTTGAGGTATATGATATATTTTGAGCACGGATAGACATACTTACACATTGACCCCATACTAGGGTGTAGAATGCCCCTCTTGATGCGATAACATAAAAAATTTCTATTGTTGTTCATAACCTAGATCCAGTTGAATTTTCATTTTTAGTAAAATAATATCATATCAACTTGGCTAAATTATAGAGGGATTAAATTTTAGATCTTTATTGATTCTAAAATCTAAAATATGGGATTATGAGATTGACATAAGGATTTGATTTTTTTTTTACAAAGGCTTGATCAAACTTAATAGCTTGATCAAGCCATATAGCTCGATTGAGCCCGTAGTTAACCATGTAAATGGCTCGATCGAGGGTTTAGGAAACCATTGATCAAGCTATTTGAAATTAAAATTTAAGTGCTGGATTCACCTTTTGAGTTCCTAAAAACCACAATTTTAGCACCCCTTGTGAAAATTTTAGCAACACCATTTTGTACCCTAATAGCCTTAGGGAAAAAATTGTTCTTAGGTGGTGGAATTGATCATGTTGGACTCATGAAGGAACATTCTATCCAATAACATATGAGTTTGAATTTTTTGAATTCATATGATATTTTTCATCTAATTACTTTTAAACATAATGCTTGAATTTTTTTTGGATAATTTTAAAGAGGCTGAATAAAAAATCAATAACATAAAATATATAGAATGAAAATATTTCAAAAAATACCACTCTATTCATTTACAAGTCCTCTTCAAAGGGGTACTTTTGGTTTTTTAATTTATTTAAATAGCTCAAAAAAACATTACATAAACATGTGTCTGCAAAATGTAATTGAAATATTACTTTGCCAAGTTCGAAAAATAACAAAAAATATAACAAAAAAGTTAATATGAAAAACTTAGCTCTCTCTCCATATATCACACTCATATATATATATATATATATATATATATATATATATATATATATATATATATATATTTAATTACACATTTTAGACTATGTTATGCTATGTGAATACACGCGTACCTCTTAGGATGTGTGAACATGTGAAAGGATAAGAATTTCATTTATTGGAAAATTGACATATTATATGATACTAAAAAAAATTGTAAAAAATATCATTAGGACAATAAGATAATTCACCACAAATTGTATTTTTACTTCGAACAAAAATTCACAATGCTTATATGAATTTTGAGGGCTTCAATTCAATAAAAGAGTAAAATTTTGAAATTCCATTGCCGCATTTGGCCCAAAAGTGTGACCCATCTTCATGCATTCAATAATATATACTCTATAATAAATATATATTATTTCATAAAAATAAACATCATGATGATAACCATCTAACAAAAAAAAACATCATCTAAAATACATATTCAAATTCACTAACGTCATCTAATTATATACACCTCTAGCACATATAAATGTCATTAGCTACCTCAAAAATCTAATAATTTAACATGGCATCATGATCATCATGATTACATCCAACCATATCTCATGCTAATAGATCTCATGCTAACTTTATCATTTTTTATTCCTCTTGTTGACATTTTATATAATTGGTAAGATATTAAATATAAACTGGTAAGAGTTGCTACAAATATTAAATTTAAAAGCTTGAAACTCATAAAGTTAGTGATAAAATAAATTTTATTTAAATAGAAAAATTTAAGTCATTAATTCTAAATTAATTATAAAAAATTATAACTTAATTTTTTTAAATTTAACAATAGATTGAATTTTACAAATAAACGTAAAATATTATTGATAATAGTTTATTTATTGCATTGTCTTATTTATTAATTTAAACAGTAGAAATTAAATATATATATATATATATATATATATATATATATATATATATATATATATATATATATATATATATATATATATATATATATATATATATATATATATATATATATATAATAACTGGTATAAAATATGTGATACATAAATACTAGTGATGGCTTGGTCAGTAGCAGAAGGTGATGGATGGTCAACTACCTCAAAAGTCTAAGTAAGAGTTGGAGGAGGGGGTGTCTAGTTTGCTCTCTGAGGATAAACAAGAAATGGGTCATGAGGTGAATGAGGAGGAGGAGGAGGTGGAATACTACCCAAAGGATCACCACCGTAATCATCATCCGATGAGGTAGTATTTGGCGACAATTATGCATGGCCACCCCGAGGAGGTGGAGTACTACCAAAAGGATCACCACCGTGATAATCATACAATGGGTAGTATTGGGTGAGGATTGTGTATCTTTTGTATGGCACGTTATAACCCTGTAATTTGAAGGCTGTAGGACAAATCACAAGAATGTAACATCAAACCAACTTCAGGATGGGAATCTAGCCCTTCCAATCCTAGAGAGGGCTCTCTCTAAAATTTATCTTTCTTGCTTGAAAATATTAGACTAGTTATTATTGTACTTGGGTTTTGGGTTTTGGAAGACTTATTGTATTCAATTTAATTAGCACTTATTGTGTAATGGAGTCAAAAGGTAAACTGGATGGCTGCATCATTTTCCACAGAATAAAAAGGCAAGTTAGGAATATTTACTAGATCTTTCAGAATAATAAGTGGATGATGGCAGAACAATGAAAATCTTCAGCAGAACTAAAGAGAAATTAAGAATTCTTTAGTGTGGCATTCATTCAAAACTAAAGAGCAGTCAATAATTATTTAGGGCCTTCATTATAAAACATATAGATTGCAAAAGCAGCCAGAATAAGGTACTGAAAAGTAAATCCTATTCATCACATTTCTGTTTTGCAATTTGGAATTTAGATGATTATAATGAAGAGATGAAAGTGAAACACTTTAACATAAGAAAAACTTCACCAATATTTAAGCCACAAGAATACTATGAAGGTCTACTTAGTATTGATCCGAGGGTGCTTTAAAAAAAAACTTACAACGCTCCAACAGATCACTAATATTTCTGATCTCGAACAATCCACCCCTAATACTTCAAAAGCACAAGTATTTATACAAAATTTACAAAGTGTTTACAATAAATGTTGTCTCCAACAGACATGACATTTTTAGACTATATATGAACTAAAAAGCTTAACTGCTACATATTAATAGTCTTGGTGGATTGTGCTGTGCAAATGCTATTGTTGATGAAGTGGGAGCAGGTAGGTGCTGGTAGATGAACTAGGAGATGAATATGTATCTCTCTTTTTCATAGTAATTCACTCAACTGCTTGCTGATCCTCTAATTTGATAATCTGAGACTTCCCTCAATGATAGTATTTGAATAATATTTCCAAAATATTTTAAAAGAAATTTATAATTAAATTTGTACAAAATCATGTGTTGTTTCCAATCCGTGGTTTTGTTTTCTCTTTCCATGAATTCACAAAACCATGTGTAGTTTTGTTTCTATTACTCCTTCCTCTATAAATTCATTTTATCTGTATGTAAATTCCTTTTACCCTTGTAGAACACCTAGATGGTTTTGCAAAACCATGTGTACTCTCACTTTACTCTTTTACTTTCACCTGCAACATGATTTTACACCTGTAAATTAATTTCACCATTCCTGTAAATTGATTTCACCTTAATCTTTTACCTTGAAATGCATTTACATGAATGCTATCTTTGCTCTCTTGTAAATCAATTTCATGTGAAAATTTTCCTTTTATTTTCTCTGATAAATTCATGGAATCCCTGAATTTTATTTCATGTGTCGCTGTAAAACCATTTTACATTTGAATCTCATTCGATAACCTCAGTCTCATATTTGTTGTAGCTATATAATTTTACCTCAAGTATGGTTTCACCTGTAGCTCTGAAATATTACCGCATTCTCATATCTCTATATTTCACTTGAAATTAATCCACCCTCTATTCCCATAACATTTATAAGATTAAAAAAATAAATAATGTTTTATAGCATTGCTTTAAAGCAGTAGGTGGTATTATTTTGGAGGATGTGATATAACGTGGGGCTGCCACGTAGCAAAAAAGGTGGGCAGGGAAAACCACTAATCTCGCGTCCTTTTTGAGTGTTAAGTGTTGGATGAGCTGAGCTCGCAATATGGAATTTTAACCGTTCATTTATTTTTACGAATCTAGAGGTAAATAAAAATGAAGGGGGTTTAATTCTTAGTGTAGGGTGGGCCATTGGTTGACTTTGCAGGGGAAGAGGTAGTATAGGCTTTCTCCGCGGGGAGAAATTAATATAAATTATATTAATAGGGTTTTGTGAAGTAAGGGTTAAAAAGAGGGATTCTATATATATATATATATATATATTAATTTATGGGATTTATCCGACATTCACAAGGAAAAATTCTTCATGATGGTTTATATAAGCCCAGAGTTACATTGTGTTTTGAAAAAATAAGTCCAAGGCTACCCACTTGTGCTTGATATTAGGTGTGCTAGGCATAGGTTTTGTGAATGCATGGAGATGGAGCAGAAGCTTTCAGGCTCATGTTTTATGCAAATTTCAATAAAATCCAAGGCTTTAAAACCAGAAGCTCTGCAATATATAACCTTTTTGCTAGACAAAACTATTCTTAATGATTTGAAAGAAGGTATTCAGCTTATGTTGGGGTAATATTTAGATGAATTAACAAGGAACGTGGGTGATAAAGTAGGAAGCTGATTTAAGGATGATGAAAAATGGAGAGGAAGTGGGCGAGCCAGCAAGCCAAAAGCTTCATCATGAGAGCAACAAATAATATCTGAATCATCAGATTTCCTATAATTATAGGACCCTAACATCGCTCCAGCTTCGAGATGGCAGTCTCCTTGGAGGTGCCAAGAACCACCGATCTCTGAGTTTATATATTAGTGCCTTCTCCATGGGGATGTTCCCAAATTTGCAACCTATTTTGCCAACTCTCAAACTGAAATCAATTCCACTCTGCATACTGAAAATTGAACTACACACTGAATTGAAAGTTGAGAAGCAAACTGAATTTGAAACTAAAAAGAAGGCTCAGAGTCCTGAGCTTATTTGCACCCTGCTACCTACCCTATATTGTTGAAAATCAAGCTGACTTAAATAATACATAAATGCCAATGAAGCGAGTCAAGCATCTGCAAAAACAAATGGACTGCTTGACTGATTGTCAGTAAACTCAGAAGTATAATTTGATCATGTGTCCACATAATCAAAGCTGTGATATATAATGGCAACTGCTGATGTATTTGGTCCTTATAGAGAAAAAATGTTTGAAAACTTGAGCTGAAAAGAACCTGCATGTAATCTGCTATAGGATCAACAAAAACATAATGTATGATAATTGCTTCTAGGCCTTCAATGACTAAATAATCAGTTGTATCCTCAATAATAAACCTTGAAACTACTTCTTCAGTTTTTTACTTGAAATCATAATCATCCTCAATCTGCTAGTCAAAAGTGTTGGCATTATGATTCAAGTGTTGTCCTTGATGGCAACTCACTCAGTGGATGGTACAGGTGCTCAGAGGTTGGTACAGGTGATGGCAACTTAATCAGAAGACAGATCTCAGTACAGCATGCCAAGGAAGCTCATACACGCTGTTTCGTTAAGCCCAAGTCGCGTGTACACGCAAGTTCGATTCAGAAAAAGCGCGTGTATGTGGAAAGGTTCCTTTGGTTCATGGTGGTTAGTCCTTGGAAGTTGTGCCTATGATTTCGGACCATTATGTCTCGACGGGCGTGTCGATCCCTAGTTTTAAAGTTGATGGTATTGTGTTACTATGGTTTTGGCTCTTGGTATTGAGAAAGGCCTAAGGCTATATAAGGAGAAGAAGATCATTAGGCAAAAATCATCTTTCGATAAGGCATGAATATCTAAGAGAGAAAGAGATCTGATATGCAGGTTCTGAGTTGGTTGATCTAAGCCAAGGAGAGATCACATCGGTTAATGGAAGACTAGATCTAAGGATAGATCAGGATCTAATGGTTTGACATGCACTATCATGATATGGTTGATTATGCGTATTTCTAGATCTGCATATTGTCGCAATGTTACGTTCTGAGTCTAACTAATGTCTGGTACAGCTGCAAATTGAGAAAGTTTTATTTTTAGATCTGTACGCAGGTTGGCTTCGGTAAAAGAGCGTGTATACGCGGGTTCTGCTCATTAAAGTAGCGTATATCTTTTGAAGCTTGATTTGGGTTTACAGTGGGGTCTGACTGTTATTACAGAGTTCTGTAGTCTGCTCTGTGTTCTGGTAACTGGTGATTGACAGGGTTCAGTGGTTCAGTGATTCAAAGTTGGGTTGTTTTATGCTTCAATGATCTGTTGTGAAAATTGAATGAAGTGTGGTCTTCAGATTGTAATGTTGTGCTTCAGGAATATCCAAGTCTGAAAATGTATGAAAAGTGATACCTGGAAGAAGGAAGATTGTAGGTCAGCACCTACGTACTAGTATCTTGGCTAGTACAAAAGCAAAGGGGGTTGGAGCTCCCTTCCAAGGAAGTTTGGAGAACGAGAGAAGGTTGAAGCCTTCTGCAGGTTGTAGCCTGCGTACTGGTATAAGGCTGCACCAGTACAAAAGATTGTAAACTGAAGTTTTATATTAAGAAAGATAGAGACAACTTGCAGCAGGTGGTTTTCACCCACATTGGGTTTCCACCTTATATCTTGGTGTTCATGTGTGTGGCTTTTTATCTGTTCTGTTATACTGCACATGTTTACTGTTAAAATGATGAATAATGTCCTGATGCACTTAATTGAAGAATAAGCCAACTAAATTGTGAGTTTTCTGCTTATACGTTGTTTTACTTTGTCACAGTAGCGTGTACACGCTGGTTCACTTAACTGAAGTAGCGTATATGTTTCTGGGCATTTAAAAAGTTTGATTAATCTGATAATACTGATTCACCCCCCCTCTCAGTATTATTTCCAACAATTGGTATCAAAGCAGGTCCTTCAGAGAAGCTTGATCGCTTGAAGGAAGATCATTCATCATGAGCAACTACGAGAAAGAAGCATCAATCAGGCCACCGGTTTTTGATGGAACAAATTTCAATTATTGGAAGGTAAGAGTTACTGCATATCTTCAATCTCTTGGTACAGAAGTTTGGGACATTGTAGAAACAGGCTATGCTTTTCCTTCAGCTACTCCTACAGATCCAGTTGAGGAAAGGGCATATGAAACAAATGCAAAAGCAGTCAGTACTCTATTAGGAAGTATATCTCAAATAGAATTCATGAAGGTCATGCACTTCAAATCAGCAAAAGAAATATGGGACAAAATGATCACTAGCTATGAAGGAGATGAACAGGTAAAGCAAGCTAAACTTCAAACACTCAGGATTCAATATGAGACTCTCAGGATGTATAATGATGAAAGTGTGGCTAATTATTTTCTCCGGGTAGATGAGATTGTTAATTGTATGAAAAATTTGGGTGAAGAAATAAGAGAAACTATAGTAGTTCAAAAGGTTCTAAGATCTTTATCCCCCAAGTTTGAATCTAAAGTATCTGCAATAGAAGAAAAAGAAAATCTCCGTGTTCTCACTATGTCTCAGCTACATGGAATTCTAACCGCTTATGAAATGAGAAAGGGAGGTCCATCTGACAGAAGGGAAGCTGCTTTTAAGGCATCAGGAAAAGAAGATTACTATGAAGCAAGCCATGTTCCAGAAGAAGAGGAAGAAGAATCAAATTTTGTCAGAAATCTTCAAAGGGGTTCTGGAAGGTTCAGAGGTAAGCTACCTTTCAAATGCTTTGCTTGTGGGAAAGTAGGTCATTATGCTGCAAAATGTCCTTATAAGGATAAAGGAAAAGAACCTGCTAGATGGAACAAGAAACAAAGTGCAAATAGGAAAAGCTACTACACCCATGAAGATAGTGATGGCTTATCAAACAGTGATGAAGATGAACAAGGTAATAAATATAAGCTGTTAATGGCATTTGAAGATGATGATTATGAGGATGCTATAGATGTGGATAATCTCTATAATGAAATCACTAGACTCAAGAGAGGCATAGAAGAAAAGAATGTGATTATTGATACTTTGCAATTTCAGATTGATGAAAAGGAAAAACATCTTGAAAAACTAGAAGGTCAAATTGTTGGTCTCAGAAAAGAAATTGAGAAAACAAAAGCTATTAATCTTAAATTTGTCAAAGGATCTGAAACTTTGGATGAGATTATCAGTGTGCAGCGGTCTCCTCTAAACAAGACAGGTTTGGGCTATAATGGAGAAACCTCTCAAGCATCACCACCTCAAAAAGTTATCTTGATGCAGCAAGAGGAAATGAGCGGAAGAACAATGAAGATAATCAGGTAAAGCAGGGACGTGTTACAAACAGAAACTATCAGGGACAATCCTCCTTAAGGATGAACAAAAGCTACAACCAACCACAGGTAAAATCTTCTCAGTTTGGCTCAAGAATAGATGAAAATAGAAATTACAATCAGTTGGCTGGTAGATTCAATAACCGCAGAAGCTTCTTCAATGGACAATGCTTTTCTTGCCACAACTTTGGTCACAGAGCAGCTCAATGTGTTGCATATAAAACAATCATGACTAGGGAAGCTCAAAAACAAAGAAGTATGACAGGGATACAAAAAGGGCCTATAACAACTTTTCGGTGCTTGAAAATGAAGTTGAATGTTCTATTTGCAATAATTTTGGTCATAAAGACTCTGAATGCAGGAGCAGGTTTCAGGAGAAAAAGGAACAAGCCACAAGCACCAAAACATGGAGAATAAAGGAACCTCAAACAGAAAGATGTGGGATAGCATTTTATGCAGAAGGATAGGAAAATCTATGGTACATTGACAGTGGATGTTTCGAAACATATGACAGGTGATAAAGAAAAACTTGAATCTTATTCTACTTTAGAAAAGGGAAAGAAAGTCTCTTTTGGAAATGATACTCCTGCAACTATAAAAGGAAAAGGTATTGCTCCTTTGAAAGAAAAGGTCAAGGCTGGAAATGTTTTGTATGTGATGGATTGAAACATAATCTTCTAAGTGTCAGCCAGATGTGTGATCAAAAAACAGAGGTTATTTTCAGATCGAATGGATGTCTTGTTCGTGATCTTGATACAGGTAAAACAGTTCTCAAAGGCAAAAGAACTCCAAATAATCTGTACATATTTGAAGAAGGACAACAACAATGCTATCTTAGCAAGGATGAAGAGCACTGGTTATGGCATCGAAGGTTGGGACATCTAGCTTCTCACAAATAAGGAAAGCATGCAAATATCAGGCAGTTCGCGATCTTCCAGATATCAAAATTTTAGACAACACCATATGCAAATCTTGTCAGTTTGGAAAGCAGACCAGAACTAACTTTCCAGAGAAGGAAGGATCAGCTAGCTTGCCTCTTGAGCTAGTCCATACAGATGTATGTGGTCCATTTAGGAAAAGGACACCTCGAGGAGAAGAATATCTGATATTATTCATTGATGATTTCTCAAGGTTTTGTTTGGTTGGTTATGGGCTTAGAAGCACAAAGATGAAGCATTGATAAATTCAAATCCTTCAAAGCATTGGCCGAAAATGAATCAGGACACAAAATCATGCCTGCTCAGATCTGACAGAGGTGGGGAGTTCACATCAAATGAATTTTTTTGATTTCTGCGATGAACATGGGATAAGAAGAGAATTCTCTACAGCTAGAACTCCTCAGCAAAATGGGGTTGTGGAAAGAATGAACAGAACTATCCAACAAATGGCTCGTGCTATGCTCGATGAATCAGGTACTCCTGCAAACCTTCTGGGGAGAAGCCGCACATGCTGCTGTTATCATTCTTAACAAACAAATGTCCGAGTAAACAGCACTCAAACACCTCATGAGCTTTGGAGTGGTAAAACTCCTTCCGTGAAGCATTTCAAAATCTTTGGGAGCAAATGTTATATTAAGAACACTGATGAGCAACTTGGCAAACTTGAACCTAGAGCAGATGAGGGCATTCTTCTTGGTTATTCTCCACATAGCAAAGCATACAAGTGCTACAATAAAAGACTTGGCAGAATTGTTGACAGTATTGATATAGTGGTTGATGAGAAGGGATATATTCCTAGGCAAGTTCATCATGAAGAAGATGAAGGTTTACTCTCAAAGGCAAAATGATGAAGAAGAAGAACCTCAAGAAGAAGAAGAATCTCAAGAAGAACCAGAGGAGCAGACAAGAATAGAAGAGAAGACTCCATCCAGATATGTCCAAAAGAATCATCCAGAAACTCAGATTGTGGGGCAGAAAGAAGCAGGAGTACAAACAAGAAGGACACTTGCAGAAGCTTCAAGCTACTTGGCTCTACTCTCCTCCATTGAACCACAAAATGTGAAAGAAGCATGCGAAGATGAATGTTGGGTCAAAGCAATGGATGAAGAACTTGAGCAAATCGAAAGGAACAACACTTGGGAATTAGTTCCTAGACCAAAAGATAAGAATGTAATAGGAACAAAATGGGTCTTCAAGAATAAGTTAAATGAAAATGGAGAAGTAATTAGAAACAAAGGCCAGACTTGTTTGTAAAGGGTATGCACAGCAAGAAGGAATAGATTTTGAAGAGACCTTTGCTCCTGTGGCAAGACTAGAGGCCATCCGAATGTTCCTTGCTCTCTCAGCTTTCAAAACTTCAAGGTATTTCAAATGGACGTGAAATCAGCCTTCCTGAATGAAGACTTAGAAGAAGAAGTATATATTGAGCAGCCAGATGGGTTCATTCTTGGGAATGATCCAAACCTTGTATGCAGATTGAAAAAGGCTCTCTATGGGCTCAAACAAGCCCCAAGGGCTTGGTACTATCGGTTGGACAAATATCTTCACCAACAAGGCTTTTCAAAAGGATCAGCAGATAGCAATCTCTATATAAAAGTTGAAAATAAAAAATTGCTAATTCTTGTTGTTTATGTAGATGATATTATTTTTGGCAGCAATGAAGAGACTATGAGTCAAAACTTTGCCTTGGTTATGCAGAAAGAATTCGAAATGTCACTTCTTGGAGAATTGACATATTTTCTTGGATTGCAAATCCAACAAAATGAAGGAGGTATCTTCTTGTCTCAAACCAAATACCTCAAGCAGATCTTGAAGAAGTATGGCATGGAAGAGTCAAAACCAGTATGTACACCCATGGGTTACAGGATGCAGTCTCAGTGCAAATGATGAATCAGCAGCAGTTCACCAACCCACTTATAGATCCATGATTGGGAGTTTGCTTTATTTGGCAGGTACTCGACCAGATATTACTCATGCAGTAGGAATGGTTGGAAGATTTCAAGCCAACCCAAAGGAAACCCATCTTCAGGCAGTCAAAAGAATCTTCAAATATCTTCAAGGGACCCAAACTATGGCTTATGGTATCCTAGAAATACAGATCTCACTCTTCATGCTTACACAGATGCAGATTGGGCTGGAAGTGTGGATGATAGGAAAAGCACAAGTGGAGGTGCTTTCTTCATGGGTTCCAGATTAGTGTCTTGTTCAGCAAGAAGCAAAGTTCGATTGCCTTATCTACAGCTGAAGCAGAATATGTGGCTGCAGCATCTTGTTGCACACAACTTCTTTGGATGATGCAGACCTTGCAGGACTTTCAAATCACTTGCACTCCACCTGTCTCTATCTTATGTGATAATACAAGTGCAATCAGCATTTCAAAGAATCCAGTCATGCACTCAAAGACCAAGCACATACCAATCAAGTACCATTTTCTTCGGGAACAAGTGCTTGAGCAGAAGGTCAAATTGGAGTATGTTCCTTCTAAGGAGCAAGTTGCTGATATTCTCACAAAACCACTGCCCAGGGAAACTTTTGAATATCTCAGACAAAAGCTGGGAGTAGTTGATGCTTCATCCTGTTGTTGAAGTTTGTTTGTTCTACAGAAAAGTTGGTATACGCAGGTTACGGAAGGATATGAGCGTATACACGCGGATTTATGCTGAGTAAGTCGCGTGTATGCTGAACGCTTGTTGCAGAAAGAATATCCGCGTACATACGCTGTTTTATACAGGATAAAACGCGTATATGAAGTTCTGAACAGCAAGGGAAAACTCTGAAGTTCTGAACAGCAATAGGAATGTCAGAAGTATTCAGGCACAGTTTCAGGGAGTGCAACAGGCACAGGTCAGGGGGAGCAGCTCAAAAGTCTCATAAAGCATTGTTGGCATTCAGATGTTTTGGTTGTTGGTTTAAGGAGAAGGAGCACAGAAGAAATTCTAGTTGCTGATCTAACAAGATTTTTATCAGATGCTGCTGGTGTCTTTCCTAAGTCTTGGCTAGATCTGTGTCTCTATGTCATGTATCTCTCTTGTCTCTTTTATGGTGTCAAGGTCATGTAACGGCCTTTGTTGGTTTTCCCACTATGCCTGAATGAATGATGAAATGTTCATGTATTATCATGTATCTTCACATGGTTAGGTGGATGAGTCAATATTGGTATATCCCCACTAGGTTGGGTGATGAATGTATGTTGAGTCTTTTGGTGATAGGAAGGTCTTATTTAATGTATAAGTCTTTGTTCTTCTTGAAGAACATCTTTTGCAGATCTTGCCTACAGTCAAGGGGAGCATGAACAGCACTTTGTGAGCAGGATGGATAGATTGGTACACTTTTGGCATACACAAAGGGGGAGCACACTTGAGATTTTCAGCATGTACTCAGGGGGAGGTATGGACAGCAGTATGGACAGCAGAAGAATACCAAGGAAGAGAATATCTTGGTCACCCCTTGCCCTTGATGTCAAAGGGGGAGAGTGACTTGGTGTGGTGGTTGCCATCAAGTCCAAAGGGGGAGATTGTTGGCATTATGATTCAAGTGTTGTCTCCTTGATGGCAACTCACTCAGTGGATGGTACAGGTGCTCAGAGGTTGGTATAGGTGATGGCAACTTAATCAGAAGACAGATCTCAGTACAGCATGCCAAGGAAGCTCATACACGCTGTTTCGTTAAGCCCAAGTCGCGTGTACACGCAAGTTCGATTCAGAAAAAGCGCGTGTATGTGGAAAGGTTCCTTTGGTTCATGGTGGTTAGTCCTTGGAAGTTGCCTATGATTTCGGACCATTATGTCTCGACGGCGTGTCGAT